>OY754975.1:406683-1139183 GCA_963576475.1 Molanna angustata | reverse complement strand
TATTATTGTTTGGAGATATGAGAGTTTAAATAATTGGATTTATCAAATCTCGCCTCACCCAGCCATCACTTTACTTCGACGTAGTCGAAGACTTCAGAAGCAACCTCCATTTACTTTCTGAAGATGACTGAATTACTCCTATATCTCCAAAACTATAGTATTTACGGTGTGATTTGTGACATATATTCAAGAAAAACTCAATTAAATATTTAAGGTTATATTTATTTAATAATTTTTGAACAATATTCGTTCTGCGTTCTTTGATTCTGCTTCATTTCTTCATTGCTGTGATCAATCTGATTTTTCTTTATCTTGCTGTTAAAGATTGATTGTATCGAATTTACTTATAGCTTCATGTTGCTTGGGTTGGGTTGGATAAAAAACTTGTATTGAACTCGTACACTTGTCTATACATAAATTCTTAATAAGGTAGGATTTAAAGGTACTGTTTAAAATAGCTCATGGAGCCCTCTAGATTAGCAATCTCGGCACCATAGTGCAAAAGAACAATCGACGAATGTGAATGGAGGATTCACACTCGTGGACTTCAGATTTTTTGAATGAGAAATATCAGGGGTATGACCAAGATCTCTGTAAAAAATTAACCTACTGGGAATCTAACAATAGTAAGGCGCCATAACTATGACAAAAGTTTTTAAAGGCTTTAAAATTGTTCTTCGAGATCACAAAATCCGCGTGACCAATGGGACCTTGAAGAGGCCCACGGACAGCAACGAGGAGCGATCTATAAGAGGACACCATTGGGTGGCAACAATTCCACAGGATATGTTCCAAAGTTTGGTCTGGGCACTGACAGAACTGAAATGAGGCAGAGAAGGCAATATTAAATCGGTGAAGATAACTCTTAAAATTTCCGTGTCCTGTGAAAAATTGAGAAGTCCAAAAGTCGGGGACAACCCAAGAAGATTTAGGTCGATTCCTCACGTCAGGAAAAAATAAAAACGAAATTCTTCCCACTGAGCAAGCCGTCCAACAGGACTGCCAGATATTCAGCAAATTTTCGAAAACACTTCTTTCAATAACACTGCGCGACACTCGGCCCTCAGGAGGGAAAAGAAGAACATTTCCAATTACAGAAGAATGGCCTCGCATTTGATTGATAATAGCACCTCTACGCTGCATTTCCAAATCTAGGGATGTCATGCCCGTCAACATAGGCAATGCTTCGGTAGGACTCGTTCCATATGCTTTGGATAAAGCAAAAGAGCAAATCTTTGACCTGAGAGCAAAATTCTTCGTATGTGTTGAGGCTCACAAGCGTGAGACCAACAGCCAGCCGCATAGCAAGTAATGCCGAGGTAAACTGCCTTATAGAAAAGACAAGAGACTCGAAACTGTAAACCCCATTTTGCCTTGGTGATGTGTGAGATCTTTAAAAAAGCAGACTTAGCATTGTCGACACACAATCTTGCATGATTTTTAAAACTCGGTCCTCAAGCAAGTGACTTGATCCCGAAAACTCACATTAGGTCCTAAGAACTTAATAGACTACTGTTTAAATTTGAGACTTATCACAGTATTGTTGTGTTTTATTTTCAGGAATGCTTATATCGATCCCCTTCCTTGTGGCAACATTTCTGGTTTACGCCATCATCCCAGAGTTGAGAAACCTTCACGGAAAAGCGTTGATGAGCTATGTCTTTGGGCTTATCATCGCCTACACCTTCCTATCCATAGTTCAGATATCCGGAAGGTTTGAAACGGCTACGATCGTGTCTAACGAAGCATGTCTCTTCATCGGTGAGTTGTTCATTGAATTATTTTTTTCAACTTTATTTCAGTTTTTATAAAAATAATGAATATGCCCTTGTTCCAAGTACAAATACACCACCATACGGTCCCTAAAATAAATATATACAGGTGAAATCTCAGTATAAAGAAGGTCACGGGACTACAGAAAATGTTTCGTTGCAATGGATACTAGTTTTTTTTAATTTTTTTTGTCCATTTTCACACAGTAAAAAGATATTTTAGAAAAAAAATATTAACACCGAATCACCAAAGATGGTTAAAGGTGCGTACTCATTAAACAAAGACTAGCACTTTTAAACCATAATATTATGATACCTACGCAATGTCTATAATATATACGTACTGTACTGCTTGTATCAAAAACAGACTGATTTCGCATAAAATTGAAACATCATTCTAGAAAAAAAATCGTTATTCTGAAGTCGGCTTCGCTACAGTGAATTTTGGTTCAGTACATTTTGTATGAAAGTAGTTTATCGGGGACAAATTATATATACGTTATACTGAAAATTTCGTTACTACGGTATTTATTATTCAGAAATTTGTCCTGTTTTATGCTAGTACAATTATAAGGTTAAAGAAATCGGTCGAGGCAGGTAAGGTGGCCATCACTGGATATCTAATCCATCGCTATTTCCGCTCAGCCACCAACTCATCACTATGCACTCGAACTTGGTTGTAAAGCTTCTTTAAGCACTTATTTCAATATCGACATGTATGATATTTTCTTCAAGATAACTTCGCACCGTAGTAATTAAATAGAGATGTTTCAATCTATGTTATTGCGATGGTTCAGTCAAATGGGGAAAATAATGACGAACGTCTGACGAAGAAAATACAAAGCTGACAGGTATGGAACAAGAGTATTATCGTTGCGATATGTTTCAGCGTAGTGATCTCCAACAGATGCATCATGCACAATGCACAACGCTCTTCCAGGCTTCTCTATATATCTACAATAATGTATATCAAATCTCTAATTGTATATAGTTGACAGCTTCCTTCATCTGGACAATCTTTCTCATCGGTGATCTCTCCCTCGGTCATATTCCTGAAACTTCCTTGATCGATTCCTCAAGTGATGGACAGACCATCACAATATAGGCTCAATTATTACCTATCAAACATGGCTAACCTTTTTCGCGAAAACGGCGCTATAAATTTCCATGATAATACTATGTATTACTATTATTTAGTACCTACGTACAAATTGAAATTACGTATAAACTACCCACGAATTAAAATAACAGTCTTAATGTATTCATTATTTATATTATTTTGTGCTGTTATTTATTTAATTTATTACGAATAAGTCAATTTTCTTTTAGCATCACATTTATATAGACTTCAATGAAACACTATCGATAAAATTAATCTGATTTATCTCCACATTTAAGACTTTATTTAAGATCATTGCCTTTACAACCAATTCGACTTCTCAAATTAATAGGTACAATAATGAAAATATTTTATTGCTCTATGTGAACACTATTCATTACCCAGGCAAATAGTGTTCAATTCCAGTAGTAAAACTGCTCTTTATTTTTCACAATAAACGAATATCATAAAATCTTTATTATTTCTCAACGGAACTAAAGTTTATAAATAGGGAAAGCTCACAGCTACGCTCACATAGTTTGCAGCCTTCTGTTGTAGGGAATATAAGACCCCCCGCTTTCTCAGCTCGGTTTGAAAACTAGACGTGGTTTTGAATTTCATTTTCCGAGTAGAACATTATCCTACCACTTTTTGGGTGGTTCTTGGAATTGAAAAAAAAGTAGATTTATCGAATTGCGTAAATCTAAATAGTAATTTGTTTCGGCTGTGTAAATGTAAAGAGATGTAATAAACAATCATCTGGATGTTTTGAACAGAATTAAAAACAAATACGCTAAATGGAGTCATTGCTCCTAGAACATTCAATAAGCTCGACAAAAAAATTAAGCAAATGAAAAATAGTCATGCTTTCAAAACTAAAATAAAGAAATGGCTCTTAGTATCACGCAGACACTATGCAGAGGAGATTTTTCACCCATAGCTTTCGACCCCATACTTTATTTTCTTCCAAATATATATTAGCTCAATTTTTTTACATTATGTTTTTTTTTATTATTTCTATTGTTGTTGTGATATTATCACTTTTTATATACGAATGATGTTGGCATCAACTGATACAGTGTCACTGTCTTGAGATGCATTGGTCCTAGCACAAATTTTTTGCCTGGTGGGGTATTGCAGTTTCAATTGTAATGTCATTGTAGTTGTTATATCATCAATGTTTGTATGAATAATAAATAAAATAAAAAATAAAAAAAATATATTTCTGTTACATTTAACGGCTGAAGGAAGAAATACTTTCAAAAAATCGTGTTTTGGAATTCATCGCGTCACTCACATTCATATAATATGTTCGTCTGTTATTTCTACTTGTATAGTTTCCTTCTTTCCAAAAATCATTCATATGTCGTACCAATGTTGTTTAATATATTATTATTTGCATATGACCGAACCACCGAAGTGTGTTTACTTTTTAACGTTAACCGATTATTTATTTATATAATTTCAACGCTCATGTGAGCATTTACAAAAATTAGTTAAACAAGAAAAAAACAAACATGTGCATTACTAAAATCGTATCAAAAAATAAAACAAAACAACAAAATAAAATAATACAAACAAAAGAAAAAACATAAGCAAGTTAAATTAATATTAGAGAAAATAATAATCCCAGACAAAATTTTAAAATTAATACGTTAACAGTGTTATTTATAAAAAAAAATTGGTTCAATTGAACCCGGTTCAAAGTTTTATTCTGAAATTCAAATATTCTTATAAGAAATTCTTATAAGAATATTTGAATTTCAGAATAAAACTTTGAACCGGGTTCAATTGAACCAATTTTTTTTTTATAAATAACACTGTAAAAGTTTCAAGAACGAACAGCAAACAAAAACAAGTTAAACATATTAAAAAAAAATAAATACGCAAATGAAAATACACAGACAAAAAAAAAATAAAGAAAAACATAAAAAAGATAACAAAACAATATAATGAAAACAAAGAATAAGGCAATACTTACATGTTATTATGCCTTCTTATTGAGTTCCCTTATATGCAATACTTATTTGAATAATGAGTAACAGAAAGAGTTAAGATTTATGTTATCTTGTTTTAACTTGTCACAAGGGGAGAATGAATGAGGAGCGCCTGACGAATAAAATATACAGAGCGGAAAGGAATGGAATGAGAGGTCGGGGACGCCCAAGAAAGGGATGGCACGACCATGTGAACAAAATTTTGAAAGACGGAAATGTTAGAAGTGTGAGCAATAGACGAACATGTATGAGACGATGCATGAATGTGGATGAGGCGAGGGATGCGTGCCAGGATAGAAAGATGTGGCGTTCGGTTCTCTCTGCCTACCCCGAAAGGGACATGGCGTGATGGTATGTATGTATGTTACTTGTTATGTAGTCTAGGTACTAGGAATGTATAGTTTTTTCCTTGTGTAGTTTTCATTCTATGTACATACTTTGTCTAGTATTATGTAGGGGAATGTGGTTGATATTTATTTATTTACTGAGACATACGGTGGAGCAGAGCTAAGAGATGATTTTGTTGAAAACATGCACGTATACAATATGGATCTCCATACATTAAAGCCAATTAGATACAAAAAGATGAAGGGACAGAGGGACCTCAGCTTCCTACCAGTGACAAATTCCTGCAAAAACTGATTTAAGATTTACAAAAAGAATAAGTAAAGCCATGTGTTGTCTGTACTCTGTAGCGTGTACAGTGTACATTATGTGACCAAATAATGACTCGAGCCAAGATTTTATTGCAATAATATGGTTGTTAGTTATGAGGTGGGTGCACTCGTATGTAGTCAATTTGTCATTGTTGTTGTAGGTACATATTATTGTAACTGAATATCATTGGAATGTTCTTTGTCGTTGTAACTCACATTTATTACTTAATCTTAACTAGTCAACATAACCAGACTACATATCTAATGCATTGACTACATACATAACAATAGCTATTTTTGTTTTGTTATTATTGACTCACGTATGTAGAAAGGAATGCACCATAGTGATTTGTTCAGACATTTTGATGTCTTTTCAAATTTAAGTACCGAATATTCAATGTTTATTGAATCTATTGTAGTCCTATTCATAAAAATTCAGCGACTACGTTGGCTAAGTTGGCTTAGACATTATGCCAGATGGATGATGACCGTATTCCAAAGAAGGATTAGACACTTGTTCTGAACGAAGACAAGGTAAAGCTGGACGATGTACTATGTGATAAGAATAATAAAACCGACCAATTGGAGAAGTCGATTGGGAGTAATGGAGATTGGAGGAGGTCAGGGTCCGTGGACTGAAGTGCCAATAATGGATTGACTATTCAAACTTATTGTCCTGTCATTTGACGTTTCAAAAACTAAATATACCTATCTAAATTCTGACGTTTCTCTTAAGAGAAACATCTGATTGTTGATTTTTATGTATAGAATTTGACGTCTTACTAATGTCACAGTGTGAAATCTCATACAACAAAATAAAAACAATAAAAACTTTTATCTCAAATGAAATGTAACATTTGCAACTTGACTAGGGCGGAAAGAACAGTTATTTCTACTTGACAAAATAACTTTTATAGTCCTGCGTCAACTTCTCTCCTGAGACGTGGATTGCCAGCTGTGCTTTCACTCTTGAGAGGATATCTTAGAGGTCTGCTTTCCTGTAAAAATTATCACGGGCCTGATTCTTTTAAATAAATGGTACTCCGTTATCCGGACGATCTAAAAAATGTCTTACTTAAACAACTTATTTTAATACAGTTCTCAAAACAGGTATTGAAGAGCTTAATCTTACAGTGTGTTAATGTCTCGTTCTAGATAATTAAACCAGTGTAGTACCTAAGTTAAGAAGAGGTAATAATATATGATGCATTAAACCCCATTTGCAATAAATCACGTTGATAGTTGATACTAGCATCTAAAGCTTTACAATAATTTTGTATTGAAATAATTAACATCAAATGACTATATAAATAGAGTAAATAAATAGAGTAACTAGTTTTTTATTACCTTAATTACACTTAACTAACCTAACATGTTCAAGCAAAACATTTTATTTTATTTTTTGTCTTTAAACATCATTGTACTCCATTTCCTTGTTCAGCTAACAACGAAAAAAGGTTTAGATTTATATGTACATACATATTACACAACCTAAATTAACTTTTTTCAAAGACGACGGGAAAGCTGTTGCGTATTTAATTCTCCAAAGATAGAACTGACCTAAATAAATTATTTCAAAGGGAAGAAAACCCTGTGCTGGACTAAAAAGAAAACTTCGTCCTTTCCTTGTTTGTCGAGCCGTTTTGATATTCGTTCGCGCTTTTTGACCAAGTGGTGGAAAGGATTAAAGTTGAGATATTTGTCAGATAAAACAATTATTCTTTTTATGAAGGTCGGTGGGACCCATCGGCCATGTTGTGATACAGGGGCAAGCAAACTTTTTGGAATCAATTTTCACCTTATTCCTGTTTTCAATGATATTCTCTTAGTCTTGTTTTAGATTGTTGGATGAACAACGCTACCAATTTATTTACTAATAATGAATTCTATAGTTCAATTTTTAAACTGTAATAATTAAATTTAATTTTTCGATCGCCAGTACTTGATGGAAATCCATTAATTAAAACTATTAAAATGTAATATATTGAAATTTATTCAATCCATGTACAATAATGTGTACAATGGCGGATTTGTACGCTAAATTTACAACAACAAAAATACAGAAAGACAAAAACATAATATTATCAAATGTAAAATCTAAGCAACAAAGAAAAGGGAAAGATCGAGGTTGTTAGACAGGTATAAGTAACAGCTTCAGTATTTTTTGAAATTTGAAACGATTGAGACTTCATAATATCATCACTTAAGGTGTTGCATAGCTTGTTGATTGTACTTTAAAAGAGAAACTGAGAAAATTAGGAGAATGAATGGGGTAGCAAGTTTCGTATGATCAACAGATCTTATCAGATATCGTGATTTGATAAGAAAATAACATTTATCCGTTATAGAATGGAAACGAATATATTATGTCTTTCGTTTAGTTTCGCGTGTCATATATTACTGATGTCTGTTTTGGGGACTCAGAGTTTGTATTCAATGTAAGTATTGTAGGTAATAAAATAAACATAACGAATGAGTTTTTCCCATCTGGTTTTGTTTTTAATTCCTCTTGTTTGTGTCCAACTCCGTGGTCCAATGGTACTATTTAAAAAAAAAGTCTTATTAATAAGACTTTTTTTAAGTCCCTTAGCTGTGAGGCACCGGCTTAGAATAGTGCTTCCATTCTTTTAAATCATTGTTTTCGAGTGTCCCGTAAGAGCCGGGTAATCGAAAATACAACAGGCAACAATAACATCTCACATAGTTCAGCAATGAGGTTCACCACCCTTTCTGAATGTAGTACCTTTTTTGGTGAAACGAGACTGGTGTGTGGGTATACATAGATGTGTTGTTCTCCCTTTTATAAGGCAATGCACACCCGCACACCTATCGCTGGTTACCCCACATTGTGGGATATGCCGTGATGGTATGAATGAATGAATGAATAATAATAAAAATTTATAAAGCGCCGTTTAGTGATACAAGATCACTCCAAGGGCGCTGTAGCTTATTTGTTGGCTCTACGAAACAAGGCAGTCTTAAGAAGTTTACCGAAGGTGTCAATGCTCTGAGCTCCACGTATGTCTTATTGATTGTCAATTCTGTGTCGATCGATGTGATGGCATATGTTATTTTTTTTCAACTACAAAATGATAAAGAAATCAAAAATCTTACTAAATCGACTTCATAAAATAGGAGGTTATTAGATATATACATCCATAGATAGCCATTTTATGTCAAATCTTAAATGATTCAAAGCGTGATATAAACGTACTAATCATTTTCATAAATTTTATTTATATTTTATTTTACACCAACAGGCGGTCGTTGGCAATAGCAAATTCAGTTAATTTTGAATGTAGGTACAATATAATAATTTTGAATGTGGTAACTTGTTCTTGGGTGGGTGTTAAATTAATATTTGACATTGTACCTGTTCGTTTCCCGAGGAGTAATAAATCTATAAATGAATAAAAAATAAACAAGATGGGTCCAAGTTACAATCCTTGGGGTACTCCAAATTTCACAATATTCGTTATTGACATTAAAATATACTTTTTTTGTATATTATTAAAGGATAATTAGGTACTTTTTCTTTGACTTTTTGGATAGATTTATATAGAAATGAGCCACCGACGTCATCGTAAACTTAGTACGAGTATCTTTTCACACCCTTTTCTTAAACTTCACTTGTCTGTCTGTCTGTACTGGAATTTCGCCATCGATTTTCAACTTCCCAACTAGTTAAAGCCCTGAAACTTTCATAATTTGTGTACTCCCAACGACAATACGTGTTAAATCTGTTTTCAGCTCGATTCATTATTTTACATTTTGATGAAATTGAACGATTTTGTATTTCATGCAAAATGATGCGTGTCCGGTTGAGCGTTAACAAAATTTTTATTTTATTCGGTTATATGCAACGATAATATTTTACGCGTTTTCAGTGTTAAAACATCTCAAATGATAATGATTTTATTTTTTATTTTTACACACAGGGTAGAAAAGAAAGTGTGCGGTTTCGAAAAAAACAACAAACAATAAAATAAGTAGTAAATTAAACTGAGGCTGAGATTGAAAGCTTTGAGTATCTATAACATCTAACAATAATAAAATGTAAGAAAACAAGAATACAAGCATTATGGTGGTAAACGGGAAAAAGGAATATAAAAGGAAAGGAAAACAAAGAAACGCATCCATTTTCAACTACATACTGATCGCCAACGCTGCGATATGTCTTCTGAACTGTGGAAGAGTAGAGCTAAGAATGTCCACTCTCTGAAACAAAGAGTTATATGTAGTTTTATAATATAGTTATATAATGATATACATTTCTAAACATTATTCAACTGGGAACTAAATTTAAATTAAGGAAAATTTATTGATTGAGTAATTTAATTTATGCTAGTGACAATTCGATTACAAATTTAGTATGCGAAGAAAACTTTGAAATGGTTGTCCTCGAATTTACTTTTTGATTTATTTTTTCCTAAAGGCTACTGGAATCAATATTTTCTGAGGTATTTAAACTATCTTAAAACTGAGATTACAAACTCCTTCTATCTATTTTATGAGGTAAATAATAAGAACAATACTTGGACATAAAAGAAACTTAATTGCATCATAAATTTCAGAGGTAGTTTCTCTTTGGTAACTCTTTCTTTTGTTTTACTATTCTTTTTGTGATTGTTTTACCGTTTTTTGTTTGGTATTTTCAATATATTATTTGAATTATCAGTTGTATTTATTAAAAAAAGTAAATAGATAAAATAATACACTTTTCACGTGGCTGAAGTTTTGAACGTTCTTAACGGAATGAACTAATGGATTTTAATGGTCTGGATTCAACAGGGATGTCCCAAGAATAATTTTGTTTTTTATTTATTTATATGTCGATTTAATTGATTTAAATTAATGTTTTTGTTTAAATCAGCGGTCGGGGAACCGGGGTAATTTATCCCAAATGGGGTAAAAATGTTTTTTTTTTGGGGTAATAAGGAAATTTTTCTAGTTTGCTATTTCATAAACGTGTTAGTATTCTTACAAACTTAATCAATTCAGGTGCTACTTACATCAAAAAGTCCCAATTTTGAAGTAATTGCATCAAACATGAAGCAACATCATTTCTCAAAAAACTGAAAGGGAAACCTGAAAATCTGAATTTTCATTTGATCCAATTTGAGAATTTTATTGTGTTTGTCTATTACATAGGTACCTACTTAATATTTTCATGTAACATTTTTTTTTTATTTTCCGTGTAAATTAATTCAATATACATTGGTTGTCTTCTTTTCAAAATGGGGGAAAGGGGTAATATCGACATACGCAAAAATATTTTGGGGTAATGGTTAAAAAAGTTCCCCAACCGCTGGTTTAAATGTACCTATGTTTATTTACTTATTTATATATGAATGAATGGTTAAATCAACAGAATTTTATTCTAGCATCATATTTTTATTTGAAAAATGGGCCCCTTAACTTTTTCTAAAGTTTTTAAATAACTATAAACTAAAAGTGACACAAAAATAAAATTTAATAAAATTATTTGCAACACCATATTCAGGTGGATTCATGGAAATTTAAAAAATAACATTATATTTCAAAAAATTCTAGCAACTTTATTTGATGATTGGCCCCTCAATTTTTTAATAACTATAATAATATATGTGACAAAAATAAAATTTAAATAAATTATATGAAAAACTATGTTGAAAAAAAAATAAGGGGGCTACTCTTCAAATAAAGTTGCTAGATTTTTTTTTCAATATTATGTTATTTTATATAATTTCCGTTTATCGACTAGTACATAGTGTAGCATATATATTTTTTTTAATTTAATTTTTGTGTCACATGTATTATTACATTTATTAAAAAACTTAAGAAAAAATTAAGGGGCCCAATCATCAAATAAAGTTGCTAGTTTTTTTAATGTGATGTTTGAAAGACGCAAGGTAGGAATGACGTATAGAAAGAGGATGGATGAAGAATGGACGGTAAGATGAAAGGGTGGAAGAAGAGATGGAAGGAAAGAAGGAAGTACAGAAGGAAGGAAGCAAAGAAAAAGTGAGGTCATGACGGTAGGAAGAAAGTAAAGAAGGTAGGACTCAAATACCAAGGAAAAGAAGGACGGAAGTGTTTAAGGAAGGAATGATGGAAGATGTTATTAAGTTCGTACCTACTAACGTGTATGGGGGGTACACGCATGTGTCATGCTTTATTTTATTATGTTATTCGCACCCGCACACCTGTCGCTGGATACTCTACTTGGTGGGACACGCCGTGATTTTATCAATGAATGATGTTAAATAAAATCTGTAGTCACAAAGAATTTACAAATTATAGACCCATAGCGATCTTATCATGTATTGATAAGATTATTGAAAAAGCAATAGTTAACCAAATATCAACATTCTTAAATGAAAACCAAATAATTAACAAAGAACAGTTTGGATTTCAAAAAAAAATAAAAGTACTAACTCCTTATTAACAGAATTTACCGATGAAATAAACAACCACCTAAATAATAAGTTATACGTAGGTATAATATTTATAGACTTCAAAAAGGCATTCGATACCCTGGATCATAATATTCTACTAACTGCAATGAACGAATGTGGAGTAAGAGGACCGGTTAATAACTGGCTAAAAGATTATTTAACAAACAGAAAACTCATTGTTAAAATTAATGACCAATTGAGTGATTCTATCCCAATCGAGAACGGAGTTGCCACGGGATCAATATCAGGGCCAATATGTTATATCGGACACGTCAACAGTTTACCAAACGTCATTAAATATTGCAGTAAAAAAGTGTTCGCCGATGATACATGTATAATCGTAGCAGACCGAAAAAAAGACAAAATACAAAATTACCTACAGACTGACCTTAATAATTTAACTAAATGGGCACATGATAATGGGATTATTATAAATGTAAAGAAAACTAAATATACATATTATAATACATACATTCAGTGCACATGGAAAAGATATGTGACCTCAACATAAAAGACAAAATACAAAATTACCTACAGACTGACCTTAATAATTTAACTAAATGGGCACATGATAATGGGATTATTATAAATGTAAAGAAAACTAAATATACATATTATAATACATACATTCAGTGCACATGGAAAAGATATGTGACCTCAACATAAAAGACAAAATACAAAATTACCTACAGACTGACCTTAATAATTTAACTAAATGGGCACATGATAATGGGATTATTATAAATGTAAAGAAAACTAAATATACATATTATAATACATACATTCAGTGCACATGGAAAAGATATGTGACCTCAACATAAAAGACAAAATACAAAATTACCTACAGACTGACCTTAATAATTTAACTAAATGGGCACATGATAATGGGATTATTATAAATGTAAAGAAAACTAAATATACATATTATAATACATACATTCAGTGCACATGGAAAAGATATGTGACCTCAACATAAAAGACAAAATACAAAATTACCTACAGACTGACCTTAATAATTTAACTAAATGGGCACATGATAATGGGATTATTATAAATGTAAAGAAAACTAAATATACATATTATAATACATACATTCAGTGCACATGGAAAAGATATGTGATGTGACCTCAACATAAAAGGTCACGATTATGAGTGTCTCCATAAAAATGTAACTGATTGTACTTGTCAACAACTACAAAGGGTTTTTAATTACACGTATTTAGGGCTTACAGTGGACGTGCACTTTAATTGGAGTTTACATATTGAAAATGTCTGTAATAAATTAAGATCAATTTTAAGTAAATTTTACCATCTTAAATACTGCGTGTCCAGGCACACCCTGTACTGTCTGTACTACTTACGGCGACAGGACAAAAGCAACGATAATTCCGAAACTATTTAACAAACAAATATTCAAATTAAAAACAAAAAAAAAATAAAAAAAATGTTAAAAGAATTTTATATATAAGTTTGTATGTTTTCTTTGTTGTTATATTGTGTTAATGGTTTTAATTATTGTTATATTGTATTGCTAGTTTTTAATTTTTGTTTGTTTATAATTATTTTTTGCTACATTATCAAATTTATATAAGTGTACGAGAGAGCTAGCACTGTTAAACTGCTTTTGCAGTTTAGTGCAAGAATACTTATTGTTTAAAAAAAATGTAAATAAATAAAACTTTAATAAAAAAAAAAAACCGTTTATTCGTGTAAGTAAATTTATTTATCTTTTATCACAACATATTTATAATAACAACAATAAGTAGATTACTGCTGTCCAACTAGGAAATCTTGATCTAGGGCTATCAATAATACAAATGAACTTATTATACAAATAATTTTGTACAGTTAATTTTGATTTTTTATATTTTGTTATTAGGTATAGTACGTAAGAGGTATATGTTATATTTGTATTTTTATTTATTTACTTTTAATAATTGTATGCATGTACTGTGTGCTGTCTTTTGTAAAATAAAAAAATAAAATATACTAATTAAAATCAAGTTAATCGACTTAATTTTAATTTATTCATTTATATTATATATAAATATACAAACAATTTATTTTTCATGGGTTATCTCTATTGTATCCTGACCTTTAATCCGTTAGTTCATTCCGTTAGAACGTTGAAAACTTCAGGCATATCTATTTTTTCGTGGAAATGAAGTATAATAGGTAAACATGCATGATGGTGTTTACGATAGGCAGAACGAACCGAACGCCAAACATAAAATATATATTTTTTGTGGATTATTTTTCCATAAATCTTTTTTTTTAAATCAATGTGTTGTATAGCAGTTGGGTACCAGTTTGGTTATTTCGTAATATTATTTATTCTTTATTTCGTAATATTCTTTATTCTATGATTGTAAAGCCAAAGAATGTTATGTCACATCTGTTGGAGATTAATTTCTATTTCCTCTCTCCAACAGGTGCACTATTGGTAACATCTCAATTCCCTTCGATCTTCTACTCTGTTTCTCTATTTTTAGACTCGACAACATCTTCAACTATCGGTCTGCGATCAGTAAAAATACACATTATGCATCCGTCAACATTTCAAAATCATCATTCTAAAATAAAAGGTCCAAAATATGTTTGTCATTTTTTACTCCTCACTACCCCAAGACTATATAGTGGGAGTTGGGGAGTTATGAATTCGCAATTTATTCATGTTTTTTATTTATTATAGATTATCAACTAGTATCGTATTGAGATTGTATTCAGAAAGATTTATCACAATGTACCTTTGTATGTGTATTCTATACTATGTACCTACGACGTGTTTTATTTATTTATTTATTTATATCATCTTGACACTTATACAATCATTTATAAATACTATCCCAACCTAACTAGGACTACGCCTGTTTCGAGGTTGGAGATTTACATACAATATTATATTTATACATTACATCTACATCCATGCACCCACCACACAAAAATACAATATTTACTGTACGCAGCTGGGTACCTTAAATCATTATTGTGACAATAATATTATTCTACAGCAAAAAAAGGCACACCCAACTGGTACAAATAATGCAAGGTACATTGATATAGATGCCAGGGTGACCACACAATAAAAACAAAAAAAATCACAAATTAATTTAAATTATATCAGGTGAGTATATAAATTTTGAGTTGTTTTTTGAATAATGGAAAAGAATTTATTTTTTTAAGGCATTCGGGAAGATTTCTAAACATCAAAGGTGCTTGAAACAGAAAATTATTATTTTGACCAAAAGATGTTCTTGCATTTACAGCCATATAGTTTAGAGATAATGCCATTCTAGTGGTTCGATTTTGTTGGGTTCTGTTTGCTATTTCAATACTAGTATAAAACTTGCACAAGGTTTGCAACATATATAATTGTTTTACAGTCATGATATTACATTCCTTAAACAATAAATCTGACGGATATATGAAACTCTTTTTGAAAGCAATTTTTAAAATTAATTTTTGTGCAACATTAAGTGGTTCCAAATTAGTCTTCAGACAAGATCCCCAGCAAACAACATTGCAAGAAAGTAAAGTCTGAACAATAGCAAAATATACAGATTTAATCATTATTTGGTCAATTATATGTCTAAGCTCCTTAAAAATGTAACATAGTTTTCTAATTTTATTTGTCATCATTATAATATGTTGTTTGTTATACTTTATCGAATATAGACTAAAGTATTCATTCGATTCCTTTCATACTTTGCAAATTTGTATATCTAATACTCGCTTAGATCTCATTAGACTTTGAAGGATATCAGTGCTTCTCAATTTTTAACTGTCAAATTGTCAAATATTTCAAAGTCCTCCCAAGCTAAGGAAACTTAAAAAAATGATATTTTCAAATTGCTAAAAAGGCACATCATTTTCATAAAATGGCATTGAAGAATTATCAAGTTTTCATAGTAGAATATTTTAATCAAAAATTATTTGACAATGTCATTTCATTACTGTGAGATATGTGAGTGAAAGAGATAGCATGTCTGTGTGTGTATATAGTGTTTGAATGGGCACGCGACGCGTCATTCATCGTTCGCCGTTGATAGTACTACCTCCGTATAATCGTATATATAGATTGACCTTGAATTGTATATATTGTAAATAAAGTGTAAAAGAATAGACATCTTTTACTGCCTAAATAACAGAGTTTCACCCCAACAATAAGTAGTGTACAAGGACACTATAATTACAAATGCTAAAATTTTTCATACAAAAATTGAATACTTAGTGGAATGACTCGGTAGTGAAAAGATTAACGTTGGCCACAACCCTATCGTTTTTATATGATGTAGAAGTGATTATAGCTTAATGTTTCAATTTATTGTTTATTATCAAATTCATTTTTTCTTGATTGGTCTATAATTTTTTTATATTTTCAGAAAGTTAATCTTTCTTATTTATCCTGCATTGCTGTTCTTTTGTTATTGATAAATAAATTCCATGTCGTATGGAATATAATCTGAAATAAATCATTTGCAGTCTTTCTTAGCGAACTTAACGTGAAACTCCATAGGAAATTAATAATATTTATTTTTAGGGTAAATACTACAATTATTTATTCATTGTTATAATTTTTGACACTTAGGACAATGGAGGACCATGTTTTTTTTTCATCCTTCACTGTGTTGGAAGTGCAGTTTTTTTTTAATGATATTATTTTTTTTATAATTATCTTACCAATTTCATTGGAAATAAGGAAGTATTTATAATAAAAAAAAGAATAAGAATATTTCTTCTTTTCTCATTTAAGGGACTAAAGTTAGGAAACATCTAAATTTAGATCCAAAGTATTTCCCGTTTCAAACGAATTGGAAAGACCTGGCAATCCAGCACCATTCCATATATCTCTGTTAAATAAACTATTCTTCCAGCAGTTGTATCCCAAATATCTTCAAATAAATTCCACGATTCGATGTTTTCTTTGTATAGGATACCGATTTCCATGCAAATTGAAAATACAACTTTTATATTTAAAGATTCAAGTAAATATACGTTTAAAAATAACCTTTCATTATATAAATCAGTCAATATTTCTACTAAACAAACTATTATACTGTAACTCGAATAATCATCACAGGGTTTTGCAAGAGGGAACGGTTAAATCCGAAACCGCACATATTAGTTCAATAACTAATGTGAATTGTCATTTATGGTAATACACAATATTTTCCCCATGATTTGTGTACATAAATTTGTTAAATAAATATAATATGGTCATATTTTTAAGCACGAAAGCAAGTTATAATACGATTAAATTAAGTTTATTTTGTGTTTATTGAATGTTTTGAGAGTAATTATAAAAAATATTTTTAATTATATTTCGATCAATTTATCAAGTGTGATGACATCAGCGTGTTATTTTTTTTACTAAAAACTACGCCGAATTTTCTTTTGTTAAGTGTTTAAATACATATGTGATAAAATAGCTTATAAGAATACTTTCTCAAAATCAAATATTATTTCAAATCTATACCTACGGAAAACATTTACGGACGCATACCTATTTCCAATAAATATATAACCATATAAAACTTTTGTTACGCGATTAGCAATAAATGAATAACGCGGAATATTTAAGGGGTTAATTGAAGAATCTCTTAAACAGCGTTGTTTAACCCGTTTATATAATTATTCTCAAAATAAATATGAAATTCGGCATTGTTCGCGTAAAAAATGACATTTAATTCAACATGGCGGCGTTAGATCTCGTCTCTCGACTCGATGTCGACCCAATCTCGCCGTCAAATGAGTGGGCGAGAACGATTGGACGCGTTATCTGCTTAGTGACTACCAAAACTGTCAAAATATCGACTAGTCGATATTTTGTCAGTTAATCTCGACATTTATCGGTCGAAATCTACTTACAGACTTAGCCTGCAGGGCAGACACTGTCCGTACCAAAAACCTCCTTCGAACCAGCGAAATGAAGCACCGCTAGAGTTTATCGCTGCAAAACCCTTCGTGAAGTTGAGGATATCGTAAGATGGGAAGAAGGTTCTGGAACGAGCACGTGTCAAGAATGAGAGACTCAAGTGGCCAGGGATAATGTTACCCAAGAAAGCAGACCTCTAGGACGTCCTCCCAAGAGATGGAAGGACAGCTGGCAATCCACGTCACGGTAAGGAAGCTGACGCAGGACATAAACAGGCCAACAGGCCTAAAAAGAGAGGAAGAAGAAAAATAAGTTAGCGCGCTGGGTTAGTAATCCAGTGGCTGCGAGTTTGAATCCTGCCACGACCGATTTTATTCACCTATAGCACAAGCATTTATGCTAAATTTAGGGAATGTATGAGGATGTAGGTATACAGTACTGGAAAAATTATTATGGATTTTTTAAAATATGAGGTATTTCGTTAGACTATTGATGTTTTATAGTACTAAAACGATTAAATGCAACTCAGTTGTTGATATTTTTAATTTGGCATGTGTTGTCATCTCATATTTGTCATAAATAGCAACATTTTAAAATACATTTGCATTGGAAACACTGATTTTTGCCGGTCGCGACTTGATTGTGATCTTCCACTATGGTTCCAATGGTTCTGCACCCGATATATGAGTGATATTTATAACACAATTTTGTTACAATTTTCTCTTTTGTGTTTTTGCTTATGTGTCTGTGATAATTATATTTTATTATTTTATCACACCAGTTTGTTATAATATATTAATACTATATAACCAAGAAAAGTATCTCCAAGTGCTAGAAAATCGGTTACTACCTCAAACAAGGGATTGGTATGGATTTTCATGGATTTCCTTTGGATTTTCCAGCATGTCTCGGCTCCATGCCATACATCAAAAAATGTAAAAACCTGGTTCACTCAGAACAACATTCAGGTCCTTCCATGGGCAGGAAACTCTCCAGACATGAATCCCATTGAGAATTTGTGGGATTTACTTAAAAATGAAATTCACGAAGTGCCAATCACGACCAAAATACAGCTAATTGAGAGGCTAATCCACGTGTGGTTTCACTCTCCAAAATTTAAAATATTATGTAAAATTTTGGTTGAAAGTATGCCACATTGTGTAAAGTCTCTATTTTCAGCCAAAGGATGTCAAATGAAGTATTGACAGGTGTTATATAAATTATATTGCATCACTTTTACCACCAAAAATAAATTTAATGATTGTGAGTATTCAATTTGTGTTTAAGTGGATCCCGAACTCCAAAATACCATCAAATACTAAAAATACATAATAATTTTTCCAGTACTGTATGTACTTGTTTCTAGGACATGTTCATTCATTAAAAAAAAGATCCAATAGTTCGACAAATGACTTCGGGTCTTTGGTATTATTCTTAGGGCGTTAACATTTAGCACCAAATCATTTTACTACGTATACTTGTTAACCCAAGAGTCTTGCAAAACTTAGAGTTATGCTATTCCTCCTGGTTGTGTTCTTCATTATTGAAGATCTTTTCCATCTTTATAAGACATTGCTGCTTCCCAAACAAAACTGCTCTAGACGCTTCTATGCTATGTCTTTTTTGAGTCCGAATGAAGTTTAATAAAGTCCGAATGAAGTATAATAAAGTCCGAATGAAGTATAATAAAGTCCGAATGAAGTATAATAAAGTCCGAATGAAGTATAATAAAGTCCGAATGAAGTATAATAAAGTCCGAATGAAGTATAATAAAGTCCGAATGAAGTATAATAAAGTCCGAACTAAATCCGAATAAGTTCAAATAAAGTATACGTACCTACTTTTCAATCTTTCGATTGTGACGGCTTCTAATTTGAAGAATTCCATTATGATAATGATGAATATGAACACATGTATAATTCTACAATAATTTATTTATTTTAAAAAATAAATAAATTGTAGAATTATATATGTGTTCATATTCATCATTTTCAAATAAAGTATAATGTTCGTTGTGCAGGGGGGGGGGGGGATTTGCACATATACCAAATACCAACCAAGCAAAAAAAACGCTCTGCGCAGCCCACGTGAATTATCTAAATATTTTCCGATAAATATACATACATACATACCATCACGCCATATCCCTTACGGTGTAAGCAGAGAGAACCGAGCGCCATACTCCTCTATTTTTGCATACATTCCTAGCTTCCTTTACATCCATGCATCGTCTCATACATGCTCGTCGATTATTCAAGCTTCTTATACTTCCTTCTTTCAAAATATCATTCACATGGTCATGCCGATAATATAGTACCTACTTATGTATATTTATCAGTATTTTTGTGAAAGAACATAAACTCTTATATCTTCAGTTAATCTTTGGAAGTTGGAAGCTAAAATATGTGCACGCACACTGAATCCAAATTCCGCTTATCATATTCCAATCTGATTCCAAAGGAAGATATTGTCGTAAGGATTGTATCAGAATTTCGCCTTGATGCTATACTGCATAACTATCTACATCTCCTTATACCTATTTACATAGGTACATTCATGATGTATAACGGTCTGAAATTCCATGTTGTGTTCACTTGATAATGAAATATGATTCACAACCTCACATTTAAGTATTCGCATGGCATACACTACGCAAGTACCTATTTATGATTAGGTATATTTTATCATAATATAGATACAACTTACATTCGGTAAAATAAATAATATATGTATAAATACATATAATCGTTATCTCATTACTACACACATTTGTTGACACTTATACTATGGTAGTTATGTAATGCACACCCGCATACCTGTCGCTGGTTATCCCGCATTGCGTGATATCCCGTGATATTTGTATGTTTTCTCAATTCTTATTAAAACGGATGGGTTGTGGCCAATACTAAACTCTCCACACCATAGTAAGCGTAATTTTTTTTTCTTGAAATTTTGACAATCTCTAAATGCATTTTTATGAAGTACATTTCTATTAGATTCTTAAACAAATATAAGATTCCCAGAGGACAAAAGTTTTCACAATACACCATACACACAAAAACATTGTCACGAAACTCATAGTATGCACTTCCTACCTGATACATGTTGAGAAATTTTAAGTAAAATTGCATTACTAGCAAGATGAGCATGTATGAGACAGTGTATCAATGTTGATGAGGTGATGTATGTGTCGAGATAGAAGAATGCAGTTTTCGGTTCTCACCGCCTACCCCTTGAGGAAGATAGAAGTGGAGAGTAAAAATTTTTCACTATGCCACAATGCATCATTCCGTCTTCTTACGTTACCTTCTTTCGGGATACTATGCATTAACATGATCTTGCCAGATATTCCGTGGTCAACCTCTTATGTATGTATGTAAATAATAATTCTGAAACAAATTAAATCCGTGATACTTACATAGGCGAATATACATATATAGTCACATCACATAAGTAAGGGTGTGTATGTATCTATGTGTGTTTGATATCGACTTTAGCAACAACTAACTCCAAAAAAGGTATTTTTTCTCGTTTAGTGAAGGCAATAAATTAGGACACGAGCCACATGGTGCTGTGGAAATGAGACAGTCCTCTCCTGTCTCCGTTGGATTCTGTGGACGTGCTCTGTATCCAATTTAACTTAATCTGAAAGCAATCCCTTACTGTTTCTGGATAACAATTAGACCATACCCTGCCTGCTGATTATGTTCGTGCAGGATTATTCAAAAATGTCTAATATGCATATCACTACACACACTTCCATCCCTTTTTAACGAGAATCGATTTATTCAATAATCCACATTTGGAATTTCAACAAACACACTCAAATTGTAAACGTACTAACATTTTAAGCAATATTATATTTGTAGGTTATGTTGGTATATTATTTGTAGTTAATATTGACAAAATAAATGCCTAAAACATAACAGAAGAAAGAGATTTAATGTAGAAAATACATGAAAAGTTATAGGAATTAGTGCAATCACTACTATCTTATAATATTGTATGTTGGGTTCCAGTCTCAAATCCGCCTCTATTGGTGGCTGTGCCTTATTAAAAAAAAAAATGTAGAGCCTAAACTTTTCCTAAACTTTATGACAGTTTATTATAAAATTTCTGTGGGTCAACGAAGTTATGATTATCAGGCTCCCCTCATCTTCAACATTCTTCCCGACTACATTAAACTATGCAATTCCTCAATAAAATTAAAAAAATATATCAAAGATCCCGGTTTCGATTCCCGGTGGAGTCACAGTTTTTAATTGTGTTTTCAGTCTGGATCTGTGAGACGATTAATATCGTAAGTCTCCAGAATGTGGCAATTTATTATTGGGTGCGTGTTAAATTAATATTTGACATAGTACCTGTAAGTTGCCCGAGAAGCAATATTAAATAAATAAATAAATATTTTTTAATCATTAACCTTCTTAAATTGAACATTTAATTATTTTTTCAGTTCAAATGTTTTTGAATTTCATCCGCCATAGTCATGGTTACCCACCCTTTATATTTTTTTTTGTTATTGTATTTTTCACTTTAATTATAATTTATTGTTACAAGTAATTTATAAGTACCCAACTGGCGACTCTAGTAACATATTGTTTGAAATCGTATATTATTTATTATTTTTTTATTTTATTTAACCTCGAAACAGTTTTATCCTAGTGATGTTGAATATCATTATATTATTTAAATTTTGTTTTGAAAAGTGAGAGATTCTTTAAAAAAATAAATTAAAAATTTCCTTGATTAAAAATCAATTCTAGTTATTTATTTGTAAAGATGAATTTTATTATGTTTTTGTGTTGACAAATGTATAAACATGTCACTTTCTTATAAGTTTCATCTTTGTTTCAGCGTTTTCGATCTACTTCTTCTTCATGGTCAGTTTCTTCTGGTTGAACGTCATGTGCTTTGATATTTGGCTTACATTTAGGTGAGTTTTCTTTATTATTATTATTGCAATCTATGTTTGTCAATTATTTTTTTTGTGTATACCATATTGACCATTAATTTAACAGTTTCATGAATATCTTCTATTATTATAGCAAATATTACGTCGTGTCTCTGTATTTCTTTGATTACTTTTGATTTAACATTAAATTTTATGAGAAAGTCCAGATTATTGATATTGTTCAGATTAGTTAGTTTAGATTGCATGTATTGAATTAGGTGGTATTGTGAGATTTTTTATCTTCACATTACCACCTAATTCAATAATTGTTTCTTTTGATGTACTTAGCCTTTTCCCTAGTGTTCCGTTGGATGAATTAACATCTGAACTTTCTAATTATTTAACCAGAAAACGTTTAAATCCAATATTAAATTTTATGAGTCCAAGTGAAGAAAAAGGACGATTTTATATGTTGGGTTTTTAAACATCTCTAGACATATTAGATATTGAAAGAATTTATTTATTTATTTATTTATTTATTTATTTAATTTAAGGGGAAACATACAGCAATTTATAATCCATAAACAAAAACAATAACAAATATCAGTAATTTGCCAAAATAGTTCCCACAACATGCGTAATATAAAAAAAGGACAAGTTAGTTTAAAAAAACATATACAGTGGAGTGAGTTAAAAACTTAATTAAACAACATGCGTAATATAAAAAAAGGACAAGTTAGCTTAAAAAAATATACAGTGGAGTGAGTTAAAAACTTAATTAAAATTAAAGTATACAGCTTAAAACAAAAAAAAAAAAAATAATAATAACAAAGAATATAAACAAGATAAGTAATTCAAAATTAGGGATATAGATAATGGGGATATTTAGGAATTGCGGGGAGTGGGGAAGGAATAAAGAGGATTGGTATTCCATGTCTCGTATCACTGCGTTTTTGCGGATATACTCCTGCGATATTGCGGATATGTGCTGTTGAGTACATCAATGTCGTAAAAACTTGTGTTATACTGCTTACAAATGCGTGGAAAGCATGAATTCATTCTGTGATTAGTGCTACAGTGTGGAATATGAAATAGATTTGAGTGTCTGCTTGTTCTACCTGGCACATGAAACAGTAAACTTATTATTTGGGGAGCATCAAAAAAATTATTAACTATTTTGTGAAGAAGTGATAGGTCGTTATGAGTTCTTCGGTTCTCGAGTGATTCAAGGCCGTGAAATTTCCTGGATTCTGTGTAGTTAGGAAAATGAAGGTGTGATTTGTAGTTGACGGTTTTAAGGTACTTTTTTTTGTACTCTTTCTATTCTATTTATATGTATGTTATAAAAAGGAGACCAGATCGGGGTGCAATGTTCCAGAATCGGTCTTATGTAGGTTGTATACAAAACAAGAAGAGTTTGAGTATTGTAAAAAGGTTTCGATAAGCGTGCTATGAATCCGAGCATTTTAAAAGCTTTGTCAATTATTGCGTCTATATGTGCGTTAAATGTGAGCTTCGAATCGAAGATAACTCCTAAATCTTTAATTTTGTCAACAGTTGTAAGTATGTTATCATCGATTGTGTAGTTATAGTAGATTTTCTGTCTATTTCGTGTAAATGTAATTTTAAAACATTTTGAGGTGTTCAATTGCAATCTATTTACAAGACAATATGCAAGGAGTCTATTTAGGTCGTCTTGAAGTTCGTGACATTCGGTAAGTGAACGTATGGATTTATAAATTTTCATGTCATCCGCGTAGGCTATAAATTGGGAATGTTTGAAACATTTGTAAATATCATAAATGTAAGCATTAAATAGTAACGGTCCCAATATAGAGCCCTGCGGAACTCCTGAGGGGGCTAGTGTGAAGTTTGATTTAAAGCCTTCAATTACTACAGATTGTAATCTATTGGTAATATACGATTTAAACCATCTGAGTAGGTCACCATGGATTCCAACTTCCTCAAGCTTTTTAATTAGTGTTAAGTGATTTACTTTATCAAAGGCTTTAGAGTAATCTGTATATATCGCATCCACTTGGTTTTTATCATCCATATTACGAGAAATAAATTCATTGTAGATAAGTAGATTAGATTAGAAGAATCAACAATCAACGATTAATTAAAACGATTACCAAGGAATAGAGATTCAATAAATGGCAGGAATGTACAACATACGTAAGATATCATAGAAAAAGAAATATCCTGCGCTTTTCGAGACAGAAAAGTTCATTATGTACAACATGTTATAAAATAAACATTGATATTTTCGGTGCCTTGAAGTGAAATGACCACTAATATTTATATGGAATGCCAATATGAGTGTTTAATACATTTGTACAATATAGTTCAGTTTAGTCACAAGTTTTAAAGAACTAACTTAAGTTGTCTTACCACCGTGTAACGGTCTCTTGAGGATTGTCACCGTCAGACCACATCCTGACCCTGGTATGATAACATTAGGTTGGTTCAATTCCAAGTAAAGTTTTGCATTGTTATTCGACCTTCCTGTTTGTAATATTGACACAGACCCATCGTAATGTTGCAAAATAATATTAGATTTTAAATATTTCAAAAGAAATAATACCTAAAGATTCAAATGAAAAATCAATATTTCCAAGTGATGACGGTGGCCGCAGCCAAGTGTCCTAGACCTAGGTATATTTATTTTATTCCGACTCGCGTGAGCGAGTACATACAAGTCAGCCTATTCTTACCAAACTCTAGGCTCGAAACAATGGTTAGTTGGAAGAAATTACCATGTGGTAATAAACTCGCCACTTGCGCAGGATGCAAGGAAGTGTTTATTATTATTATTATTCATTTATTTATTTAATTATATTTACGGCTTGAAAGCCTATTTACAAAATAATGAAAGCGAAAATATACATTACACATTTATGTACTTTATTAAATTGTTGATAGCTCTGCGGCACTTTTCTCAGTTTGATTGCTTTCATTATAAATATTTGCCTCGCCTTAAACACGTGTTTGGAAGAACAATTTTCGCTGCGAAACCGTGCACAATTGGAGGACGCGTTCTTTGAATTGAATATGAGTTTGTAAGTGAGTTAACGCAAAAACTAGCCTCATATTGAACACGGAAAAGGAATCCCTCTCCAGCAGATGTTTCTAGATGCTCGACAGCTATGTGGCTAGTGGTCCGCCTAGACTTTTGGCTGCAGGAGTCTCGATATTCATAGTTCTCTGAAACACCTCCCGCGTATGTATTCTTTAACGTATAATATGTAGGTTGGTATATATCCTGAAATGTAAATCCCAATAATAGGAAGCGAGGTCGTCCAAGTAGAAATCGATAAAATATGAACACTTGTTCATCATCATCAGCAAATGGCGCTACAGCCCGGTGTGGGCCTTGGCCTCCTGAACACTTGTTGCTAATACAAAAATAAAAAAGACGACGTCTGTGTGAATGTGCTGATTTTTTACTCTCCACTAGTAGGGAATAGTGGAGAGTCCTGATTTCACAATTTTTAAGCGTATTTTTTACATGAATTTTTCAATGGGTATCATGTAGAGAGTGCAAACTTTGAGTTTCGTCGTGATGTTTTTGTGTTTATGCCGTTAACCGTACGCCGTATACTAATATGAAAATCTGTGTCCTCTGTACAGACCAAACTAAAAAACCGAAGAACTTCATATTGATACCATAAACTAAGAGCTGATTAGTTTTCCATAGACAACGGTTCATTTTTTCTCAGTGCTTTCATATGTGACAATTTAAAAAATGCTTTCAAGAAATTTGTTTAAATTATTTATACAACATAAACAATCTTCACAAAATGGCATTCAGAGTTTGTCAACCTTAAAAGAAAAATATACAATTTAAATCAATAATTTCATGATTTGTTTTAACTCCACAATTATGGATTTAATGGTATTCAACTACATACTTTCACGTCACCTTCCTCACGGGGTGGTAGAGAGAACCAAACACCACATTCTTCTATCTTGACACATATCCATCGCCTCATCAACATCCATGCATCGTCTCATACTTGATCGTCTATTTTTAAAGCAATTTTTTTACATCAATTTCTCAATAGTTATCATGTGGAGAGTGCATACTGCATACTATGAGTTTCGTGACAATTTTTCTGTGTGTGTGGTGTATCAGGAAAACTTTTCGAAATCTTATAGAAATTTACTTCACAAAAATGCATTTGGGAATTGTCAACCGTTCAAGAAGAAGAAAATGAGCCCTTACTATGTAGTGGAGAGTTTAGTGTTGGACAAAACCCACTCGTTTAAGACTAAATGCATTATTGGCACGAACACTATTCGGAGATGATAGGTAATCGCATAATTGGCACGCGAATCAAAATTAAGATATGTTTATTTTGAATACACATATTTAAAAATAATGATTAGTGTTCAATTAAATAATCATAATAATACATTAGCAGTTATTATTAAGTATAGAATTACCGCGATTAGAAATTAATATCTATAAAAAATATCATTAGTACCGTAATATTGATAGGTTATCTATATATGACTTTATCAACAGTATTTAATTGTAACTATTATAGGTATTAGAAAATGCTTTCACAGATATATTTAGTTGGGAAACACATGGCCACATAAATGTAATATTTAACAACCAATCCAAATGTTTTTATTATAAAATGATGTGTGATTAAAAATATCAGATAATATGTACCTCACTTTACTTTCAATAGACCCCGCGTTTTGGTACTATTATCATTTCATCAATTTAATGGATTGTTATGCCAGATAAAAAGAAGTATTAAATTTAAATAGCAATTTAGCTATTTGCTCAACTCAAAAATATTTGTTTTATGGCAAACTGTTAAAACCGATTTAAACTTCTGTTTGAAACATAAGTTTGTGTGCACAGATTAAATGATCTCATATATGAATTAGAATTATTGTAAGTAAAACATTTTTCTCCGTGCTCTCTGTTATCAGAACTTTATCGTCTGCAAACATCAAATAGCGAAGTGTCTCAGTTTCAGGCTCATGGTTTCATTTCTTAGGGCTCTTGTGCATAAGTCAATGTACAGATTGAAGAGTCATGGTAATAGAACGCACCCCTGTCTGACGTTATAACATGTGCTATTTGGAGAATGAAAAAGATTCAATTAAAACAATTCTTAATATTAGTGTTGTCGTTGTTATGGGGACCCTAACCGATATATCAACCGATTGTAATAGAAACGACTACATAATATTATGTACCTATTCAATATCGTTTCTCTTATCGCCCGTATAGTATATGTTTATAAAATGCTCATTTGTATTAAAATCTTCATTTTTATCCAACTGTCGATTTGCTAAAGATAATTTATTTCTCACACAGCCTACAATTTCAGAAAATATAGAAAGTTATAGGCCTACAAAACTTATTAAGAATTTTGAATTTTTGTTTCAATCAGGGGTTATCAATTTTTGAATTTTTACTTTATTTTTTCTATATATTTTAAAAACCATAAAAGCTAGAACGTTGAAAATTTGTATAAATATAGAAAAATGTAAAAGCTCAAATTTACTTTTTCTAAAAAGTTCCAGAGTTTCTCAAACCTTTTTTATTAACAAAAACATTTTTTATGACAAATTTATGTGTTTAACTGCCTATATTTCCAAAGTTTTTAAAAATATTGAAAAAAGCCGAAACACCCCGACTAGAAAATTTAATATTCTATAAAAAATATAAACATTGTAGTAGTAGTACATCACAGACTTTTTTTAACAATTTTTATAAAAATTTAATTTACTGACGATATCGTTTCATACAATTTGTAAGGCAGTAGGTATACACTACACAATATCTATGGGGACTCAATAATTTGATACTTAATCTCCAAACATACATACATACCATCATGCTGTTTTCATATTCTGGGTAGGAAAAAAAGACTGACCTCCATACTATCCAATCCTCACATACATAATTTTTAGTCAATAAAATTTATAATACATATATAAAAAAACAATCAAAAAATATAGAAAATGATACACAGTAAGTAAAAACATATTACCCTTAACCAGTGTGCAAGCACTCGTGTGTACAAACCTACATGTTTTATATAGAAATCATAATATCTTAAAATGTTTATAAATTTGTGTTTAAGTATTTATAGTTTGGTACGTATTCTTCAATTATACATATTATCGCCATCGACAGTTGGATCACATGTGTTACATGCAACTATTAATAGAAAACGACTTTAAAATATTATGTACCTATTCAATATCGCTTAATTCTCTTGTCGCCCGTTAATATGACATATGTTTGTAAAATGCTCATTTGTATTAAAATCTTCATTTTTATTATTTGAAACACCAACTGCAGTTGTTGCACACGAACAATATAAATAGAAATTTTTGACACAAAACATAACTTAATATTATTTTGTTTTCGTCTGAATGATAAATATTTCAATGTTCAAATAAACAAAACAAGAATATGTTTCAACAGATTCAAATTAAGTATAAACAAATAATATAAACAAATAATTTACTAAAGCTATATTAACACATATATATATTTTTATCTTAAAAAATAGAATTCTTAAAATGGTTCAAATATATTATACACTATGTATGGGATTTGATTTAATATCAATGTGTGTGGGGTTTGATTTTATAACAATATTTGTTTGTATAGAGTCAATAATAAATTATGCATGTTACTGTGCAAATTACCATAATAATATGATGTACTGTGGTATATTGTGTTACTGTACAAACTACCTTATTATTATTATATTGTATTATTGTATACACTTAAACACCATGTTGAGTGGATACTTTGTTGAGTTTGGCCTACTACATAAAGCATTAGTCACGATTTTTATTTCTAAGCATTTTAAGGGAAAGAACATTGTTATATATTCTGTGAAAAATTTTCGCCGTCATTATATCACTGTTCAGTACTCAATATCAGAATGTACTTATTTATTGTTAGTGTTCATGTATAAATTTATATCTTTGAAATGTATAGTATTATATTTTTTGGGTAATGCACTTATATATTATACCATAAAACAAAATCGTGAGATAGTTCATGTATATATGTATTAGATATAATTTATTATCGAAAATATCACTGATCAATATTCTATTGTATTATAATACTTTGGATGAGCATAACCAACTATTGAATATATTGGGCTAATCACTATTCATTACATTAAAGTACATATTTATTTATAAATAATAGAAAAATGATTCAAAATATCGATATAGATTTGGTATCGATTGATACTAAACTCATCAACCATGTTAATGACTGCAAAGATTTTTTCACAAGCAACTACGCGTTAAAAATATTAAATCTCAATATACGCAGTATTGAGAAAAATCATGATGAACTGTTACTTTTTCTTGAAGACTCACATGTAAAATTTGACGTTATCATAGCTACTGAAGCATGGACAAATCAATATATTATTCCAAGAGCTATCAGTGGGTTCCAAATGTTCAGATCTAATATATCCTTCAATAAGGCAGATGGTGTGGTCGTGTATGTTAAAGAATACTTAAATCCTAGATTAATTGAATGTGAAGTGACTGATGCAAACTGTGTGCAAATAATAATCGATAATTCTTTTTCAATCTTTGGTGTCTATAGGTCGCCTCATATTGTGAATAATAAACCTTTCATAACATCACTTTCTGACTTAATCAAGCAAAATTCTAAGTATCAACATATAGTTTTAGCCGGTGATATAAATATAAACACAATTGGATCGAAACACTATCAGTCACTTGAGTACGAATGTGCATTGGCTGAACTAGGACTATTGTCTGCTATAAATCTACCGACGAGAGAAACCAACATCTCTCACTCGTGTCTTGATCACATTTATGTTAAATCCAACTTAGCAGTTGTTGCAGCAGTGGTGAAATCTACCATAACAGATCACTATAGCACTATCTGTGGCCTTGTTAAGAAAGAAAACACACACGCTAAAGACAAAACTCCAAGTAAATCAATAAAATTTACAAATGTCAATAAACTAATGGATGCTCTTACAAAAACAGATTGGTCAGACGTATTAAATGAAACATGCACAAACTCTGCACTGAAAATTTTTATGTTGATCTTAGAAAAACATTTGTTAGAAAGTACAGAAATTAAAGCTAAAAAGCCCAAGTTATTACCTATTAAACCATGGATGAATGAATGTATTCTAAGTTGTGTCAGAAAAAGAGATATATTACATCTAGAGGTTAAAAAATATCCTCATAATAAATCTTTCTATCAATATTATATTAAATACAGAAATATATGTAATAAAATCATAAAACACCATAAAGAAAAATATTACAAATCAATTTTACAAAAAGATCATTCTTCAAAAACTGCCTGGAAGATAGTGAAAGAACTAAATAATGTAAATGACTCAAACAAAACAACTATTAAATCAATTGCTATAAGCGATTCTCTGATTCATGGAGATAAACCAATTGCTGACTGTATGAATGAACATTTTGCAGGTATAGGTAATAAACTAGCTACTGAATTATTCTCTAAATCACAGAAAACTGAACAAGAGATTCTTAAAAATTATGAACGGAAAAAATATACGCACGCAAAGTTTAAATTACTGAACATAACCAAAGATGACACCATTAAGTATATTGAAGATATTCGTACAGATAATTCTAAGGGATACGATAAAATACAAGCCAAAATAATAAAATCAGTAAAAAATCAAATCGCTGAACCATTAACTCATATTCTAAATTGTAGCTTATCACATGGTGAGTTTCCTGAGGCGTTCAAATGTGCTAGGGTAATCCCACTTTATAAAGGAGGTGATCATAAAAATCCCAACAACTATAGGCCAATATCCATTTTGAGTGTTTTATCAAAAATATTTGAAAAATGTGTCAGCCTTCAACTTACAAAACATCTAGAAACGCTCAATATTCTTGCAGAAAATCAATATGGTTTTAGAAAAAATAAGGGTACGGACGAAGCTCTTCTGTCAATAATCAAAGATATTGCTAGTAACATTGATAGAAATAGAAAAACCATAGCAATATTTTTAGACTTAGCTAAAGCTTTTGACACGGTTTCTCATAAACTTTTATTAAAAAAGTTAGAAAACGTGGGAATTCATGGAACAGAATTAAAATTCTTCAAAGAATATATTGAAAAACGATCCCAGTTTGTACAAATTGGAACCACAACCAGTGACATAAAGCAAATAAATTATGGCGTTCCTCAAGGTAGTACCCTTGGACCACTTTTATTTTTAATTTACATAAATGATCTCTGTTTTCTTAAAATTGGAGGAAAAATTATTACTTTTGCAGATGACACTGCACTACTTTTCAATAGTGACACATGGGAAAAAGCGTACGTATTGGCAGAAAAAGGAGTCAATATAGTAAAATCATGGCTAGATAACAGTGTCTTATCTCTTAATATAAAAAAAAACTAAATTTATGACCTTCAGTATTGACACACGAGGACAACCTTTGGATCAACATTCTATTACAGTTCACAATTGCTACAAAAATTTCTGTCAATGTACCCCCCTGGAAAAATGTAACGAGATCAAGTATCTAGGAGTTGTTGTTGACAATAACTTAAATTGGAAAAAGCATATTGAGGAATGTTCCATAAAAATTCGAAAACTAATCTATCTATTTTTACGTATTCGCAATGTTTTTAAAATAGATGACCTTAAGTTCATCTATTATGCAGTTGCTCAATCTATACTATGTTATGGCATCATAGTTTGGGGAGGAACGTATAAAACCGCACTTAGTCCCATTGAAATAGCCCAGAAGAGTATCATTCGAGTTATTAATAAAAAACCTTTTAGATATCCGTCTAATTCATTATTTTCTGAATTTGAAGTTTTAGATATTCGTCAGCTATACCTCAAGAAATTAATCATTTACTCACATAAGCTCAATATAACACAAGATACTCGAGTTGAAAATTCCTACAATATTAGACACAGACTTTTACCCATCCCCAGAGTTCATACCACGTTTGCTCAAAAACATTTTGATTTTATTTTGCCTCGTATTTTAAACATATTTACAAAAGAATTGATTGGTTCTGAGATATATAATATAAAATCACTAAGTGCTATGAAAAATAAACTATCTTCTTGGATTCTCAACAAAGGTAGAATGAACATTGAAGATATATTTTTTAAAATTATGAAATGATTATAAAACCGTGATGTTATAGCTTATATTATAATTTGTATTTTTGATTTTTTTTGATATGTTATAATTATATATTAGACATAAATGGGTTACATAAGTAAAGACTGTGTCAGTTAAAATGAATTGTAAAGCTATTCCGACACAAGCACTGCTTAGTGGAATAGTTCTTATCCACTGGATGTTGGTACTGATAGATTGTATTAATTTTGTCAGTGCCAACATGTTATACTAAATTGTCAATTTTTAAATTTTTTTTTTTGTTCTATGTTTCACTGTCGTATTGTTGTAATTTTTTTTTTTTTTATGGTTATTGTGGATTTAAATAAATAAATAAAAATAAATAAATAAATAAATAATACGAAAGATGATAACTTATTCGGAGTAGATGTTTACAGAAGATGTATGCTTAATTCATTCGTGAAATTACGTATGTTAATATACCTATTACTTTGGAAATTCATGTTAATCATTGTGTACCTATCTAATTAATGATTGATATCGGTATAAATGTTTGTCAATAAAAATGTCGTTTAGACTACTGATGATCTTTAACAGTTTCCTTAAAATAAAAACATGTTAATTTATAAATACCTATAGTAGAAATAAGTCAATATGTAAATAATGTTGTATATCCATTCATTCATACCAAAATGGCATATCTCACAATGTAGGGTTACCAGCGACAGGTGTGCGGATGTCCATTAATCATAAAAAGATTAATGGACACGCGCTCATAAAAAGAAGCGCAACACATGCGTGTATGCCCACGCACCAGTCTCACTTAAAAAGGCACAACATTCAGAATGGGTGGTGAACCTCATAGCTGAAATATGTGAGATATTATTTTTCCTGTTGTATTTTCGGTTACTCGGCTCTTACGGGAGACCCGAAAACGATGATAACCGAAAAGACTGGAATCACTATTCTAAGCCGGTGCCCCACAGCAAAAATTGTATATCCAATTTTGATACATTGACAGAGACACTAGATACTGAACAAAGACGAAACCATCTTTGAATTGTTTGACTCAAAATAATGTTTACTTACTTACTTACTTACTTCCGATGGCCATACAACTCCGGTAGAGCTTTAGCCTCCTGAACAATAGCTTTCCAAACCTTCCTGTCAGCTGCAGTGGACTCCCAATCATCACAAGCATTCAGCACGTTCAGATCTCGGGTAACATTGTCCATCAATCTCTGCCTTGGTCTTCCCAGGGGTCTCTTGCCCACATGGTTATTTTGCAGGATTCGTTTTGTAGCTCTTTCTTTTTTAAAATAATGTTTGGCTTTGAGTATTTAAGTATAAAGAAATCATTTGTGGAAGTGGTGCAAAATATGACTTTACCATTCAAGAATTCCCATCAAATGTTTTATTAAACAATATTATTATTATCGCAGCAATTAAGAAAATGACTAATTAGCCGTCAAAGTTGTTATCGCTAGAGGATGTAACTTAAGCCACATCTCGCAGTTGCGACCGCAGACCTTTCAGTTGTGGTCATGAAACTTGGGAGGAAGTGAATTACCCAAGATACAAACATAACACTACACACTTTATTGCATTTATTTCAAATTGTGTTAGTTTATGAATACAATCGAATATATTATTAATACGAGCAAACGTTCATGCCATTTCACAGCACTGTATTACGATTTTTGTTAAGTATTACCAAGGATTTCTCAGGAGATGCTATGCAATCCTGATATTTACATACACTTCATTTTTATTTTATTGGTCGATAGTGAGTTATACAGTCTACACAATTTATAAAACAGACAATGTACATTGCTTTATTAGTGGACCAGTGAAAACTCCATGCATTATTCAAAAGGATAATTAATATGGATACAAAAAATTACAAATAATATATAATTGATTTACCAGTACATATAAAAAACACCAAAATAAGACAGCTGATTAAATCAAAGTACTAGGAAAGATAGGAGGAGACAGCTGACCTAAACGCACTAAGAGAGCTCGCAGATATGTCGAATGTACTAAAGAAAGCATTGACAATCGTGCAAGCACGGTACACAAAAGCATTCTGAGTGTAGTTGTTATTACAATTAGGAATATAAAAAGTGCTAGGATATCTGGTTGTTCTGCTCGGACAGTGAAAGCAATTTTTTTTCAACAAGTCTGGGGAATCCACAAAATTGTCGACCAACTTAAACAAATATATAATATCAATTAGGGTCCTGCGGTTTGCCAGAGTTACCAAATTATGGTAATCGATTCCCCACACACTAGTCTCGTCTCGCCTAAACAATATCTTATCTCTAGTAAAAGGACTATTGCTGAGAAAAAGAAGAAAAAGGCATTAATATGATTTTATTTTTTGTACAGCAATGTGCACAAAAGTGTTGTCTCTAGGCAAATTTGGTAAAAGAATGGAAGATTGGAAAAAGATATTGAAAGGAGAGTAACGGCAGGTAATAGAGTGAATGGTGCATTAAGACCGGTAATGGCTGACCCAATTATTTCGAGGCAAGCAAAGCTCGCGGTACACAATGGTATCGTCGCACCGACTCTAATGTATGCTAGTGAGACATGGACATGGCAGAAGACGCATGAAAGTAGAATTAACGCGGTTGAAATGAGGTCACTAAGACGAATGTGTGGTAAAACGATGTATGATAGAATAAGAAATGATGATATTAGACGAGAATGTATGATTGAAAGAAATATCGTAAGTGAGATGAAAATAAATGCCCTAAGGTGGTTCGGCCACATAGAAAGAATGAGTGATGACCGTCTGACAAAAAAAGTATACAAGGCTGATAAAAGAGGAACGAAAAGTAGAGGTCGGCCAAGAAAAAGTTGGCACGATCACATAAATGGGATTTTGAAAGATGGTGATGTTAGAAGTAAGAATAATAGAAGAGCGTGTATGAGACGATGTATGGACGTGAATGAAGCGAGGAATGTATGTCAAGAGAGAGGAGTCTGGCGTTCGGTTCTCTCTGCCCACCCCAAATAGGGAAATGGCGTGATGGTATGGTATGGTAATATGGTTATAAAAAATAAAAAAGTCCAGCAACAAACAGAATGATCATAGCAATGCAATGAAGTATAATGCAATGGAAAGGAAGGAACGAATTATAATTACAACAATAAACAGACTGATCATAGGAATGCAATGAAGAAAGGAAGGAATCAATTGAAAATACAACAACGAACAAATTGATTATAACAATGCAATGAAAAGGATGGAATAAATTGTAATTACATATAACAACGACCAGAACGATCATAGCAATGCAATGAAATAGAATGAAATGGAAAAGAAGGAATGAATTGTAATTACAACAATAAACAGACTGATCATGGAATGCAATGAGGAAAGAAAGGAAAGAAAGTAATTGAAAGACTATGTATCATTTTATACAGCAAATTTGATAGACATAAATAATAATTCTGTCATTTCTGAGATTACACAAAGAATAGTAAAAATGAACAGATGACCATTGATTGTTCAATAAATAAATCTGGCATTATTGCAGTCGTATAGTTAAAAATATTTTTTTCTGTATCCCTCTTAACAATGTTCACTGCATGTTTTCTCATTTTCTGACAAGTTGTTAAGGGACATTATCATCATAATGACACAACTAGATCATTATACCTATGTATATTTAGTGTCATCTACCTACTTCATATCAGTGGGTGAAACCATATACAGTATCTTCATAAATATTTAGATGACATCGCGGGAATAATGTAAATATAGGCTCGAGTTATCAGAAATGATTAATATGCTCGTTGGTATATATTGTTGTTATAATATAATTATTTGGAATAAATTTTATCGCTTTTTATGGCAACACTTCAAGTATCCTTTATTATCAATTTATGAATAGATTTTATGTATCTTTGCGATTAGTGTCCATGTACGCAAACAATTCAGTAATATTTTTATATACTAGTTGCATGTAACACATGAGATCCAACTGTCGATAGCGATAGTATGTATAGTTGAAGAATATGTACCAAACTATAAACCCATAAATACAAATTATTGAATATTTTCAGATATTTTGTTTTCTATACAACATATGTAGGTATGTATGTCAAGATAGGATAGTATGGAGGAAGTTCCTTTTTTCCTACCCAGAATATGAAAATAGCATGATGGTATGTATGTTTGGAGATGAAATATCAAACTATTAAGTCTTCTTACATATTGTGTATAGGCGACTACCATACAAAATGTATGAAGCGATGTCGTCACTAAATTCAATTTTTAAAAAAATTGTTAAAAATAAATTGAGATCTTCTACTACAATGTTAATATTTTTTATAGAAAATTGAATTATCTAGTTGGGGTGTTTCGGCTTTTTTCGATAATTGTATAAGTTTTGAAAATATAGGCAGTTAAACTCATAAATTTATCATAAAAAAAATATTTTTCTTAATAAAAAATGTTTGAGAAACCCTGGAATTTTTTTGAAAAAATTAATTTGAGATTTTTTATTTTTCTATGCTTGTACCAATTTTCAGCGTTCTAGCTTTTATGGTTTCTGAGATATATGGAAAAATAAAATAAAAATTAAAAAGTTGATAACCCCTGACTGAAACAAAAATTCAAAATTCTGAGTATAAAAGTTTTGTAGGCCTGTAACTTTTTATATATTCTGAAATTTTGAGCTCTGTGAATTGAGCGGATCAAAAGTTATAAGGGGGGGACGGACACACACACACACAGAGACACACGAAATGTTCTACTCCGAATTCTGAGTAAATCCGTGTATGGAACATATATGCTGCGAAGCCTCTAAATTGGTGTTTTTTGACTTCAATGTTGGAAAAGCCGTGAAAAAAGTAGACCTCTGCATACAATTCTCGCGTATCCTGGCTTGATACATTGTCGATATGTTAAGAGAACAAAGTTCTCCTGAACAAATCGACAGTTGGAAAATTTTTATTAAGTTTTTCTTTATTTTTCTATGACACACAATATATATATATTTAATTTCGTGGAATCCACTAAGTGGCTACTCTATAATGTTCTTACTCTATGTAAATGTCTATTTTTTTTGTAATATAAAAATTAAAAAGTTGATAACCCCTGACTGAAACAAAAATTCAAAATTCTGAGTATAAAAGTTTTGTAGGCCTGTAACTTTTTATATATTCTGAAATTTTGAGCTCTGTGAATTGAGCGGATCAAAAGTTATAAGGGGGGGACGGACACACACACACACAGAGACACACGAAATGTTCTACTCCGAATTCTGAGTAAATCCGTGTATGGAACATATATGCTGCGAAGCCTCTAAATTGGTGTTTTTTGACTTCAATGTTGGAAAAGCCGTGAAAAAAGTAGACCTCTGCATACAATTCTCGCGTATCCTGGCTTGATACATTGTCGATATGTTAAGAGAACAAAGTTCTCCTGAACAAATCGACAGTTGGAAAATTTTTATTAAGTTTTTCTTTATTTTTCTATGACACACAATATATATATATTTAATTTCGTGGAATCCACTAAGTGGCTACTCTATAATGTTCTTACTCTATGTAAATGTCTATTTTTTTTGTAATATTATAAAGCTGTTGGATTTTCCAAATAAAATTAAATAAAATATAGGTACATAGATACGGTGCCTTATTATCCGAAGATTCCCACTGACTTGTTTGTTTCCAGATATCTTGGTCACTTCATAAAAATTTTCATAAAAAGAAAACAATATTGTTTATTATAATGTGTAATATTATTTATTTATTTATTTATTCATTTTTCTGTACATAATATAAATAAATATATTGTACACTGGCGGGGTTATTGTACGTACCTACAGCAACAAACAGTGATGAGCAAATGCAAGACCAAGACCAAGACCGGGGTGGTCTTGGTCTTGGTCTTGGTCTTGCACCTGCGGTCTTGGTCTTGGTCTTGCGTTTACAAGTATAGTCTTGGTCTTGGTCTTGGTCTTGCATACATAGTCTTGGTCTTGGTCTTGGTCTTGCAGCAAGAGTCTTGCAAGTCTTGCACTTTTACGAGTAGGTAAAGTAGGTACATATTCGAGTTTTTTTTAATAAAACCTAAATTTTCGTTGAAGTAAACGTGTGATATAATTTTAGGTATCAAATTATTACAATTTTTGGAAAAAAAATCACCGAACTATGAAATATCGTTTACATGTCGTCTTTAAATTTCTGTATTTTTATAACTTTTCATATATTGTTATTATAGTAGGTAATAAAAATATAAAATGAAATACAAATATGTTGAAGAATTTAAGATTCATAGAGTCAATCAAAACTAAAATCATTGTCTGAATAAGTGTCTGAATATAATAAATCTTTCAAAGATGATTCTTATGAAAATATCATGAAACAAAATATTTTTCTAGTCATGAACTTTGATGTCAATTATATAAGTCCTCTCTTTAAAACTATAATATACAAATAAATACAAGGAAACTAACAGACATTCTTAGAGGGCTTCAACTTCAGAGATCCAACTGTCGATGGCGATATTATGTTTAGTTAAAGAATACGCACAGAAATAGAAACCCCTAAATCCAAATAATTGAATATTATAAGATATTTTGTACTCTATACAAAACATGTAAGTATGTATGTCAAGATAGGGTAGTATGGAGAGGTCAGTCCTCCCTTCCTACCCAAAATATGAAAACAGTTTGATGGTATGTATTTATGTTTGAAGATTAAGTATCAAACTATTTAGTCACCTTAGATAATAATATTATATTTCATTACCTTAGATATTGTGTATAGGTCACTCCCACACAATTTGTATGAAATGTCATTACTAAACTATTTTATTACAAAAATTGGTAAATTTTGAAATGCCTTACAAATTGTATGAAAGATGTCGTCACTAAATTCAATTTTTATAAAAATTGTTAAAAGTTTGTCTTAGTAAATAATGTTTGAGAAACTCTGGAACTTTTACACATGAAAATTAAATTTGAGATTTTGTATAAAATTTGGCTATATTTAGGTATACCAATTTTCAGCTTTCAAGCTTTTATGGTTATTGAAATAGGTATATGGAAAAATAAATTTAAAATTCAAAAGTTTATAAAAAGCATTGTAGGCCTATAACTTTATATATATTCTGAAATTTTAGGCTCTGCATTTAGCGGAACAAAAAAGTTTAAGAGGGGGGGGGACAGACACACTAAATGTTCTACTCCAAATTCTTAATAAATCCATATTATCTTTTTTTCATAAAAAATGAATATGTCCTTGTTAAACAAGTACCTACATAATATGTTATATGTATATTATACATCTTCCTACTTTCCCTAAAATAAGCATAAATGCTTATGTTATATATGGACGAAATCGGTCGAGGCAGGATTCGAACTCGCAACCACTGGATTACTAGCTCAGCGCGCTAACCGCTCTGCCATAGACCCATCTAATAATCTATTTAAGTATAGAACATGTATGCTGAGTAGCCTCTAAGTTGACGTTTTTTGACTCCAAAGTTGAAAAAACATGAAAAATATAGACCTAGCATACAAATCTCACGTATCATCGCTTGATAATTTGTCGATATGTGAAATAAATTCTCTTAAATAAATCGATAGTTTTTGGAAAATAAAATATCTTAAAATATTTATTATTATGTATTGTGTTTTTAGTTTTGTAGGTATTCTTCAATTATACATACTATCGCTATCGACAGTTGGATCTCATGTGTTATATGCAACTAGTAAAATAATGAACATACCTACCTTGCTTGAATGATAGATATGTATGTAGGTACAATATCATAATATTATCGTGTCAAAACTCGCTCAAAAACATGTACCTACACAGGATGTTAAAATATGAATTGTTCCAGATTCAAAATGTCTTAATTTCGTTTCAATCATGCAAAAATGTACTTTTACGATAGTAACATAAATGTTATGTTTGTCTAACGTCGGCGTAACAATAGAAGACTAATCCTTACTTTGACTTCCCGCTATTACAGAGTCATGCCAAGTGCCGTGTTTTTTTTTAATAATTGATTTTATTTTATTACCTTGTATGGTAAATTGAATTCATCATTTTTTATTGTTAAATTAAAATAATGTGCATGGCATCATTATTTTGTTTTATTATACATTTAAAAAAAACATAGACTATCTTATATAACAAAAATCTATGTGATTTACGAAAAAAAATATTTATTACATTTATTTATGGTAAATCCTTTTTTTATATAAAAACCAAAAGACATATTAATTAAATGAAAGTTAGATCAGAGAAATCAATAACATGATAACTTTACACAAATACAAAATTTAGGTGGGTAATCATAATAATAAGAAAAACTAAAACACTTAAAAAATATATACATGCACAATGCACACATACATACCCATATATACATACGTCATAATATTCCAACTGTCGACACGTTCAAGATAATTTATTTCTTGTCAGTATTAGGAGATTTTTATGCCAGGTCTATATTTCTCATGGTTTTTGTCAACTTTGAAGCCAAAAAACACCAACTTAGAGGTTTAGTGTGTCAGTGTAGGTATGTGTGTGTCCCTTATCCAACTGTCGATTTGTTCAGGAGAACTTTGTTCTCTTAACATATCGACAATGTTTCAAGCCAGAATACGCGAGAATTGTATGAAAATGTCTACTTTTTTCACGGCATTTCCAACTTTGAGATAAAAAAACACCAACTTAGAGGCTTCGCAGCATATATGTTCCATACACGGATTTACTCAGAATTCGGAGTAGAACATTTCGTGTGTCTGTGTGTGTGTCTGTGTGTGTGTATGTCTGTGTGTGTGTGTGTCCGTCCCCCCCTTATAACTTTTGATCCGCTCAATTAACAGAGCCCAAAATTTCAGAATATATAAACAGTTATAGGCCTACAAAACTTTTGTACTCAGAATTTTGAATTTTTGTTTCAGTCAGGGGTTATCAACTTTTGAATTTTTACTTTATTTTTCCATATATCTCAGAAACCATAAAAGCTAGAACGCTGAAAATTGGTATAAACACAGAAAAATACAAAATCTCAAATCTATTTTTTCAAAAAAATTCCAGGGTTTCTCAAACGTTTTTTATTAAGAAAAATATTTTTTTTATGATAAATTTATGAGTTTAACTGCCTATATTTCCAAATATTTTAAAAATATCGAAAAAAACCGAAACACCCCAACTAGATAATTTAATTTTCTATAAAAAATATACAAGATGTATTAGCACATCTCAAACTTTTTTTAACAATTTTTATAAAAATTGAATTTAGTGACGACATTTCTTCATACAATTTGTATGGCAATCGCCTACACACAATATCTAAGAAAACTTAATTATTTGATACTAATCTCCAAACATACATACATAACATCATGCTGTTTTCATATTCTGCGTAGGATCAAAGGACTGACCTCCATACTATCCTATCTTGACATACATACATAGGTACAAGTGTTGTATAGAAAACAAAATATCTTAAAATATTAAATAATTTGTATTTATGGGTTTATAGTTTGGTACTTATTCTTCAACTATACATACTATCGATATCGACAGTTGGATCTCATGTGTTACATGCAACTAGTTTTATTTGTATTGTGTATAACTTGTAATTGTAAATGGCCTTCGGCAGTATTATTCGTATTAAAATTCAATAGTTGTAATATTATGCTCCATAGGTATGGTTTTTTCAAAGTTGAAAAAACAATGAAAAATATAGATCTGGCATACAAATCTCGCACATCTTGGATTGAAACTTTGTCGGTCTGTTAATAGAAAATAATTCTCTGGAACAAATCGACATTAGGAAAACATTAAAGAAAATAATTAATTGAATTTACTTTATGCACAACGTACAATACACGTGAAACGCCTCTGAGTACGTTTGTTTATTTAGCGGCATCGGCCATCACAAAATAATAATATTTTTTTGAAGAATAATATTTTACACCGCAAGAATAATATTTTGACCTTTGAGAATCTAATGATAAAGGTTATTTTTGCATCACGTAAACGTAATATGAGACAATTTGAATCTGAGATATTGACATCCTGTCTATAGATACACGCGCACGTGTTCATGGTATAAATATATTTGTATTTTAAACACTGATTTTAAACCGATATCTAAATTTCATTCTTAAAGAAGTACTAATTAAATTTTGGTACTTACACCTATTTATTAATATGAATACTTACATTTAACAATGACAAAATTATTTAAATTATAAATTATTTTTATAGGTACCGTTTTTATAAAATGATGTCATAAAATTATTCCGTTTTAATAAAATGATGTCATGCCGACCGCAGTGGCACAGTTGGTAAGCTGTTTTGGTTCTGTGCGGGCGTTCTGGGTTCGATTCCCAGCAGAGGAGAAATTTATTTAAATTCATTTCTCACGCAAATATTGCTTCTCTGGGCTGGAAACACTGGTTAGTTGGAAGAAATTGCCATACAACAATAAACTCGCCACTTGCGCAGGGTGCAAGGAAGTGTTTATTATTTATTTATTTATTTATAAAATTCGATCTTTGTATGTTATTTTTAACCATATTAAAAGTCATTTATTGTCGTTCCAATGCAATTTCTATGAGTTATATGTCAACATATTGAAAAACTGCAAGACCGCAAGAGTCTTGCATTTAAGTCTTGCAAGACTCTTGGTCTTGCAAGCATGGTCTTGGTCTTGGTCTTGGTCTTGCGTCCCTGGTCTTGGTCTTGGTCTTGCAGTGAAGTATGTGGTCTTGGTCTTGGTCTTGGTCTTGCAAAAAACGCAAGACCAAGACCAAGACTGCAAGACTTGCAAGACTTTTGCTCATCACTAGCAACAAAGGAATAAGAGAAAAATGAAATAAAAAATATATACATAATGTATAACACTAAGATGAAATTAAAACGAAAAAATACTTCACAGCAAAAAAGGATAGGGCAAGGACAAGGAGAGGAAATCGGGATCGAGTGTTCAAGGATAAATATTCCTTCTTTAGTTTTTTTCTTGAAAATACAATGTGACTTAGACGACGCAATATACGGACTAAGGCTATTCCATAATCTTGCTGATAATAATTCGAACGAAGAGCTGAGAAATTCTCATATATCATGGATAGGGATGGGTAGTGTTGTACGTTCAGCAGATCGGAGTGGAAGTCCATAATAGGATAAATTAGTGAATGTGTTTTTGAGGTACTGTGGCAGGTTTGGATTAGAGAGAATATTGTACAATTGTCACAGAATGTACCTATATATTGCGCCGCTGGCGTATCTTGAGCCAACAAAGAAGATTGCGGTAAGATGATATGTGATCATTTTTTTTCAACCCAAAGATGAATCTGATACATACATTTCAATGTTTTTTTTTATCAAAACCATTCGTGGATAAGAATATAAAATAATACATAAAAGATTATATTGCTTTGAAATTAAAACTTTAACATATCAAATAGAAGAACAAGGCACACATCAACCTTCTTTTTCGACAAAAAAATACAAACACCACTCATAATTTGAGTACTTATTACGTCTAATCCCAGCTTTTCTTTTCTGCATTCTTGGGTTAGGTTTAAGTTTGCTTATAATAATAATAGCTTTATAAATTGAATTAAAAAATATTGTAAATTTAATCGAATATATTTTTTATTATTGCATATGCGCAAACATTGGATTTTTTTCCCTGTCGGGAGTCAAAGATATTTTATAACAGATTTTTAATTATCTAGATTTTTAATTATCTAGATAATTAAAAATCTGTTAAAAAATATCTTTGACTCCCGACAGGGAAAAAAATCCAATGTTTGCGCATATGCAATAATAAAAAATATATTCGATTACTTACACATTGGTACAAGTAGGTAAATAAGACAAAAATGACCTTATAAGTCTGGCGCAATTCAGGGGTGACTTCTATGCGAAAAATGCATTGTCACCTCACATATAAGAATTGTAGCTTTCATTATTTACAAAAAACCAATTCTCTCAATAGATGGCGTTACAACAAAATAAATAAAAAATAATAAGATTGTTGTTCATAATTTCACCCATAGATGGCTGTAGTAAAAATTCCTTATTTTCAAGCGAAAAGAATTTCAGTATTACAATATATAGAAGTTTCAAAATTGAATTGATAGGGATCTCATTAAAAAGGCATAATTGGTGAACGTTGCGCAAGCGCATAAAGTGATCACGTAAACCAGCCGATGACAGGTCGTAAGCCCTGTAGGTGCCTTGATTTCCCGGTTCTCCTACAATAAATATTCCAACTTCGTCTCTATTGAGATAATTAAAAATTGTAAATTTAATTTATATATATATATATATTTTTTTAATTTTCACATTTAATATACCTACAATTTCACGGCTCATCCAATCAGAGAGCCAACAGGAAACTTTTACTTACTAAAGCAAAAACAGGCGAATGCGGATTGTAGACGCTATAGTATAATTTGCCTCTGTACCGATTTCATACCACATACAATAAATAATAGGTACATGTAACATGAAATCAAATGTGGGCTGATTAAGTTACAATAATTATGTTATTATATTAAAATCAAAAATTTTGCACGTTGTCGATTTTTTTAAATAATAATAATAATATATTAAAGATGTCCGTTAATTATAGAAAATATTCAACTTCCAGAAAAAAACATATATTCTAATCACAAAAACTGAATAACATGGCGCTCAAAGTTCAAATCGAGTTCCGGGGTTCTCTTTTAAAAATTTGTATAAAAATAGTTTATTATAAAAAAACCTTTCTATTATGTAGTTTTTTTTTACATTTACGTTACTTATATAATTTTTTTTACGTTTGTCTGTCTGTTTTATTTATGCGGCTGGTACGAGTTTTATTGTTCATCTCATTTTTATTACATGAAATCATCGTTAAATGTAAGAGACAAAACAATTTTCCCCATTCCGTTCAGACCCATTTTTACTTCTGTGAATATTTTCTAATAAAAAATATCATTGGTGTGGATCGTAAATTTTAGCAATAATTTTCTTGTTTAAAATTGGATTCCATGTTTGAATTAAGAACAATTTCAAATCTATGGTCACTTCTATTGATGAGCGATAATTTTTGTTTAGTTTTTGGTGGGGAGGAATTTGAAAAATATCCAGGTTCCATTTTTAAAATATAATAGGTAGTGATCATAGACTTTCATTATAATAATATACTAGATGGAGTACTCCGTGCAATAAGTGAGTCATAGTATATCGCACGTTTGTCGTTTTGGTTGGCAACATATTGGAGTTTTCCTTACATTTCAACACTTCCTTAATAACTGTTCTCTTAATCTTAATATTCTTATCAACTACAAATATTATAATTATTAAGGTTCCAAAAAGATGAAGATGTACATTTAATTACTTAAAAAATCATCTTGTTTATTTTTTATGCAGGTACTAAATATATTAGCAACAGAAGTCACGTGACAACCAACAAAGAAAACGGGGGAAAATAAAAGCAGGATTGAAAGTAATATTAATTATAATAATAAATACTAATATTAAATTAATTATAATTATAGTAATATTATTATAGATGGGTCGGTGGCAGAGCGGTTAGCGCATTGGGTTAGTAATCCAGTGGTCGCGAGTTCGAATCCTGCCTCGACCGATTTCGTTCACCTATAGCACAAGTATTTATGCTTATTTTAGGGAACGTAGGAAGATGTATATGTACTTGTTTAACAAGGACATATTCATTTTTTTTTATAAAAAAAAAAAAAATATTTAGCAATTAGTGCCTTCATAATACAATACTTTTCTTTTGTTGTATATTGACTGAAAAACCTAATATAGTTTACTTATTAAGGGGGGGACTGCTGCCAACGTACCTATTTTTCAATTTGATATACCATCATTATTTCTTATCAAATCGTTTTGAACAAAAATAATTTAGATAGTTTGGGTATTAATAAACAAAAATATACCTTAACTTTTTGATATTGTTCTGTATAAATTCTTGTAGAAAAATAATGGCATACCCCGATTTTCAACGTTTATCATATATTTTTAATAAACTATAAGGCGTAGAGTAATATATTTTTTTTTAAATTAAAGAAGACAAAAATGCGTAATAAAAGTTTTTTTGGTTTATTTACTTAACCTGATGCGTTACTGCAACGTCATATCATATTTTTCCAGGTATTTAGTTCTTCTTTAATTTATAAAAAAAAATATTGCTCTATACCTTATATTTTTTTAGAAATTTAAGATAAATGTCTAAAATCGGGGTATGCTTATTATTTTCCTACAAGAATATATACAGAACATAATCAAAAAGTTTAGGTATATTTCTCTTTATTAATATCCAAACTAACTAGGTTATTTTTTTCAAAATGATTCGTTTACTAATAATGATGGTATATCAAATTGAAAAAATAGGTACGTTGGCAGCAGTCACCCTCTTAATATTATATTCATCTTTAATATGGTATTAAATAATATAATGTGACGTCATAAGAAGGGATGATCGTATTAAGACAATAATGAGATTCCCGGAATGATATTAACGCCATTTGCAGCCAGCTGTATTTACCAACCATGTACATACATATTCCATAGAATTATAATTAATTGTTTTCCAATCTACTCAACACCGGATGATTCCTTGCAGAAATATGCGCGCCATTGTTTACTCACGTTCGATTAATTTATTCCAAGATTTTATAACTACTTTCACCATTGATTCCTCTGATGGTTGATGGTTTTTATACACACTTACTTCCAATGAAGTATGTAAATAACAAATGGGTTGTGGCCACCACTAAACTCTTTCCAACGCTAATAATATTCAATTACATTTTAAACAATTTCCCACAGTCCAATATTTCTGTTATTTTTAAACACACTTGGTACCGATGACAGTATATAAAAAATAAGTTGGTTGTGGCCAACACTACACTCTTTACTATGTCAATCTACTTTCAAACCACTTCCCAAAGTCCATTATTTGAGACTGGTGGGACAGGAGGGACTGAAGGGACGGAGAGAGGAACGGAAGGATTTGTTTAAAATAAAGCTGATTGGTAACCGGAGGGGTTACCAATCAACAGTGGTTAGTAACCAGATGGGTTACTAATAAATATATGTGGTAACCAGAGGGGTTACCAGTAAAGAGAGTTTACTATATCCCAAGTGGATATGATTTGAAATAAGAACACAAGGACAGTGGTTTAGAGAGAAGAAGAAAGAATGGTCAAAAGTAACAATGAGTATATTGATCACAATTAATAGTTTGCTTAAGGGTAAATTTACAATTGATGAAATAACTTACAAAGGAACTTTTCTCACGATGAGTAGGTATAACGAGCGAGTTAGCGGGTGTGTTCGAAGTGTCCGAATCTTCGCATGGTGAAGTACCATCGTGCTCGCGAGGTCGAGAGATGACCGGTGGTCGAGAGATGAAGTGTCGGCGAGACGGCGTGGTCGAGAACGGCGGCGTGATGTGACGAATCGAAGTGACGGAAATACGGAAATGAAGTGACCAAGTGTACAAGTGTACACTCCCTTAAATAGTGCTGCGCTGGGGGTAGCAAGTTCAATGTCCTCGAACTTTCTAGACTTATTTATTTGAAGTGTCATACCCAGTTGAGGAGTATTGTCACTTGTTTAACGTTGCGGGCGATGAACTCGGCCTAGCGATAAACAAATGTACTTGCCGTCGCTAGGCGCGCGCTCGAAAGAAATTTCGAGATGTGGTCTGCCACATTCCTCCCCTCCAAGTGGTATCGAAGATGGCACGATACCTTGGTAGAACGTCATGGTGTGGCTGAGCTGAGGCAGTCGTTGCTGAAGATTTTTGTAGTCATTACAATTTTGGAGAGATGGTTAGACTTGTGTTAGTTGGACTGTTGCCTAGTTGCAGATGATGATTGCGACGGATCAAGATGTGGTTGCTTTGGAAACAGTGTTCCCGTTCAGCCCGTTGACAATTGCAGTGTGTCGGTGAGGCTTGTTCGTACACAAAGCTGTGGAGTCCGTGGAGTCAGTGTAGTCCGTGGAGTCCGATGAGCTGTGCAGTGTAATTGGCATCTAAACATTCTTGTCGAATTTGCAGAACTGTGCAGTTGGCTTGCGTTGGCGTTTTCGAAGTTTTCAATGACTGTCGTCGTGTTGACAGCGTGTGTTGACAGTGACGTGTTGACAGCGTCGTGTTGACCGTGTCGTGTAGACGTCGTGTTGTCGTGGTTGAGCAGCTCCTTGGGTATGCGAGACAGAGTGCGAGTCATAAGCATAACACGAAGGATGGGACAGCGTCCCAACAAAATCATTCCTCGTTCAAAGACGTGCGTAGCGATGAGACGAGGTGAGTTTTTGTGTGCTCGAGATGTGTGCGTGTGTTCATATTTGGGTGTCCGACAGCTCTGGAGTAGTTCTCCAGCGTTGAAGTTGCGGCGTGTCTGTTGCGTTAGACAGCTTTGGAGTATGTAGTTCTCCAGTGGGGCCTGTGTGTGCATTCTTTGCTGCGCATCAAGTGAGTCTGATGTCTTTGGGAATACGTGCCAGTATAGCGAGTGCTTGTGCATTCTTTGCCGCGCATCAAGTGAGTCTGATGTCTTTGGGAATACGTGCCAGTATAGCGAGTTGTAGCGTGTCGGTGTTGCTCTTGGTTGCTGATGAAAACCATTTGTTGCTGAAGTTGTCCATTTTGATTTGGTGCCGTTGCCAATGTTGTTCATCTTGATTTGGTGCCGTTGACAATGTTTGCCATCTTGATTTATCGATGTTGATAATGTCGCTTTCCATCTTGGTTTGATGCTGATGATGATGATAACGTTGATCATCTTGCTTCTATAGTTGTACATAGTAACAGCAGTTGACAGTTGTAAATTTAAAATTTTCATAATATAAACATTTACAATTGTAGCAAGCGAATAAATAAAATATTGTTGGTTGCATGTTACAAAAATATAATATGTACAATGATAAGTATTTGTCAATAATAATTAAGTTGATTACAATATATTTTAGAAGTGAAAATAAATTCAAGTATCTAATTAGGTATACAGTGCAACAAAAAAATAATATGAATTTCAAAGTCCAAAAATGTTTAAAATATTCTATTTGTAATAGGTAAATATTGAAATGTGTCTAAGTACAAAAATGCTTTGCAAGTTTCAAAGTATAAAAGGTATTTAAAGCAAAATTACAAAGTATGAAATAGGTAAGTTAAGTATTTCACGAAATTAGTACCTATTTTATATATTAAATAGTGATAATTAAATTCATTATTTGCGAGCTGTTTTGATATAAAAAAAAATATAATTCTGATTGCAATGAATTTAAATAACGTACGTAAATAACTTGTTAGCAAAACTTAGATTGTCGCTCGGTAGATGGTGTTTACTTAAAACTTAATTTTTCTACCGCTAGTTGAAATTTAGATAGATTAGTCACGAGCTATGTTCGCGTTGTTTACATATTAAAAATAACAAAATTGAAGTTTTATCGTTTAAAACCGAAAACTTTCGATCGATATTTGTTTTAACAATGAAATTAATATATCAAGTTCAATTAAATGTTCTGTACCACGCGTAAATCTGTATGTAAAATATAAAATTATTAAGTTTTGTCACTTCAGTATTATTGTTGTGCGTGTGAATTTTATGTTGCGAAGTATGTGAAAAATAAAATTTAGTTCCGTGAATTATGTGAAAAGAATATAAGTAAATTCGGAAGTGCGGTTTTGTTTATGTATATCGCGATCGTCGGAGTATTTTTTTTACTTAAAGCAGTGCCGTACAGAAAATTTTTTAACAGTGTTTGTTTGTGTGAAATTATAAAGTGGGTACCAATATATACCTTTGTTTACAATCTCAGAATAAAATGAATGTGTACTATGCATGTATTATTTGAATGCAACATTTATGACAAAGAATAACTAAAAACCGAGAAACGCGGGTGATTTTTAAACGCGATTGCATAGAATTAAGCATTGTTTCGCGGGTGTAGTGTAGTGTACCCATCGTGAGAGATTCAAAAACCAATTCGTTCTTTTTCAAAGCTAGGAAAAGAAAAGGAGTGATCTGAGGAAAATCGGTAAGTGTTGTTTAATGTTATTGTAAGGAAAAATACCACTGTTGTGAATGCATATTTATCGTTTTTCGGCCTCGGGCCGGTACTAGATAAATACCGATGTTTTGTAAATACCAGTAGCTGTGTAGCTTAGCTGTTTAGCTGTTTGGTAACGATTGTGTTCATATTCACGTTTTCAGGGTCACCAATAAAGCTGATTGGTAACCAGAGGGGTTACCAATCGAAAGTAGTTAGTAACCAGAGTGGTTACTATTAAATATATGTGGTAACCAGAGGGGTTACCAGTAAAGAGAGTTTACTATATCCCAAGTGGATATGATTTGAAATAAGAACACAAGGACAGTGGTTTAGAGAGAAGAAGAAAGAATGGTCAAAAGTAACAATGAGTATATTGATCACAATTAATAGTTTGCTTAAGGGTAAATTTACAATTGATGAAATAACTTACAAAGGAACTTTTCTCACGATGAGTAGGTATAACGAGCGAGTTAGCGGGTGTGTTCGAAGTGTCCGAATCTTCGCATGGTGAAGTACCATCGTGCTCGCGAGGTCGAGAGATGACCGGTGGTCGAGAGATGAAGTGTCGGCGAGACGGCGTGGTCGAGAACGGCGGCGTGATGTGACGAATCGAAGTGACGGAAATACGGAAATGAAGTGACCAAGTGTACAAGTGTACACTCCCTTAAATAGTGCTGCGCTGGGGGTAGCAAGTTCAATGTCCTCGAACTTTCTAGACTTATTTATTTGAAGTGTCATACCCAGTTGAGGAGTATTGTCACTTGTTTGACGTTGCGGGCGATGAACTCGGCCTAGCGATAAACAAATGTACTTGCCGTCGCTAGGCGCGCGCTCGAAAGAAATTTCGAGATGTGGTCTGCCACAGTTATGTAGCTTATTGCCTCACATTTATAGTCCCGATGTATTAAAAAATGAATATTTTAAGATTTGTTTCCCTATACAAAACATGTATGTGAGGATAGGATAGTGTAGAGTTCAATCTTTTTTCCTACCCCGAATAGGTAAACAATTTGATCGTATGCATGTATGTATGAAGATTAAGTATCTCAAACTATAAGAACACCCGTAGATATTATAGTGTTTTCTGCCATACAAATTGTATGAAACGATACTTACATACTTCCGATGACCATACAACTCTTGCAGAGTTTTAGCCTCCATGATGATGCTTCGCCACTTCCTTCGGTCTTGGATCTTTTGGTGCCAATCTTCCCTTTCTCCTACTCTCTCTAGGTCGGCCATGACGTTGTCCACATATCGCTGCCTGGGTCTTCCCAATGGTCTTCTACCAATTGGTTTCGCGTTCTAAGATATTTTTGATGGTGCGATCTTCCCCAGTTCTACATATGTGTCCAAACCAAGCCAATCGACCAGCACGAATGGTGCTAGTCAGGGAGGGCTGCCTTGTGAGCTCCCGGACCTCAGCATTGCTCTTTGGTCTCCAAGTACCAACTGATACGCCTGGTCTCGGCTCCAAAATGCTTCTCAGGACACTATTCTCAAATGTAAACGCTCTTCGCTGTTACTTTAGTTTCATTGTCCAGGATTCCGACCCATACGAGACTACTGGTTTCAGAATAGTGTTATATAGACGCAGTTTTATTCTTTTGGATAACGTCTTTGTAGTCATCATTTTCTTCGTGGAGGCAACCGCTTATATAGACCCTTTTGTATTCGGTTTTCTATTTCTGCCTGAATTATCGTTACACTCACTCAACACTGTACCCATATAAGTGAATCGATCCACTCGCTCTATCTCGTCCTGACTTACCACCATAATGCCATAGCTTGGGTTAATCACGCTGATTCTATTACTTCTAGAGACATACATACATTTGGCTTTATGGACAATTATCTGCAGTCCTTCATAGTTTAGCAGCTTCGGTTTTTAATTTAGTATACATTTGTTGCATTCCGAAATATGTGTCATTTACCATAGCCAAATATTATATGTCTTTCTCCAAGAAGGTACCTACAACTCCAAATGGTAAACTTTGCACGATCCTAACAGCGGTTCTCCAGAGTAATATTAAATAAAGTTGGTGACAGTAAATCCCCTTGTCTTAGTCCAGTCTTAACCTCAAAACGATCTAACGAACGTATGAAACGATGTCGTCACTAAATATAATTTTTACAAAAATAGTTAACAAAAGGTTTGAGATGTAGGTACTACTACAATGTGTATATAGTTTATAGAAAATTTAATTATCTAGAAAGGATGTTTCGGAATTAATCGATATTTTTGGAAATATAGGTAGGTAGTAATATAAACACATAAATTTGTCAAAAAAAGATTGAGAAATCCTGGAACGTTTTCATAAAAAAATGATTTGAGATAATGTATTTCTCTACATTTCTACAAATTTTCTGCGTTCTAGTTTTTATGTTTCTTGATATATTAAATATAAAATACAAATTCAAATGTTGATAACACCTGATTTAAACAATAATTCGAAATATTTTTTATAAACTTTATTTATTATTTATTTAAATTATTATTTATTTATAAACTTTATGTACAAGTGCACAAAGGCGGATTTATTGCCATAGGGCAATTTCTTTCGACCAACCCGAACAACGTGAAGTCTCTTAAGTGAAATTGGTTCAATAGTATTTATATTTATTAATATTTAGTGAGGAATAAATAAAAAAATTGAGAATAAAGAAACAACACAAAGTGAGTAAAAAAAGGAAAGATAAAAATAATAATATTAGTGATCAAAGCAATGAGGAAATAAAGGAGGGTACGGAATATATTATGTCCTATTCTGATTCGTTTCAGAGAACGAAAACGTCTATAACCAGCGGGCGACCGTGGATAAAAGGATTTTTTCCCCGCCCGCCGTGTGACGTAATGAGTCCCGTATAAATGCAGTCAACTTTTTGACATTTCTCACATAGGTACTAAAAATCAGGCGGATAAATTTATACGAATCAGAATAGGACTTATTGTGAGTATAAAAGTTTTGAAGACCTAAAATGTTCCGTAACTTCTGAAATTTAGGCTCTGTTCATCAAGCAGATCAAAAAGTTATAAGGGGGGAAAAGCACACACACACACAAACATACAGACACGCAGGCATACACTACACGGTACACACATCATCCTCAGCGTCACAACCCTTGATGGGTCCTAGCTGCTTCCAATTTCAACACACAGACGCTCATAAAATTTTATACTCTGAATTCTGAGTTCATCCATATGCTTAATATGTTGGTGTTTTTTGATTACAAAGTTGAAAAAACCATGCAACAATGTCCACTACTCCCACAGGACTAAGGGTGATACAGTCGATTGATTAAGGCAAATAAATTATCTTGATCAAATCCACAGTTGGATAGTTTAAACAAAATTATCAAAAGTTCATAAGAGAACATTCTTTTTAAAAAATAATTCCCGAAGAACAAAATAAATGGATGAGAGAGGAATTCGTAATGAAAGCATTAGAAAACGCTCCGAGGTAAAATCTTGGAGCAATCTTGCAAAGAGTACATTTCGTCTACTATTTACTAAGTACCAACCATTTTTAGGGTTTTATTTTATGGAAGAGAAATTAGGTGGATTAAATGGAGGTAATATAGACCAAATAGTATTAATAAACCATTAAATTTATTTAATGTTTAATCCAAGGACTAAACTACCGCGTACAGAAAGTTACGACTTATATGTATGCAGATATGTGGTGGCGCATTGGATTAGTAATCCAGTGATCGCCAGTTCGAATAATGGCACGGCCGATTTCGTTCTCCCATAGCACAAACATTTATGCTTAGTTAAGGGAATGTATGACGATGTATATGTACTTGTTACAAGGACATATGCATTATTTCAAATTGCATTATTTTATTTTTATTTATTTATATATTTTAAAAGGTGTATTTACAATCATATATATTTATTTTGATAATATTGTTTCTACCCAAATAAGATGGCCAAGATGGGTGCCGATATTATCAAGATGGCGGGGAGAAAATGGATGCAGATGGCATCAAACAGACAAAGATGGAAGAAAATGGAAGAAGCCAATCTCCAGCAATGAAGGTAATAAGGCTGATAAAGAAGAGAAGAAAAAGATACGATTCATATCAAGAGTGAATAATTGTTCATATAGGTACGACTATTTTGTATGGGTAGGTTTTGTATTGTTTTTACTTGTCCTTTTTGCATATTGCTCGAGAATCAAGCGGGTATATATTGTATTTGATATAATGAATTGGTAACAAACTGTGTAAGTTTTCGATAGTTGGATTATATTGATTTCCATATTTCACGTTGATTTCGTTTTTCCACATTGATCAAAAACTAATTTGGCTCAAATCCAATGCAGGTTGTTCCGCAATTTAACCCTCGATCGACATTTTCCGGACGTGCGAAACACAAAAATGGCTGCCTATAATAGTTAAATGTGGATGTGTTGTGGGCATAGATTCAGGGTTCTCGATATACGCCTCATCTTCCAAAACATCAAACTTTTATTGATGGACTGACAGCCATAATGTTTTATGCTTCGAGTATTTTAATTTACTTTTCATCGTGAATCTAGTTACACGTCAATTTTAAACGTGATGGACGTCCAATAAATATTAGAAAAATATAAAATATCGTGCAGTTTTATCCAATAAAACTGTTTTGTATGCAGTGACATACATAAATTATGCAGATACCATCACATTCGATACTATTCTGAACGGGCTAAAATCAATATTATACTAAGTATGTACTATTATTATTATGAGTGGTTATTTTCTAGTCCATTCACTGCGACCTCTTCGATTTATGGTGCTGTTACATTTAATTGGTTCATCTTAATAGCAGCGTGGTCATAATTAGAAAAAAATCAAAATTCAATTACCTTTTTCTGCTAGTTGGTCATAATTAGTCGTTGGTGTTTGTGTCTTTGTAGGGGTATACTATACGTAATAATTATTTCAAAACTTATATAATTAATTGAAAATTGTCTAAAGACTTTTAGGATTGGTATTACTTACTATTGATATAAAAAATATATATAAATTTGCATTGAGCAATGAAGTTACATATTATATTGAAAACACCAACTGAGAAATAGTTTTTGGAATGGTTAACAAGTCCTGCCCCTTTCCGATAGCTAAAATTTTACATGAATAAATAGATAAACGCGTATATATTATGAGAAAACTAATAACTTTTAGCGGAATAGCTTGGAAAGATTAAAAATAATGAATAAACTTACGAAATAAGCATGACGGAATCCATATAAAATGATTGGTTATCTGACACTACCCAATCTTCCAAAATTCACCATCAGGAGTGCAAGTCTGGTCCAACCGGCGAAATCAAAACCCTCGTGATTACCCATATCATGGATATAATTATTATATGGAGATCTATAATATCCTTAGATGTCATAGAACTCCATATGATAATTACATATATACATGATATGGGTAATCGTGTGGGTTTTATTGCGCCGGTTGGACCAGACTTACCTCCCTGATATGAAATGCTTAATAATGTTCGTGATTTTCTATATGAAATAATACAATTTTCAGAATAAATAAATATATTGAAAGAACGGGTAACCTACAGAATACAAAATATTTACAAATGATATTAGCAATTTTATTTTCATAATTTTTTAAATCATTTCCGCCAAATAATTTTAACTTTCGCGTAATAAAGACGAAAGATGGGTGGTGGCAGAACGGTTAGCGCACTGGGTTAGTAATCCAGTAGTCGCGAGTTCGAATCCTGCCACGACCGATTTCGTTTATTTATAATAGCACAAGCATTTATGCTTAATTTGGGGAATGTATGAGGATGCATATGTACCTTTTTCAAGGACATATTCATTATTTTTAAATAAGAATATAATATTTATTGAAAAATAATTGCATAATTAATAACGAACAATGGAGAGGAGGATGCTAAAAATTAGTCTTCGAGATCGAAAACACAACGAATGGATCAGAGAAAGTACAAAAGTTACCGATGTTGCATACAAGGTAGCTTCCTTAAAGTGGAATTGCGCTGGCTATGTAGTAAGGACAGCAGATGATCGATGGACCAATCGCACCCTGGAGTGGCGACCTAGAACTGGACTCAGAAACCCCGGCAGACCGCAAACAAGATGGTCTGACGACATAAAAAGAGTGGCAGGAGGTCAATGGCACCGGGTGCGAGGGATAGGGAAGCATGGAGGTTAAAAGAAGAGGCCTATGTCCAATACTGGACGAATAATGACTGATGATGATGATGATGATTTCACGAAAATATCACAGTTTCCTGATATTGTTTATTGCGCATTAGCACATTGATGAAAACAGATAGTTGAATTAATAAGACTTAAAAAACAAGGTTTTAAAAATGTTACACTCGAATAGTATTCAAATATTATACCATTTAATATGTTAAAAAATATATTAACGTCTCATGAAATTGAAAAATGAACTAAATACCATGTTTACTTAATAACTGTTATGATATTTCTGTGTACCTATTTACGTTTTCATTTCCTGTTTACGAATTCTTCAAAGACCATTGAACCAATTTTATCGGCATGCGAATTTTGTCTTGTCAAAATAAATATAATAATCTCTTGTTGTGCTTAGTATTTATTAAAAACAATACATAGTAGCCATTCATCTTCTTCCTCATTGACCATGCACATGGATGAGGATGTTGGCTACGCTCAAACAATCTGTCGAATGGTCCGCCTCCTTGTTGGACAGTCTTGGGCATCGAAGGGCTCCGTTGATTGAAGATCCCGAAGCAGACTTGAAAAGGACATTCCCTAGGGCCGAATTTATAAACCATTCTCAATGCTCAAGTCAATACTTAGCATACAGAAATGTATGGAATTTGCCATGCTAAGCATTGAGAAAATTATTAGTATGTTTTATGAATTCGGGCCTTAGTATCGTTGAGCGTACTCTGGATCTATTACTGCTTTTCAAAATTGATTTTTAAAATTATTTCGAAGGATTTAAAAGTGTGTAAATAGCGAGGGAATGTACTTATAAATAATAAATATAACATAAACATAATTGTGTGGTCTAATTAATGAGAAACCAGAAATTTGTAGTATGGCCTAAGTCCTGAGTAGTAGGTACTTACTAATTGCCTGAGAAACATTACAATATTTATTATCATTAATGATTGCTCAGAGGTAAAAATTATACCGTAATTCATTAAATTTTTATGTTTAGAAAGTCATTTATATGATATATGATAAAAAAACGTCATAGGTCATGGGTTCATCAAGGGGTCAAAGTTTTAATTACGATTTATATTGTTTCACAGTCGATTATGTATTTTTCTTTAACATGATCTGTTTTTTGAATTTAAAACAACTGCGTTTGCGTTCCACATTGGCATTATGAAAGTCAACAATCTATGGTTTGACGTGATGTATTTTTTTTAATTAATTTAATGTATTTGTAGATGCATATTTCCGTGAATCCCTTTCTTGTCATTGTCCCCTCACCGATGTGTTCGGGAATTGTCAGTGCGAAAAATAAGACGCAATAATTTTGGGTGACAATAATTGAAAAAAAATTAGTACAAATTTGAAGATCAACGTGTGTGGATGTTTCGACCAGCGCACAGAAAACAGAATAGGGAGATAGTTTTATTATACAGTCCACTTATCTAACAACATTTATACCCATCACCAGATGTTTTCTACACTATTTGTAACAAATACTTTAGTACACATTTTAGCTTTCTGTCCTTCTTCTCCATATGAATTTTTACTACACCAAATGTCAAACACCTCCGTGCGCGCAGTTTATTAAAAAGGTGTCCGATATTTTAGCTTCACGTATGTATTTTAAGAGATAGATTTTTCAGTTTGAAGTGTTGTTTAGAATTTACTGTACGTACCTCGTAACTTGCTATTGATACCTACTGCAGAAAATTAATGAACAATTATAAAAAGTTTGAGCCATCTAATTTTCACAATCAACATAGAGAGCCTTTCACGATATTTATTATAGAATTATGTTTTGTTTTCAACAAATTGATAATATACAAATAATCAACCAACAGTTTCCCCTCGCCGGTATAGTATCAATATAATGTAAAAACGCCGAACAAGATGGCGTCACGTTACAAATTAAAAAGTTATCACACACTCGATGTTTGAATAATGAAAAATTGTTATATTTACCCCATAGCAATATCTGAATCATTAATCATTGTTCAGTTCATTTCAGCTGAAATGAACTGAATATATGAAGGAGCCATGATATTATGACGGCTTATCTCCATAGTCCATCATACCATCACGCCATTTCCCTATTTGGGGTAGGCAGAGAGAACCGAACGCCAGACTCCTCTCTCTTGACATACATTCCTCGCTTCATTCACGTCCATACATCGTCTCATACACGCTCTTCTATTATTCTTACTTCTAACATCTCCATCTTTCAAAATCCCATTTATGTGATCGTGCCCATTTTATAATAATAATAATATTAATAACACACTTCCTTGCACCCAGCGCAAGTGGCGATTTTATTGCCATATGGCAATTTTCCCCAACTAACCAGTGTTTTCGACCCAGAAGAAATAAATTTACACTTTATAGAGGCTAAAATGATTTTCCAAGATGGGTTAATTTTTTATTTATTTTTATGTAACAGACGCCTGTCATTGGAGCATTGGAGGTCTTATTCTGTTGTATCGTCTTTTATTTTGTGTGTATCTATAAATAAATATCCGAAATTTAATTTTTTTGGTGAAACCCAAAGTAATGAAACAAAATATATTACAATAAATGCTTTCTGTGTTCTAAAGCCTTGCAGTGTTTTGCCATTGTCTTGCGTAATATACATAGACATAATTTTATGTTCAATTATTCTCTTTAATGAGGGTTGTATTACAAGAGTTATTTGAGAAAAATGTAAGAAAAAGGTAAGGTCCCGTACTGCGAGAATACTGCTTACGGGACCTCAACATTTTCTTATATTATTCTTAAATAACTTCCGTAATACGACCCTGAATCTATAAATAAATTTAAAATTGTTCTGGAAAATTATGTTTATAATTTTTCTTTTCATACACCTATACTAGAAATGATCTTACTTCATAAAAATGCAGAGATTGTCAACTTTTGAAAAGTAAAAATTGTGTAGTACTCTAAGTACGCTGTAGAGTCATTTTAAATTTTATATTTAAATAAGTGTGTTAACTAGCTCCCGATAAGGAGCAGAACAAAGAACTAGTTATATTTAAATTGAGAATGCAGTGAAATTAAAAGCTTCATGTATCTATAAAGTGACATTAATCAAGCCTAATAACATTATCAAAAGATGTTGTTTGTGAAGTTTTCCCAGTGGATTTGAATGAGTTTTGTTGGAACAAACGAGTGATGGCAGAACTACCAGCAGTCAGTGAAGAGTTGGAAGTTCATTAATCATTCCATATCTGCTGAACCAAACCTTTGTTCACTAGGAAACATGTACCTATAGGTCTGTTTTAAATTCCGCCATTCTTCAATTTGACATTGTGTGATTATTTAAATCCGCAGCGTCACGATATACGTCTATCAAAGTATTTTTGTATAACGCCATTAAACATTAGGTCGGGGGCGCCCAAGAAAAGGATGGCACGACCATGTGAATGATATTCTGAAAGAAGGAAATGTTAGAAGTCTGAACAATAGAAGAACATGCATGAGACGTAGCATGAATGTTGACGAGGCGGTAAATGTATGTCAAGATAGAATAGTGTGGCGTTCTGTTCTCTCTGCCTACCCCGCGAGGGACATGGCGTGATGGTATGTATGTATGTATGCCATTAAAAATTCACTGCGCTTTTTTTTAATTTCACTGCGAAAAAATCTCTATTTGGTATTGAAATATTTTGTTTGTATTTTTTGTTAAAGAATGAAAATGTCCTAAAATAAATTCTCTTGTACAAATCAACAGTTGGAATACTTTTCTTTATAAACTTAAATAAATTAATCAATACTTTAAATATTAATCTATCAAGATGATACTTGGGCAGTCCAGCATAATAATATAAAGCCTGACAATAATCCTGGTGGCACTATGATACAATCACCTATAACAGAGGAACCTTATTTATAATTTACATTCAAATATAGAACTGTTGGAATCTAAAAGCACTTTCAAATATAAAACCATGTGCTATATTCAAAAATCCTTTTGAAATTGCAGGTCAATAATGTGTTGTTCTGGACGATTCTCTGGATGTTTTCTGCTGTCGTTCTCATAGCCTTATGTGAATAGTTTTATGAGCGAATTTCACTGGATTTAATAGCGCTATCTATCATTTGTCAACTGCCAACTTCGCTCTCTAGGTATCGATGTATATAACACCTCCCACCTCATAGAAATAATCACATTACACTTTTTCTACCTCACTCAACCCTTTACAATATATTTTTGAACGAACCGTTTTATGTTTTATGACAGCAAATGTGTCCTTTTTATTGGCCCACGTTTTCTTTTGATAATAAAAATGTAGTAAAGTTTTATGTTTTGGTACTTACATGATCTACTATTGCCTACATTTTCTGGACCAATGAATGTTTAAATTATAGATGGTCCTACACTAGATTAACAATCTAGAGATTGGATTTCAAATGCAGTATTTTAGATGCTCACAAAAACCCTTGGTTGATAAACAATAACATACCTGTGTTAATTAACAAAAATATAGAACATGGGTCAAATTACGAGAGTTTTTCTTATATTTATCTATAAAACACATTTTTTTTATTTTTTTATTTTTACATAACTTCTCGGGCAACTAACAGGTAAGTACTATGTCAAATATTAATTTAACACGCATCCAATAACAAGTTGCCACATTCCGGAGAATTACGATATTAATCGTCTCATAGATCCAGACTGAAAACACAATTATAAACTGTGTCTCCACCGGGAATCGAACCCGGGACCGTTAGATCAGCAGTCAGATACCGAACCAACTGAGCTACGAAGGCCGACATAATATTGTATTATAAATGTTACTGAAATAATATTATGTACCTATCAATGTATATTGTATAGTGAGATAATATACTATGTTTAGAGGTGAGATGAATTGTACATGTTGTGTGTAATAATGTGATATATATATATATATATATATATATATATATATATATATATATATATATATATATATATATATATATATATATATATATATATATATATATATATATATATATATATATATATATATATATATATATATATATATATATATATATATATATATATATATGTATATATATATATATATATATATATATATATATATATATTTATATATATATATATATATATATATATATATATATATATATATATATATATATATATATATATATATATATATATATATATATATATATATATATATATATATATATATATATATATATATATATATATGGCTGGCCTATTATTCTGTTCATTGGCATTTTCTAAAATAAATAAATAATAAACAAAGGCTTTTTGTAGTTTTTAATGACGATCATGTATGAGACAATGGATGCGTTTCATGATAGAAACATGTGGCGTTCTCTTTTCTCTACCTACCCCGTGGGATACATGGCGCAATGGTTTGCATGAATATATGTAGTTCTTTTAACTGGCAGATCCAGCTATTAACTGTGAGGTTATTTTTTAAAATCCTCATCTAATATTATGTAGGTACCTACCTACAGTAAATACCTACATTCCTTTATTGGTTTTTAGAAAACCCCGTAAGTATTTTCATATGTGCAAATGGCTAAGAACCGAGGGAGATATTTTAATATTTGAAGAGAAAATTTTCGCAAACCGCATGAACATGAAGCTTACTTCACGTGTTACCATTAACTTATACCTATACCTTTTTATTTCTTCATCCTATTCCATTCCTTTTTTCGTAACCTCGTTCTCCTCTTCCATTTACGAGATCTTAAATTTAGCGCAGTAAGTAATTAAATTAGGAGCTATTTGCGCGCCATCTACCGGTGGATTGTAAAACTTTGAATTAAAATTTAATGCACAAGATGCATTCGTTTAAGTTATAGTATGTATTAAGTCATAGTTTCTCAAACTGATCTGATTCTCTACACTTATTTCAATGATATCATTAAATGAAAATGTTATGTTGTATTAATTCTCGGGTAACTAATAGGTAGGTACTATGTCAAATATTATCTCAACACGCACCCAATAACAAGTTGCTACATTCTGGAAACTTATGATATTTTTTGTCTCTCAAAATTAAAACACAAAAAACTGTGTCTCCACCGAAAATCGAAAGCGGGACCTTTAGCTTAATAGATAGATATCTATCCAACTGAGCCACGAAGGCCGACGAATATTTGAAAAACTAATTATATTTTCCAAATATTGTCTTCTCAATCGCTACTAATACGGAAGTAAAATCAAATATTGTATAGAAAACAACAAAATGGCGGCGTTGTATGCACAAAACGCTTACTTTAAAAATAGGTTAAAGATCATTAGTATGCAAAATAATCACCACGTTTTTCACTAAAACTTCTTTCTTTTAACTTTTACGTAAACAGCTATTTGCGTGCAAAAAAGTTTTTGATTTTGATTTAGAAAATACTCTATGAAAAAAATATTTATTGAAATATATTTAAAAATTCAACATTTTTATCACATTTTTTTAGCGTGACACTGCGTCAAGTATATTGGCAAATACACGCATATAAATTAGATTTTTAGACGCTCTTATTTTTTCAGAAGGCGTGAGACAAACACACACAATAACACCATCATTGCTGTATTACTTAAGATATGACTTGAATAAATTTGATAAATACTAGTTGCATGTAACACATGAGATCCTACTGTCGATAGCGATAGTATGTATAGTTGAACTTGGATATTATGTATTCCATACAAATTGTATGAAGCGATGTCATCACTAATATTAATTTGTACAAACTTTGTTAAAAAAAGTTATATTAACATAATGTTTACATTTTTTATAGAAAATTAAATTCTATTATTTTTCGATATTTAAAAAAAATGGAAATAAAGGCAGTTAAAGACAAAAATTTTGTCATACCATTTTTTTTGCTTCTTAATAAAAACAGTTGGAAAAACTTTGGAACTGTTTTTCAAAATCCATTTCGAGTTATTATATTTTACTATAGTTGTACAAAATTTAAGCGTTCTGGCTTTTATAGTTTTTATTTATTTAATATTGCTTCTCGGGCAACTAACAGGAACTATGTCAAATATTAATTTAACACGCACCCAATAACAAGTTGCCACTGTCTCCATCGGGAATCGAACCCGAGACCTTTGTCTCAGCAGTCAGAAATGTAACCAACTGAGCCACGAAGGCCGACAAGGTCGAAAGTTTTTAAGATATGTGGACAAATGCTATAAAAATTAAAATGTTGATAACCCCTGACCTGAACAAAAATTCTAAATAGGTAATGATTATAAAAGTTTTGTGTACCTAAAATTGTCTATATATTCTGAAATTTTAGGCTTTGTGAATCCAGCGAATCAAAAGTTAAAAGGGGGGGTTAGACACATAGACACACATACAGACACACACACACACACACACACACACACACACACACACACACACACACACACAGACACACACACACACACACACACACACACACACACACACACACACACACACACACACACAAAACTCACATAAAATGTTCTACTCCGAATTATGAGTAAATCCATGTATGGGGAACATATATGGTGCGAAGCCTCTAAGTTGGTGTTTTTAGCATGCAAAAAGTCCACTACGCCATACAAAATATTCCTAGTATTCCTTATACGAGGGTCTTGGCTTAATACTTTGTCGATATGACTCGAATGTGTTAAGAGAAGATGTTAAGAGAAGAAATTCTCCTGAACAAATCGACAGTTGGATAAGTACCTACCTATTAATTTGTCCTGAGACTCTTTCGAATTTCTCGTACTATGTTATTAGAGACGTCAATAAGGATATACTCAATTTATAATGAAGAATTAACAATTTTGATAAGTATTGTTTGTTTTCATATTGTACATAGAGTAGTGATTTCAAACTTGGGGCTTTCGCTCTATCAGAGTTATTCAATTAATCTAATAAAATTTTTGAACGAAAAAAATATTTTAAGAATATTAGAAAAAGACATGACATCCAATGTTTTGGAACCACTTTGTTCATACTTAATTTTATTTTCATTTTTGTAAGTATGGTGTAAACCGTACTGTGTATCCAAAAAACTACTACCTACGCTTTCGTAATTTTCTTGTTTATATATTTTGTTTATGCATATTTATTGTTTATGTATAAAAAAACACGTGCGACAGTAACATGCCGGCTGAATACGTAATGATTTTCTTTATGGGTCCAATGGAAGAAATGAAAAATCTCAGCTATTGTCACATTATAATATACCAACATTTGTGGCTCTAGCTTGGGACAACCTAGCTTCATGTTATATTACAAATTAGGTCTTTCTCCCTTCCTTTCCATCCCTTCCTTTCCCTCCCTTCCTTTCACTCCCTTCCTTTCCCGTCACGGGCAAATGTGTGAAATATATGAATACGGTATGTAATATTATTAAAATACATGAATATGTAACAACTTGGCCCTTGACATTAGAACTGCATCAACGTTAGCAACCTTCAAAATTAGATGAAAGCGCGTGCTCCTACTTTCTATTTCTTAACCTACATACTTCCCATTTATTTCCCTATTCCTGTAATTAGACAAATCTCCTCTCCTTTTTTCCCCTTCCCTCCCATAGTGTTGTGTCAGGTTTCATCTAAGATTTGTTTAATTTTCATTGGTGTACATACTTTTATTATTTTTTGTGTATAAATAGTGAGGTGGTACAAACCAACCCATATATTTGAAATAATTTGAAGTGTAATTTTACTGATGTATTTTTACTTGTACTTATTTTGTAATTTTTTATTTTTAGTATTAATAATAAAAAAAAAGTTATGTTTATAGTTTTATGTAGGTTTTCTTTTTTTTACATGTAGATACCACTTTCACCTTTGTTACAGATGGTTGTCTTGAAAAAATTGTCACTAGGCAATATGTCCGCCATTTGTACTGGCAAATTGTAAGTTATGTATAATAAAGTGTTAAATAATAATAATAATAATTTTAAGTATATTTAAATTAATTTTTTGTTGTATTGTACATACTTCTATCTATGATAATTTAATGTAAGTACATCAATTGGGGACAAAAGTAATGATCTATCTTTTTTTCATTTCATAGTGTATTTTTTCTGTTTGTTTTATAAGACTGTATTTGTCCCTTAAGTAAATAAATAAATAATTATTAGTCCAGCACATGACAATACTAAACTATGATATTTTCAGGAAGCTAAATGGTATATGACGCAATGCAGCTGTTTCAAAGATAATAGGTATAATTCTTCTACTTTGTCAACTATCTTAATTCATCTCCTGTCTTCTCACGACTTATTCCACGAACACATCTTATTAATGGCATATAATTTGTCTCTCCGTTTTCAAACAAGATAAACAACATCATTACCTCTTATAATGGACGAATTTTACAAAGATATTAATCACAAATGTTTTGTTTATCATTAAAGATGTTGTGATCATTTGTTTGGGTAGTTTCTTATCAATTTTTTTGCACATTTGCGTTTCCTCATTGCTGAAAGATGTGTCCATTTTGATGAAATATCGTTACCTCCCCGATAAAACTTCTCCAGGCGCTTCTATCATCTGCCTTTCTTAGTGCCTCAGGTACCAAAAGACCAGTTATTCTAATTAATTGATCACTCCGCCGAGAAGGGCCTCGTCCTTCCATTTACCCTATACCAGACTGGGGTGAAAATCAGACTGTTAACCACCTGCTGCCAGATAATCTTGAAATATTTTGATCACATAGCGAAAAGGATCCTGAAAATTTAGAAATATTATTTATATTAATGATATATGAGTTGAATATTGAATTAATAGACTATTGGTGACTTTCACCAACGTTACCTAAACTGTCACATAGCTGGGTATCACCTAAGCTTAGGTAGCCCCTAACGTATCGTTTGTTTTTCATCGGTCTTAGCATCTTAGGTAACTCTTATGTAGGTGGTGAAACGAAAATTCACGTTAGGTAGTACATAAGAATTCTTAGGTAGCACCTAAGAGTTAGGGGGCGTTGGTGAAAGTCACCATATGACAGCTTGCAATATGTAAGATGCCATAATTTAAGGGAAATATCAACTTTTACGATATTGAATTCATATTTTCCATAAATTATGAGATTTGTACCTCCAAAACCCTCAATAAGACTAGAGTTATGAATGGTGACTCCTGACAGTTGGAAATTTAGTCAATTATTTTTTAATTCTTATTATTATTAATTTTAAAAAATATGATAGTATAATATAATACCATACTATAATATCAAGCAATTTCCCTACTTGGGGGTAGGTATCTAGAACCGAACGCTAGACTCCTCTCTCATGAATGAATGAATGAATGAATGAATGAATGAATGAATGAATGATGAATGAATGAAAAATATATTTCCAACAGTATAAATATTACAAAGGAACAAAATACAATTTAATTTATACCTAATTACAATTTTACAATAATTTTTTTCCACACATTTGGAAATTTTACTGCCTCGCTAGACATAGTCTGTTCTGAGGCAGTACTAGTTTAAAATTGCTATGGCTACTCTGCGATCATATGATTTGTATTCTTTTTTCTTCACATATTCCATTCACTTAGAACATTGACAACCAGGATGAAATACTCTAAAATCTCTTCCAATCTGCTTCAGCCAAATCATACTTCATACATACATACATTTCTCGCTTTATTCGCGTCCATCCATCGTCTCGTACTCGCTCTTCTGTTATTCATACCTCTAGCGTCTCCATCTTTCGAAATTCCATTTATGTGTTCGTGCCAACTTTTCCTTTGGCCGACATCTACTTTTCGTTCCTCTTTTATCAGCCTTATATACTTTTTTTGTCAGACGGTCATCACTCATTCTTTCTTTGTGGCTAAACTACCTTAGGGCATTAATTTTCATCTAACGATATCTCTACTGTGGTCGATAGTTCCCCTCCAGTCCGTTCCTACCTTTATTCCTTGATAAAAATAAAATACCTGATATTACTTATTAGAATACTATAATTGGCCCTGTAAAAAAAATACCAATATATTTCTATGTTATTTTTTTTGCTGTTGTATTCTTTAATAAATGAGAAGCACGTCACATGCGTGTATACGCACACACAAGTCACGTTTCACCTTAAAAGGTTAAGGCACTATGTTTAGAATGGGTGGTGAACCTCATTGCTGAACTCTGTGAGATGTTATTCTGTTGTATTTTCGATTACCCGGCTCTTACGGAACACCCGAAAAGGACGATAATAGAAAAGAGAAGAAGCACTATTCTTAGTCTGTGCCTTGCAGTCTATATATTATTGTAATATCTAAGTACACGGTAAGATTCGACTAGACTAGGTTATAAATCTATCCTATTTCGTTGTGTAAATTTGTAGATTCGCCTCTTCTTGACAATCAAACATCTCGTTCTTTTTCATTTGTGTCTTCCTAATTTAACCTTAATTTACTCCATGTTTTTTTATCCAAATTCATGACAAGGCACATAAAACAAGTTTGTCACGCGATATTTTCACGGCGTCCATTTTTAGTTTTAGTCGATAATTTAAACCACAACCAATTAACTATATTAGATCATCGTGCCTGTAAAACATATAAATTATTATAATAACTGAATTAGTACTGTAATGTCTGCATAACTATAACTGCTGACCTAATTTGATAACTATTTTTGAGGATAAACGCAGGACCTTATCTAATATATCGCGAACGGTGCACATTCACTGGAAGCAAATTAGTCTAGGGCGTCAAAATATACATCATTTGAAAACTTCAAAATAGATTTTTATTTCTTAACGCAAGTATTGACGTTAAAAATTATTGTTCAATTTTATATATCTTGATTCAAATTTATATGCTTGACTCTGAGAGTGCCAACAAGACCGACTAGACTGACTGACTTACTTTACCTCCCCATTTGCAACACTAATGCCAGACAGAACTCCTTCATATACCGCACTTCCCATTTTTATAACTCCCAGATTAGTGATACAGATCTTTTTTACTCCCCATTAATTACAATAAAAAATAAATTATTAAGCATTCTGCCATAATCTTAACTTTCCACTCTGATGAATTGGGTGTATCGCATAAAAATTCACGCACACATACATACACACACCCACACATACTCACACACCCTCACATAAACACCCTCACACACACACTCACACACAAGGTAGCATATATTGTAGTTTTAACTTTTGCCTTACTTAATATTCATTGTTTTTTTCTTACACTACTATAATTTATAAGGTAATAATGTATACATTTAATTGATGCTGAGCGTGACTATTTTTTTATTGTATATCACCATTTTACTTGTCCAGTCATTGTTTGTGTACTTTCAATAAAATAAAATACCAAACGGCAAAATAATTGTTGTTGCAATCGGCTGACCGTTCCTCCCTTTACACCAGTATCGTTAAAAACCGCAAACTGTCAAGACATGTCGTCGAATCGCAAATTATGTGTATATCCATAATCTGCTCCGCTACATGCATCTCATTATGTGTATATCCATAATCTGCTCCGCTACATGCATCTCATTATGTGTATATCCATAATCTGCTCCGCTACATGCATCTCATTATGTGTATATCCATAATCTGCTCCGCTACATGCATCTCATTATGTGTATATCCGTTATCTGGTCCGCTACATGCATCTCATTATGTGTATATCCACCATCTGCTCCGCTACATGCATCTCATTTAATATTTGTTTATTTCAATACTTAACCGCGCGTGTAATCAAGTGTTACCCCGCAATAAAACTTCAGTCTTGTAACGTTTGAATCATTAAATCAAAACGAATATTTCCGCGTAGTGAAAAAAGTTTAGTTTTGTGTTTAAATAAACAAATCAAAACTAAGATTATTTTATTTTATTTTTATACACCTTCTTCTTCTTCTTCCTGGCCTCTTCCCTGATGAAGACTGTTGGGGTCAGCTCTCCTCGTCCTCACGCTGTACACTCTTCGGTTCTGGGCCGCCTCCGGTGTCAATTATTGTTTCATCAATTGTGAACTCTGCGCCATCCATGTATTTTTTGGTCTTCCGCTATTCATTGATCGGGGGATGTCTACGGCCATAGCCTGGTTTACAATGTGATCCTCGGGTCTTCTTAATATGTGACCATACCATCTCAATTATCTTTCTTCTAATTTATTGTTATTGCCTGTCATTTTATTTTTATACACCATAAATCATAAATTCATGTTCAACAACTATAAGTTCCTGTATGTATTTTATTTTGGAAAAGTAAATATTATTATTATTATTATAGCGAGAAAAATGCAATCTTGTAACGTTTGTATCAATAAACCAAAACGAATATTGCCGCACGGCGAGAAAATTTCGATAATATTTGTATCGATAAACTATGTTTTTTTAACCTGCCATTTAAAAGCACTACTTTTCTCTGGGTTATGGCACACGTTGAGAACCTATACTCTAAACCGACCAAATACTTGTGCTCAAATTAGATTAGCTGAACAATAATAATCGTTCGAGGCAGAATTCGAAATCATGCCCACTGGATTAAATCCATCATATCAGCCGTTTCGCTTCCCACCTATCTTATTTAATCTTTCGTTTTCAAAAGGTCTTATAGATTTAAATTAATAAAACACAGATCCTAGTTTCATATTTCGCTTTTTTATCACAATCGAAATGCTTAAGGCCGTCTTAAAGATGTCTTATGGCCGTCTTAAATATGTCTTAACGCCGAACAGGAACTGAGAATTTTTAGCGAGTTGTACCCCACTTCTCGTACTGAAGTAGTAGAAGCTGTGAGATTCGTCCTAAATTTTATACGAATTGACTAGCGCGAAACTGGAACGGCAATATATTTTGTTTTTTTTTTTTCTCTGAGGCTTTTAACCCAAAAAGGATATTGCAGCCGTTACTAATCAGAAACATTAGATTACACAGATTTAGTCACAAAAAAAGGAAATTCAAATAATAGTCATATTCTTTACAATATATTTAAATATTGAATTATTCATTTTTTTAAAAACAAATCATAAATTTAAAAATCTATAAAGTCAGTGTTTACATCGTATTCAACAATGCGTTTGCTTAATTATAGAATACCTAACAAATTAAACGGGAATACCTCAAACTTCAGGGGTACTTCGGAATCATTTTTTTATTGGGAGAATCTTAAAATCTTATGATTGTGGAACTGTCAAGCTGTAGACAATACATGAATTTTTCCTTGTGTTTAGTTTCAAAACGATAATGTCAGTATTGGCTGTGTAAATAAGGAAACGCCAACGCAAACTAATCACATTTGAGTGCCAGTGCGGTCTTAAGTAAGAACAATTTAAGAGTCTCAAACAATTATAAAATTGTGTTTCCGATAATACTGGAGTTTCAATTAGATATACAGTAGGTATACAAATAACAAAAAAAATCGTTATTATTATGATGTATCATAATATATGCAGCGCTTTTTGTATTTAAAAACCTTCACAATCCTAGTGGCGGCCCTGTACCAACTGTGTCAATATTTAAGGCAGATAAAAATAGTTTCAAAAAAAGGATATTTATTGTTTAACCCCTAGAGAGACAGTAGGGGAAATTAATTATAGACTTAATAATAGCATTACTTGTCCGCCATATAATATTTATCTTTACATAATTATTTTTAGTTGTAAAGTATTTACCTACCTACATGGCATACCTACATACTTGTATATAAACATTGTTACAAATGTGCCATCCCAATCTCACAATGACTATCTCTGTTTGTAAATGTTTCATGTTATGTGTAAGTTGGTCATTTATTATTATATTTCTAGTTTATTTGTTCTGGCAACTAACATGTACTATGTTAAATAATTATTTAACACGCACCCAATAACAAGTTGCCACATTCTGGAGACTTACGATATTAATCGTCTCACAGATCCAGGCTGAAAACACAATTAAAAACTGTGTCTCCACCGGTAATCGAACCCGGGACTTTTGGATCAGCAGTCAGATACCCAACCAACTGAGTCACAAAGGCCTACTTACAATAGTAATATGTACTTTGACACATCCGATGGAATATTAAATAGTCTAAGAGATAGCAACGTCAAAAAAAAAATTTTAATGGTATATTTTTTGATTTTCATTTCTTTATTTTTTATTTATTTATTAATTTATTTGTTTATTTATTTATTTGTTTGTTCGTTCGTTCATTTATTTATTTATTTATTTAATTGTTTATCTAATCATTAGTACCTAATTAGGTTCCAACACATTAACATTATAGTGTCCCCCGTTAGATAGACGAGTACCTACCCGTGTTGGGGGTCTATATTATATTATAATTTACAATATTTTAACATATTACATTATATTATATTTCATATATTGCATAACATTATAAAATTCCTTCCTTATTTTATATAAAGAGGAAGGGCACTGGTAAACGTAATCACTCCCAGATGCCAGAGATACCCTTTTAATACCAATATACAATAAGAAAGAGATTATAAACAAACAGCCATTAAAAATGAAAACGGTGTTATCTCTCGGACTATAGCGAAAATATGACCCTTGAGATCATATTCAAAAATCAGCCAAAACCAAAATATGCATTATCATCTGGACGTTAATTATCACAAAACTACAGAAATTGGTAACTTGTTATTAGACTGTGTCAAATTAATATTTGACATACTTTGTACCTATTAGTTGACCAAGAAACAATCCAATACAACACTGCTGATTTTTCCTTCAATCCAATGTATTTCACCTTTGTTTCTTCTTTCTTATTCGTGCATCTACAGGTTCCCTTTACATGACACGATCACTTGAGAGAATACCTCTCAATCTTGGGCATTGCAAAACGGCTCCTCCACATTGCTTAAAACCGGTGGTCAAGTGATCACTCCGTGGTCCTTTGTCATCTTCTTGGTAGGTATAACTATCTGAAAATACCTTCATGATCTAAAGAGTCCCGTACCTATTAGAACATAGACAGAGTTTTACGGATCTTAAAAATAGGAGCGAAGATATAACTCTCAACGATTGCGATCATGTCTGTCTTAAGAAATCCTCAAAATCCTACGTTAGATTCACATCTCAAACGCTTCGATTCCATGAAAACGTAATTCATTTGTAGTGTTCTGTGAAACGGGCTTGCAATGCAAAACAGTAACGAAATGAAATATCGTTTTGCTTAAAATTACTTAATTCTTGTACCATGTCTCATAAAAGATGTTGGGAAACTTTAAGACCATAATAATATTCCGCAAGAGTTTAACTAAGAGATTTTGTTTATAGTTCTTAGAGTCGTTTCTTCTTTTTAAGTTGTGCTACGACGTTCAACCCAAGTCAAAGAAATAAAATAATTGATATTACTCGAGTACTTTCTCGAAATCAACGATCCGAAGACGTAAACAGCGAGAGAAAGCTTAATTTCATCGTTTAAGAATAACGTCTCGAAGTTTAATCCAAGTATTTAAATAATGTTAACTTGAGGCAAATAATTCTTAGTTGTCAAACTTCGATATTTATATCCAATTGTTAACTTTTGTAGGGAAAATAGTTGTGTTTTGTATATTTGATGTTAAAACAATCTTTAAGTCTTAATTGTTATATTTATGGATTGAACTTTTAGTTGTGATATTATGTAAGTAAAAGTTTTTTTTTATAAATATGTGCTGTGCAGACATTTATTTATTTATTTATTTTATTTATACATCTTCTTGTACATAATATAAATAAATATAATTGTACACTGGCGGGCTTATTGCCATTAGGCAATTTCTTCCAACCAACCAGATTACGAAGTATTACAACATTGTGTATGTACAACAGCAAATACATATGAGTAAAAGAAATCAATGAAAATACGTATAACACTTACATAAATACTATTAAAACAAAAAAAAATAATAATAATTCATAGCAAGAAAAAAGGATATGGTAAGGACAGGTAAGGAAATCGGGATCAGGTGTTCAAGGATAAATATTCCTTCTTTAGTTTTTTCTTGAAAATACTAAGTGAGTAAGACGACGCAATATCCGGACTAAGACTATTCCATAATCTAGCTGATTGTACTTCGAACGAAGAGCTGAGAAATTCTGTATTATGGATAGGGATGGATAGTGTTGTACGTTCAGCAGATCGGAGTGGAAGTCCATGGTTGGATAAATAAGTGAATTTGCTTTTGAGGTACTGTGGCAGGTTTGGGTTCGAGAGAATATTGTACAATAGTGACAAGATGTGTATATTGCGCCGCTGGCGTATCCTGGGCCAACAAAGAAGATTGCGGTAAGATGATATGCGATCAAATTTTTTCAACCCAAAGATGAATCTGATACATATATTCTGAAGACGTTCAAGTTTATTGAGATGCACTTCATTTGCATCCAAATAGCACACATCGGCATAATCAAGCAATGGAAGAAGAAGTGATTGAGCTAGAGTTATTTTACAACGGAATGGAAGGAAATTTTTAAGTTTATTAAGTGAATGTAGGGCAAAGAAAATAGATTTACTAACATGCGATACCTGTTCATGCCACGAAAGGTCATCATCGATGAAGATTCCAAGATCTTTTACAACCCTGGTATACGGAATGCATTGGTTATTGATATATAGTAGTGGGAGTTGCAAATTCCTCATAGATGATAGCAGACGAGGACTACCGATTATAATTGCCTGGGACTTAGTCGGATTAATAAGAAGACCATGATCCGATGACCAAGAAGAGATAAATTTAAGATCTTCATTCATGAGAAGGACTGCATTGTTAATATCAGAGATATTAAAATGGAAATATAATTGAAGATCGTCTGCAAAAAGATGATATTTACATCTGAGGTGATAGAGTTAATAAATATGGAAAATAACAGTGGAGATAAAACTCCACCTTGCGGTACTCCAGACAGCAAGGTGGCATAATCAGAGGTAGAGTTAGCTATCTTTATGCATTGTACTGAGCTATGTTTAGCGAGGATAACTTAGCAAGAAGAATGTCAAAATCAACGGAATTAAACGCGCTACTGAAATCGAGTAGTGTGAGAATTGTAAGTTGTTTATTGTTCATAGCACGTCTTATGTCATCCGTAATCTTAACTAGTACAGTTGTGGTACTATGACCTGCTTTGAAACCAGATTGCAGTGGATCAAGGAGAGAATTAGAACAAAGCCATGCATTGAATTGATTGAATACTATCCTTTCAGTAACTTTAGATAATATTGGTAAAATCGAGATTGGACGATAGTCTTTTAGTTGAGTAGGTGTTGAAATCTTAGGGAGGGGTATGACATGTGCGATTTTCCATGCCGATGGAAAGATACCAACGGTCAGTGAGTGGTTAATAATGTGTGTAATAATGGGCAGAATTGGAGGCAAAAGCAGACGTATCATTTCAATATTGAGGCCATCGGAGTGGAAGGATTTGGTTGTTATGGAAGATAAGATTTTCACAATCTCAGTATCAGTTATAGTTACAAATGCGAAAGGTGTGTGGGTAGAAATAGGTTGACTACATAGTTGATTGAGAGTATTGGCTTTTTTATTATTATTAAGAAGGAACGGAGGCGAAGCAAAGTGACGATTTAACTCATTGATATCGATCTTAGGGGTCTCAAGGTCACCACTCCTCCCTACACCTAGAGATTGCAAGAATTTCCAAGTGCGACGGGGAGCAGATTGACCGATGAAGTTGTGAATGTAGCGTTGCTTTGCATTGCGACAAGACTGGTTGCAACGATTACGTAGTGCCTTATAGTTACTCCAGTTGTTGTCAGTCGGCTGCCGCTTATGCTTGGCAAAGGCTTTATCTCTCTTTGCCATGAGATATTTAATGTCGTCGGTGATCCACGCACATGATGTATCTTTGAGCTTCACTCGTGTAAGAGGTGCATGAGTGTCGAAAAGTTTGAGTATTTCATTATTAAAAAAGGAAACTTTGAGATCGATATCTTGAAGAATATAAATCCTACTCCAGTCAATGTCTTCGGCATCCCTCGTCAATGCTGCTTTATCAATACTCCTAAAATTTCGGAGAAAAGCTATTTTTTGTGGAGGTTTATTGCAGTGTATATTGTAGGAAGCAAAAATCAAATCATGGTGAGAAAAGCCAGGTGCGGAAAATTGACCATGATTGAGAATATAATTGGGTTTAGAAGTAATGATTAAGTCAAGAAGTGAATCAGAAATCTCAGTATGATAGGTTGGTTGAAGAGGTAGGATAGTAAGGTTCAGTGAATCCAAGATTCGAATAAGATTTTCATTTCTGTTATCACTCCGTAGTAAACAAGTATTGAAGTCTCCCATCAAGAGAATATGTGGATAAATGGAAAGAAGATTTTCTAGATGCAACTCAATCTCACTGAAGTAATTAGAACAGGGTGGACAGTATAGTACTCCAAGTAAAAGGTTATTATGTTTAAATTTGACATTGATAAATAAGTATTCAGGGCTCCCTATATCAGTGTTATTTGATTGATGAACTACAGAATATTCAATGTCAGATCGAAGATAAATCCCGACACCACCAGCTCTACGAATCAATCTGTCATTTCTAATCAGCGTATAACCTGGAAGTAAAAATGATGACGAGTGAAGTGATGGTTTAAGCCAGGTTTCACTAACAAGAATAGCATGGACAGAAAGATTCGAGAATGTGGATAGAATTTCATTATGATGGGCGGGAATACTTTGCGCATTTATATGACACACGTTGAAGCCTTTAGGAAAACACGAGAATGATGTGTCAAGAAGGTCATGTAGTTGTACTGGAGTGGAAGAATTATGGAGTTCGGTGCTTGATATGACGGAAGAATCAGAGCTGGATAGTTCTAAAGAAGAAATATCAGGGATTATATTGGAATTGGAAAAGGAGGCAAAGGATTCAGGGATAGAATGGAAGGAATCATTTGATTCATTGCTATGAATAGACATAGGTACAGAAAAAAATATATAAAAATATACAAATCTAAAAATAAAATAATAAATATTCCAATTTAAATATACAAATAATAAGAAGCGTTTCAATTTAACTCAAAAATACAAAATATGATACGAAAAGACATTTACAATAATTAAACATAAAATCAGAGTATATATGCAAATAATGAATTTATAGTTGATAATTCAATAATAAAATTAATATGTAAACATATAATTGAAATTAAATATTGAAGAGCAAGAAAGAGATAAACACGTTAAATTATACATGAACTTTTTTTAATTTTACGGAAAATATTATATATAGTTGCAACATTAGAATAAAGGCAGAGAGACAGAAGGGAAAAAATATATCTATGCATTTAATGACTGGCAATACCTGTTGAGAATAAAATATTGTATATTCGAATCGAAACAGTAACAATAACACGAAGTTAAAACGTCATTATATAATAGTAAACATACTTCAATATTTTATTAAATAGCGATTGAAATTTATAATATTAAACGGGAAATGAAGAGTAAAGTGTATTTATACAGTGAAATTATTGATTTGTTTTAATTCTTGAACGTAGTGCTCGTTTAGGTTGAAGGTTGTGGAGGTCCTGAAGTTGTTTCATATTTTTAACAGTCACCAAAGATCCATCCTGTAATTTGACTATAATGTTTCCATCTCTTGTCCAGCAGTTGTTATTATTAAAAGTCTTCCGCGCCTCATTAAATATGTTCTGTCTGTGATGTGTCAGTGATTCAGTGATAAGTGTACCGGTGCCTTTAAGTTTCTTTTTATTTGACATGATCCTATATTTAATCTCAGAGCTCACAAGTTTCACCAAAATAGGTCTCGGGTGAGATTTTTTCGGTGAGCCCAGACGAAAACAAACGGTAAAAAAGTCAGGAGGTAAGTCAGAAGTTACCTTTGTTTCGATGAAGTTGCTTGTCACTACTTTAATATTTTCACTCTTTTCCTCAGCGACTCCGTGTAAAAGAATCATCTTCCTCCTCGATCTAGACTCCAGTTCATCCACTTTGTTCTGGAGTACCGAAATTTCTGTCATAACAGCATCAATTTTTGTTAGTATGGTCTTCTTGAATGAATGGTAATCAAGTTCAATGGTTGTTTTTACTTTGCTTGGTGAAGATTGTAGGCGTTTTTCAAAATCAGCCATACACAACGTAAACTCATTTCGCAGATCTTCCAGTTGATTAATTTGCGACACAGTAAGTGATATTTATTAGAGTAAATGTTTAATTATTGAAGAAGAGAAAAAAAACTATTGCCGTGTCGACATAGGAACCGGAAGTGGAAAATGGAGATTTACGCCATTTTCTTTAAATGTGTATCTGACAAAATACCTTTGAAGGGGGAAAGTGACGCAAGTCCCTGTATATACTTACAAAATGACTGATACAGGTAGATGGACGTGACGCTCGTCGCTTGTAAGAACGCAAAAAAATTGACTCTAATACAATTTCAAGGCTCATACGAAAATGTTGCGTTACAAAATGCTCATAGCGCAACACAAAAAAAACTAAATAATAAATATTTATTAGGCGCGGTACTATTATAATTTTAGTCGTATAATTTTTTTTTCTGCATACCTATTTATTTTGTCCTACAAAGTGATTATCAAGACTATCGAGACAATAACATAATCAAGCAAGTCTTCGTAGGACGAAATAGCTGAGGGCACCATAAAATAAATATTTAAAAACAATCAGATTGTTATATAATTTATAATGGAATTCTGTAGATAAATAATAATTCAATTGTGTATTTGGTAGCTAATTTGCTCGCGTACCCATATATTGTTTTATATATGTCATTCCAAAGCTAATTTAACTGAATAGGTATTCTAATCATCTTTTCGTTTAGATTTCACGAAAAACCAGATTATTATTTTCTTTCATTACTTGATTTCTTTGGATCATTAAGAAAATATTTGATTAAAAACAAGAAATAATTTCATTGAAAGCACATTTAAAACGCGTTTACATAGTTGAATTTTATGTTTTAAATTGTATCTTTGTAATGTCAAGATCATAGAATTATAAGGTAAGATCTAAGGTCTAGATACTATTTATAAAAAAGCAATATATCTCTAAAGCGAAGGAATATAACACCTTCCACCTCACCGCTAGTTGAGCAGGTCTTAAAATACTTTACCAATAATTAGTCAATCGAGTAGAAAGGATGATATTATAGTCTAACCAACTGATTGTATCATTATCAGATTCATCCGACCTTGTTTTGAAGCAGTTGGTATTTTTAAATTTGAAGATAAAGTATTTCAATGAATGGGCATTACTTTTTCGATCATATTATTAAAATCAAGGGTATTTTAAATATTTTTATTGTTCTAGTACGTGTGTAGTTTACATTCTATTAAGGGGCGGGTTATCAAGGTGTATAAAACAAAACCTACATACCTATATGATGGAATATGGAGGTGGATGTATCATGTTCACCCTTTTATAAGGGAGTAATACCTATGTTGTTTGTGTTTGATTAATCGATTGGCAATGAATGGAGAGACAATATTTTGGCGCCTAAACTCAAATATACCCGACGCACAATTTATTTGCTCTGCCAATATATGTCTAATTCATACCTAACAACGTTAATTTATTGACAATCCTTTCACTTTATTATACGGGAAGTACGTACATATTGTATTGACCAAATGTATGTTTACTACAGATTGGTGCAATTTCATTTGGTGAAGTTTGCAATATTGCGTCCGTATCTATATTTTAAGAACGTTCCGGCTAAAATAGATGCGTTCCTATTTCACTAAGTCCAAGTTGACATATATTAAATAACGCTGAAATAGGAACGTTCTTGTTAAAGCTGCGTTGACAGAGTCAGAGTATGCACGGACCGAATGGACTCGTATGAGTAAGCTTCATCCGAGTGTACACGGATAGCGGTTTACACACATACTTTTTTACTCGGATTCAGGATCACAACTGCGACAGCTCTGTTGCTATAAAGTACTTTGAATATTGTTAATTTTTTCGTTCACTTCATCTATAGTGATTTCAAAATTAAAATATTGTATCAGGCGCTGCACGTTCCTTGCGTCTTTATTTATATATATATATATATATATATATATATATATATATATATATATATATATATATATATATATATATATATATATATATATATATATATATATATATATATATATATATATATATATATATATATATATATATATATATATATATATATATATATATATATATATATATATATATATATATATATATATATATATATATATATATATATATATATATATATATATATATATATATATATATATATATATATATATATATATATATATATATATATATATATATATGTTATATTTGATGTTTTCACGGGTGAAATATGTTATAATATTTTTATCTCGGTTTTCCCGTGTCAGTAGGTCTTGACTAAGACCATTTGTCTTCCGACGTTTCGCCTGAATATCACCAGGCATTTTCAAGGACTTAACGAAAAGCACGCGCGCGACACACGTCTACTCACACTGAAAGCTCACCGTCAAGTGACTCGTAGCGTACAAGATGGCCCCTTATGTCAAATATTGTTAGCGCGACGTGATTGGCTCCTTGTGACACGCCCACCTGCTGTCGTGTTCGTTGGTAATAATATTTTATCATTATTTTTGTGTTGTGATTTATTGTTAATTTTAGTTGTGACATTAATATTATTATTGTTGTGTTTTGGGGTTATTTTCGCTATGGTATTATTAATATTATTATTGTATTGTTTGTCATATAAAATGTTCTTCCAGGTACTAGGCAAACGAACTCCGTCGTCCCGATTGTTCATTATATCCCTTCTCTTATATATTTCTATAGCTTCCCTGTAAATTCTGAGAGGTTCACTGTTTAAACTTGCTATTATTTTTGAATGGTCAAAATCTATTGTATGTCCTTCTGTGAGCGAGTGTTGTACAAGTGAGGATGTAAGTTTTTTGTTTCTCATGTCGACTCTGTGCTCCGCTATTCGTGCTTCAACTTTTCGATTGGTTCTTCCTACATAAGTCTTATTGCACGATCCGCACGGTATTTCATATACTCCATGAGCTTCAAGTGGAATGATGTCTTTCGGGTTTCTTAGAAAGGTTGATATTTTATTTGTTGTGCTGAAAACGGTACGTATGTTATTTTTGTTTAATAGACGGCTGATTTTATCGGTGACGCCTTTGATATATGGTAGTCGGGCTGTTGATAATGGTGTTTCATTGGATTTTTCTTTCACTGTTTTTGGACTCTTTAATGCTTTGTTTATTATATAGTCTGAGAAACCATTACAACGTAGAGCATTTTTCGTGTATTCTAAATCTTGTTTTTTATGCTCGTGGTATATATATATATATATATATATATATATATATATATATATATATATATATATATATATATATATATATATATATATATATATATATATATATATATATATATATATATATATATATATATATATATATATATATATATATATATATATATATATATATATATATATATATATATATATATATATATATATATATATATATCGCTTGAAAATAAGGAATTTTTACTACAGCCATCTATGGGTGAAATTATGAACAACAATCTTATTATTTTTTATTTATTTTGTTGTAACGCCATCTATTGAGAGAATTGGTTTTTTGTATTACATGTATATTTTTGGTATTTTGTATTTTGAAAAGAATTTCAGTATTACAATATATAGAACTTTCAAAATTGAATTGATAGGGATCTCATTAAAAAGGCATAATTGGTGAACGTTGCGCAAGCGCATAAAGTGATCACGTAAACCAGCCGATGACAGGTCGTAAGCCCTGTAGGTGCCTTGATTTCCCGGTTCTCCTACAATAAATATTCCAACTTCGTCTCTATTGAGATAATTAAAAATCTGTTAAAAAAGATTATTTTTTACTTTGTGGTATCGTTTTGCAATTAATTAAATAAAATAAAACACAATTTAGTATAGTTTGTATCCTCCTGAGGAAGGGAACTTTGTTCTCGAAACATGTAGAATAATTATTATTCAATTGAATAAAAGTTATGTATGTAGTGGTGTACACAAAGTTGTGTTTTATTTCATTTAATTAATTGAAAAATGTTTATGAAAAATGTTTGAGTATCAATATAAATTTAATTGAATTCATTGTAGGGGTGTGGGGTTGGGGGTTTTTACAAGACTTGGTACACGACAAAAACCATGTATACTTATTTACACCCTTATTTATTAGTTTAATTAACTGTATCAATGAAATGTTGTTTATTGCATTGTATAATGTACAACATGGAGTATTGTTTTGTTGAAAAAAAAAATAAAACAACACACACACACACACATCATGGCCACTCCTATATTTGAATGGTAAATGGTCATTTAATTATTCAAAATAAAAACATGGAAATACACTTCCTTCTTTTATAGGTACATATCAAGTTCATTATATAATATTTATGGTTTTTAATAGGTACTGCCGTAATGGAAAGTAATCATTGATGACAATAAAACTTCATTTACCACTAATTAGATATGTTTCTTTATTTATTATCAATTATAATAATTTCAAAGCCATAAGGGATTCAGGCATTGAATTAAGTGGGACTCATATACACAAAGTCAGTCCAAATGTTGGCATACGCTGATGATATCGACATTTTTGCAAGGTCATAATCATTCATGGTGCTAGTAGGACCATTTACACCCTTCTAGCACTGATTAGATTTAACTTTTTGATCGTCAGTTCTTGATGGAATTCCATTTAAATTAATTTATATTTTTAATAAATTTAAATAAAAACACTTGTTTAGAATTAATTCCACTATTTATTTAAGGACTACAACCTACGACCGGTTTCGTGCTAAGCACATTTTCAAGTAGTAAATATACATAAGTTTAACAGAGTATTTATACAAAGACAAGTTGGATTTTTTCATGGATAGCAAACAAGTGAATCTGGAGCTTCTGGAGCAATTATAACCTAGCTCCAGATTCACTTGTTTGCTATCCATGAAAAAATCTAACTTGTCTTTGTATAAATACTCTGTTAAACTTATGTATATTTACTACTTGAAAATGTGCTTAGCATGAAACCGGTCGTAGATTGTAGTCCTTAAATAAATAGTGGAATTAATTCTAAACAAGTGTTTTTACTTCTAGCACTGAATTTTCCTTTTACTTTTTTTCCCGAATTGCTTATTTTGTATACATATTTTTTATTCTCTTTATTCTTTATTTTTTTATTTACTCTTTAATATGCTATATCTGAACCCTGTTAAACCATGATGTCATGTTATTTCAATGTATTATATTAATTATTGTGACCATAATATTAAGAATTGTGAACCATGTAACAATGAACCCAAGTGTTCTAGGGGGGATAAAATACAATAAACAATTCCTGCGGGAAACCTTTTCAGCTCTGGAGTCATCAGCTAGAAGGATGGGTCTTCGAATAACAATTACGCCAGTCATAATGATATCCGGCATCACCCAATCTTCAATGATTATCAATAACTACACATTTGAAACAATGGAACAATTTACATATCTACAAAATTACAAAATTACATATCTCAGTTCCATCGTTAACAAGGAGAATGATATGAGCATTGAGATTGGGAAGAGGATTCTTGCAGAATTGAGTTACTTTGGTCTCAACGGACAATTGAAGTCACGCCTATTGTCCAGAAAAACTAAAGCCACACTATACAAGACAACAATTAGACCAGTCTTAACATATGCCTCGGAAACCTGGACATTTACAAAACACGATGAAAACAGACTGGACGCCTTTGAAAGAAAAATATAATGCAGATTATATGATCCTATGAGGGTCAAACTTGGCGTAAAATATATAACACCGAGCTCTATGATCTTTACCGGTACATCAGCGTAGTCAAGTTCATTAAGATTAACAGACTACGCTGGTTGGGACATTTACACCGTGTGTATGATATGGAGCTCCCACAAAAGGGTGTTGTCTAATGACCCAACCGGTAGAAGAAGCGTAGACACCTATGTAAACTACGATGGTTGGACAACGTTGTCGGGCTATAGGGCAGCAGAACTGGTAGGTGCCAAAGATAGAGCGGTATGAAGAAGATTCTTGGAGGCAGCTAAGACCCACCAAGAGTTGTGACGCTGAGGATGATGACGATATTAATTTCAAATATATTTTGGATTTGGATTCACTTATTTATTTTAAGATCTTCTTCTTCTTTGATGGCACTACAGCCCAAATCGAACCTTTGCCTTTTTCAACTCTAGGTATATTAGAATTAAAAGGATACATACATTCCATGTCCCTCACGGGGTGGGCAGAGAGAAAGAGATTTGCATTTTGATAGTAAGGTACATGATATGACGTAACTAAATGTCAGATGTCTAGCAAGAGTCGTGTTATATTAACCACAATTCTATTATATCAACACACGACCTGATATATTACGATAAAATGAAGTGACAGCTTGTTAACAAGGCGTTTATAACCACCATAAACATTATTTCCAACCGACAATTCATAGAACAAAATAAAACTCTATTAAAGACAGTCTGGATCTGTTAGTCGGTAAATATCGTTAGTCTCCATAATGTGGCAACTTGTTATTAATATTGCATGTTAAATTAATATTTGACATAGTACCTGTTAGTTCCCGAGAAGTAATATTACATTAATTTATTATGGAGGAAAAATAAAAAAGACATCAAATATTGACTGATTTTGTAAATAATATTCACCATTTTATATAGCAATAATTCTCTAGATACAATTTTGTTTATTTTGTTTTTCAATATATCCTTTACACACAAGTGCTTGTACTCTGGTAAAGGGCAATGTGTTTTTTGAATATTTTTCTGTATCTTGTGATTGTGTATTTCAAATATGTGTTTTTTATATAAATCGAAAAAAATATCATGTAAATACTTTTGTATTGTATGTAATTCTTACGTACACACACACCAATGAATTCCAGAATAAGTATCCACTGATTATTGTTATCACCAAATTTTCGAGTTACAAAAGCATAAATTTCTTGTGAAATAATAACCACCAAGATATTTAGGATTAATTTCGTGAAAGAGCGGTGGAGTGGAAAATACTGGAAACCTTCGTTAATTGTACTGAGTCGGCATAAGGAAACATTCTTATATTTTATAGTTGTATGTATGTACCTATATTTTGCACGACGAACGTAAAAATGGCTGATTGTGATGTGCCCAGGTATTTATAAACTGACGATGAATCGTCAAAAATTAACACTAAATTGATCTTATAATATAATCATGATCTTATAATTATATATCGTAAGTCTCCAGAATGTGAACCTTGTTATTGGGTGCATGTTAAATTAATATTGGACATAGTTCCTGTAAGTTGTCCGATAAGTAATCCAACTTAAACACTCGGGTCATTAGACAACACCCTTTTTGGGAGCTCCAGATGTAAATGTCCCAACCAGCGTAGTCTGTTAATCTTAATGAACTTGACTACGCTGATGTACTGGTAAAGATCATAGAGCTCGGTGTTATATCTTTTACGCCATGTTTCACCGTCGTTAATAGGTCTATATATTCTGGGTAATATTCTTCTTTCAAAGGTGTCCAGTCTCTTTTTATCGTGTTTTGTTAATGTCCACGTTTCCGAGGCATATGTTAAGACTAGTCTAATTAGTGCCTTGTATAGTGTGGCTTTAGTTTTTCTGGACAATAGGCGTGACTTCAATTGTCCAGTGAGACCAAAGTAACTCAATCCTGCAAGAATCCTCTTCCCAATCTCAATGCTCATAACATTCTCATTGTTAAAGATGGAACCGAGATATGTTAATTATTCCACTGTTTCAAATAAGTCGATGCCTCACAACAGATAAAAGTATTATTGATCATAATAACCTTATGCAGGTGTCGAATGGCAAATATTTTCAGTCCAGAAAAGTTTTGCGTAAGTAATACATTTCTCCTCTACTGGGAATCAAATCCAGGACTCCGGTATATACATAAGTCAAACAACTAGCCACTATGCCACCGTAGTAAACTTAGCTACAATATGTCATAATATATTGCTGTGATTGAATCACCATTGCATTTGAAACGAAATTTCGTGAAATTTAAATTTATTTCTGCCTAATTTTCTTTCTGATGTTTACTCGAATAATCACAAGTGCCGTTTTTTCATGAAATGCTGTTACAAAACACGATCTGCTTTAATTAACGATCGACCTGCGACATATAAAGCAACAACGTAGCACATTAATAAAATTAGAAATTTGGTGTAGGTTCGAGGTGGTTTTGGGATCTAATACCTTCTATAAGTCATACGAATATCTACTTTTGTGGATAAAGGTACAGTCTTGTTTGTGCGACCACTGCATGCAACTATTCTTCTTCTTGTGCCACTCCTGATGGAGGTTGGCGACCATCACACCAAACTCATCCCGATCTTGCTCCAATTTAATTAGTGACTAAGATTTACCCCCCATATCCCATCTTCATATTAATCACCACGGAAAATGTAGCCAAAGTATGCCACTTTGCGTCTCTTGACAGTGGTCAGCAACTGTCTCTCTTTCTCCGTCATATTTAGAACTATTTTATTGGAGACTCTATCGACCCATGAGATGCGCCATCAACCTTCTGTATAGACACTGTTGAAATTTTGAGAGTCCAACCATCCACCCCATACAACAGTACCTACTGGCAACATGTATGCTTTAACAGCTCTCCATCTTGTACTTACATTTGAAATAATGTATTACGTCGAACGCAAGCGATTTTTATATGCGTTAATCGCATAGTCACAAACTAAACTTTAATGTCTATCTTGAGTATTATAAAAATGAAATGAATTTTCCCTTATCAGAAAGTATTGATAGCTTCTCCCGAGGGTAGTTTAAGGTGTAACGGATGAATTATGTAGGAGAGATGAGAACTTCTTGAGAACAGGGCCGGACAAATCAAATGTAACTTTGAACAAGAAAATAATGAGATACATTTTCATAGGGCGCTATTTATTACCATCAAATGATAATAAATACATGCTGTACAGGATTTCTCTATCTACCTCAAATAGGAAAATGAAATGGAATGGTTAAATTTCCATTATTTACTTCTATATATTAATTTATTCATACCATCACGGCATATCCCACAATGTGGGGTAACCAGCGAAAGGTGTGCGGGTGTGCATTGCCTTATAAAAGGGAGCACAACATATCTATGTATACCCACACACCAGTCTCGTCTCACCTAAAAAGGCACTATATTCAGAATGGGTGGTGAACCTCATTGCTGAACTATGTGAGATTGTTGCCTGTTGTATTTTCGATTACCCGGCTCTTACGGGACATTCGAAAACAATAATAGAAAAGAGTGGAAGCACTATTCTATATATTACAATAACAAAGAAGTTAGTATAAAAAAAACTTGTGATAAACATACTTTGTACAATTGTTCCTATTTGGAAATTTGCTGCCTCACTAGACAAGTCTGTTCTGAGGCAGTTAGGTACTTTTTCCAATTTGGTCTAAGGTTACATGTTATTGAATGCAAAAGAATTAACAGAAATAATGAAACAGAATTAAAGAATAATTAGAAAAATATACTTACAGTGACCTCTCAGTTATTTGAACCCATTAAATTACTGTGGAAATGATGAATGGCACCAAGCTATGGTAGAGATTCTCAGGTTATGAAGGCAGGGAGTAGTGAATTATGTTAGGATATTTAACAGTATATGAGCAGATTGTATTCTGCCATTACTTTTCAGTCAGTCTGTTACCAATTTTTTGAAGTTTGTTCCGTCGCGTGAGATATTGTGTTCTATGTCAGGCAATATTCTATTGTAATGTCTAGGAGCAAGAAATGGGTAATGTCACTGGCAAAAGTGGTCCTTATAAGTGAGGGTCTTATCTGTCGTCTATTTCGGGTGCTGTTGGAGAATACGCAGTGAAATAGTTTAGTTGTTCCAGGCGTTAAATACTCCAGATCTGTCTCTGCTTGACAATTCTCAGTATTCTTTCCGAACCCAGAAACTTAGAAAATGAAGAGAGAAAAGTATATTTGCATATATCTTTGGTTCCTTATCAGATACCCTGGTTGGTTTTATACTAGGTACCTATAGTGTGAGAACCACTTCTTGAGAACCCTCTCGACAGCGGTAATCTTAACCCTTGTGAAAGAATATTTATAGCTGACGTGTATGGTAATAAAAAACGTGACCTGGGACACAACAGTTGATAGAATTTCATGCAGACTCTATACCCTGAAGGATAACGTTTGAACAAAGATTAGGTATCTACTTAATATAAGTACACACCTGTAGATTTGTATGTAGATATGCAGATACCTTACCGAAACAAGTCACATTTATTTCATTATTTATTTTTATCTTTTTGTACACAATAAAAACAAATATATCGCTCACTGGCGGACTTATTGCCATTATGCAATTTCTTCCAACCAACCAGATTACAAAGTCTAACAAAATTTGATATCTAGGTACCTACATCAATAAAAGTATGAAAGCAATAAAAAAACAAATAAAATTTATATTACACTATGACAACAACATAGTACACAGCACACACACACACACAGATACATTGTGATGAAACTTTCAGAATACAATTTCAGAATGATTCTAGTTGATTATCTGTAATAAAAAACCCCTAAAAATTGCGAAATCACAACTCCCCACTATATCCCCTTGGGTTAGTGAGGAGTAAAAAAGGAAAAACAATAACAAGATCATTTTGTATCCGCACAAACACTACAATAATTCCAAACATTATCTATACCAGTCGCATTTGTATTAAATTCATAAAAACAGTTTGTCATGTTAAAATAATATATTTAAGGATATGATTGTTAGGCGTTCGGTTTGTCTCTGCCTACTCCGTAAGGAACACAACGTGATGGTGTATTTAGATGGGTCGGTGGCAGAGCGGTTAGCGCGCTGGACTAGTAATCCAGTGGTCACGAGTTCGTATCCTGCCTCGACCGATTTCGTTCACCTATAGCACAAGCATTTATTTGCTTATTTTAGGGAACGTAGGAAGATGTATATGTACTTGTTTAACAAGGACATATTCATTTAAAAAAAATGTTGCTAGTAGGTATTCAAAATGCATATTACGAAATATTTTCATTTATATTTAAGGTACATTGGTACTGAGTTGAAATTGTACTTAAAAATGAGATTAACCTTTAAATGCACGCAATCAGCCTAACCCTTTCCTCTTCTCATATGACCATAACCTATTATTTCTATACGTAGATATATATTTGTGGGTAGGGGATGTATAATAATATTATGGTTTCCATATTAACCAAGCTGTAAACAAACACCCAATTTAAATTAGGTATACCTAATGGCGCCAAAAACAAAACATGTACATATATTATTATACACCACACATTACTACCACGACACACGCTTCTCTCTTCATAACTCTCAATCTCATACATAATTCACTACTTATACCACCATCCGCTCTGCATATGGGGACTGCAAACGGCCCCTTCACAGAACGCTAATAAATAAATAATAATAAATTGGGATGATTTTTATAGCGCCGTTTTTTTAATAACCTGACCTCAAGGGCGCTAAGTGAGAGACAAAACAAAAAAAAATACAAGACAAAAGACAAAACGTTTAGTTTGTGTGCGGGCGTTCAGGGTTCGACCTCCAACAGAGGAGACATTTGCTACTCCCACCACCACCGGCTCTGCATATGGGGACTGTAAACGACCCCTTCACAGAACGCTAAATGAGCGACAAAAAAATGCATAGCACGAAAAGTAGCTCATGGAGCCCTCTAGATTAGCAATCTGTGCACCACATTGCAAAAAGTACAATCGAATATGAATAGAAGATTCACACTCGTAGACAATTATTGACTTTTTAAATGTTTGGAATCTTTTTAAATGTAAAGCACCAAGATCTCTGCAATAAAAAATCAATGGAAATCCACCAATAGTAAGGCACCATAACTATGATAGAACTTCTTGAAGGCTTTAAAATTGTTCTTCAAGATCACGAAATCCGCATGACAAATGGGACTTTGGCGAGGCCCACGGACAGCAACGAGGAACTCCGATCTATCAGAGGTGGCAACAATCGCGTAGTTTGGTCTGGGTATCAACAGAAGTGGCATGAGCCGCATGAGGCAGAGGAGGCAATATAAATCAGTGAAGATTACTTTTAAAATTTTCGTGTCCTCATAAATAATACCTACATACATGCCTGCCTTCTACTCAACTATATAATTTCGTCTCCGATGGCCTCAATATTGAGATGATTCGTCTGCTTTTGCATCCTCAGCAGTGGCAGCAAATTTAAAAATGGCCAAGAAAATGAAATCTAGAATTACAAAAAATAGCGGAAAATTATAAAATGGCCGAAAAATATAATGTGGCGGCAAATTTCTATTGAAGTCCCACATGTTTTTTCATTTGCCGGACATATTTTAATCTTTGATCTATGTAAAAGTAATCAACTTTAATTATGTAGGTACATACTTACGCCGATGCGCAGTTGGTAAGACGTTCGGTTTCTGTGCGGGCGTCCTAGATTCGATTCCCAGCAAATGGAGAAATTTATTTTAATTTATTTCTCACGCAAATATTGTTTCTCTGGGCTGGAAACACTAGTTAGTTGGAAGAAATTGCCATACGGCAATAAACTCGCCACTTGCGGTGGGTGTAATGAAGTGTTCATTATTATTATTACAAACACTATAAAATAATGAAGTGTACTTCTTGGTCCTTCTAGACCTGTTGGCCCATTTATTATCTTGTGTCAATTTGTCTCTTGCGACCTGGATTCCCAGCTCTCCTTTTGTCTCTTGGAACATCTAATCCCTGGCTAAATGTCTATAATGAATTCGGTTAAACTTATATACCTACATTTACATAGGTATATAAAGAACATACAACATACACAAAAAGCGACACAAAATAAATTGGTGGGATGTTAAAAAAATAAATATATAATACAAAAGGGGATAAAAATAATTTATCTAGTGATCAAATTTAATATTTAATCAATTTTTCTGTGGTAAATATTCTGTCTGAAGTATTTTTATTGAATAATTTAGTTTTAACGGACCAGTATCAAAGGTAGGGTTGCTATCACCATCAGTGTCAGTGAAGTATGTAAATATTTTATGTTGTCAATGTCACGAGGCGTTGTCGACCATCACTAGAGATTAATGCCAACAATAGCGACATACCTAGTCAAGGTGTGACAGCTTTGAATCTGTGACTTATTATGAAGTCCAATTCACCAACCCTTGACTCTTCCCATGCGACCTTATTTGAGTAAAATAATTATGTTTAGTTCTTCTTTCATATCCTTATGTATGTCCATAAAGTTACATCTGAAAACAGAATACTTATAAAGATCATTTAAATAATTCATGTATCGTGTATTAAGGACTCAGTTTCTTTTTTTTTTATTTATACATATTGTAAATATCTATTGAAAATTCATTATTAAAATACATTCGTTCCATGTATACTGTGATCAATTTTAGAATCGACATCACCTAACCTAACTAATCACAACTAATATAACATGATAACCTAACCTAACCTACCTAATTACAACTAATATAACATGACTTAACCTAACCTAGCCTACCCTACCAAATTACAACAAATATAACATAACTTAACCTATTCTAACCTACCTAATTACAACTAATATAACATAACTTAACCTTCCCTAAGCTATTTTGATATCTGTTTTAAATGTTTTTTTTAATCTTTATTTTATTTGTATACACTTTTATTTGTAAAAATCCATATACTTATACATTAACTTAGATAATGAATACTTTAGTACCTACTGGTCATGACCTAGTCATTTCAATATAATATTATAATGATTGACCACCATTGTAAGACATTTTCCAAATAAACTAAACATCTATCAAACTGCTGAATCCATAAATCTTTTCGAGTTGAATCATATCAAGATATATTACATCATGTTTGTATTTGGATCCTTTATTTACGTCTTATATAAGTAATCTGGAAACGGCCCCATCTCCGATCCCTGAGGAACTCCTATAAATTGTTTCTAGTATTTCACAACCTGGAATTTTCCTGATGCTGGTGTTATCCCCTGTACATTATTATTATTATTAGGTTACTAATTGGGTTCATTGTATTTACAACCCCAATACAAAGTGTGCGTTGGCGTTTATCTTTAATTTTACCTTTCGAGGTCAATGTCATTATCAAGTTCTGTGGGACATCTTGGCCAGGCTTAACAAACTACTGGAATAACTTTATAATCTTATCTATGTGCCTTCATGTCTTGTCTAACGAATGTTTTAGATAGTTTCTTAACAATAATAATTTATCCAGCTAGAATATAGGAGTAAGTGGTTATACTGACATGAAAAATCTGCTCATGTCATGAAAGATCTTCAATAAAGAATGAAAGATTAATGGTGGAAAAGATAAAGGTATAGGAAATTAAAGTCTGATTTTTTTTAAAGTGCCAATTCTTTACATAAACAAAAAAAATGCATAGTATTTACGCATGTAAATGTATTAGTAGAATCGTGGTTGTTGATTAGTTTACACCATTTGGTGTCCTTAACAACAAACATCAACAAACCCGACAGTACTATCCGTAGGTATTATATACTCTTTGGACAGTACGTATCTATCTCTCGAAGTGCGCGCACGTTTGATTTTTTATGGTGACCATGTGTTCTAAATAAGTAATTGTTTTCATTGATGATTTTTTATTTCTAACTTATGTATTTTATTTTTAGTTTAATATCGATATATAATTATTATTATAAACATGTGTTATCACCGTCTTAGTATAGAATAAGTGTCCATTATTTATTTGTATTAGTTACATAGTTATATTATTTATGTATGTGTTTTTGCCTCAATGAACTATTATGTAAATATTTTGTATAATATAATTTATTATTTTGTAAAATAATATGTAACTGTTCATTATTATAAGAATTAATAATGTATTATTTTTATATTCCTAATAAAAAGTATCAAATAAATATTTAGTTTAAACATTAACATTTGCAGAAAATACGTAATAATGTAGACCCTTAAAGCCGCATGGTACCGGGGGTAAGTATAGATATGAGTAGATTTGAAGGTTTTGAAGATAAATGCATGTGCAAGTAACAACCGTTTTATATCATGAAATTATAAAAAAAATCCCATAATATTTTTTTTCTTTTATACCATGGTCACCCTATGAGCTTTGGCACTTTTAAAAAAATCAGACTTTACCTTGCCTCGATATTTTTTGTTCTGGTTCTGTATAAACTTTTCACCACGTTCACAGCTTATGAGAGATTTGACAAGTTAATTAATTTAAACGGATTTTGAAGATATAATTTTCATAAAGAGCGGTGCGGTGTGGTGTTTTTGTCAAGATGACAGTTGATATAATGAGAGAATTTTTTTATGCAACAATACTTCTTTTTTGTATATAGCTGGCAGGTATGTAGGTAGGTTGTTTTAAGGCCGAGGTACACTAGGATAGGAAAGGTGTGTGTGTGTGTGGGTGGGTGGGTGGGTGTGTGTGTGTGTGTGGGTGGTGTGTGTGTGTGTGTGTGTGTGTGTGTGTGTGTGTGTGTGTGTGTGTGTGTGTGTGTGTGTGTGTGTGTGTGTGTGTGTGTGTGTGTGTGTGTGTGTGTGTGTGTGTGTGTGTCCGGCCCTTATAATTTTTGATCCGCTCAATTCACAGAGCCCAAAATTACAGAATATATAGATAGTTATAGGCCCACAAAACTTTTATACTCAGAATTGTGAATTTTTGTTTCAGTCAGGGGTTATCAACTTTTGAATTTTTATTTTATTTTTCAACATATCTCAGAAACCATAAAAGTTAGAACGCTGAAAATAAGTATAAACATAGACAAATACAAAATCTCAAATTAGTTTTTTTTTAAATTACAGGGTTTCTTAAACATTTTTTATTAAGAAAAATATTTTTTTTATTATAAATTTATGAGTTTAACTCCCTATATTTCCAAATATAGGCAGTTAAACTCGAAAAAAGAAAAAAGCCGAAACACCCCAACTAGATAATTTAATTTTCTATAAAAATATTAATATTGTAGAAGTACATCTCAATTTTTTTTAACAATTTTTATAAAAATTGAATTTAGTGACAACATTGCTTCATACATATAATTTGTATGGCAGTAGCCTACACCCAATATCTAAGAAGACTTAATAGTTTGATACTAATCTCCAAACATACATACATACCATCATGCTGTTTTCATATTCTGGGTAGGATCAAAGGACTGACCTCCATACTATCCTATCTTGACATACATACCTAGGTACATGTGTTGTATAGAAAACCAATTATCTTAAAATATTAAATAATTTGCATTTGTGGGTTTATAGTTTGGTACTTATTCTTCAACTATACATACTATCGCTATCGACAGTTGGATCTTATGTGTTACATGCAATTAGTTTTTATTAAAATGCTAATTCAATCAATTATGATTTACTTATTACATAGTAGTGAACACCTGTTTTTGGAGTATTGGAACTAAAATGCTGATTCTAACTGTCTATATCTTTTATGTGTGTAAAACTATTTTTATTTTCTTTTATTTATCTTTTATTTATTTACCAACAGAACATTGAAATATACACACATAATTTTACACATGACACAAACACATAAGGTCTCCAATGCTAGAATGACAGGCGTCACATAGTTAGTATTAAATAGTAATTTATATTTAAAACAATCATCGCGTAATACGTGCTAAGTATCTGCAGTAAGAGAATACTGGTAACGGTGATGAATAGCCTTTAAAATAAGGAGAGAGATGAGAGATACTATGTTCTATTGGTATTTCTTTTATAATAAACTAGTGAACACCCGGCAAACTTCGTATTGCCTGTATAATTAAAAATTGTCCTCCATAACCACCCGTCGCTTCAGACTCATCAATACCTCCCATCCCTTCAGTTCTTCCCGTCCCTTCAGTACCTTCCGTCCCTTCAGTACCTCCCGTCCCTTCAGTACCTCCCTCAGTTACTCCCGTTCCTTCAGTTACTCCCGTCCCTTCAGTTACTCCCGTCCCTTCAGTTACTCCCGTCCCTTCAGTTACTCCCGTCCCTTCAGTTACTCCCGTCCCTTCAGTTACTCCCGTCCCTTCAGTTACCCCCCGTCCCTTCATTACCTCCCGTCCCTTCATTACCTCCCGTCCCTTCATTACCTCCCGTCCCTTCAGTAGGTCCCGGTCATACGCTCGACAATTCATCAAAGTTTCATTGAAATTGATTGAACGGTTCCAAGGATAGTCCACCTTCATCGGTAAAATGACCTGATACCCGATGAAGAAGAAGAAGAAGAACTTTTTTTTAATCCAGAAACCATCCCGGGCATACACTCGACAATTCATCAAAGTTTCATTGCAATCGGATGAACGGTTCTCAGGTTAGTCCACCTTCATAGGTAAAATGACCTGATACCCGATGAAGAAATACCCGATGGTAAGATGATATGCGATCAAATTTTTTCAACCCAAAGATGAATCTGATACATATATTCTGAAGACGTTCAAGTTTATTGAGATGCACTTCATTTGCATCCAAATAGCATACATCGGCATAATCAAGCAATGGAAGAAGAAGTGATTGAGCAAGAGTTATTTTACAACGGAATGGAAGGAAGTTTATTAAGTGAATGTAGGGCAAAGAAAATAGATTTACTAACATGCGAAACCTGTTCATGCCACGAAAGGTCATCATCGATGAAGATTCCAAGATCTTTTGCAACCCTGGTATAAGGAATGCATTGGTTATTGATATACAGCAGTGGGAGTTGCAAATTCCTTATAGATGACAGCAGACGAGGACTGCCGATTATAATTGCCTGGGACTTAGTCGGATTAACAAGAAGACCATGATCCGATGACCAATAAGAGATAAATTTAAGATCTTCATTCATGTGAAGGACTGCATTGTTAATATCAGAGATATTAAAATGGAAATATAATTGAAGATCGTCTGCAAAAAGATGATATTTACATCTGAGGTTTGTAGTGATAGAGTTAATAAATACGGAAAATAACAGTGGAGATAAAACTCCACCTTGCGGTACTCCAGACAGCAAGGTGGCATAATCAGAAGTAGAGTTAGCTGTCTTAATGCATTGTTTACGGTTGCCAAGATAACTGGTGAACCACTCCAATACTGGCTGAGCTATGTTTAGCGAGGACAACTTAGCAAGAAGAATGTCAAAATCAACGGAATTAAACGCGCTACTGAAATCGAGTAGTGTGAGAATTGTAAGTTGTTTATTGTTCATAGCACGTCTAATGTCATCCGTAATCTTAACTAGTACAGTTGTGGTACTATGACCTGCTTTGAAACCAGATTGCAGTGGATCAAGGAGAGAATTAGAACAAAGCCATGCATTGAATTGATTGAATACTATCCTTTCAGTAACTTTAGATAATATTGGTAAAATCGAGATTGGACGATAGTCTTTTAGTTGAGTAGGTGTTGAAATCTTAGGGAGGGGTATGACATGTGCGATTTTCCATGCCGATGGAAAGATACCAACGGTCAGTGAGTGGTTAATAATGTGTGTAATAATGGGCAGAATTGGAGGCAAAAGTAGACGTATCATTTCAATATTGAGGCCATCGGAGTCGAAGGATTTGGTTGTTATGGAAGATAAGATTTTCATAATCTCAGTATCAGTTATAGTTTCAAATGCGAAAGGTATGTGGGTAGGAATAGGTTGACTACATAGTTGATTGAGAGTATTGGCTTTTTTATTATTATTAAGAAGGAACGGAGGCGAAGCAAAGTGACGATTTAACTCGTTGATATCGATCTTAGGGGTCTCAATGTCACCACTCCTCCCTACACCTAGAGATCGCAAGAATTTCCAAGTGCGACGGGGAGCAGATTGACCGATGAAGTTGTGAATGTAGCGTTGCTTTGCATTGCGACAAGACTGGTTGCAGCGATTACGTAGCGCCTTATAGTTACTCCAGTTGTTGTCAGTCGGCTGCCGCTTATGCTTGGCAAAGGCTTTATCTCTCTTTGCCATGAGATATTTAATGTCGTCGGTGATCCACGCACATGATGTATCTTTGAGCTTCACTCGTGTAAGAGGTGCATGAGTGTCGAAAAGTTTGAGTATTTCATTATTAAAAATGGAAACTTTGAGATCGATATCTTGGACAATATAAATCCTATTCCAGTCAATGTCTTCGGCATCCCTCGTCAATGCTGCTTTATCAATACTCCTAAAATTTCGGAGAAAAGCTATTTTTTGTGGAGGTTTATTGCAGTGTATATTATAGGAAGCAAAAATCAGATCATGGTGAGAAAAGCCAGGTGCGGAAAATTGACCATGATTGAGAATATAATTGGGTTTAGAAATTATGATTAAGTCTAGAAGTGAATCAGAAATCTCAGTATGATAGGTTGGTTGAAGAGGTAGGATATTAAGGTTTAGTGAATCCAAGATTCGAATAAGATTTTGATTTCTGTTATCACTCCGTAGTAAACAAGTATTGAAGTCTCCCATCAAGAGAATATGTGGATAAATGGAAAGAAGATTTTCTAGATGCAACTCAAGCTCACTGAAGTAATTAGAACAGGGAGGACAGTATAACACACCAAGTAAAAGGTTATTATGTTTAAATTTGACATTGATAAATAAGTATTCAGGGCTCCCTATATCAGAGTTATTTGATTGATGAACTACCGAATATTCAATGTCAGATCGAAGATAAATCCCGACACCACCAGCTCTACGAATCAACCTGTCATTTCTAATCAGCGTATAACCTGGAAGTAAAAATGATGACGAGTGAAGTGATGGTTTAAGCCAGGTTTCACTAACAAGAATAGCATGGACAGAAAGATTCGAGAATGTGGATAGAATGTCATTATGATGGGCGGGAATACTTTGCGCGTTTATATGACACACGTTGAAGCCTTTAGGAAAACACGAGAATGATGTATCAAGAAGGTCATGTAGTTGTACTGGAGTGGAAGAATTATGGAGTTCGGTGCTTGATATGACGGAAGAATCAGAGCTGGATAGTTCTAAAGAAGAAATATCAGGGATTATATTGGAATTGTAAAAGGAGGCAAAGGATTCAGGGATAGAATGGAAGGAATCATTTGATTCATTGCTATGAATAGACATAGGTACAGAAAAAAAATATATATAAAAATATACAAATCTAAAAATAAAATATAATAAATATTCCAATTTAAAACAATAATTTAAATATACAAATAAAAATGAACGTTTCAATTAAACTCAAAAATACAAAATATGATATGAAAAGACATTTACAATAATTAAACATAAAATCAGAGTATATATGCAAATAATGAATTTATTCTTAATAATTCAATAATAAGAATTAATATGCATACATAAAATATTGAAGAGCAAGAAAGATATAAACACTTTAAATTATACATGAACTTTTTATTTAATTTTACGGAAAATATTATATATAGTTGCAACATTAGAATAAAGGCAGAGAGACCGAGGGAAAAAAATATATCTATGCATTTATGGGTTTTAAGACTGGCAATACCTGTTGAGAATAAAATATTGTATATTCGAATCGAAACAGTAACAATAACATGAAGTTAAAACGTCATTATATAATAGTCGAGCATATGACAGGGATGAAGGGACGGGAGGTACCGAAGGGACGGGAGGTACCGAAGGGACGGGAGGTACCGAAGGGACGGGAGGTACCGAAGGGACGGGAGGTACCGAAGGGACGGGAGGTACCGAAGGGACGGGAGGTACCGAAGGGACGGGAGGTACCGAAGGGACGGGAGGTACCGAAGGGACGGGAGGTACCGAAGGGACGGGAGGTACCGAAGGGACGGGAGGTACCGAAGGGACGGGAGGTACCGAAGGGACGGGAGGTACCGAAGGGACGGGAGGTACCGAAGGGACGGGAGGTACCGAAGGGACGGGAGGTACCGAAGGGACGGGAGGTACCGAAGGGACGGGAGGTACCGAAGGGACGGGAGGTACCGAAGGGACGGGAGGTACCGAAGGGACGGGAGGTACCGAAGGGACGGGAGGTACCGAAGGGACGGGAGGTACCGAAGGGACGGGAGGTACCGAAGGGACGGGAGGTACCGAAGGGACGGGAGGTACCGAAGGGACGGGAGGTACCGAAGGGACGGGAGGTACCGAAGGGACGGGAGGTACCGAAGGGACGGGAGGTACCGAAGGGACGGGAGGTACCGAAGGGACGGGAGGTACCGAAGGGACGGGAGGTACCGAAGGGACGGGAGGTACCGAAGGGACGGGAGGTACCGAAGGGACGGGAGGTACCGAAGGGACGGGAGGTACCGAAGGGTCGGGAGGTACCGAAGGGACGGGAGGTACCGAAGGGACGGGAGGTACCGAAGGGACGGGAGGTACCGAAGGGACGGGAGGTACCGAAGGGTCGGGAGGTACCGAAGGGACGGGAGGTACCGAAGGGACGGGAGGTACCGAAGGGACGGGAGGTACTGAAGGGACGGAAGGTACTGAAGGGACGGGAAGTACTGAAGGGATGGGAGGTATTGAAGAGTCTGAAGCGACGGGTGGTTATGGAGGACAATTTTTAATTATACAGGCAATACGAAGTTTGCCGGGTGTTCACTAGTAATATAGATAAATATGACATAATATGTAATTTTCTGCTAATCGAACTTAGGACACAGGTACTGAAGTTTAACGACTTATCACGCTATTCCATTGCCAACTTTACTATACAATTTAATAAATGTATTATATTTCGGGTTCAAACAGATTTTCAGTCTTTGTTGAATCTGGGAATAATCAGTAAGTAGCTACCTAATAAAATGATTCACCATACTTCGAAATATTATGATTTTTATTAATATCGTGATAGGATATCGGGTTTTATTATGTCATACGATATGCAATAAACACCAAGGATTTATACACAGCTTATGATAGTATATTATTCTCATATTTCACTAAAAGTCAGTAAAATTATTTGTCACATTTTTTTCTCTTTGTCTTTATTCTTTATTTTCTGGTTATGTCTGTTTTGTTATGTGATATACCTATGTCCATTACTGGGATGATAAAGGGCTGATATGATTATGATGAGCCTTTTTTTATTATTTTATTTTATTTATATGTATATACAAAACATCATATTCAAAAAACACAATCAGAAGATACAGATAAAGATACACAATAAAAAAAGCATCTTGCCATTTACCAGAGTGAAAAAGCATTCGTATCTAAAGGAGACATTTAAAATCAAAAGAAAGAAAAAATTATATCTACAGAAATATTGCTATACAAAATGAAGTGAATATAATTTAAAAATCAGTCAATAGTCTATTTTATTTATCTTTTGAAATCATTACATTCAGTTGCCAGTCTCAAATCCATTTCGAGTTTCTTTGAAATTTTTAAGATCGGCACTGCAAAAGATCAATAGTCACATTTGATTCTTTATATAATATGTTGAGATGGGATTTGACATATTTTGATAACGTTAATGTTTTTAAAATAGATGTGTTGTTTAAACTTTATTGTAGATTGAAAACCCTGAACTATTCTTATGAAATTATATAATAATAATTATGGCTACTCAAACATAAATACATAACTGTCCAATAACCAGCTAAAATGTAATCAACAATTCTGAACACGTTTATATAGAGATAATTATGAACCAAATATTGAACAGCAAGACAATCTTTTGTCTAAAAAAGGGGTCAAGTTGTTACACTTGATGAGATATTATATGTAATGATATTATATAGTCCCAAAAAGATTTAACCAGAGATACGTCAGCACATTCAACCAGTAGCTGTGTCCTGTTTCAAGGTTTCGTTGACTCTTGTGAGCTATTTTTGGTCGATTTCCCAAAGGGTTATACAGAAAAATGATATTTCGAAGTCAGGGGTACACTTTGAAAGTTGTTCTGGTTACGATTTTAATAATAAATATAATAAAAAGTTTATCGTCGACTAATTAAGAATGTTACCTACAAGAATAAAATTAATAATATTTAATAATTTAATAACACTGGGCTGGGCATATTGCCAGAAGCCAGGACTACGATGGACCAAAAAGATCGTAGAATGGCGACAGAGAACAAGCCGAAGAGGTGTCGGCAGACCCCAGGCAAGGTGGTCTGATGACATCAAGAAATGTGCCGGAGGGAGATGGATGCAGTGTGCCCAAGACAGGGAGATGTGGAGGATCAAGGGGGAGGCCTATGTCCAAGAATGGATGAAAACAGGCTGAAGAAGAAGAAGAAAAAGAGAAGGTGTATGATAATGACGATGAATGAAACAATATAGACATAAAGAAAGAACGTCAAGTACCTAACGTCCCTAACGAATGTTATTATTAGCATACTGATACCTGATATGGTTAGGGCATATTTAAAGAATGAAAAACTAAATATATAACAAAGGGTGAAAGAGCGCACGCGCGCGCGCGCGCGCGCTCACACACACACACACACACACACACACACACACACACACACCCACCCACCCACACACACACACACACACACACACACACACACACACACACACACACACACACACACACACACACACACACACACACACACACACCCTCACACAGACACACACACACACACACACACACACACACACACACACACACACACACACACACACACACACACACACACACACACACACACACACACACACACACACACACACACACACACAACTCACATAAAATGTTCTACTCCGAATTCTGAGTAAATCCATGCATGGGAACATATATGCCGCGAGGCCTCTAGTTGGTGTTATTAGCTTGCAAAAAGTCCACTACATCATACAAAATGTTCCTTCGTACACGCATCTTGGCTTAATAATGTCGATTCATTCAGAGAATTGTATTCTCATGAACGAATCGACAGTTGGAAAAACTATTATTATGAAACAATCCACTATGCAGAAGGGAAAACATCTCATAATGATTGTTGACTTGCTTTTTATCAAACGCTTGAAGGTGCTGAGGCTGTTTGAGAATATGTCATGGTCGATATTTGATATGAAGTACCTACAGCGCTATTAGGAATAATTCCGAATAATGTATCATTTTTGTGCAACACTTGATAGAATTGTCCATTTTCTTCAATATTACTGACATTTTGTTTGACTTTCAATACACCCAATTGCCAATTCTCTATATTATTATTTAACAAATCAATCCAATTACATTTCAGGATTGCAAATATCAGAAACAACTGTTAGGGTTCGATAAGAACAAACTCAATACTGTGTTGAAATTGCCAATTTACCGATAACATTCAAATAATAAATATTGAGTGCGTAAGAATCAATAACATACATACATTACCTATACTACTCAATATTGTGTAATATAAATATAACTATTTGGTGGTGTAATTGAAAATATCTATGTACGATTGATCAAATACAAACCTACACACTTAGGTTAGTCCTCAACAAATTACACATGTTCTGTGATGTCTGTTGAAACAATATTATCCAGTGAATGAAAAGTAAATAGGAGGGATATAAACCTAAACAGCCCAATTTGAAATCAAATTTCTCGATTATTTTAAACAGTGAGTTTCTAAAACATATACTATAAGTATTTTAATAATACGCACTTTTCAATCTTTCGATTGTGACGGCTTCTAATTTGTAGAATTCCATTATGACAATGATTAATATGAACATATATATAATTCCACAATTTATTTTATTTTTCTCCCGACGACCGTTTCGGCTTATAAGGCTGAAGAATGCTAAGAATATCATGGACTGACGTGGTCAGTAACACTGAAGTACTACGTAGAGCCAACACCAACAGAAAATTATTCACTAATGTTAAGCTCCGTAAATAAGTGTCTTACTTCGTCCATATTCTGAGAGGTTAAAAATATGGCATCCTTCAGCTTGTTATGAAGGATAAGATTATGCGTCGTAAATGGGTCGGAAGCAGCTCTTCTGGCTGCGAAACATCCGGGAATGGACCGATATTAAAACTGTGGAGGAGATATTTCGCACTGCACAGGACAGGGAGGCTTTTTCTATAGTGATCGTTAACGTCGGATCGGAGAGAACAGACATGACACAAAAAGAAGATGTATCGTAGAGAAATAAATATTTTATGTCCAGAGTGCATAAAATCAAAGTGAATGTTCGCAATAGTTTAGTCAATTCAAATCAATTTTGGGTTTCCGATCATTTAAATAACGTATTTTATAAACCCTTTTTAACGCACACTATGGTTACCCTTACAAATACGTAACGGCATAGTGCAATAGGCTGTTTTAATATATCATGTTTTCAGTCAGAAGATTTAGCTTTATATGCCCTGTAAACTAAGAATTGTATTGGATATTGCCTCTTGTTCAACCTTACGATCTGATATCGAATCTAATTTAATTAAAAAGAAAGGTCAAACACTACGATAGTTAATCCAGAGGAGCTTATATCATTTCTTCAAATTTATCGGCATATTATTTTATGTCTGCCTTTACTCTACACACCGTTTTCAATGATTTATTCTCGTTATTATATTAAACATTATTCACAAGTACGGAATCATCGCTCTGTAAGGAATGGCGTACAATAGTAATAGGCGTATTTCTCTCAGCGAGAGAATAGGGTTTATGTTTTATTACAATACCAATAATAATTCATCTCCATATTATTTTGAGATCCATTCCATTATCGTTGATAGATTCGCCAATTTCCTTCAGTCTCCTATATTTACTGATGGCTTCAGCTTCTAATCAATGCCCTTAGCTGTCCCGATTGCAACATTTCCATGGATTATCTTATTTTACTAAGTATACCTAGTTTAACTGATGAAAATCGAATATATTTTTTATTGCATATACGCAAATATTAGAAGGGAGTCAAATGATATTATTGTTAACAATAACATCTCAATAGAGACGAAGTTGGGATATTATAGAAGAACCAGGAACTCGGGCACCTACAGGGCCAACGACCCGTCATCGTACTATACACATTGTACAAGTAGGTAAACAAGCAAAAAATGAAATAATATTTCTGGCGCAGTTCAGGGGTGACATCTGTGCGAGACACCGTCACCTCATTTATAAAGACTGTTACTTTCATTGTTTACAAATAAACTAATTTCTCAATAGATGGCGTAGCAAAAAAGGTTTCTTCGTTACCTCATAGATGGCAATAGTATAATTTCGTTTTATTCAGGTAAATTGTTTACACATTATTCAAATATATAGAACTTTCAAAAATGACATCGATAAGGGAACTCAATAAAGGCATAATTGGTGAACGTTGCGCAAGCACATAAAGTGATCACGTAATACAGCCGATGACGGATCGTAGGCCCCGTAGGTGCCTGAGTTCTTGGTTCTTCTATAATATCCCAACTTCGTCTCTATTGAGATGTTATTGTCAATAATAATATCTTGTAATTTATGTTTAATTATACTATAATCATCTACAGAGTCATGGTTGTATGGTGTGCAAACCCGTGGCAAATCCGTAAGGTCGGTAGAGCTAAAACAAATCATCAGATGACATTATGGTGAAGGCTCATTTTTTAATCGCCAACACAAGCACTAAGGGGTTGGGGGAAGCCCCTCGCCAGCAGCTCATCGGTACTTGATCCAAGCTTTGATTCTGTTATTTTATATTTCCTTCCTTATGTAGATTTATAAATTCTGGCACCTGGGAGTGGTTGTGTTTATCAGTGCGCATCCCCTTTCTATTGGTTAAAATTACAGATTTTAGTATCATTTGTATCTTTGTTAGTCCCTTTTTGTGCTCTTATACCATCCATCTGATTACAATGAAACTCGATGATTTGTTCAGCGCACATCCTGGAAGATTTCTGAAAATTAAACATTTTTCTTCTTCTTCTACTATTTTTTTTTACATATTTCACTAACAGTTATATATTTCACAAACGGTCGAATTTTATAGATAGGTACAAATAACACATACAAGTATAGATTATATTGAAATAATGTTAAAATTTGCATTTTTTACCTCTAAAAAGGATGCACATTGGTAAATGCAACCGCTTCCAGGTGCCAGAGTTACCTTTTTCATACCTACATATAATAAGAAAGAAAATATCAAAAATAGTGATTAAAATGATTCATAGAAAACGTTGCCATCTCTCGGACTATAAAACAAAAATAAATAATACAAATGAAACAATTCAAACAGTAATTCGTAATTAAATACAAGATTATAAAAAAAATATAAAATAAACACATGCGTATTGACAGTAAGATCAGAATATATAAAACATATGTGCGACCGATCATGACGTATGCTGTGGAAACGCGAGCAGATACCGTACGAACCAAGGGGCTCCTAAGGACAACGGAGATGAAGTTTCTAAGGTCAATCACTGGTAAAACTCTTCGAGAGCGTGTTCGCAATGTTCAAATAAGGAAAACATGTGGAATACAGGACATCGTTCGATGGAGTAGATCCAGAAGAAGGCATTGGAGGGACCACGTAGCCAGAATGGACAGTGATAGGCTCGCAAATATAGCAGCAAATGAAATTCCTTCTGGCCGCCGCTTACCCGGTAGACCATCCAAGAGATGGAAGGATAGCTGGACTTCGTCATCCCAGGAGGCAAGGTTTCTGAAGAATGCATATACGCAAACTTAAAAATATCATTACTTGGATACAAATATTAGATTGATACTTGACACACATTATAAACAAACTTAAATATACTATTTCAAACGAAAATATTATCAAAAAGATTGTTATGTTCAAATTACGACATGAATTTTATATTATATAATGCAAACTACGTACGATCTCTTTTAAATTCCACCCTCTGAAATATCTCCCTTTATTATCCTTTAGGTCTATCTTAGTTTCCAGTTTAGATTAATAATCTCGGTTTTTAAACTTGCAATCTTTCTTTGGTATTCTCCTTATATTAAGTCTCTCATTATGAAGCTAAGTCAAGCAAAGACTTTAAGGATGATTGTAATCCTGGCAGTTAGTCTGTGTGATAACAATATTCTCGTGATTAACTGGAAAGTAAGCCGACTCGATGTTTACCTAGTGAATAAGTAAGTATGTGGTGTGACATAATGGTTTGGGTCCCTGAAAGAAAATGAATGCATCATTTGTTCGAAAAAGAGTTTATTATAAATATTCCTATTTTATTTTAAACGCTCTAATGGGCTTTTACTTTTTGTTTTTTTTATTGAAAAATAACAAAAGCATGTTATTATATTTAAAAAAACACTGACACTATTAACGCCAAGTCTAATTTCTAGATACAATATCTATTTATAATCTAATAATAACAAACAACATAACAGTAAAACGAGTGGGTTGTGGCCAACGCTAAACTCTCCACTACACAATGAAGCTTCCCTGCTAATATTACACTCTAATATCAACATGAAATCAAATAACTAAAGTTTTTTTTTTCAATATTGGACACTGTCACTTCGTGGTAGAACTCCATAATTAATTAAAACTATGAAAAATTTTTATATTTAATTTTACGTTCTACTTAAATGTGTAAATTGTGTATCTACTTAAATTAATTTAAGTAGAACGTAAAATTAAATATAAAAATTTTTCATAGTTTTAATTAAATAAATAAACATTGCTAAACATAAAAATTCTCCTATATATTTTTCATACAAAATATCGATTAATAGAAACATAATTATTGAAAGGATATTATATTTTCTTTTAAGGTTGGCAAACTCTGAATGCAGTTTTGTGAAAATTCTTTTTTTTTGCATAAATAATTCAAATAAAATGAAAATATCTCAAATTTCCAGGTCGTGAGAGCATTTTTAAAGTTTTAACAGATGAAATCATAGAGAAATAATTAACCGTTGTCTATGGAAAACTAATCAGCTCTAAGTTTATGTACTTCACACATATGGTATCAATATGAAGCTCATCAGTCATTTTGTTTGGGCTGTACAGAGGACACAAATTTTCAAATTTGTGTACGGCATACGGCATACACACAAAAACATCACGATGAAACTCAAAGTATACACTCTCTACATGATACCCATTGAGAAATTGATGTAAAAAAAATAAAAATTGTGAAATCATGACTCTCCACTATTCCATAGTTGGTAGTGGAGAGTAAAAACACAAAGTTGGTCGCCCAAGCATACACTCCTTCTTATGCTCCAAAACTTATATATTTAAAAAGTATAGCTTATTTTATGACGATAAAAAAATAGCTTATGGAGCACATATTAAAACGAGTGGGTTGTAGCCAACACTAAACTCTCCACACCATAGTAAGTGTTCATTTTTTCTTCTTGAAAGGTTGACAATCTCTAAATGCATTTTTATGAAGTATATTTCTAGTAGATTCTTAAACAAATATAAGATTCCCAGAGGACAAAAGTTTTCACAATACACCGTACACACAAAAACATTGTCACGAAACTCATAGTATGTATTTTCTACATGATACCTGTTGAGAAATTTTAAGTATAATTGCATTACTAGCAAGATGAGCACGTATGAGACAGTGTATCAATGTTGATGATGCGATGTATGTATATGTGTCAAAATAGAAGAATGCAGTGTTCGGTTCTCACTGCCTACCCCTTGAGGAAGATAGAAGTGGAGAGTAAAAAATACACTTGTCTATAGAGACACATACAATATCAATATGAAGTTGATCACTCAATTTTATAATATTATAGTAGGTGCCGTAATTAATTTTTGCTGGGGCCCTTTGTACTTACAAGCTTACAACAATGGCTGCCCATCGTCTGTTCAACAGACGTATATTGTGTTTCTTGAATATTAATGGTAGGTACTTCATTTGAAACCAAAGGTGAGAAGCATGTGTGTGATGAGCGCAACACTCCCCTATCTTGTAAGTCATTAGCTACTGACACCGCTTTACTCCAATATATGGTTAAATTATGTGTAGACACATTAGTCTAAAATACTCATCTGGTTATCTTGAAATGCACTTTGTAAAGTAGGTAATTAGCGTCAGTAAAAACTTGTACATTTTTATCTTTGTTTTGTTATTTAACTGCTGTGTATATATCGTCTCAACCATACAAATATTTAATCATAAACTTAAAAACTTTATCTGTCTTAGGTAAGGCGCGCATGGAAGCTTAAATAAATCGGCCGATTATTATCTGCCGATTAATTTATCGGCCGATAATAAATCGGCCGATCGGTTCTAACGCGCATGGAAGCTTATAGAATCGTACGATTGGAAATAACACGGCGGTCAACATTCATATATTTAAAATACAATATGCATATTCATAAGTTTTAATACCGATATGATTAGAAATATGGATTTTTTTGAAGTAGCATGTTTTTGTGCTCTTGTCCTTAAAATGCGTAAAAAGAAACGTCAAAAAAAATCACTGGGTTCATCCGCTAATAAGTGCTATATTACCGAAAGGACAATTTGTCCGGTCCTACGAAGATTTAAGATCACACCTTGAGGATTTTTTTAAGAACACCAACCAGTTATTAAAATTTCGCTAATCTCCAACCACAATTTTTGCTTAATTTGGCGGTCACTATATTTTTTTAAATTTTTAATCATACTATGAAGGACGTGCTTCAACTAATGTAATTAATTGTTCGGAATCAATATTTATTTCATACATATTTTCTGACATTTCGTTTGACAACACTGACAACGTACTTCTCGATCTACTGCGCTCGGACGATTAAATTATCGGTGAGCAAGCGCCATGCGCGCTCTCTCATACAACAGGATTGGTTACAAAAAATCGGCCGATCTCGATCGGCCGATTTTTTTGTGTCTCGTCACAGATTTTTAAATCGGCCGATTCTGTTAGCTTTCATGCGCGCTCTTACATGTAATTCGTATGTTGTAGCTCACCGATAATTAATCGGCCGATGAAATTAGCTTCCATGCGCGCCTACCTTTATAGTTCCTGAATATTCCTTCCGTATAATTTTATTTATTTATCTTCTTGTACATCATCATCATCATCATTGGCGCTACAGCCCTGTGTGGGGCCTGGCCTCCTCCAGAATCCTTCTCCAGCCGTCCCTGTCCTCCACCCTTATGTCGTCTTCTATATGTCGTCCAGCCATCTTAGCTTGGGCCTGCCTCTACTTCTTCTGCCCTCTAGATTGGTGTTAAGAACCTTTTTGAGGATACGATCATCATTCATCCGGCTGACAAATTTTATTAAAACTACAATTTCCGCAAACTAATCCTATGACCAATTTTGTTTTTGCTCAAAAATATTATTGTGGAATGAAATTTAGCACCAAAGTTGTAGTTTTATTTACAGTGCGTTTTAATATTTTAATCTCATGTGGTTTACGTAAAATGTATTTATGTAAATTCAAGGATTTCTACTATCGTTAATATTTATTAAAATAGAAACATCGCACTATTGAAATAAGTACCTATCTCATGTTGAAAATCTTTATAATCTTCAGTACCACATAGTATGTTGTTTCAGTACATGCTGGTAATATAATTTTTGTTTATGGAGGTGGAACGAGGGCTGTTTTTTTCTGAAATTCTTTTCATACAGAAGTTTTCTTTAAAATATGTCGTCATTGTTTACGATGCGTGATAATCAGAAATAATCCGTGTTTTGTCAACACAACAACTGGAATGGAATTTTTACGTGGTTGATAATAAAAAATAAGAGTATATTATTTGCGCGTGAGATTTTCGAAAATTCTGCAGGCAAAATAAAAGCTAATATACTTCAGGAATGAGGTTTACCTGCACCCATTCTGATTGATGTTCCTTTCTAGGTGAAACGAGACTAGTGTGTGGGTATAGACGTATGTGTCGTGCTTCTTTTTGTAAGGTTAAGTGCATCCATATACGAGTACTTATGCCTGGTAACCCCGCATCGTTGGCCTTCGTGACTCAGTTGGTTGGCTATCTGACTGCTGATCCAAGGATCCAAGGGTCAAGAGACGATTAATATCCAGAATGTGGCAACTTGTTATTGGGTGCGTGTTAAATAATTATTTGACACAGTACCTGTTAGTTGCCCAAGAAGCTGCATAAAATAAATAAATATATATTCCATAACGGTATGTATATATCTCTTCTAATAGGTGGTATTCAAACAATTTTCATAATAAAATATTTTGTTTCTAACAGGATCGTCGTATTAATATAAGATGGCATGAAAACCTAAACACCCGAATTTGAAATCAAATTTCTCAAATGTGTTTTTCAAATTCTGAAAAAATACCAGAAAAAAACCATAATTAATAATTTAAAAATTGAACCTAAAATCCCCAAAAGATATAAAAAATGCACTACTAAATATATAAAAATATTACTCCATTACTATAATAATAATAGTCTCTACAACATTGTCGTAGAGAAACAAATATTTTATGTGCTTAAAGAGTACCTACATAAAATCAATGTGAATATTCGTAATAGTTTAGTCATTTCTAGTCAGATTTGTTCTTAAAATACAAAAATTAACAAATATTGAGTTTCCGATACATTAAATCACGTATAGAATCTTTTTAATGCACGCGATAGTTACCCTCATTAATACTTCGTAAAAAATTGGGTGGTTTTAATATATCATGATTTCAGTCACTAATTATAGCATTGTAATTGTGAATAATTTACTTTGTACAATTCCATTTTGATTTAAATAAAAAAATAAAACATTGTTTTTTCGCCTTGTTGAGATCTTCATGAAGATATAGCTATCGACCAATAAACAATACACGTAGAATCTAAAACATACTGTTCTATTTTTTAATTTAAACTAATTATGTGCACTCTTCTCATCCTACCCTTTCCTTTTGTTCTGTCGAATAGTTCTAAACAGGTATTTAGACTATGAAGTATGCAAGTTAAACCAGAACATGCATAAGACTAAAATAAATATTAAATCTGAATAAAAGGGTAGGGTATTTGGAAATATAGTATGTAGATTAAAAAATGGGTATCACCTAAATTAATATAATATGTAGATTAAAAAATGGGTATCACCTAAATTAATATTTTTATGTAGATTAAAAAATGGGTATCACCTAAATTAATATAATATGTAGATTAAAAAATGGGTATCACCTAAATTAATATTTTTATGTAGATTAAAAAATGGGTATCACCTAAATTAATATAATATGTAGATTAAAAAATGGGTATCACCTAAATTAATATTTTTATGTAGATTAAAAAATGGGTATCACCTAAATTAATATTTTGAAAATTGAAATACAGGAATTGAATTTTGACTTTGACCCATTATGAATGTTTTTTTTAATGTTGCCTTTGCAAGGTGAGACGAGACTTGTGAGTAGGGATACACGTATGTTTTGTGCTTACATTTAAAAGGTAATGCACCCCTCGCTAGTTAACCCACATTGTGGGATATGGCGTAATGGTAACTATGAATGAATGAATTTGCGAGCATAAATCAAAACTGAGAGATGAATGATTTTAGGGAATGAGGATTTTAGCGCACAGTTTGTCCTAACTTACATTTCTATGAAACCATGCGGAGTTCCGCAGGGATCACTTATTAGCCCTCCTGTGAGTTTTATACCAAAAGTCATCTTTCTTAAAATTATTTTATAGAAAGTAATCAATCACAAATAAAAGTCAATTTGAAAGCAATTGACCGACAAAATCCACCGACAGTTAAATTGAAATGATTTGCTATGGGTTATTTTCCACGATTACTTTTTATCAATATTTTTTTGAAGAAGTTACAATATTTACGATCTCTAAATCATATCTGACTCGTGAATCAAAATTTATCAACAAATCTTCCTTCCTTTGGACTCACATGACGTAATAATAAATTCCACCTTTCAAGTTTCAATTTTGATTGAGTTCTCTTTGATGTCGTGTCGGAAATTTCTTTTGCTAACACAAACTAGATCGATTGTGGAGATTTCGTTTTCGGCGTTCCCTGTGACTTCAACATTTTCATATATTGCATTATAAAACCCTTTCATGAAAACCATGGACAAAGTTTCGAGTCTATTTATAGACATGGCGTGTTACTAATCTTTGCTTGATGTTAAAATTTTCCCAACGGCAGTTGTAGAGTTAATATTTATTCATGAGTCGCGATATATGGCACGGGTTTAAAAGTGGGCTCGCATTTATTGCAGTAGGTCAGGGGATGTTTTTTTTTTGTATGAGTCGTGATCCACAGTCATAAAAAAATAATTGGAAAATTGGCACTTAATATCGGTCAAGAAAAATGTTTTGTTTGCCCAAATTCAAAAAACGATACTACAAAAAACGCAATGCACACATCAAATTTATTATAAAATCTAGCAAATGTATTTATTTACTGTATATAATATTATGGCAAACAAAAAAGCGGTAGATATAAAATACAAGTTCTGATACAATGGAAAAGATCCAGTAACGTTGGATAAAAAATTTATTTATTTATTATAAATCCTTTTTTTTACAAATATAATAATATATTATGTATGTACAATATATCATGATAGGGTAGTAAATAAAATACATAGTACTATAATTAACTTAAAATTAATGTTTTTTTTCTATTCACTTACTCATTTATAGTGTTACATAATGTTTTGTAAAATGATTTCTGGATAAGACACTCCACTAGGCCAATGCCTGTGTCGGAGTGCCATTATGTACATATATTTTTTTTAGCATAGTGTTAATCTATTGGTACCTACTGTAAGATAGTATAATAGTACAATGTAATTATTTGTTCATTTCACTATATTTATTTTATTTATTTATTTATTTATTGTTAATACAAAGACATTTTTACATATTTAGGTTAAGTAAGTAACGCCCCACTAGGCAAAACCTGTTCTGGGGCTGTTACTTTTACACAATATTGTATACAAATTATTTACATATAGAGGATACATAATATATAAGGTGCACAAATGTTACATTCAAGTAGTTATAAGAAAATGATTACAAAAGAGTAAAAAGTAAAGGTTTAGATTAAATAAAAGAAAAGATTAAGAAGAAAGGAAATATAGGAATAAAAGTAAATAAGTCAGATGTTAAGGATGGACAACCCCCTCAGCATAGAGCCTGCCTGAAGAAATCAGCCATTTTTTTATATGAATTTTAAAGGAATTGTGATGTGGTGTTTTCTTTATGTCATTGTCTAGTTTATTAAATATGCAATAGTCTTTCGCTCTCTTCTCTGCCTTTGTTAAATAACCATTTGAATATTATTTTTTTTGCATTAGTTGATGAGATAGTTGAAATTTCTGGTATGTCTTGTTTTAACATATTATGAAGTTTAGGTGCTAGGTATGTATAGTTTTTTTGTCCTAGTGTGGTTTTCATTCTGGGTACTGCTTCAAGATTTCGTACAGTTTGTCTAGTTTTATGTGTAGTATGGTTTTGGGGAACGGGGCTGTTAGTTTTTGTATAGTGTTGTGTAATACTTTTTATGTAAAGTTGTCTAATGTCAAGGACCTCAAATTCTTTAAATAGCAATTAATAATATAAAATAAAACACAAATACAAAAAATCCCTTTCAAACATGTTCGTCTGTTGTTCAAACTTCTTATTCGTCTGTAGTCATCCTTTCTTGGACGATCCCGAGCTCTTTTTCCGTTCTAGTCTTTTTATTCTTCCTATGGCTCTGTAGTCCGTATGGAGCCTTGGCCTCCATCAATCCTCGCTTCCAACTCCTGTTGATGACCTCCGATCTACCACTTGCAGTAATTGGGCTGCATCCTTTTTTACTTTATGCTCCCATTGCAGGTTACCGACCTCTCTTCTTCCGCCCGGATGTCCGCTTTAGTTAGTTTTCTATATTTTCTTCGTCAATCGTTCTTCATTATTTCTTCCCAATGGCCAAACCATCTCAATGTCTCCGTTTTCATTATGATAAATATGAACAAATATTATATTCTACAAAAAATGTATTCGACTTCCGACGACCGTTTCGGCTTATAAGGCCACAATCAACTGGTGTTGAGTATACAGTTTACATTATTTTTATACAGAAATATACAATAGATAAAAACAAAATGCATTTAAAACAAAATGTTTTTATCTATTGTATATTTCTGTATAAAAATAATGTAAACTGTATACTCAACACCAGTTGCTTATGGCCTTATAAGCCGAAACGGTCGTCGGAAGACGAATAAATTGTTTGTAGAATATAATATGTGTTCATATTTATCATAATTATTGTGGAATTCTACAGTTTGGAAGCCGCATCAATCGACAGATTGAAAACTGCTGATGTCTCCGTTTTCATTATATTAATGACATCTTTCTTCATTTTAAATTTTGCCTTATGTCTTCATTTTAATTTTTCTTTATGTTTTCATTTCTTACCCTATCTACATTATCTACGTTCCTATCTACGTTCTGGGAAGATTGTTTTTATAAATAATTATAATCAAATACGTAAATTCGTTAAGAGCCCCTGATGTGAAATAGGGGTCGGGCGCCATAATGTCGTGTCGGCCCTTAGTAGCATGGTATATACTGTATGACCTTGTAAACAGACATTAATATTGTGATTGTTACAATATATTCCATGTATGTAGGTAGCTTAGCTACACAATATTAAAGTCACGTCAGGAAAACTACACACACTCATACCTCGCATTAATTTTACAATATTAATTGATTCCCGAAATCTGATACTAACGTTTATTTTTAAACGTCAATTTTCATTAGCAAAGTTTTTATTCGCATGAAATTTTTTCCTTGGTGCAATATTTGACAAAACGTGGCTCGCAAGCTCCGTGTAGCTCTTTGTGCCCCTGGATGTGTCTGTTCCTTGAGATTTATTTAACGTTTGATTTTATTTTTATCGGAAACATAGGTATGTAACAGCTTATTTTATTTTATGTTTTCGGGAAATTTATATTTTATTTACATTTGTTAAACATAACTATGTATTATGAAAAAAAAAACTAATAACAATTAAAAATTTCCGCAGTACATATTAATAATCTGACAAAACCCCCTAAGATATATCAGTCATTTTGTAAGTGTAAAAGTTCCTATCAAAATGACTGATATAATGTAGTTGGATGTGACGCTCGTCGCTTGTAAGAACGCAAAAAAAATTGACTCTAATAAAATTTCAATGCTCATACGAAAATGTTGCGTCAAAAAATGTTCGCAGCGCAATACAAAAAAAAGATTCAAATTATAATAGTCATAATCATCGTCATTGGCCCTACAGCCCGTTGTGGGCCTTGATGGTCATAGGACAAAAGGGAAAAAAATGAAAAAGTTCGTGTATGTTCCGAAAGTTTTTCGTAGGGACGGTATTTTAATACATTTTTTTGATTAATAACAATAAAATAACTTTGTATTAACCACTTTTTATTAGAACCAAGTCTACATATTTTAAGAACAATGTTCTCTTCCTTCATCTTCATTTTTTTGTATGTGAATTTTAGTATACATAGGTATTTGAGTACAGGTGAAAGGTGGTTGGGACTTGCGTCACGGGCCCTTACTAACGTGGGCCCATGATAAACTTTCAAATTGAACCACTGTCTATAGATATAGGTTAATAGTTACCTGTAATAACTTATCCAGAACATTCTGTTCCTCAGAGTCTTCTGTAATTTATCAGGTCCATTTCACTTATATCCCACAGCACGTCGACCAGCCATCTCAATCTAGTTCTACCTCTACTTCTTCTCTATATATACTAACTCTATACCCTCATATAATCCCCTATGATATTTGAGCTTCTCGAGAGGCTTGAGGAGATACTATAACCTGAAGCACAGTAAGCAAATAGGGGGAGCGCAAAAGATCACAATGGTAAAAACCTGCGCTCAAAATGAACGCTGAGTGCAGTTAGTGACGCTCTAAGCCGTTCAGAATACCTTACAGGAAACAGACACTCTGTCGCGTTCATATTGAACGTCGAATGTACACTCCAAACGCTCTGTATAATCGTCGGGTGAAAAACATTCTGACAGTTATAGTATCTGTTGATTTTACCTGTGGTAAGATGACTTATATTTGTTTCTGTGGTGTCTATTATGTCATTAGAAATAAATTCTCAGGATTGCCTTATCTTCACACCATTTTTTTTAAACCTAACCTACAAAAGTTTGGTAAAAATAGGTTGGTTAGGTTTGCTTGTAGTTATAATTGCGACTAGCGTGAGCCAGTTGCATTATATATTTTAAAAAGTAACTAAAACATTAAAAAAAATAACTAAATTGGGTATTTTTTTTGTAGGTTATGTTTAAAAAAATGGTGTGAAGACTAGGCTATCCAAATTCTGATGACAACATGGTTTCACAAAGAGGTTAATTTAAGAAAAATATCATTCAAAACTTTCCAATAACAGATCAGAGAGTATTATTTACTCCACTGCCCAATTAATAATAATAGTAACTTTTATTTAGACGTAAAAAAATACAAAAATTAATACATCTAGTGTTTAATTCATTGTTCAATTTTTAGTTAATTGTTTTTCGATGAAAATATTACACATGTATGATAAACGTCATTTGATATTTAAAACGCCCGATGCTGCCTTTGAAACGCCGGACGCCGCTTGAAAGCGTTCAGTGAGATTGGTGTGAAAAACTCCATAATCTGCAACTTCAGGTACATTCGACACTCGACGTCGAGTGTTCTATCTGAACACAGCCCAGAGTATAAGACCATCTTAGGAAACAAAAAAATATTGTTGGCCTTCGTGGCTCAGTTGTTCGCGTATCTGACTGCTGATCCTAGATCTTAGTTCACTTTATTACAACTTCCAATTTACTTTCATTAAAAAAAGGATGGCCAATAGTCAGTAGTCGCCATCCTACCATTGACCACCCGTACCTACGCTTATATATTCGAGTATTAGATAGTCGGCATTCGTACCTCAGTCGGTTAGATATTTGCTAATGGTCCCGGGTTTGATTCCAGGTGGACATTTTTATTTTATTTTATTTATTTAGAGTACAACATACAGCATATAATAAATTATATAAAAAAGATGATTTGATTAATAATAAAGCCAATTACAGGTTGTCGCTGAAGTTATTGTAGTATATTAAGATACATTAGGAATGGTTACATATTATGGTGAGATATTGTGTGAATGATGTGTGAAATTGCATATATAAATGTGTCAGTAGGTATATTAAGTGTTTACATAGTTTTACATTGTGTTTTCAGTCTGGATCTGTGAGATGATTAATATCGTAAATCTCCAGAATATGGCAACATGCTATTGGGTGCATGTTGAATTAATATTTGACGTAGTAGGTAGGTACCTACCTGTTAGTTATAGCTATATTAAATAAATAATAATAATAATGACTTGTGCAAGTGTACCCTGTATATACAAACCTATCTCAAAAGCCACTTACACATAACATTATAGGTATGGACTATCATTAATAATTAATTTTCCTGCTTCGGTAAGCCTTTTAATAATTCTGTAACACGTTGCATTCACGGTATACAATTTATCGCGCTAAATTAGTAGGCAAATGGATTTTTGCGGTCAAACGATTTCATACATTTATTATAAAGCTATGAGGCACCGACTTAAAATAGTGCTTCCACTTTTTCTATTATCGTCGTTTTCGGGTGTCCCGTAAGAGCCGGGTAATCGAAAATACAACAGGCAACAATGACATCTCACATAAGTATTTGTGGATAATTTACGTAGTAGAATTCCATTTTAAAATTATATTATAATTAAACAATTTGTTTTAAATTCTACGTATATTTGTTAATTCGTCGATAGCTATTTCGCCTTGCTAGGGCATCTTCAAGATACTTGAAGATGCCCTAGCAAGGTGAAATAGCTATCGACGAATTAACAAATATACGTAGAATTTAAAACAAATTGTTTTAATTTTAATATACATAACATCTCACATAGTTCAGCAATGAGGTTCACCATCAAACATTCTGAATGTAGTGCCTTTTTAGGTGAGACGAGACTGGTGTGTGGGGATACACGCATTTGTCGTGTTTACTTTCATACTTAAATACACACCCGCACGCCTGTCGCTGGTTATCCCACATTGCGGGATGTGCTGTGATGGTATGAATGAATGAAAATATTATTTTTGACATTTTTTTAACATCTGTATAGAGACGAAGTTGGAACATTATAGAAGAACCAGAAACTCAAGGCACCTACAGGGCTTGCGACCTGTCATCGACTGGTTTACGTGCTCATTTTATGCGCTTGGGCAACGTTCACCTCTTATTGAGTTCCCTTATTATCGTTGCTATTTTGAAAGTTCTAAATATTTTAATAATAAGCCCTGTAGGTGCCTTGAGTTCCTGGTTCTTCTCTAATATTCTACTTCGTCTCTATTGAGATGTTCAAAAATTGTCAAAAATATCATTGACTCTCAACAGGGAAAAATCCAATGTTTGCGTATATGCAACTTTTAAAAAAAATATTATTTACTTATTCGTTTGTATAAGGTCACATATATTAGGGTATTTAGGTTGGAAAATTGTAAAACGAGGATATTTGAAGATTAATATAGCCCCTGAATTCCGATAGCCCACAAATCCATTTGTCACTAAGTCTTAAGGATTGAATTGCTTTGCAATTTCTTTATCAGCACTACTTCGTCTTTTTCATGAGTTATAGATATAACCTCAATATTACCTTCTTAGATACCAATAATAATTCTAATGTATGTATCAGCATATGCCTAGGTAGTTTTCTAAACCATTTTTTCAATATTTTATTTATTTCTATAACTACATAAAATATACAAATAAGAGCGGGTATATTGCCACAAGACGATCTCTTCCAATCAACACAAGCAACGAGACGGACGAGCGTTTTTATTTTCTTTTATAAGCTGTCTTAGAAATGTATTCGTTGTTCAGGGGAGCAAGTCTGGTTCAATCGGCGAAATCAAAACCCTCGTGATTACCCATATTTTATTTTTATTATTTTTATTTTATTTTACCAAGGACAGCACACAGTACATGCATACAATTATTGAAATTAAATAAATAAAAATACAAAAATAACATGTACCTCTTACGTACTATACCTAATATCAAAATAATACAACAAAAAAGTGTGAATTAGTGGGGTGCGCGCATGAGAGAAGAGTAATACATGTGTGAGTGAAAGAGATATCTAGAAAGAGTGTGAGTGTGTGGGTGTGTATGTGTGTGTGTGAGAGAGGGAGTGCATGTGTGTGTAGACGAACATATATTGACAGATTCATGATTTCGGAAGAAAAAGAAAATATATTGCTGAGGGTGGTTGGGAAAAATAAAATTAATCAGTACCTAATTGTTATAATGTCACGATGTTAGATATAAGTTTATTTTTGAATGTTATATGTGAATCGAAAAATAATATAATAATCCATAATATCTATAATATCTTTAGATGTCATAGAACTCCATACGATAATTATATACATGATATGGGTAATCACTGGGGTTTTGATTTCGCTGGTCGAACCAGACTTGCCCCCCCTGATTTGTTTTTTATTTTCTTTTATTTTTTTTTGTACATATCTAAACATCATTTCGCGCTAGGTTGGGAATTGGATTTTAATGTTAATTTATTTATTTACAGAAGGGTGCTCCGGTCTAGAAAGGCACTAGGTGATAACCTGTCGCCTGTTCCCCAAATCCAACGCGAAATGATGTCGCGTGTGTACTCGATCCTGCCGTGCGTAACTCGGTAATTAGTTGCAAGCTAATTAATGAACGTTACACAGCAGAATGAGGTACCCACGCCACACCATAAAACATTTATAAATTTATCATATGAAATATAAATTAATTGATATTACAGACAGGTATTAAAATAGTTTGAATTTGACTTACGTGTTTATTTGATAGTTTGACTCTAATTATAATTCAAGATTGGTATATACTTCAATAATTGACTATTAAATAATTTAAATAAAATAGATCGATGAATGCGCGGAATCGAAATGTGAGTCGAGCAGAGTGACGATCTACCGCTGGCCTTGGTTAAACTGAACGACGGGAACGTGATGTGCAGGATCTTAAATAGCCGGCTGACGTCCCCCTACTCCTTGAAGTGGGTGGTCAACTCGACTGGTTGCACCCGCTACATCACCCCCCTGCCAGCTGGATAGCGCCACCCTGGTCCGTTCCTCAGCATTTCCTCTGATTGTCTGTAACAATGACATATGTTTTTTTTTTTTTTAAATACAAAGAAATTTTATATTGGTTACCTGAAATGGCATTACATATATATATATATATATATATATATATATATATATATATATATATATATATATATATATATATATATATATATATATATATATATATATATATATATATATATATATATATATATATATATATATATATATATATATATATATATATATATATATATATATATATATATATATATATATATATATATATATATATATATATATATATATATATATATATATATATATATAGCAGTTTATTTTACTAATAAAAATTTAGAGGTCATATATTTATCATGTTCTTATTTCTATACTTATACATTTTTAAAAAAAAAAATATTGTTTATATTAACTTGTTCAATGTACTTTTTTATATGTACTGTAATTTGAACAAGAAGATAAAATTACAATTAAATTTACATTTCTATACAGCATTTTCTTAGTATACAGCATTTTCTTATTATACAGCATTTTCTTATTTTGATTTGGTCAAGTTGGAATTTTATAAGAAATTTTATAAATTTTATACCTGTTCTGCACGCTCGGTGGTCACCAGTTTTCGCGCTAGGTTGGGAATTGTATTTTAATGTTAATTTATTTATTTACAGAAGGGTGCTCCGGTCTAGAAAGGCACTAGGTGATAACCTGTCGCCTGTTCCCCAAATCCAACGCGAAATGATGTCGCGTGTGTACTCGATCCTGCCGTGCGTAACTCGGTAATTAGTTGCAAGCTAATTAAAGAACGTTACACAGCAGAATGAGGTACCCACGCCACACCATAAAACATTTATAAATTTATCATATGAAATATAAATTAATTGATATTACAGACAGGTATTAAAATAGTTTGAATTTGACTTACGTGTTTATTTGATAGTTTGACTCTAATTATAATTCAAGATTGGTATATACTTCAATAATTGACTATTAAATAATTTAAATAAAATAGATCGATGAATGCGCGGAATCGAAATGTGAGTCGAGCAGAGTGACGATCTACCGCTGGCCTTGGTTAAACTGAACGACGGGAACGTGATGTGCAGGATCTTAAATAGCCGGCTGACGTCCCCCTACTCCTTGAAGTGGGTGGTCAACTCGGCTGGTTGCACCCGCTACAATCATTTTTGTATTTGTTATATTGTGTTTGATATATTGTGTTTGTTATATTGTGTTTGATATATTCTCGTTGTATTTTGTTCCTATATTTCTTGTATTTTGTATTAATTTTGTGATTCTCTAATACAATTTGTGATGCTTATTTGTTTTACATATGATTAGTAATAATTGGCATTCATTATCAACAATATCATTATTTCAAAATGCTTTAGCCCCGGCACAGATTTTTTTACCTAGTGGGGCATTGAAGATGATGTCGAAGAAAATATAATGAAGTATCTTGCATTTCAAAGCATTATTATATTGTTTTTCTACTGATCACAGCAACAAGAAAAGGAAGGAAATAATTGAAAGACGCAAAAGAAATAATATCGTTTCTAGAATTATTTGATCGTAAAAATTATATTATAAAATTTCAACTTTGGGTGTATAAATACCCTCAACATTAATAAATTTTTTTTGTTCGATATTAAAGATTTCAACGCACACTCGATAAAAAATAAAAACCTTGGTCTTTCGAACCCGTTTTTGCTTAAAATTTTTGATGATTTAAACATGATCCTATTGCTAACATGCTGAACCAAATAGTTCTATTATTTGAATGTGCATTTTTTTCTTGTTCCAGTGGTTTCCGAGCTCCTCGTATGGGTGGACGACGTAACGCAGAAAAACGTCGTTTTATAATGTACTGCTTCTACGCGTGGGGATTTCCGTTACTCCTTACTTCCATATGTGCCCTCATGCAGTTCCATGCGAATATACCAACACATCATATTCGACCACAATTTGCTGAAACCAAGTGCTGGTTTATGGGTAAGAACAAGCTGTTATATATCAAACGCATTTAGCGAATCCAATATATATTTATCAAACAATTGAATCACAGAGAACATCGCGTTATACACGAAGCCCACTTTTATTTCACATACCACACCGTAATAATACATACACAATGCAATTGACTGTCCTGACATAACGGAACTTCTCTCGTTCTTCTTCATCGTGTCAGCAGCATTCAAACAGTTCTCGACCAATAGTTGGCAACGTCGGCTGCGCCACTACAGCGCAGTAGGTCCTCGAGTGAGCAGGTAGCAGGGCAGGCAAGGTAATCTCGTAGGTGGTCAGTGGTCTGCGGCAGGCCGCATTCACACGAGAGGCAGTCGTCGTCTGATATGATTCCCCATCTCCTTAGGTTATCTTTCGATCTGCCGACGCCCGTTCCTAATCTATTTAGTGATTACCAGGTGCGCCAGTCCAGACTGTGTCCCGGGGGGAGATGCTCCTGAGGTTCGATGAACTCTTTTGGAGATTTTTCTCGCCACAAAGTGAGCATGGCTTCCTCTGGAGATGTTTTGAGCGACACATCGTATCTTGGGAAGCCCTTGCGGGATTTCAGCCTGGGTCGGACAGTCTCACAGTTGTAAAGGCAGTGAGGAAGTCTCCAAAATTTTTAAGTTTTCCGATATTTTAATAGTTAAACTGTCAATCGGGGCGGAGAGAAACCTAACACATAAGAAGTCATTCCAACTGGTCCAGCCGTTCTGCATTTGTAAATAATATTGTCTTATATCATGATTTATAAATGATGTGTCGGCTTTCGTTGTTCAGTTGGTTGGGTATCTGACTGTTGATCCAAAGGTCCCGGGTTCGATTCCCAGTGGAGACAGTTTTTAATTGTGTTTTCGGTCTGGATCTCTGAGACGATTAATATCGTAAGTCTCCTGAATGTGGCAACTTGTTAAATTTTTATTTGACATAGTACCTATTAGTTGCCCGAGAGGCGAGAAGTGCTAAACATAATCACTTAATTGACTGTACCTATATCATTTATTTGGTAGAATTCCATTTATCATTCAATTAAAAATAAAACGGTAAAAAAATATATGTTTTTGACTCTACATACAAGTATTATACATACAAAGATTCTACATACAAGGATTGTATGTTGAATCAAAAACATATTTGTTTTATTTAAATTGAATAATCACTTAAGTCTACTCCTTAGCTGTGTTTATTATTTGAATCTTTGATAGATACTAAAGCAAATTATTTATTAAAGCCTGTTGATTGTGAGTGAAATATTATACTGTGTAGGTGTGTTTGTGTATTTGAAAGTAACGAGGGAGAAAAGTTTGTCTCTTTAGAATATTATAAACTTTCAGAGTTTGACTGTTGTGTATGGGTATTGTTCTCTTGTGAAATTTCAAGAATTTCTCCCATATTTACCTTCAAACTCTGTGTTTTATATGCATTGATGCCGCTCGACCAAATAATAGGAAGAACATCCTATGAAACGTTTTAGGAACCCAGCTGCACACTACTTAGAATCTAGACAACTGAGATAAAATATATTATGTATGTAGGTAGGTAGGTACTTGCTGTTTCTAAGAAAACATATTCTTTGTCTGGACTATTACGCATTTAGTTAAAGCTTTCACCGCTGGAAATATTATGGTTATTGCACCTGTCCTAGAAATATTTGGCCTTTTTTGGAATACACTTACTTTTCGAATATACGATTAAAACAATGCGCGCGTTTCAATAAGAATTATTTTTTTTATGTAAAGGGTGATTTTTTCTGAAACAAGTATTGGCTACTATAAACACTGAATTAAAAATCACATATTCCATTTACAGACACTTAAATTGGCTGAAACCACTCCGACAGACAGTAAGTAATGCTTACTGCGCCTGTCATTTGAAGGGAATGCAACGTGTATGACACGCAACGTAAGAATAGTTATTTATAATTTCATCCTCGAAAAACGATTGTTTTTTTAATTTGTGGTAGCGTTTTTTTATTAATTAAATAAAATTAAATAACTTTGTGTGCGCCATTACGTTTGCATTAATTTTATTCAATAGAAAAAAATCTGTCTACATTTAGTACATATACTTTGTATCCTCCTGAAGAAAGGAACTTAGTTCCCCTAACATGTAAAGGGATTTTTACTACTGAATAAAATTCAAAAATTTTAATGTTTTACATTTGTGTTTACTTTAATTAATTTGCGATTTGTTACACATTTGAAGGTTTAAAAAAATGACATATTAAAATAGTAACTTTCTAAACCTTCGCAACCTATTCTGTATGGGTGGTGATCCATATTGCTGAACTTTGTGAGATGTTATTGTTTATATTACTCGGCTCTTATGGGACAACTAAAGACAATGTTAAAAGAAAAGAGTCTAAGCACTATTTTAAGCCGATGGCTCACACCATAAGAATATAAGTTGCAAATATATCTCGAAAGCTAAATGTAATATATTTAATATATTTCAGAACGCAATGGTGAGTTACTCTACTTCTACGGTCCTGTAATAATCTTGGTTGTGGTGAACTTATTGCTGTTTGGTTCCACAACGTATCGTATTATCCAAATCAACAGGGAGACAGCGATGCTGAAGACAGGAGACAGCGCCAGACATGACCAGTACAATAAAGACAAACAAAGGTAAAAAAATAACTAACAACATAGGTACTTAACTGGAATATTCTCATTAAGTTTATAGACCAGGAAACCTTTCACGATTCCCTTGACTTCTATTATGCAGATACAGTAATGTACATAAAAACAAATATCTTTGAAAAATTTAAGTTTGGAGGGCGACAGTTTACTCTATCTGATCAACCAAGCAAATACCCAAATTTGTGATCTGCAGACACTTATGATTTTTGTTGTCACATATAATATACCTAAATATGCAATCTATTTGTATGGAAAGTGTATGGATGGCGTATGGATAGGAGAACATAATATAAACCTAAACAATCCAAATTAAAATAAAAAATTTCAAACATGTTAAACAATGTGTTTCAAAAAGTATTTCAAACATTTCTCCAGTGAATGTTCATTACACGATTCTAAAAATCAACAAAGTTTTGTTTCCGATAATTGAAATCACTTATAAAACCTTTCCAATCACTCAACAGTTACCCTTACTAACACATATGTAACTTCATAGAGTACTAGGCGGTTTCAATATATCATGTTTACAGTCACTACATTTAATGTTATAAATGTCTTCTTAAATCAAAGTTTCAATAAACACACATAGACGATTTTCAGAGGCAATATTATATCAATATGAGTGTAAATATTCTATGTTTGAATAAAGACCAACAAATCTGTGGATTTATTCCGTGTCTCTGAATTTTGTAGATCTTTTTGCAGAATGTAGATTTATGTGAACATACTAAGAAGCTACATTTCACAACATCAAACATTTTTTTTTGCATTGGGTTTTCCTTTACGGGATATAAATGTGTTTTTTTTTTACTTTTGTTAGATTCAACCTTTATCTGAAGTTGTTCCTTGTGATGGGAGTGAACTGGGTGGCTGAATGGGTCAGTTTCATGCTCGGTGGATCCAAGTACCTGTGGATATTGACAGACTTCAGTAACACCATACTCGGATGCTTTATCTTCTTTATATTTGTATGGAAGAAGAAAGTCAAGAATCTTCTTATCAAAAGGTATTATTATTATTCACATATTGTCAATCATTCGAGTATTTGATGCTATTCTGCAAAAAATATACTCTAATATTTTTAAATTATCAAGTACCTACCTACATTAATTTACATATTTACGAAAACCTATATGTGTACAATGATTATGAATTACAGGTATCTTTATTTATAAATTTACTAATATTTATCACTTTATCCAATAGGCATTGTTTATATAATATGGAAAATAAAATCAAAATTTTTAGTAATCCATTCAATATATTTAGAAAAATACTTCTAAATATATTGAATGGATTTCAACATGTCCATAATATCCAGTCAATTATTCCAAATACTTCTATTGTGTCCAGTAAAATATCAATATTACATACCAACCTATTCATTACCTCCAGTATTATTCCTTATAATACATTCAATATGTCTAGTATATTTCTAACATTATTTCTTATTCATACATCATGTCCAGAAAATGAATAATATTATAACTTTTACTTGACTATGTTATATAAATTCACTAAAATATAATCAACACGTATGAATTTATTTAATGTCAATATGTTATTTATTATTATATGTATTGTCTTCAAGTTTGTAATAGTTAAATGTAAATATGCATTCAATATTTATCTTTATACTCTACAATAAGCGTTTTATATCATTCTATATACAGTTTCAGTATTCTCAATTTATACATGTGTGGATTAGAATGAAAGTTTAAAGTAATAATAATAATAAAATAAGTTGTATTGTCGTGTCCTGTTACAGAGCGAGCACCTGTCGCAGTTCTAAACCAGAAAAGGCAGAAGCAATATTAATAAAAGACGTAAACTACGTTCTTGACTTTTCCCGCTTCTTTTTATGTCATATTCATCTTAGCAATCAAACAATACCAATATTATTTATTTCAATACATATATCTACTTGACTGCAAGCATTTTAAGATGTTTAATAATTTATACTCACACTTTGTCTATCTTGTGGGCTATACTATCACTTGATTAGGTATTTGTGGGCTCAAACTAACCAACTATGGTAACCAGATAGTTACCATACAATCATTATTTATGTTGTTACAAAAAAAGAATGATTTTTTACTTCCAACATTTTTTGTTGTTATTCAACATGAATGTAATTGTATCATTTAAAATATTATTATATTACTAATGACTGTGGCATAGAAGTAAGCTGTTCTACATCACAAGTAGAGAAATTCATATAGTAAATAAGTTACAAATGAAAGAATCATCCAATTAAATACAAATTAAAATGCTTGCAGCCAATTATAGATAATTCTGTTTTAGAATGGCATGATTTCATCAAATTATTTTGAAAATATCTATTATGATAATAGCATCAAGTACCCGAATATGGTGTCTTTATAAATTTAGCAACATCTGCACAAATCTGTATGCAAGGTTCATCTGCTCCAAACAGACGGAACGTCTTCAAGCTGATAACGCTGAGCCAATGGTGCAACACGGAGATTGTGTGGTGCGGAGGTCTTCATCCACTACTGTCTTTACACGAGTTTCGTTTCAGCTTAATTGAACGCTCCATAGGTACAGGCAATAAGGATCTAGTTGCTAATCTGCACAGACTTTGATAAATGTTGGATGTCAACTCTTGGAAGAATAAAAATATATGTAATTAATAATAAATGTTTGCACGAAAAATTGAAAAAATAACAAGTATGGGTTAGGTTATCTCAAACTCTGGTGACATTTGAAAATTCATCGATGAGAAAATTGAAAATATACTGATCCAAGGAATGATTTAGCATTTATAATAAAATATATTGATTTTTTACATTCTTATTACCTCAACGTCAACATTTAATTTATTATTAATTATCTAAAAGATTGTGCATTTTGAATAAGTGTTTAAACTAATCATTAAATAAAATTGTGGTTATGAAAAATATAAATAATATGTTGCTTTAATTGTAAAATAATTTTATTATCTAATATTTGTTTTCACTAGTTTCATCTGAAGCTTTTCTTAAATGCCTAATTCTAATTATAGTTTTTTAAGTGTACCTACTTAATTTAGTAGAATAGTCTATGTTTTCTATAGTATATTTAACTATTTTAATGTTCTTTGCACCCTCTATTAAAACTTTTGAAATAAAGTATGTGTTGAATGCATGAGCCTGACTACTTTTTATAATAGAAATTAATTAGTTATTTAGATTCTTATGACTTTCTACTGTTTACTTTATATTACATTTCAAATCCCTCTGTTGATTTTGATCAGTTAAAATAATTAAAACTGCCTTAAAACAGCAGTCAGCAAAACTAATAAAAATATACTGTGTGTGGAATTTCTTATTTTCTCTGAACTTGTAGTTATTAGCTGCATGCATTAAAGTTTGACAAAATCCCAAAATAAAAATGAGAGATTTAAAGATTTTTAGTTCAAATAAATATTCAAAACCAAATAATTTGGATTCTTTACTAAAATATTGATTAAAAATGTATATTTAATAAAATTTTAATCATGAAGGTATATGACACTTCTTTCCACGATCAATTTTCCTTTTTTTATAGAAATGGTTTGGTAATTTTCAATATGAATGCTAATTTACACAATGTGATTCTTTTATGATTGAAGTGTTATTAAATTTATTTCAGATACCATGTGTTCCGGTACGGACAGAGCAGCACCAAGGACCGGAGTTCATCACGATACCGCTCCACTAATATGCAGTCAATGTCTAATAATGAGACTGACAAGTCATTCCTTTCTCAAACCGAAGATCCCAACGCCATCAAGATGAGAGACATGACATAGTCTTTCTGATTACATTAATTTGTCTTATCATTGATAGGGGATTTGATATCTGCACGGAGAATTTGTAAATGGATGTTGCCTCAAACGGTTTAAGCTTCTGGTGAAAATTTAAAAAATAATATTACCTGCTTCATTGTAAATTTTTTTAGTTTCCACACCTATAGTTTAAACAACTTTATTCAAATTTTAAACCATATTTTTTTAAGAGTTGAACAATGTTTACATTATCATTAAAATATACATGATACAATACAATTAATATTAAACATAAATGCACAAGATAAATATTCATTTGAACTTATTTTAAATACATCAAATTTTATAAATTCAGATCAACGTAGAAGAATTTTTATTTAAAAATATAATAATATTAAATGATTAAAAACAGCATTTACTAATAAAATCAATTGCGATTAAATAAAATTGCAATCTTAAAGCTTTGCAATTTTATTCCCTTGTTACATAATAATCCTTCGTTTATACTCAAACTATGCTTTTACACTAATTTAATATGATTCCAGAAATATTACATTTCATTCTTTTTGATTCCAGCATATTCCATGACAATCAATGTAATAAATATTTATCATTATACAACTCGTAATATTATATAGGTAGGTATATTTTGAAAAATATATTCAATTAATTTTAATATTTGTTTACCCAAGAAAAAGACATCTTCCCATGAAATTCATGTCATAATTATTAAAGTAAGTACCTAGCATTATTAATGTCAATGTTGTATTTTTATTGTTGTTATATGCACAAGCTTCCATTTATGTTTATCATATTCTTACTTTTGTAGTACTATTGAATTTTTGTACATGGAGATTGTATTTTGTACTAAGGATAAATATTTCACTTCTCATACTAAACTAACTTTAGTCAAATAGCTTCAGTACCAAATATTTTTAAAACGTATTTTTAGTTATATTTTATTGGATTTGTAGGAACAACACGGACGACTTTAAAAAACAATTTTCATAACTCCGTCCAAATAGCAATTAACACAAAATATTACCTAGGTGTCATTTTTTCTCCATAGATTTTCTTCATCTAATTAACAATTCATAATATAAATCCAGGGTTCGATACCCGGTGGTGTGAACAGAATCCACCGTTTTTTTGTGAGAATTTCATCATTCAAGTATCTAAAGCATGCACCTTTTATTAAGTACATATTTCATATTGATATACTTATGGTGACTTTCACCAACGTTACCTAAACTGTCACATAGCTGGGTATCATCTAAGCTTAGGTAGCCCCTAACGTATCGTTTGTTTTTCAACAGTCTTAGCGTCTTAGGTAACTCTTATGTAGGTGGTGAAACGAAAATTCACGGTAGGTGCTACATAAGAATTCTTAGGTAGCACCTAAGAGTTAGGGGGCGTTGATGAAAGTCACCATTAGTGCCTATTATAGTTACCTACTCAAATACCAATTTGAAATAAAACAAAGAATCACATATCTTGACATTGACATTGTGATAACATTTTCTTTTCACATTATTCAAATTTCAATCAAAAATATTTTCCCAAAATGTGTTTAAGAGGTTTCAAAGAAATGTCAGAGACGTTTTGATTGAAATATTCAATAATAATAGGTTTATATTTGACAATAGACAAAACACAATAAGTGCACAATTAATGAAAGCAAATATGTGTAAGTTTATCTGCTAAACATAGAATTATAATATACCTGCTAAATAACAAATAAAAAATTAGGTCTATACCTTTAACTTTATTTATTTTATTTTTTTCACACTGAGTATTTTTATATATGTAATTAAGAATAATTTAAATAAATAAACAAGATCTTTCCAGAAAATTAAAAATGTTTTAAATTTGAAAATGGATGTGGCAAAAGAGGTATTAATTAAATTAACTAGGTTCAAAATAAATATACAAAGTCGTTTTAATTATTGCTCTCAATGGCTGATTGTAAAATTATTTTACACAATATTTAAAAGTCAAAGGAGTATGTTTTTTATTGCAAGAGTTACTGGCAATAAACAGCAGTGATAAGATAGTATGAATGCCACCAAACATCTTGGAGGGGGACGAGTTGCTCATATACCAACCAAGTAAAAAGACTAATTATGCAGAGGTGAATTTTCACAGGTTGAATATTACTATAAAATTCTGGAAGCCATTGTCAAACACCAAAGATAAAAGTTATAGTTTAAGTTATGTGATGAAGTATCATCTGTTGACTGACTAATCCACCGCTTACTTATTTAAGATACTTAAAAAAAATCTTTTATATGAGTTATACCTTTATTTTTAGTTACAATTAAGGATACATTTTTAAAACTGTGTATTTATGAGAATTTTTAATTGTTTATAAAGATATGAAACTAATTTAAGTACATTAAGTATTTTTTTTTAAATGACACTTCTTGAATTTGATATTCTATAAGTATTAAAAATAAAACTACTTATTTGAAAATTGTATTAATAATTAGTTATCTAAAAATCTCAAAAATTCAATATTAAAGTCATTAATAAAATTTCCACAATTTGAGAGACGGTTGCCAGATTTTAAAAATATATCAAAATTAAATAACCATATAATTGTGCTCTGCTTTAAATATTTTTGTATTTTACCTTTTCTCATTTTTAATTTAAGTTTATCTAAAATATATGTTGAAATAGTTTTATTGTTATTGCTGTACATATTCTATAGTTTCCAAATTAAATGTTAGGTAGTATATTTTTGTACATAGAGATTTTATTGTTATGGTTAAATACATATTATGATTACATAAAAAATACTTATTTTATAAACTTATGAAGATGCATAGGTACTGTATTATTTTTTTAACATATAAAGATGCTATAATTTGAGCCCAAAGTAGTTCAATTAAGGACAAATTAATAGTTAAGTACAAAAATTTATACACATGTAATAATAGAATTGCGTTAATGATTTCTTTTCACAAAAATAATTTCAGTATAGTATTGCTATTTAACCTTTTTTCAGTAAAGTGTTGCTAATATAACAGGATAGCATCATAGATTTTTATTATATAATACCCAGCATTGCCAATTTGTGGGGAATTCCCCAAATTGCGGGGAATCTCAACTCGATTGGGGATTTTGTGGGGATTGACTTTTTGTGGGGAAAATGCGGGGAATCTAGCATTTTACCATTTATCGATAGCTGAATACATCGAAAGATTGATGGTTAATGATTAAAACGTCTATTAATTTGAAAAAAGATGAAAATGTACACTGTTCAGCTATTACAGATTTCTTTATAATGAATTAACATCGAACATTGACACACACGCACACCTAAACAATATAACAATATACCTATATAATTATAAGCTGCTTCAGAACAGGTTTTTAACCTAGTGAAGCAGTTTACATTCCGCATCTAGTTCTTAAGGATCTTTTTTTTGTAAAAATATTGTATTGTTAAACTTTGATGTGTACCTGTATATTATATAAAAAAAAAAAAAAAAAAAAAAAAAAAAACATTGTTAAGAGATTTGATTTTAGAAATCCTTTTTATTTCTATTAAATCTTTTGTGAATCCTTCAAAAGCTCTACAAATCTAAGTTAAATCATTGATGCCTGTGCTGAAAAGATTTTCAGTGCATGAAAACTCTGTGCAAATACAAAAATTAAAAACGAATAGCGAGATCACGCTATGCTGGATTTAAATCTACATGGCCTTAATGGATTTGGTGATGCGGAGAGTTACTGGGTGCTTAAAGCGTAAATATTGTTGTTTTTTATGAAATCTTGTATTTTTCTTGAGATTATAATTATGTGGGGAATTTGTGGGGAATAGGGACTTTGAAATTCCCCAATTCGGGGAATTTGATCTAGACTTTTGGGGAATTTAGTAAATTGACATTGGCAACGCTGATAATACCTAGATGAAGTACTCTGTGCAAAAAGTGAGTCATGGAATATCGTACGTTTGACGTTTTGGTTGGCAACATATTTCAGTTTTCCTTACATTTCAACACATCCTAGATAAATGTTCTCTAAATTATTAATAATTAAAATGTTTTTTAGACAAATAAATCCGAAAACAATTCACATTTGTCGTTATTTTCTATAGAAAAACGATGTGGCCTGGAACCAAAACGTCAAAAATCCCACCTGAAAAATGACTCACATTCGATTCATACGAAATTTGCTAACTACGACATCTAGTATATTATATGAAAACCTATGGATAGCATCACACCAGATTTTTTTTAAAACCTAAACTACAAAAGTTTGGTAAAAATACCAATTTAGTTATTTTTTTTATGTATTGTAGTTACTTTTTTTGATATATTAATTATAACTACAAACAAATAGTCGCAATTATAACTACAAACAAACCTAACCAACCTATTTTTACCAAACTTTTGTATGTTAGGTTTAAAAAAATCTGGTGTGAAGACTAGGTTATCCATTATAACAAAACCTACTAGTCAAACTACATGATTTACAACATAGCCTATAATATAATGTAAGATCACACTTTATAAACACTTCCCTGTGACAAATAAATTTGACAAATGTTAGTTTCTCCCAAATAATGAGTGTTTTAGCCCCAAGACAGACATTCACTATTTTATTGAACTCACTTAACTATTTTTATTTTTGAAGCTGTATATATTCTATAAAAATATATCTTTCCTTTCAAAAATAACTATATTATATGCTTATGCCTTCTGTGTTAATATTGTAAACTATTTATCTACTTGTTGTGGACATCAGATGTCCTTATTATGTAGATTGTGCCTGAAATGTATTTTTATTCATTCTAAGGTACATTATAATTAATTATTGTTCTAAGAGACATCTGGTTTGTGGCTTTCCATATTTTATCAATCCATCATTTTTTTATTCTATTGAATGTTTGTGATATGTGGTATATATATATTTTTATATGTACAATGATGGTGTGTATTTTTTTATATGACACAAAAGCGCTTTGCTTTATGCCATAAATATAATGACACATATTCTCCATTTGTAATCTTAGTAATAAAATAATGTTTATTTGCAATTTATACAATCTATATACAAAATACTCAGTAATATATAATTTTTCATAATTATGTGTTAATATTTTATAACAAACTAAGCAACAAGTACAAATGGTAAATATATAAGTACCATTTTAATTTGAAGACCAAACTGCAAATAATAAAACTTGATATTTACATTTTACGGAAACCAAAGAACTGAAGAAAATGTAGACAACTCCATCATTCGCTACTGTCTATTTGGCATTTTAAATTCTACAGAACACTTCATTCTATGATATTTACAAAAGCCAATTCAAACTTGTTATCAAATGATTATGATACATTCTCTAAAATTAGTTTACAAAATACTTCTGTGCAGTTTTCAAACAAATTTAACATTTTTTTTTTTAATGAATTTTTTCAAATTTCCCTTCAATGTTATCAGCCTGGTTATTGTTGTCAAATGTTACAGGCTTCATAGTGCAACTTCACAACATTCACTTGAAAAAAATATTATCAAAGCAGTAAATAATGAGAAAAGGTAATTAAAATGTCCGTTTAATGTAATGGAAATAAAATATTTCAAATTTCAGGATTTTTTAAATAATGAACATGACCCTAAAACAAGAATATTTTTAAAATACTTGATGGATGACATTAAAATAGGTCGCCTCCATTATTATCTTCTTCTTCTTCTTTGCCCTTTTCCCGTCTTAGTCAGGGTCGGCTCTCCTGGTACGTAATCGCCAGGACACTCTGTCCTGAGTCGTCAAGGTATCGATGCTGTCCCCCTGAAGTTCCTCTTGAATGCTAGACCATCAATGACCACCATAGTTGGTATGTCAAGGCTCTTTCTAACGACATGATTTTCTTTCCTACGCATAACATGACAATACCAACGCAGCCTTCTTTGTTTTAGTTTGTCCGCTATTGCTGCCACTTTAAAACTTCCTCGAACATAGGTGTTGCTGAATTTATCATTTCTTGTTATACACCATCACGCCATTTCCCTATTTGAACGCCAGACTCCTCTCTCCTGACATACATTCCTCTCTTCATTCACGTCCATACATCGTCTCATACACGCTCTTCTATTATTCTTACTTCTAACATCACCATCTTTCAAAATCCCATTTATGTGATCGTGCCAACTTTTTCTTGGCTGACCTCTACTTTTCATTCCTCTTTTATCAGCCTTGTTTACTTTTTTTGTCAGACGGTAATCACTCATTCTTTCTATGTGGCCGAACCACCTTAGGGCATTTATTTTCATCTTATTTACGATATTTCTTTCAATCATACATTCTCGTCTAATATCCTCATTTCTTATTCTATCATACATCGTTTTACCACACATTCGTCTTAGTGACCTCATTTCAACCGCGTTAATTCTACTTTCATGCATCTTCTGTCATGTCCATGTCTCACTATGATACATTAGAGTCGGTGCGATGATACCATTGTGTACCGCGAGCTTTGCTTGCTTCGAAATAATTGGCTCAGCCATTACTGGTCTTAATGCACCATTCACTCTATTACCTGCCGTTACTCTCCTTTCAATATCTTTTTCCAATCTTCCAACTCAATCACTTCTTGTAACACCTCCATTATAATCTATTCAGTTTTGTTTTTTGTATTCATAATATATTCTACACAATGTTGAACATCGTTTAGATTAAATTTATATTTTACATAAAGAGTTTTATCATATATAAATGTTATATGTATAAATATTAAATTATTAGGAATGACATGTGAGTAATTCTGTATTTTTTATACACTATCTATGATTGTATTCGATGTTTTGTATATCTAAGGAAATGGTTATGTGGTAAAGTTGAATCATTTCAAATAAAGATTTTGTTTAACATAAAATGTATAATTTGCAACATTAAAAGTGCAATTTATATTTACGATGATCTTTTATTTATTTTCCACCTTTATTACTTATGAAAGTGTATCAACCGTTGCTAGAGATACTGTACTAATAAATATGAACATAATGTTTGCAAGAAAGAAGTGAAAAGCTCACAACGCAGCAGCTGACACGATGTTATTTTGTGATTTCTGATTTCATTCATCCTCTATATCACTATCCTTATCACCTTCCAATATTATATCACAATCCTCAGCAGTATTTATACTATTTCTTTCTTTTTACATCAAAGTTGCCATTCATAATGCTATATATGTAAGTGCCAACCTTGAAGTATGCAAGTGAAACCTGGACATGGCAGAAGTCACACAAAAGTAGAATAAATGCAGTTGAAATGAGATCGCTAAGAACAATCTGTCATAGAACGATGTATGACGGGGTCAGAAATGAAGACATAAGGAAAGAATGTAGGATAAAGAAAGATGTTATTAATAGAATGAAAGTGAACACATTGAGATGGTTTGGCCACATGGGGAGAATGAATGAGGAACGCCTGACAAAGAAAATATACACTGCGGACAGGAATGGAATGAGAGGTCGGGGCCGCCCAAGGATGGGATGGCACGTCCATGTGAACGGTATTTTGAAAGACGGAAATGTTAAAAGCGTGAGCAACAGACGAACATGTATACGACGATGTATGAATGTTGACGAGGCGATGAATGTATGTCAAGATAGAAGTAAGTGGCGCTCGGTTCTCTTTGCCTACCCCGTGAGGGACATGGCGTGATGGTATGTATGTATGTTCTTTCTTTTTTATATCTTAATCTAACATTTCTTTCCTCATATGCCTGCTGAAATGTTGTTGAAGCAGGCCATTCATGTTGATTACACGAAAATGTATTTTGTTCTTTACTGGCTTTATTTTGTCTTTTCTTCTGCACTCGCGTGGCGTTCTTGGTCAATTTTCCTAGGTTTGTTTTTTTTCTTGGGAGGCATACTAAAAGTTAAACATAAATAGTTTTGTTTTTCTAAACGATTCTGGGCTTGCAAAAACCCAAATATATTCTTCTAATACCTACACCTCTCACAGTAAGCAAAAAGCTTGAATTGCGAATGATATCAGGATTTCAACTTTTGTATATAAGTTAGGCACCTTACAAATTGAGCTACTGATTAATTAAAATGCTAACAAACATATATTTTAATGTTTAATTTTTTTCACTATTATATAATATTTATGCATTATTGATAAGATTAGTTTGATAAAAAATCTTGATTAATAATAACTAACTACCTTTATATGCTAAAAACTGGAAGATCTTATCTCATAATTTTTAAAATAAACTTCTCCATAAAATTATACACACCTGAAAAAATTGTGAGAAATTTCATAATTTGTTGTTGATAGTTACAAATTGATAAATCAAATAAAAATAAACAATAGTAAGTAAGTAAGTAAGTAAATTTTATTAATAAGAAAGTATAAAAAGGATACATTTTGACATATTATAAAAAAAAAATATATATACATCACAAATAAATTTGAAATTCTCCCCGAAAAGAAGGAAACCTTGTGCTTCGGGGAGGAGTTCACAAAACTTAAATTTAACAAGATACATAAAATACATAGAAAGAGTTCATAAAAAAATATATATTATTTTAATTTACAAACGTAGAAAAATAAATAAAAAAAAAGCTAACAATCAATAAAGATATACTCACACACACAATACAATACACCAAAATTAATACATTCATATGGTACAATGAGGAGGAAAATTATTTTAACTTTTTTTTAAAAGTTGACAAGTTGTCAGTATTATTTATTTTTAATAGGGCCAAGTGTAATAAAAAAGTCATGTTTATTAGGTATATTATCTTCATTTTATTATTTATCAACTTTTTTTTACCTTCTGGGGTACAGTATTTACAAGATGGAATAACAGTAGACTAAACAAGACATTAAACTAAATAAAATATGAAAAATATTTATTTTTATATTAGAGAAAAACCAACAGCTTACAAAAAATATAAATATATAAAAATTAAGCAAAGCCATGTGGATTTCACGAAATAATCATAAGGTATCATAGAAAAATAAACAAAAATAACATGTAAAAAAGAGAAAACAAGAAAGTAAAAAAAGTACAATAATTAGAGAATACATATTTATATTAAAATATAGTTCATTATATTTTCAGTCAATGTGACACACAACTAGTTGAATATAAATAATACACAACTTTTTATATCAACTACTTCTATATTTAATTGGCTAGGGATATTTTTACGACTCAACCATAGATAAATTCTTATCATTCTTTCCATATCCATAGAAAGCGCAGATAAATCAAGTTATAAAAATATTTACCTTTGTTTATACTTTGTTATAATAGTAGATCTCGATGAAAAAATTATTTATAAAATTAAGTAAATGTAATAAGATGCCAATATTATTAATTTTTCTTCAAGTTGGTTTCCATGATGCATTTTTATGACCATTAAAAAAATGAAAAAGGTAAATATTTTTGTATTTTGATTTATCTGCGCTTTCTATGGTTATAAATGACCTAAAAACATAGACGACGTCAGAAAATTTGTCGTGTAAATAGACACTTTTTGACGGGAAAACACTTTTCCCGCCAATTCCGGTCGCAAAAATAGTGGCACCGTATTTAATTTTCCCTCCTTATTAAAACCATAGATAAAAACAGATTGCAAAACATAGATAAATATTGTTGGTAGATAACACTTGTAAATATACTGAAATGTACCTACTTACATTTAACAGTTCAAACTCAGAGAAAACCAAACGCCACATTTTTTTCATCTTGACACAATTCATCACCTCATCAATATTCATATAATTGTTTTATACATTTTTTTAATGAATATGTCCGTGTTTAACAAGTACATATACATTCCCTAAATTAAGCATAAATGCTTGTTCTATAGGTGAACGAAATCGGGCGAGGCAGGATTCGAACTCGTGATCACGGGATTACTAAGCCCAATGCGCTAACCGCTCTGCCATCGACCCATCTATTCTATTCTATTATTCAAGCTTCTTACATTTCCATCTTTCAGAATATCATTTACATGGTAGTGCCATCTCTTTCTTGGATGACCCTGACCACTTGTTCCGTTTCTGTTAGCTTTGTATATTTTCTTTGCCAAGAGTTAGCTTTTATTCTATTAAAGATATCTTTCGTCGCTTTACATTCTTTCCTTGTATCCTCATTTCTTACCCTATATACATAACATAGTCTCCATAGCAAAATATTTTTTGTCTAACTCGTATTAAACCTCCTGAATACATTTTCTGGGAATAAGTAGCAATCAGTCTCTCATTTTGCCTTTTTTCTATTTCAGATAATGGCAAGATAAGTAATAATATCATCCAACACGACATCATTCTTCGTCCTCGTAGTCTGTCAATAATCTTCCAACATAATGTATTGTTTTACCTGTTTTTGTGAAAAAAAATGCTGATTTCGAATCATGGGTGGTACTGTGTCCAATGCCTTACTAATAGGGTAACTTCTTCTTCTTCTTCTTCTTTTGCTTACATGGCATTCCACCCAATCATTAGGATGATTTCTGCCAGTTTCAAAAAATTTTTATTGAATTATTTAAAAGTAAAGGTTATTTTATTGCATTATAGATTGAAGCCATTAAGGCGAAGAAATTTTGTTATATGGAAATAAATATGCGGTGAATTCAATGATAGAAGATGAGACATATTGATTGGGAGTGGGGTATTTAGTGTATAATACAAATCATGTTCGGTGTGGATTGGACATTCAAAGAACACATGGTCAAGGGTCTCTACAACCTCTCCGCAAGCACACGAAGGGCTATCCCTTACGTGTATCCTGTGGAGGTGGCTGTTAATAAGGCAGTGTCCTAGTCTAATGCGACATATGTTGGAGACGTCTCGTTTGGCCATGCCTTTGTTATGGAACCATGGTTTAGACGGTATTGAAATTTGGATGGATTTATAGGAAGAACCTTTCAAGGTACTAGACCTTTCCCAGTCAATGGTCCATTTGGATATGAGTTCTTTTTTGAAGGATGCTAATATGTCTTGGCAGGGAATCATAAATAGAGAGGGTAAAATGCCAGTAACGGAGGCTTGCTTCGCTGCTTCGTCAGCGATCTCATTTCCCACTATTCCCTGATGAGCCGGGATCCACGCAAGAAGCACTTCTTTATTCAATTTATGAAGGTTTAATAGAGCGGATTTAATGTTGCATAGTAAGGTGCTGTCGGCCAATTTGGCTAAATTGGAAGACAACGCCTTTAGAGCACTTAAAGAATCCGAAAATATTATAAACTGCGAAGAATCCAAAGTATTGCAAATCTTTAGGGCTTCATTAATAGCCGTACATTCAGCTGTGAATATTGAACATTCCCTGGGTAGTTTAACGAGTGATTGTATTTTTTTAGATGGTATGTGAATTGCGGCCCCGCATTCATTGTCTGCGCCCCGCTTAGACCCATCCGTGTATATTTGTAGATGGGAGGGCCAGTTAGACATAACGATACTGTTGAACTTATTATTCATGGCTTGAGCACTGACTGTTGAATTTTTATGTAGGTCGATATTTAAAATAATGTTTGGGATCAATGTTATTGCCTCAAATGGAATTTCGTAATATGGAAGCATGGACTGAGCACGGTTAGAGACAATTTTGAGGGAGAGTTTTTGATAGCTTTGGCACATTGGGGGAGTACATTTTTTGAACCAATACCGGTGACTTTGACATAGAGATGAGAGCATCGAGATTCTAGGGAGGAGCGGATGTGAGTTGTAGTTTATTCGTTTGAGCATGAATTTATCGGCCAAATATTGGCGTCTTAGTTTGAGAGGTGGTTCTACGCATTCCACCTGCAGTGCATTTATTGGTGAGGAGCGCATTGCGCCAATTATTAAGCGAAGGCATTTAGATTGTATTCTGTCTAATTTGGATTTCAGATATTCCGGTATCGGTTCCATCAGGAAGCTACCATAGTCCAGATGACTACGGACAATGGCATTATATAGTAGTTTCATGGTTGTAGGATGTGAGCCCCACCAAACTCTAGAAACTGCTCTCAGAGGGTTTATATTTTTTTCACATTTGGTAATTATGTGGGAAATATGAGAAGTCCATGATAACTTCCTATCCAAGGTCATCCCCAAAAATTTGACTTCTTCAACACTAGGAATAGTGGTTTCACCAATCTTAACTGATATATTAGCCGTATTGTGTTTCCTCGAGAAGGCGATTATTTGACATTTTTGGGGCGAAACTTCAAGTCCATTAGAATTAAGCCATTTAATGATTTTAGATAGGGCAGTTGATAATTTTCTCACTGCTGTTTCAATATTACTATGAGTAATATATAAAACGATATCATCAGCGAATTGGAGGAGTGAACAAAGACCCTGAACACATTCGAGTATATCATAGCAATATAGGTTAAATAAATGCGGACTCAGAACAGATCCCTGAGAGAGGCCAATCCATAGCGTTCGTTCATAGGTGTCTGGAGGCTTATTAATGACTATCTTTCTTTCACAAAAAATATTAAAAATTAATTGAGCTAGTCGTTCTGGAATTCCTAAATTCAACAATTTTCTCCGTAAAATTGGCAAAAGGACATTATCATAAGCGGCTTTAATGTCCAGGAAAGCTGCGAGTGTGTATTTTTTATTAGTGAACCCAATTTGGATGTCTGATATCAAGATACTTAAATTATCCATACAAGTCTTTCCCTTTCTAAATCCAAATTGTATATTAGGGAGAAGTAAATTACGTTCTGTTTGCCAGTCTAAACGTTTTTTAATGATGTTTTCAAAAATTTTTAAAATGCAGGAAGAGAGAGCTATTGGTCTATAAGACGTTTGAATTTTGGGGTCTTTTCCAGGTTTTAAGATTGGAATTACCAACTGGGTTTTCCAATCTATGGGAACCATACCTGTTTGAAGGCATTCATTAAATTTATTCAGTATGTGTTCCAGAAAGCAAGTAGGCAGATGTTGGAAAAACGTATATGGTATTTGATCAAAACCAGGAGCAGAGTTGTTTAAGTTTTTGAGCACAATGGATAATTCCTCGATCTTAAAAGGTGAATCTAACCAAGATATTGAAGAGCGGTGACTTATGTTTTGATTTATGTATAATTCCGTTATATTAGGAGAGTAAGAGGGAGCCAGTCTGTTAATGAAGGATTCTAATATGTCTGGACTAATCTGATGATTCCGATTCTGGACATATGATGAGCGAAATCGTCGAATCATATTCCAAACCAGAGACAAGGGAGAGTCTGGGGAGAGGGATGAGCAAAAATTTCGCCATCCTTGCCTTTTTTTCTTACGTAGAAATTTTTTAGTTTTAGCCTGACTTTCCTTTGCAAGTATATAATTTTCAAGAGTCATGTTTTTCCTATACTTTTTTATGGCTTTTTTCCTGTTGTTGACCATATCAGAACATTCTCCGTCCCACCATGGCGTACATGGCAGAGGGCTAAAGTTGGATTTTTTTGGAATAGATAAGTCAGCGGCCTTATAAATAATTGATAAAAGATCAGAGTATTCAATGTGTACGTTAGAACTGTCCAAACTTGTTGTTAATTTTTCTATATTATCGTAGAAGAGGGGCCAATTTGCCCTTTTTGTATTGTAACCTTTACGATTTGTCGGGTGTTGGGGTTTAGATTTAGCAATGTGAGGATCTTCTAAGTGAATAATTATTGGATAATGATCACTAGAGTAAGGGTCATTGGTTAAGGTCCATGAACAATCTGCGGCTAAAGAACTCGAACATAGTGTCAGATCGACAGCACTTTTCTTTTGGGAGGGTGGGGTGAGGCGAGTAGGGGAGCCATCATTTAAAAAACAAATATTATTGATATCCATGAAATCTATTATATTGTGACCAGATTTATTGGTAGCTTCACTTCCCCAGATAGGAGAATGGGCGTTAAAATCTCCCAAGATTATGGAGGGAGAGGGGAGCTGGCGAAGTAAATCCGTCCAGTCCTTTTCTATAAATAAAACTAATGGTGGAATATATACTGAAATAAAAGTTATGTTTTTAATTCGTGCTGCGACAATTTGAAAGTCTTGGGATTTGAGAGGGATAGATAGTTTTTCAAAATTTAACTTATCTTTAATAAAAAGGGCAGTTCCAGCCCGACCGTCAGCTCTGTCATCTCTAAGACACTGGTAGCCGATTACCTTAAATAGGCAAGATGGCTTCAGCCAAGTTTCAGAGATGGCTGCAATATGTATTGAATTATTATTTAATAGTTCGGTAAGTTCTGCTTTATTGGAATAAACGCTCCTACTATTCCATTGTAGAATTTTCAGAGTTTGTATGTCCATTATTGAAGAGAGAAGATTGCAATGTTGTGAGAATATCGGCAACGTTGTACGGTAGGCTATTATTATTCGAAAGAATAGATATTAAAAGAGATATTAATGTCTGCAGAAATGCTGAATTGCTGTTGGATAACTCTACTGCAGAAGGAGGAGGTGAATGTTCATTTTGGTTAATTGCATGACCATTAGACATTTGATTGACATAATTACCATTTGGATTGAATAGGAATGAGTTATGTATGTTCTTGTCATATGCTGGTGTCATTGCTGGTCTAGGTTTGACTTGTTTGTATGTAATAATTCTACGAGAGTTGGAAGGATTCGCTGAATTAATCTGGTTTATTGTAGTGTTAGCTGAGGTTGGTTTCACATTCAATGTTGTAGTTTCGGCAAAACTCTTTATTGCAGGGGGAAAACGTTTAGAGGCTTGGAAATATGATATATTTTCACTCGCCATCAGTTGTTTAATGTTTTTTTGTCTCGTCAGTTCTGGGCATATAAAGCTTGTAGCCTTATGACTACCTTTACAATTGACGCATGTTGGCTCTTCCGGGTTTGGACACTGATCAGCTTGATGGTTTTCACCACAGTGAAAGCATCGAGTGGAAGATTTACAAATGGCTCTTGAGTGCCCAAAACGGCAACAATTAAAACACTGAATAGTGGGATAAGTGTATGCTTCTACTGGAAGGGAGTTAAAATAAAGGTAAACATAATCAGGCAATATTTGGCCTTCGAATGTGAGAACGACGGTTTGTGACGGTTTCCACGTCACCGTGCCTTGAGAATTATCTTTGTAATTTAACCTTCGCGCCTTTATTATTTTAATAATTCGTCTAGCATTGTTCAAATTTAAGGATTCAACAATATCACTTTCAGAAAGATTAGCAGGAATGCCTCTTACCAACCCCATTCGCGTCACGTGATGCGTCGGAATAAACGCCTTAAATTTTTGATCAGATAAAGTTGTAATATTCTGTATAAAATTATTTGCTTGTTCCCATTTGTTAAATTCAGAAGAAATTTTAAAGCGCCCTTCAGATTTTATTGTACCGTTAATAATCCCAAAGTTTTTATTTTTACCTGAAAACAAAAATTTGCCTACTTCTAAGGAGTTAATCGGTTTGCCACTTTCGCAATTTTGAATATATACTATGTATGGTGGGTTTGACATATTACAATATTGAATTGGGCTTGGTTCGGTTTGTATCGGGAGGCCTGCAGTTATTTCGAGTACAGAAGGTTTCATTTTCGACGGTATATCAATTGGTTGATGACGCGGTTTTCGTTTACGGTTAGGTACAATAACTGAATCATGACTCGTGTCAGATTCACATTCGTCAGCAGTTGATAAAATTATCGATCGAGGATCAGGAGGTTTAGTCTCGTCCACCTCCATATCCGCGATGCAGTATTTAAATCAAATAAAATAGATATTTAACAGCTAAATAAAAAATACGAAACAAAAATTGTTAATGTCAAATAGACAAAGAGCAACAAAAACAATAGGTAAATATTAATACCAAATATGCTACATTGAAATAATCAAAACAATTTTTGTAAGATTAAAAATGAAATAATAAAACAAAAATGACAGCAATGGAATCTTATCTGTTCGCTGCGTAGTGTAGTAGGTACTTGTGGGTAGATCCGAAATATGCACTAAACACAACCGCTCACTGGCAACGTCGCGACGAGACTTGATAGGGTAACTTTATAGGGTAGAAATAACAATAAACTTTGCATGATTTTTAACCATCAAATAATTGAAGATGAAAGGAAAAATATATTTTCTCAACAAAAATTATTGGTTTTCAACAAAACTAAAAAACTTCATTAGTCAAATTTCCATATTATTTCACAAAAAATCAAATTCGAATATAATTCCGAGCATCTAACATAGATTTAATAGAGTGGACCGCGCGCGTGAACGGCATTTTGAGCAAACATCATAAACAGCTGATTCAAGTCCAGAATTGTTTCCTTGCGAATAGTATAGAAAGTGAGCGAGTACATCCATTAATTTTAGACAATTAATGATTTATAGAATGTTTATACATCATTTAGAACAACATGAATTATTGTTTAATTTGTTTTTTCAGTCAGTAAAATGATGCATACTTGTGCCGCATATAAATGTAATTCCCATCATTCCAAAGGGTGTGAATTATCTTTCCAATTGTAAATTATACTCTTAATTGTTCTATTTTAATATTTTTTTGTAAATTCACGTGGTAAATTTTCTGTTAATGAACATGCAGTCACAAACTCAGTATAAATATACTCGAAGTGCTATTCTGGCACACTTGTATTTCAGACTCTTGCTTACAGAAAAAAAACTTTTTCAGACTTCTGAGAAGTAATAAATGAGATATTAAAAGAATTCATCAAGGAAAGATTAAATAAACGAGAAAGATTAAGAAACATTTATTTAATATAGTTATCAACACAGTTATGTTCAATTTTAATTATAAGAATTTGTGTCTGCTTTGATCACTGTTGACAATCAACATTAGCGTTATGCATTGCTGTTGTAAGTTATTTGGTATAACATAATTGTAGCATTACAGTGCTATTCAATATTAATTATGGGCCGGTATTACAGTCTCAGTTTAAGAGCTAAACTCAAGTTTTACAAAAATATAGCGCATTACAGTGTCCATTTAGGCCTAATCTTCCCTTAAATACGTCACTAAAACGACAAATATTTAACTCAACGATTCTGGCGGATTAAGTACTTAACGGTGAGTCAACTGTCATTTCTCGACTCGTTGCTAGGCAACGCGTGTAGTTTCAGTGTTCATTAGAGGCTTTAGTTGTATCGACGGTGGCGCCACAAAACAAAACAAACTGACAGCCATATTGAAACGAACATAGGCATTTAAAAGCATTATTTTGGTGAAAAAATATTAAATTTACCATGTTGGATAATAAAACAATAGTATTTCAAGTCGTAGCGTCCTGTTTTGTAGTTCGTATTATTTGAGGTTATTTAAAATTTGACAGATAGTAACCACAGAAAAAGTAAAAAATGTCTATAATTGAAGATTTAGTAGGTGACATGTCATATTGCACTGTAATATGGAAATGGATTCAATCTCCCCTTAACATTAATCTTGAGTTTAACAAACTCAATGAGTTGAGGGCCTACTGTAATACCGGGCCTATATTGCCAAATGGGAACACATTCAAGAATCTGTAGCATGTTCAGAGTATGGTTATAATAATAATATATTATTATAAAATAGATTTAGTTGCAGGCAAGGACTGCTTTTCAAAATTATCATTAAAGACATTATTATGATATATTGAAGCATTCATATTTGGTAACTCTGACTCAGTTTTGTTCGGATGCATTTTGAGGGTGCTGTCATGGAATTATATTCAAGTAAAGTTTAATATACTTCTAATGCCGATAGTAAGGGCAAAATTTCAATTGAAGACCGACATGTTTACCAACGACTTCAAACTAATTATCTTCGGCTGTAGAGTTACCAGTTGGTTATACTGAATAAAATTACTTAGGGCAGTTATATGGACCAGGTGATATACGCTGTAACATCTACCAAGAGATGAAGAGGCTGGTGGAAAACAGAGATATGAGGAGAATCCTAAGATTGTGACCATGAATAAGATTTATTCTTAGTACATTTTATAAATTCAGGTCTAGGTCTTAAAATTATTCTGACCAAAGATTTTTAAATAATTACTTTTTCATCAGGGACTGCTCTCATTAAACTGTCTTTAGTAATCCACTCACTTCAACAGCATTTAAAGAAGTCAACAACACAAATGAATGATCATTGGGCAGAAAGTTTAAGCGGACGAGCGTTGCGATGATTCTGCAAACATTTGATGGAACAGAATTTGAAGTCATCATATTGGAAAGGTTTGGAGTCCAGACCGGCTCCGCATGAAAAGCATCTCTTCTCTGATGTAGCGGAAATCTAATAATACAAACAAAAAAATATTTACTGAATATAATTTGTCAAGTCTCGTTAGAATTTCCAACTATCCTCTCGTATGAATAAATAGTCCTCACTATATGTAGGCATATTACAAATATTTACTTAATAGTATTATAATCGATTTTAGTTATTGTTAAACAACAATCAATTTTTGGTGTGGAGGGGGGCTGTTTCTGCACACACGTGATCAAATCATCCAAGCAAACAATCCAAATTTGTCTTCTGCACACCCTTGTGATTCAATATCAAGTTGATTTGAAAGACTATTTTCAACCCAGCCACAACCACAAATAGAAGTGAATTTTCTTAATGAAGTTAAGTGAGAACAAAAATTAATTATCTCATATCAATGGACTGGTGTGAGATATTATATGGCATATTGTTCACTGCACTGGCTACATGTTCCGGAGCGTATTTTGTTCAAAGACTGTTGGATGGTGCATAAAGCGGTAAATGGAAAGGCACCATCATACATAACGGAGCTATGTATACCACAGCAGATGACAAACCGGAGGACAAGGCTTCGGTCTGCAGCAACTGCCGCTGGACGTTTATCTGAGAAAAACTGGTGTAACTTTACTAAATTTGGTGAACGTGCTTTTACTTTAAGGGCACCGACTCAATGGAACAATCTGCCACCAACCATCAGAGTAATTAATAGTGAATTTAGTTTTAAAAAACATTTAAAAACTCATCTGTTTAAAAAAACTTATTTAATTTAACTTGTTTAATTCCTAGTTGTAATTGTAAAGCGCCCTTGAGGTGGACACACAAAAACGGCGCTATATAAGTAAGCCAGTTTTATTATTATTATTATATTGCAACACTTTTTACCAATAAATTAATATTTATTTACGATTCTACATTATTTTTAAATAAGAAAAAATACTTTAACTAGAGGACATATAAAATTCTGAAATACTTTTTGGAACTTCAGTTGATAGTTGATGGCAAAAATTGATTTTTATGATATAATTCAATTGTGATTCTGAAGAGAATTATTTTATTTTAAAATTATATTTTTATAAGTAACTATGTTTTTCAAATATTTATGCAAATATTTCTTAGCAATGATTATTTCAAGAAATACATACTTTCTGTTTGTCATTGAGTTCCAAAAATTTTGATACTTTAATTTTCTCCTGAAGTTTCTCTTTATCTTTCTGTCTCTTTGCTTTCTTTATTGCAGCTTTCTTTTCCTTCTCTTGCTCCAACATCTCAAGAGTCAGAGGACCTGGTATATGTGCCTGGAAATAATCAATTTAAAATAAACTTACATCTGAATATAGACATTGCCATCTAACTAAAAACGAATGGGTTGTGGCCAACACTAAACACTCCACACCATGCTTTGCTTAACAAAGCTTATGTTCATTTTTTCTTCTTGAAATATTGACAATCTCTAAATGCATTTTCATGAAGTACATTTCTATTTGATTCTTAAACAAAAAAAACATCATTGTATGCATTTTCTACATGATACCTGTTGAGAAATTTTAAGTAAAATTGCATTACTAGCAAGATAAGCATATATGAGACAGTGCATCAATGTTGATGAGGCGATGTATGTGTCAAGATAGAAGAATGAGGTGTTTGGTTCTCACTGCCTACCCCTTGAGGAAGATAGAAGTGGAGAGTAAAAAATACACTTGTCGATAGAGACACATACAATATCAATATGAAGTTGATCACTCAATTTTCCCATACAGAAGCTATTTTATTTCTGTTATATACATTTTTCATACAAATATGAAATTTATTTCACATTGATATGGCAAACCATAGATTTTTTTTCTTTAAATTTTGACAATCCTTGAATGCATTTTTGATGAGTGTATTTTTGTTGTATCAAAATTTCAAACAGTATACAAAAAACTCGATTTTCCAGACCGTGAGAGCATTTTGAAAATTTGGACAGATGAAATCATAGAGAAGAAATTAAACGTTGTCTATGGAAAACTAATCAGCTCTAGGTCTATGCACTTTACACATATGATGTAAATATGAAGTCGATCGGACTTATAGTTTGGGCTGTAGAGAGGACACAAAAAAAAAATTCTGTACGCCGTACTCCATACATACAAACACATCACAACAAAACTCACAGTGTGCACTCTCTACATGATACCCATTGAGAAATTGATGTAAAAAAATACGCTTAAAAATTGTGAAATCATGACTCTCCACTATTCCATAGTGTGGAGAGTAAAATTCAATAGTTTTCAGAGATAACTACAGAGAAAAATATTCTTATGAGAAATTTCTCTTCTGCTGGGAATCGAACCCAGGACGAAGGCACAGAAACCAATCAGCATACCACTTTGCTATAATGTTTGACTACTTGTGCTATGATTAAATGAAAAATTGTATTATATGTAAATTAAACCATTTGAGGTAGAATAAGAACCACAATTTATGCACTGAATTACTGCCACAGAGTTACAAATACAACATAAATATTATATTATATTATTGCCGCCATATGTTGCTTGGGGGGGAACGTATACAATAAATATATCACAGATATTGTCAAATAAAATTTATTTTATGTAGCTTCTCGGGCAACCAACAGGTACTATGTCAAATAATTATTTAACACGCACCCAATAACAAGTTGCCACATTCTGGAGACTAACAATATTAATCGTCTCACAGATCCAGATTGAAAACACAAAATAATACTTAAGAATAAAAGAAACTTCCCAACAGAACACTTTTTATAATAATTAAAGTTCCTTCACGTAACTAGAGTTCATATACAAAAATCAAATGTAGTTGGAAATATAATAATGCCATACTCACTCCTCCAAGGCCAAACTATAATAAAACAGATGGCTGGTGGCAGAGCAGTATTGCCTAAATTAAGCATATGAATGTACGAGCATGTATGTGTACTTTGGCACTAACAATACTCTCCCAGGCGAAATAAAGTTAGTGAAAAACTATAATAATTATAATGAACACTTCCTTGCACCCTGTGCAAGGACGTTATAAATTTTTCAAAGATAAAATTAAATACAGAACTTGAGTGCACATATGCAATAAAATTTAATCAATTTTAAAATAAGAGATTTAATGTACTTATGTTGGAATTAGTGTAGAAATATGTAAGTTTTATTTTTTCAACTAAATATTTTATTATAATCTCCATACTTTCAATGGGGTATTAATATTGAATTGTTAATTTTTGTACTTTTAATATTAAAATGTAGGTACATTAATTTCCAAAAAATAAAATAAATATATAAAAACAAAAATTCAACTAAATTACTTTTGCATAGTTATACATATCAGGATGAGCTCCCTGAAATAGTCTAAAAGCAATCCTTGAGTCTGCATGGTTGGTTACTGTGTAGGGTGTCTGTAGGAGAATGTTCTTTTTGCAGGGATCAGCACCAGCCCCCAGAAATAGACTGAAATTTAAAAAGATACAAAAAGTCAGTTGATATAATAATAAAATTAAATGATATATTCTGTCACATGTAAATGTTCAGATTCTAATCATAAAATTGCTTCAATTGTTTTTGAAGTTTTCAGGTTCAAATACATACTTTGATAATAATAAACACTTGCCATTATGATAAACAATTTTTTTTTTTTTTTTAAATGAATATGTCCTTGTTAAACAAGTACATAATACATCTTCCTACGTTCCCTAAACTAAGCATAAATGCATAGTTATACATATCAGGATGAGCTCCCTGAAATAGTCTAAAAGCAATCCTATAGGTGAACGAGATCGGTCGAGGCAGGATTCGAACTCGCGACCACTGGATTACTAACCCAGCGCGCTAACCGCTCTGCCATCCACCCATCCAACCTTATTTTCAACCTTATTACCTTGCTTATTTTCAAATGGCAATTTCTTCCAACTTACTCATATTTCCAGCCCAAAAAGCAATAATTGCATGAGAAATTAATACATATTACATAATCGAATATTTTTATTATTGCATACGCGCAAACATTGGATTTTTTTCCCTGTCGGGAGTCAAAGATATTTTTTAACAGATTTTTAATTATCTCAATAGAGACGAAGTTGGAATATCTATTGTAGGAGAACCGGGAAATCAAGGCACCTACAGGGCTTACGACCTGTCATCGGCTGGTTTACGTGATCACTTTATGCGCTTGCGCAACATTCACCAATTATGCCTTTTTAATGAGATCCCTATCAATTCAATTTTCAAAATTGAATTGATAGGGATCTCATTAAAAAGGCATAATTGGTGAACGTTGCGCAAGCGCATAAAGTGATCACGTAAACCAGCCGATGACAGGTCGTAAGCCCTGTAGGTGCCTTGATTTCCCGGTTCTCCTACAATAGATATTCCAACTTCGTCTCTATTGAGATAATTAAAAATCTGTTAAAAAACATATTACATACATAGATGATAATGTGATTATATAAAATTGAAGGGTCTCAACGGTAGGTATAGATTAATATAGTTATTGTAACTTTTAGGTACCTATGTTACGGTTTTGTTTCAGAATTATCATGCGTTATTATTATTATTATAATATATCCATCCTTGTGAAGAAGCAGACACTTCAAAAACAATCATATCAAATACATACTTCATTTGTGAATTATATAATAAATATTTAAGCATTTTATTTGATTGTTGCTAGATATACCAGTCAGTTGTGCTTGTGTTTTTATTTAAACAAGTATGTAAATGTTAAAAGAGAAACTGTTGTTTTGGGATAGTGTAGTATATAAATAATACTCACGTTATGACCTCGGGCAGTTCAGCGACAGCAGCCTTGTGCAATGCAGTGTTGCCATCATCTGGATCTGGAGTGTTGAGGGAATCACATAGATCCATGGGACCTTCCCATGATTCCAATAAACAGTTCATCAGTTCACCACCATTACTGACACTGTCCCACAACTGTTAACAATATCATCATGGACTAAAATGTATATAATGACTCGTCTTATAAAACTGACTGCTTTATAACTATATAAATGTGTACCCCGTTAACACATACAAGTTTTGCACAGCACTACTACACTTACAATGGGGTGGTGTGGTTCAAACAACTTGAAACAGATTTGAAACTGGCAATTGAATATAATGAATTCAAAAGAAAAATAAAGAATTAGTATTATAGCTTCATGTAAAGAATAAAATAAATTTATTACATTTGACTGATATGTAAATTATATTAACTTCTTTTTGTATAGATAATAATTATGTACCTATATATAATACTAGTAAAACCCCGCAGACGTTGTCCTGCCAGTTTAATTATATAAATCCAAATATACAATAATGGTTGATCGGTATGTTTCCTTTTTATTATTTAACATTCATATCTAGATTCGCTAATTATAATTACGTATTATTTCCCTTCCATCCCCACACTCCATTCCGTCACTATTCATTCATAATTTTATTTAATTATTCTAACAAATATACGTGAACCTTTAGCATTATACCAGTTTTATATAATATACCTTTTTATATATGTGTAAGTATATAGGATTTTTTTCTTACTATTTTTTTATTTATGAATTTATTTATTTACTAACTTATTTATTTCTTTATTCGTATATTTACTTATTCAATCAATGATTTATTTATTTATTTATATGCTAAGTTTAATTTTTAAACCTTCTCGTGTGCGCGATGTTCAAACCCACTAAGAATCAATTCAATATGAACTTTTTTTCATTTTTTATTGTTAGATATCGAATAAATAAATAAATAAATTATAATGCATAAACCTTCTCCTGAATGAGCTGTACGAATTCCCAAAGTTTCATCGCAATTGGATGGTTGGTTCAGGAGTTCATCGCGAACATACAAACAAATACACGTACATCCATTTTTATATATATAGATACCATTTTATATGTGACTAAGTATATATGATTTTTTTCTTATTATTTTTTAATTTATGAGTTTATTTATTTACTAACTTATTTATTTCTTTATTCGTATATTTACTTGTTATTGAATAGATAAATAAATAAATTATAATGCATAAACCTTCTCCTGAATGAGCTGAACAAATTCCCAAAGTTTCATCGCAATCGGATGGTTGGTTTAGGAGTTCATCGCGAACAAACAAATATACGTAAATCCATTTATATATATATAGATTTTGTGTCTTTTGTATTTAAATCTCTCCTTTACATACGAGTGCTTGCACTCTGGTAAAGGGAAACATGTATTTTCTTACTGTGCATCTTTTCTATATATTAGAGTTTGATTGTTTTATATTTTGTATATGTATTGTGAATTTAAAAAAAATAAAAAATATATATATATATATCTAACTAATGCTAAGTTAATCTTAAAATGTAAATACACAAAATCTAAAATCATTTTTCACAATCTCTGGACTGGAAACAATCCAGAGTAGTGTTAAGTCCAGGGCTACGTTCACAATGAATGTCGAATACACTTATTGACGCTCTAAATCGTTCGACCGGAAACAAACGCTCGAAGGACAATCTGTGGCTTTCAGATCGAAAGTCGAGTGTATGCACCAAATGCTCGGTAAAATTGCTTTATATTATTTGAGTGTGAAATGACTTTTTATTATTTCCAAACAGCTGTACTGTAGGTTTTTTCATTACTTAAACACCTGCATCGACGTAATTCCCAACATAAACTATAATACAACTGTTTTGAACAATTCATAATTGCAAAAATGTACCGAATTTTAGTATATAAGAAAAAGCAGAGTTTCTTTGTTTACCAGTTGATAAGGGCCTAATAAGCTGAAACGGTCGTCCTGGATTCAGGAAAAAATATATATGTAGACCAAATCATTTGTTTGATTTAAAATACCCATTATTATGGTCTGACGATATTAGGCGAGTGGCTGGAGGCGGATAGATGCAGTCTGCCCAGGATAGTGAGCTGTGGAGGTCTCAGAGGAAGACCTTTGTCCATTGCTGGACTAAGAAGGACTGACAAAAGAAAAAAAGAATTGTTGTTGACTGACAGAGAGAGGTTTTTGGCATATTGAAACCATTTTATTATAATTTTTAAGAGGGTGACTGCTGCCAACGTACCTATTTTTTCAATATTATATTGCATCATTACTACATAAGAAATCATTTTGAAAAAAATAACCTAGTTAGTTTGGATATTAATAAAGAAAAATATACCTTCACTTTTTAATTATGCTCTGTAGGAAAATAATAAATATACCCCGATTTTTGACATTTATCTTTAATTACTAAAAAAACTATAAAGTATAGAGCTTTTTGTCTCCTTTAATTTAAAAAAATTATATATATTGAACTACGCATTATAGTTGATTAAAAATATAACATAAACATTGAATACCGGGTTTGCCATTATTTTTCTACAAGAATTTATACAGAATATTATCAAAAAGTTAAGGTATATTTTTCTTTATTAATATCCAAACTATCTAATTTTTTTTTTCAAAGCGATTTGATTAGAAATAATGATGGTATATCAAATTGAAAAATAGGTACGCTGGCAGCAGTCACCCCTTATCAACTGAAATTAAAAATAAAACTGTAATATGTGTACTTATTATATGTACAAAAAGATTAAATAAATAAATAAAAATAATATAATAAATTATACCTTTTGTACACATTCCGGAATCTTCCTTTGGCCACTTTTGCTTCCTTTAAAATTCTTTGGCCTCTGTTCCTCGCCATTCTGCAGATTCTTTGCTCTCTTTACTTTGTCAACTTCACCTCTCATCCTTTCGTTCTCAACCACCACACTTATCTCGTCTTTTGTTCTCTGAGCTTCTCTCTCCTCCTTTTTCTGCTTCAACTCTTGATTCTTCTTCTTGTTCTTCTTGTTGTTTTTGCCTCTTTTAATTGAATCGTCAAACTCCTCCAGAGTTCCCACCATATCCAGATTGTTCAATTTGTTCGTTATCTTACCTACCACCGCTGGAACATTTACACCGTCATTTTCTTTCGACTTCTTGTTTATAGACTTGTCATATTCGGATAGCGTCGCCGTCCAATTGGGAGGGCAAGTCGTGGGCTGGTATTTTGGAGTCTCGTCTTCGCTGGACATCGGAGGTCCCTCTGGCAGAGGTCTCACGGCCATCTCTCTCGACTTGGCACGGTCCAATTTTACGGGACTTGTTTTCTTCACTCGAGACGTTCGTATGTTACTTTTGTCTGAGGGTTCGTTGGGTATCTTGGGACTCGGCATGCAGAGGGATTTTTGAAATACTTCAACAGTATCTGGAATTACAATAAAAATAAAATTGATTATGTACTACACAACATATTATTTTAGCCAAGGGTCAACCCATAGCTATACAGAAAGCTATGCTATGATGAGTATTTAAGTTTAAGTAGAATCCGGTATGCTTTCCACTGTAATATGCAAGGTTATGTTATCTTCTTCTTCTTTTGGTGTCATGTCAGATCCCCCCAACGTTGACTATCACCCGAGAGAAAGTGTCCTTGTCCTGGGCAGCCCGAAACAGCTCTCCAACACTTCTTATGTCCGTCCAGTCTCCTGCCAACACCTCTTCAACCCTCTATCTTGCCCATAAGAATCAGGTGGAGCAATTCATACTTTTCTCCTCTAAGCACATGACCCAAATACGATACCTTTCTGATTTTGTTATTGGTCAGAAGCTCTCTATTCACTCTAGCTCTTTGAAGAACTATTGTGTTGCTGACCATATCCGTCCAGGGTATCCGGAGCATTCTCCGATGTATCCACATCTCGAACGCCTCCAGCCGGTTCATGCTACTCACTTTGAGGGTCCAAGATTCCATTCCGTACAGTAGGACTGACCATATGTAACATTTAACCAGAAGTTGTCGAAGTTTCAGGTTAAGATTGTCATCACAGAATATCTGTCTCATTTTATTAAAAGCAGCTGGTGATGCTTCTATTCTGCATTTGACTTCGGTTATGTTATCTGCCTGTATATTTATCTCTCTCAAGTTGCCCGTACAGCCTAGCATTCAATACTGGGAATACATAGTTATATTTCCAGTAACATATTAGATGTATGCAGTGTGATTGTTTTGAATCCCCGATATGTAGATTCGAACCATTCAGAATCAGATTGAATCTACATATAGCGACACATATATTCACTGTGACCATCTTCTAAATAATAAAATAGTACAAATTCAGCGCACTAGCTGCATCCCCACCTTTGTGCCTTTAAATTTTGTATATTGTTTTCAATTTGATCTGTGAGACGATAAACATTACAATTCTCCATAATGTGGCAACATGTTATTGGGTGTGTGTTAAATTAATATTTGACATAGTACCTGTTAGTTGCACGAGAAGCAATACAAAATAATAAGGTTTGAACAAACATAAAAGTCTATAAAAGGAAGTTACCATAGATTTCCACAGTTGCCAGTATGGAGTGTGCCCTGATGACTTCCCGATGTGAGGGTCGCCGTGTGGGAAAGGGCAGAGTGCGGAGTCTCTTGTCCGTCTTGTTGAGGGGAGATCCGGGGCCAAACAGGGATCTCTGATTGAGGGGGCCGACAGCTCGGTAAAGTAACAAAGAACAAGCTTGAAGATCTTCCTTCCATGATGTTAACACCTCTTGAACATACTGAAAATATATTTGCACTTTTAATAATTTGAAAACAAAATATATATAAAAATCTATAGTATTTGTTTGGTTGCATATACGCAAAGAGGGGGGATAATAGGGAGGAGAACGAAAAGAAGACACAATATAGTTAACCTGAATAAATTTCTCTTGATTGTATCTTCTCAAAGAAGCTCCGGCAGACCTGGGTGCGTTTCCTTGGGCGTCCTTTGTCAGTTGAGCCTTTCCCTGACCTCTTCTACTGACATATGCGTGGAATGTCTTGTGTCTATAATCAAAATTGAAAACTAATAAAACATTTATATACTGTCTTAGAACAGGTTTTACCTAGTGAGGCAGTTCATGACAATAGTATAATATCTGGTAGCTATTATGTAATTGAATGTATTTTGAATATATCATTATGTATTTAAAATTTTTGTTACTAGATATAAGGCGCCCTTGAGGTGAGTTTTCACGAAAACGGCGCTATATAAATTATCCAACCATATATAAGGAAAAATGTGTATTATAAATAAATAAACATTATGTTACGAATCAAACGTTGTCCAATACATCAAAATACAACGTCTACGTTTGTAGGATGGAGTATGTGTAAACATTGCAAAAAAATAATTAACTTCAAACATACAGTACTACTATCATAATGTAAAAAAAATATTGAAATAAGAAGACTAATTGTTAAACATTTTATTGAAATTGAACAATCATTCTTATTTCGGTGTTATAATAATTTTTGCCAAAAATGTATTTTCCATCAACAAACTTGATAAATTAATATAGAACACATCTAGTTTACATACTTAATTGGTATTCCACTTTGTCCCCTGAAGACGGCACCAGCAAAGTGTCCTCCAGAAGACATGAAAACAGCCCAACCTCCCTGAGACAGCAGTCCTTTACACGCTCCCACCCATCTTTCTCCAACACCATCTCCACCTATGCAATCCTGCAACATACAATTAACACAACTTCTTCTACTTCTAGTGCCACTCCTAACGGAGGTTGGCGACCATCACAACAAACTCATCCAGATCTTTAGCCAACATAATTAGTGACGCCGCATCCAGAATCCCGAACCACTGCCTGAGATTTTTAACCCACGATCTATCAAATTCTCTCTGTTTCTCCATCATATTAAGAACTCTTTCATTGGGTACTCTATGGACTCATGAGATGCGCATCAACCTTCTGTATAGCCACATCTCGGATGCTTCAAATTTTTGCTGTTGAGATTTTGAGAGTCCAACCTTCCACTCCATACAACAGTACTTGCAACTCGTATGCTTTAACATCTCTCCATCTTGTACTTTGCTTTAAATCTCGGTTACACAGGAGTTTTTGCAATTTGTAGAATGTGGATCTCACCATCTCAATCCTGGATACCCATATCATGGATATAATTTTCATATGGAGTTCTATAATATCTTATGATATTGTAGAACTCCATATGATAAATATATCCATGATATGGGTAGTAAAAAAGGTTTTGATTTCACTGTTTGACCAGGGGGGCAAGTCTGGTTCAACCGGTGAAATCAAAACCCTCCCGATTACCCATATCATGGAAATAATTATTATATGGAATTCTATAATATCTTTAGATGTCATAGAACTCCATATGATAATTATATCCATGGCATGGGTAATCACGAGGGTTTTGATTTCGCCGGTCGGACCAGACTTGACCCCCTGATTTGCTCCCCAGGTCTTATTTCAGAAGCTGGGTTCCACTCATCATTCAACAAGCACCCCAAGTATTTAAAACGGGACACCTGTTCTATCACACAGCCATCAACAGAGTGGCTTATATTGCTTATATAACCGACTTATTTTAATATCTGACCATTTGACATCTAGTCGATTGTAAAAAATTGGATAGAGGCAATTTCTTCCAACAAAATCAATCAATTTTTAATATCAGTGTACTATTTACAAAACTTATATTTTAGACCAATATCAGGTGTACAGCCTGAGGACGAGGAGAGCTGGTCCTAACAGTCTTCACAGACAATAAGTTGGGAAGAGGCCAGGAAGAAGTAGAAGAATATAATGTGCTCCCTTTACTGTGTTTGACAGACTGATGCTCGTCAGTACCTTCATTAAAACATAAGTGAAATAAAAATATGTTTTAATCAAATGTCATAATGAAGTTTCAACAATAATTCGGTCTTCGTGGCTTAGTTGCTTAAATATCTGACTGCTGATAAAATGTCCCGGGTTCGATTCCCTGATTTGTGGAGACACAGTTTATAATTGTGTTTTAATCTAGATCTGTGAGACGATAAATAGCATAAGTCTGCAAAGTGTTGAAACTTGTTATTGGGTGTGGGTTAAATTAATATTTGACATAGTACATACCCAAGAAGAATACCATATAAATGAATAAATAAATAATTATAATTCGTTGAAATTATTTTTAGTAACACTGTGGAAATCCATAATAATTAAGTAAATAAAAATTAAACTTGTGAAGTGGAAGAAACAAAGTTTTTTGTTACCAAAATTTTTATATAAAAAATTTTATTTACTTAAATAATTATAAGTCGACAAAACTTTTTAATGAATTAAGATATTACCTTCTTATGATGCAGTAAACAGCGATACACAGAGAGTACTTGTCCCTGTTTGTTGGTGAAGTAAGCTCGACAATGTCTCGTGGCAGCAAGGAACAGCTCCGACACTTCACCGGGTCCTTTCTTCACCGCCTCTTCAGAGTCTGAATCGCTATCTGATGAAGTGCTCGAACCACCATCTATTTCAATAAAAATTTCACCAAAATTACACCCAGAATATTTCCAATCGTGAATTTTGACTATCAAATTGTATTGCTAGATTTTGTTTCAGAACAGCCAAAACTAGAAGATGAAGAAAATATTTTAGTATATAAATTATGACATTAGAATTTTGATTTAAATTTGTTAATTTGATAACATATAGCAAGCATCGTTAGTGGCAAATATATAAAAAAAGTTGACGATTACCGCAATATTTGTAGAAAAATGTTCTTAATAATTTTGAAGTTCACACCTACCCGACGAGAAGTCAACGGGACTTTAGACTGCCTCAGACTAACCTGGCAGGTACACAAAATAATGTGTATTACAAAGTACATCAATTATATAACTAATGATTTGCCAGAATGTGTGAAGGGAGCTACTGGTTTTGCCGTTTTTCATCGCCTATGTATTGAATACATAAAGAGAAAATTCTTTTAAAATATTTTGTTTCCTTTGTTTTCTGTAAATGGATATTGGAATATTTACATTTGTTTTTTTTTTTACAAGTCATACTATGTTAATTTTCCAAAATTGTTTATATTCTTTGGTTTATACTAGGTGTAAGAAAATGTACTTATTTTTTACACCTAAATAAAATATACACACATACAATTTCATATTAGAATGGTAATGCTGAAGATACAATATATGTGTAACATAGAAGACATTATTCGGTGGAGTAGATCTAGAATAAGATTCTGGATACTTGGGGGGGTATAATTCAATTTTTACATCTTCCCTTTGACAGCACCCAAAATGAAAAGGTAATCGCCCATACCAATTATCATTATAATATTGCTTTAAATAAATACTCCTCACCGTCTCTGACTTGAAATTCTTCCTCGGTGACTGGTCTCTTCCCCAAGAGTCTCCTCCTCAGGTTGTAAGTGTGCCATCGACTGCGGTAGTGGTGTGTCTGCAGAAGGCGTGTGCTAAAGGGACCAGCCCCACAGCTACTGCAGCTACCAGGCCCAGTACCTAATGTCAATTCACCAACGCGACCGACAACACTCGCCTCGTCCACTATAAAACAAACAATAACATTAAAGTGAATAATCATGTGCAGAATAGTTGTAATAAACAAGTGTATGACAAGTTTTAATAACCCGGTATTTCAGTGCATTCAAAAACATATATACCATCATGCCATTTCCCTTAATATGTCTATCTGGGATAGAATGCTGCACTATTCTATCCTGGCAAACATTTTTGTCTTATTCACATCTGTAGCACATATTTTTTGTTTCTCTATATTCTTTATTTTTTTATTTACTCTTTAATATTCTATATCTGTACTATGTTAAACCATGATGTCGTGTTATTGTCAATGTATTATATTAATTATTGTGACCATAATATTGTGAACCATGTAACGATGAACCCAAGTGTTCTGTAGAGAACTTAGGGAGGATAAAATACAATAAACAATAAGCATATGCACTTTATATAGGTAGGTTTGTACACTAATAAAATTAGTTCCTCTCACTAAGTGGGGGTAACTTAGATGTCCTTGGTAACTTAGAGATGTCAATCCAGAACCAGTTTTTTGGTGACCACTAAACCTGGGTGAGTACTAGTAGCATTCCTGGGTGAGCATCAAAGATATCTATAATGTTACAACATCCATGGATCGTCTCATATACACTGATCTATTATTTTTACATCTCCATCGTGCCATTCTCATCCTCCAAAATCCCATTTTTGTAATTGTGCCAACTTTTTCTTGGCCGACCTTTGAACCCTGTATACCTACATGCTTTGTCAGATATTCATCAATCATTCTTTCTATATGACTGAACCATTGTAAAACATTTATCTTTACTATAGTCACACCATGTATTTTAACCCAAATTGACGTACTTAGGATGTTTATGGTGTTAATTGTATCACAATAATCCATCAGACAGTGTATTTTTAGCTCTTGATACATCAAATACATAGAATTATAAGGTACAGAAGCCGCGTGTAGTACAAATTTCGAGTTCAAATGTATGCCAAGTTTTTTTTACATGTGTGTGTGTGTGAGGCGGTAGATGGGTTGGTCTACGTATTATGTAGGTTTGCGTATCGGTAGGTGTACGTATACTAGAAATTTGTCTGTTTCAGCCTAGTTTTAGTTGGCATAATACATTCATTGCGCTGACTAGGTATCTGTATCATATATAATCTAAGATCAAATAGTATACAAAATGAAATGTCAATTTGAGCGACTCAAAATGTGTTCTTATTAAATATTCTGAGGCTATTTTATATTTCAGCATAGTTAATATCTCAAGCTGTGGCAGAAAATGTTATTGCACAATTAAAGGGCAATTCAAATTCTTGGTTAAAACCGTAACAACTTAAATTAACAACCATTTTTAAGAACAATTTCAGAATGTATGAACAGTCTAACAGTTTAGTTTTAAACAGACTGTATTAAAACTAAACACCAAGTGTGGTGCATATCTAGTGGTGGCCACTAATTGTGTTGTACTTTTATACTCAATTGCAACTCCACACATATCCCTATGGTAAAAACTATAAATTCACATTTGAAATTCAATCTTACCTACTGGAGGAACATCAGATATCATACATGCCGCTGCTTGGACGCCATCGATGAGTTTTTCAAAAATATTTAAATCGTAGATTTTACACGTACTAATTTTTGACTCCATGTCAAAACTATTTGAGGTTAATTGATTTCAAAAATATAAAGACAACGATCCGACGGATAATAATTATCTAATAAAAACTAATAATGATAAAACAAGGAAAACCGCCGACTTTCGATACAAAAATATCTAACTTCAGTTGCACAACTCGTTAAAAACATTGCGAAAAATCTGTCAAACGTCACAGTCATATGTCACCCATACGATACGAAAAGTGTTGCCTACAACATATTTAGAAAACCCCAATTTTATTAAATAATCGCTCTATATTATTAAATTTAAAAAAATAGAGCATGCTGACATAAAATATGTATATAATTTTTTTATCACATATCGTTCTTGAATCAATTTTGATCATTTTATTAGAAATATTTTAGAATTTTACAGTGAATAGAAGTAGAATTTTAAAGTTAATCATTTATTTTTTCCCATTTTTGAGTTTTTATTTTTACATCTAGTAGCATCATTATTTGTATATTCTTCTAAATGTGTTGCTACAATATAAAACTTTTTATAAATTTCCCAAAATTTAGAACTTTAATTTATTTACATATTTATTTCCTCTCCGCTGAAAATTATCAAAATATTATTTGCCAATGACAATACAGTGGTTCAGAAATAGTACTACTTCACTGGTTCGGGCCGCCTTGAATAAAGTGGAGATAACACTGATGGTCGCCAGCCTCCGTAGAGGAGACGGCACGTGAAGAAAAAAAATGCCAATGAGCTTGATTTTTATTTTCTACTAATTGTTCCCAGTTTGATGGAAACGACATGTAAACCACAAGTTTTTAATATAATATTCAATTTCATATTGTGGCATGGCTCCCACGTATCTTTCAGACTTCTGCATCCCTCTCATCGTAAACGAGCGACAACAAACACTTCGGTCAGCCACCACATCCATGATTGGCAAGTTAACTGAAATAAAAATCAACATTACCTCCTTCGGTGATCGTGCTTTTGCTGTGGCTGGACCAGCCTCGTGCAATAAACTATCACCTGAACTGAGGCGAATCGAAAACTTAGCACTATTCAGGAAACACCTGAAAACTTACTTCTTCCACGAGTCTTACAAAAATCTGTAATATATTCAAAACGCGCTTGAGGTGAGGTTATCACAAAAACGGCGCTATAAAAATCATTCCAATTTATTATTATACAAATCTTTTATTTTGTGTGAGGATTGTTAATTATTCTCCCTTGAGTGCAGCTAGGATGCATATTATCACCGTGACTCTTTAATCTATACATTGACTACTGTGTGAGAGCACTAAAGAATCAGAACATTGGGCTGAAACTGTAAGATGTGACTGTATGATAGTTGTGATCTAATGTATGCAGATGACCAGGGCCGGATATGTAAATCATAGAACAATCAGGAACAAGAAGTAAGGGCGGTTGTCTTAAAAAGGGCGCTTAAAATTCTAAAATGTTAATCATATAAATCAAACTTCTCAGGTATGGCGCTCGGTTCTCTTTGCGTACCCGGATACAGACTCGGCATGATAGTGTGTATGTAAAAAATCCCGCTTAGTCATTTTAGATCCGATGTAATTTAACATAATTTAAAATTGTTCTACGTTTAAGATTCCAAAAAAAATGGGGGGGGGATTCAAATATATTGCTATGGGCGCAAAAACACGTTTATCCGGCCCTGCAGATGACAAAGTATTAATGGCTGAAAGCGTTGAAGACTTGGAATGTTTGGTTAAAATAGTATTCAATGGATGCATGCAAAATGGATTGAGAACGAATGCAACTAAATCTAAAGTGATTGTATTTGAGAAGAGCGAAAGACGAACAAAATGCGAGATGCGAGTGGAGAATGTATCGTTAGAACAAGTGGATGAGTATTTTAACTGAGGAAGTGTGTTTCAGCGTGATGGAAAACTGGAAAAAGATATTAAAAGGAGAGTAAACGGCAGGTAATATAGTGAATGGAATTAAGATCTAGGTATAATGGCTAACCCAATTATTTCGAGGCAAGCAAAGCTCGCGGTACACAATGGTATCGTCATACCGACTCTAATGGATGCTAGTATTAAATAATTGCCCTTTTAATGTTTCTTCTTCTTCTTCTTCTTGTGTCATATCAGGTCTTCCCGACGCCGACAACCACCATAGAGAAAGCCTCCCTGCCCTGTGCAGTGCGAAATAGCTCCTCCACAGTTTATTTTTATGTTTAACGCCTTTTATTTTCGCCATGAATACAAAAACCAACACCACTTTAATATATATCACCATACACCATTCTCCATTTTTCTTCTTGTTTTTTTCAACCACAGACAAATCCGACTCCTTTCATTACTGACATCATTCTCACCTTTGTCTTTGTTTTTAAACTTATAAAATTAATACTGAATTTCTAACAACAGTGAGACATGGACATGACAGAAGATCGACGCATGAAAGTGGAATTAACGCGGTTGAAATAAGGACGAATGTGTGGTAAAACAAGGGTAAAACGGTGTATGATAGAATAAGAAAGTAGGATATTTGATGAGAATATATGATTGAAATATATATCGTACGTAAGATGAAATAAACGCCATAGGGTGATTTGGCCACATAGAAAGAATGAGTGATGACCGTCTGAGAAAAAAGTATATAAGGCTGATAAAAGAGGAACAAAAGTAGAGGTCGGCCAAAGAAAAGTTGGCACTACAACAAAAATGGGATTTTGGAGGACGAGACGTTTGAAGGAAGAATAACAGAAGAGCGTGTATGAGACGATGCATGGGCATGAATGATGCGAGAAATGTATGTCAAGAGAGAGGAGTTTGGCGTTCAGTTCTCTCTGCCTACCCCAAATGGGAAAATGGTGTATGGAATATTTTGTGTTCCATTGTATTTAGTATTTTAGTATCGTTCCAATTTTAGTATATGTACTGCCGAAGCAGTGTTCCATTGTGTATGCAGATTTAAACACATTATGTGTAATACACATTGCATGAAAGCAGGAGTAAATTATCACAAACGAAATGGATGATTATTATTAATATTACTTTATTTATGTTATTAATAATAATAAATAATATAACGTTGTGTCGAAATTTCAATCAACCGACTTCATTTCTAGTTTTGCTTAATTTTTATGTATATGGATGTGTGAAGCAATTTTTGGCCCCCATCAAAATATTTTTTTTTTTTCTTATTTGCTGAATATAATTCAAATAAAGATAGGCATTGTACGTAGTGTATGTAATACTTATATATAGCTGATGAAAATACTACCGCCGTGGCTTTCTGTGCGGGGGTCCTGGGTTCGATTCCCAGCAGAGGAAAATTTATTTAAAATAATTTCTCACGCAAATATTGCTTCTCTGGGTTGGAAACACTGGTTAGTTGGAAGAAATTGCCATACGGCAATAAAATCGCCACTTGCTCAGGGTGCAAGGAAGTGTATTATTATTATTATTATTAACATGAACGTCCTTATTTTTTTTTTGCTGACGCTGTCCCAACAGCCTAGATTGACTGTTAGGGTCAATTCTTCTCAGTTCCTTCTTCTTACCATCAGGCTATATTTACCTCGGGTCTGACTGTCGTTGTTCTCAATGTCGTTTTTCTGCAAGTTCTACATTGCATCATCCACGAGTTTAGGGGTCTCTTCCAGGACGACTGTCGAGGAAGATCCATCAACATCGCGTGAAAATGAACATCTGTGATTGGGATAAACATTAAGGTGTTAATGATCCCCAATATGGTGAGCTAGAATTGAAAATAAAAGAAAAACAACGACATAATATATACCTACGTATAATGTACGATTGAAAAATCTTGGGAGAAGAAAATAATTGAAAAAGGAAATTTGATCTTGAATTAGTGAACTGAATACTCTGAATAGGTATAGATGAAAGTTTTTGAATTTATCTTCTTTCTGGTCGTGTTTTAATTGCTGAATGTAGTGTCCATCTTAAAAAACCATTGCTGCCTCCCTGACAAAACGCTTTTGTACTCTTATGTATACAAAACAGTACGATGTGGTCATGATTTTATCTTTGTACCTACTTTAAGTAGTAAAAAAATGTTGATATAAATTTCGAAACTTACGGTACACAATCCAAAAAACTTCCGACAGGAAACGCTAAGTTATTGTTTGTTGTCAGATATATATCATCGTCATCAGAAGAGAAAGAGCCATCAACTGTTTGGCTGCTGCCTTGATTTGATGACGTCATCGCTGACTACAATAGATACAATTCTGGTGTAATACATAAAGTTAACATCATAGGTACAAAACAGTGTGATGCAAAATACATGTAAGTATGTACTGTAGTTGTTGATATGTGTATATGTGTATAGGCACCTAATTCTTATGAACTCTGTTCAACCAACCGTCAAAACACACACATGCATGCATTCAAAATAATCGTATATATTAGGTGTTATTTAGGCGTTAGTATAGTCAGATATTTAAGGCAAATGAAAAAATTCAGATACACTTTTGAAAAAAGGGTAACACGAATATTATGTGGACATGTTAAGATTTATAACAAAATATAGGGGTCTAGTATGAGCAATGTAAAAATTTTCGGAATCGTGATATCAATAACTTGTCACAAAAAATATGTGTTCTATTATCTGTGGTGTTATCATATTATTTATGACAATTTATAGGATATACTCCATAATGTGCTAGTTGCAAATACCGTCGATGGTTTAAGTGCCTCCATGAAATCACTGTCATTCTTATTCGTTGGGGAACCATATTTTTTCTTTCCTAAACAATGAAATGTTATTGTTTATAATGAAAGAAAATGCTGAAAATATTCCATACAAAATTGAACCAGTGCAGTGAGGTTTGAGAACCCACTCATTTTATCCTGATGCAATTATTTTGCTCATATGTAACTAATATATATTATTTATTTTTAAATAGACGTAAGTACCTATACACTAAATGTCAACGCTATTGTTTAGGTATTATATTGACTTATCTCTTCAATGCACAATCAATAAAGACAGAATCAGACGGTTCATTTTTTTGTTCATTTCCGTCTTTCATTTGCATTATTTTCTCAAAGTGACACGTCTGAACACAATAATATGAAACATAAGTTCCCAATGAACCATCTGATTATATCTTTATGAAACATTGTTAGCTTATAAGACACATGACTAATAATGTATAACCAGTTGACAATATTTTATTGTATTGGCTATTGAAAGATTGATGTTTGTCGGTGCTTACCTTTATCTTGGTTTCGTAATATCCTCAACTTTGTTATTGCTGATTATCAGGGCTTGACAAATTACACTAAATGCTAATATGTAACCATACTCTGTCAAATGATTAAGGTCACTCACCCAGGCAGATACCTATAACGCTTATATGAAATGGTTTCAAAATTATTGTTATTCTGATACACACATAGATGGTAAAGTGAGAATCTACAAAGCATGCGTAAGACCAGTGATGACATACGGTATAGAGGCACGAGCAGACACAGTCAGAAGCAAACAAATGTTGAGGACTTCAGAAATGAGGACATTGAGAGCAATTGCAGGCAAAACCCTGAGAGACCGAGTGAGGAACTCCAGAATAAGGGAACTATGTGAGGTTGACGATATCATCAGATGGAGCAGGCAGCGGAGGAGGGACTGGTATGGTCATGTCCAAAGGATGGACAGCACCAGACTTCCTCATATCGTGCTTCACAATCAGCCTCACGGAACCCGCCCTCGCGGTAGACCGCCAAAAAGATGGAGGGATAGCTGGGGGTCCACCTCGCAGGAAGAGCAGGCCTCTTAAAAAACAGACCTGAAGGTCTATTCAAAAGAAGAAGAAGAAGAAGAAGACATAGATGGTTTGTAAAAAATAAGGCTTTAAGGCCCTTGTATACCCTGGGTATACGGATGTACACAAAAATGAACGCTAAATTACCATATAATGCATGAAACACAAAACAATATTGTATATCACCTAATGCGTGATATATAACAGTTTTTTTAAAAAAAGAATATTAATTAAAATATTATAATATTAAAAAACTCAGCCGGTAGATTTTCATATTCTCTTTCGATTAAAGTAAAAATCTTCTTCATACGCCTTGTAGTTTTTTTAGTTACCTACTTACAATAAAAAAATAAAAAAGGGTTTTATTAAAACTAATTTTACAAGAGTACGAGTATTAAACAAATTTAAATTTCGAAAAACTCATGCAATATAATAAAGATGTAAATATAAACTATTCTTTATTTCAAAGACATATCTTTTGAGGGTACTAGAGAAATTATTCCTAGACAAATATATCCATCATAAAGGAGCTGAAGATAGAGGACAGACTGTTCTTCATATGTCTCAAGCGCATTCTTCAGTTTTTTGGCGAGACGCTATCAGAATAGTCTTGAAAAGCTGGTGGTCGTTGGTTAATCTCTTACAAGTTGGACGGACCAGATTAGGGCTACAACTGATTCATCGGTGGTTGAAGCAATGAGGACGGTGTCGGGAACAATAGAGGACAACAATACACAACATGTCATCATGATGACGAGAAATGAAAATAAAAAATCATTCAATGAATGATTTTCAAAACAAATGCCACAAAAGTTCGTTAATTTTTAATAAATTATTTCATTATATATATTTACTCTAGGAATTAAAATAATTGGTACCAAGATGAAGACTGCAAGACTTGCAAGATGTTTGCTCATCACTTAATAATCGGAGATGGTTCGTTTATATAATCCATTGGCTCGCAAACCTTAATCAATGGACGATGTTTTCGTTTATAAGTTGGTACCCAGTACATGGAGTATATTTAATGTGACTCAATGGAACCAAGAAGTAAGGAGTGGAACATAATATGGAGTAGAGTGCATCAAGTCAAAGGGAGATGAATGGTTTCAATAATAATTGTATCATATTGCTTCCATGATATATTGCGTATGTACAATGTACATACATATGTAGATATCTTCAGTGCTGTTAGCGAAGGTGTTCCGCTTGCACAGACATACCAAAATACAATACGTCCCAACCATTCTATTGTTCCAATATATTTACTATTTATCAATACACAACTATAAAACAATATAATCTATCATTCAACAACTCGACAATGCCATACAATCTTTATTTCATTCATATACTATGTGCGTATGTGTGCTTTACCTTCAAAAAGGAAACACGACACATGCGTATATGTCCCCACATCAGCCTTGTCACACCTAAAAACGCAACATTCAGAATGGATGGTGAACCTCATTGTTGAACTGTGTCTGATATTATTTAGCATTTTTATTTTATTTTTTATTAGGTACCTGTTTCTTAGGGGACACCCGAAAACGATGAGAGAGTGGAAGCAATATTATGTATAAGGCATTGTCTCACACTAACAAAAAGTGTTAAATCAAGTAACCACTGGGGCTCACTATTGATACAATCTGCATGTACGGGTTAAATTTTTGGAAATCGACATATTAATAAAAAAAAACTTCAACATTACTAGCAATAATCTCACTTGCACAAGGTTATGAAGATCAATACAATGCCCAACTACTCTCAGTACAACATAAGGACATTCCTGAGTTACTTAAAAGTTATTTTTTTTAATATCCTCATACATTCCCTAAATTAAGAATAAATGCTTGTGCTATAGGTGAACGAAATCGGTCGTGACAGGATTCGAACTCGCGACCACTGGATTACTAAGTCACCACCCATCTCAAAAATTGACAAATTATTATAAGTACCTATTTGTAACTCCCCACTATAAACTATATTCGCGAAGAGTAAAAATATATGTTATTAATTATATTAAATAATATATTGTAAATAACTACCTTACACATAATTGTATGATGCATATATTTTGAATCCTGGGTACAGTATGTATGTATACGTATGTGACTAAGCTAATTGCCTATATTACAGTATTTCTCAAACATTTACCTAATTACTAGTCGCATATATTCAAAGCAGCTACCAGCGAATAAGTGTATTGTCACTGTATAGTTGTAACTGCTAGTCCTAGAACAGGTTTTCCTAGTTGGGCAGCAGTAGTCTATTTGTTATTGGTTATTGGTCATTACTGAAGGACGAAGTGCCAGATGGATGAAATGGAGACCTAGAGGTGATACGAGACCACAATGGCGAATGCATGACCTAATAGATGGATGGAATAGATCGAAAGATTTGTTGGACCCCAGTGTATGGGAATCGCACAGGAACGGATGGAGTGGAATAGGAAAGTATGTCCTGCAATAGACAAATACAAGCTGTTGATGATAAATCGATTCAAACAATGTTAACACTGTAGTAGGTACACTAAAATTCTACACTAAAAGAGTGAAGGTTAAATTTCTTTAAATTTTACCTAACCTAACCTAATACAATAAACAATAATTTATATCTAATCAGTGAAGCGGAAGTGAAAAGACGCATCGCCATGGCAAAGGGAGCACTGGAAAAGCTCACAAGAGTATGGAAGGACAGGACCATCACGAAAAACGCGAAGGTTAGACTCATCAGGGCTCTGATATTCTCGATGTTCCTGTATGGTGTGGAAACATGGACACTTAGGGAGTCAGAGCGAAAGAGGATCGATGCTTTCGAAATGTGGTGCTGGAGGCGTATGTTGCGCATCCCATGGACAGCCAGAAGAACCAATGTGTCAATTCTAGACAAGCTAAGGATCGAGGATCGTCTATCAACGATATGTTACAGACGTATCCTTCAATTTTTTGGACACATTGCCAGAATGGAACCAGACTGCCTCGAGAAGCTTGTTGTGATGGGCAGCGTGGAGGGACGGTGGTCGCTCACCGACCAGGTGGAGCGATTTGGTTAAGTCCACAATGGGGTCTTCGGTGACTGGTGCTCTGCGTTCAGCCCAAAACAGATTGGCATGGAGGCGGGCCATACGTGTGGCGACGGACTGCAGCCGCTATCCTCAGTCATGAGGAAAAGGACGAGTGAATGAATGAATCCATATTGGGAAACGTATGATAACATAATAATATTGGGAATGCAAATGATAACCTAAAAATGTTTGAATGCACATGATAACCTTTTAATATTGGGAATAGGTACACATGATAACCTAATGGGTACAAAAAATCACGAATCACGATCACGTAGGTATACCAGCCGATGACAGGTCATCAGCCCTGCAGGTGCCTTGAGTTCCTGGTTCTTCTATAATATCCCAACTTCGTCACTATTGAGATGTCAAAAAGTTTGTCAATACTAATGGGTACATATAAACATCAAGAAATGAGCGCAAGCTCGAAAGCGCTATAACTTATTCGCAAGTTGTAAAGTAGAAGTATTACAAAGTTTGTTATATTTTTGTTTTTTTAAAAATGAAGCTCACGCAAAGTTTGAAGAATTGAAAATCATTTACCTATTTTATTAATTCTATTTTTTTAATAAAATAAATAATGATGATACATATACTTACATTATATTATAGTATTTACAATACATAAATAAAGCACAACATAAATATACCAGTTGATAAGGGCCTAATAAGCTGAAACGGTCGTCCTGGATTCAGGAAAAAATATATATGTAGACCAAATCATTTGTTTGATTTAAAATATCCATTATTTTGGAATTCTACATATTCAACACCGTCAGTATTGACAAAATTAAAAAATCATAAATAAAGCATTAATGGTTGTGCTATAGGTGAGTGTAATCGGTCGAGGAATGATTCGAACTCGCAGCCACTGGATTGCAAATCAAGTGCGCCTACCACTCTGCCAACGACCCATCTTATATTGAAGTAAAGTTAATCTTCGTTTTCAATTAAACTACAATAGTTTTAAACAAATCATAGTATGTACTTTGGCATGTTGATCGCGTCCGTACTTAACTACTGAAGGAACTTTCAGATTTACCTATTGAAACTCACACCCCATAATAATGTGCTACAAGTGTTTAAGTCATACACCACTTGTTATAATTGAAGCAAGCACTCACCCCTGATCGTCCATAAACAAACTGCGACCCTTCGCACACACACACACACACACACACACACACACACACACACACACACACACACACACACACACACACACACACACACACACACACACACACACACACACACACACACACACACACACACACACACACACACACACACACACACACACACACACACACACACACACACACACACACACACACACACACACACACACACACACACACACACACACACACACACACACACACACACACACACACACACACACACACACACACACACACACACACACACACACACACACACACACACACACACACACACACACACACACACACACACACACACACACACACACACACACACACACACACACACACACACACACACACACACACACACACACACACACACACACACACACACACACACACACACACACACACACACACACACACACACACACACACACACACACACACACACACACACACACACACACACACACACACACACACACACACACACACACACACACACACACACACACACACACACACACACACACACACACACACACACACACACACACACACACACACACACACACACACACACACACACACACACACACACACACACACACACACACACACACACACACACACACACACACACACACACACACACACACACACACACACACACACACACACACACACACACACACACACACACACACACACACACACACACACACACACACACACACACACACACACACACACACACACACACACACACACACACACACACACACACACACACACACACACACACACACACACACACACACACACACACACACACACACACACACACACACACACACACACACACACACACACACACACACACACACACACACACACACACACACACACACACACACACACACACACACACACACACACACACACACACACACACACACACACACACACACACACACACACACACACACACACACACACACACACACACACACACACACACACACACACACACACACACACACACACACACACACACACACACACACACACACACACACACACACACACACACACACACACACACACACACACACACACACACACACACACACACACACACACACACACACACACACACACACACACACACACACACACACACACACACACACACACACACACACACACACACACACACACACACACACACACACACACACACACACACACACACACACACACACACACACACACACACACACACACACACACACACACACACACACACACACACACACACACACACACACACACACACACACACACACACACACACACACACACACACACACACACACACACACACACACACACACACACACACACACACACACACACACACACACACACACACACACACACACACACACACACACACACACACACACACACACACACACACACACACACACACACACACACACACACACACACACACACACACACACACACACACACACACACACACACACACACACACACACACACACACACACACACACACACACACACACACACACACACACACACACACACACACACACACACACACACACACACACACACACACACACACACACACACACACACACACACACACACACACACACACACACACACACACACACACACACACACACACACACACACACACACACACACACACACACACACACACACACACACACACACACACACACACACACACACACACACACACACACACACACACACACACACACACACACACACACACACACACACACACACACACACACACACACACACACACACACACACACACACACACACACACACACACACACACACACACACACACACACACACACACACACACACACACTTATGTACCTACATGACGGTGCCGCAATAAAATGCGTTAAAACATCACGGAAAACGAAATTTATTAATGAATAGTTTGGGAAATGTCCGTGGACGTTGGAACAAAGGAGGGGTTCGGTCGCGCACCGTCGAGTACAGTTCCGGTGGGGAGACAACACTTCCATTGTACCATACCTGGCTGATGGCTGCCATGCCAAAACAGACGAAACCTGCAGACAGTACCCTCGAGAGCATCCCGCTGATAGGAAGACACCTGTGGCTGACTCGCACTATACCATAGATCATATACCACGGATAACCGTTATAGCCGAGATATGTATATGCGATGATAACATCGCAACTGACGAAGAAAATCACGGACCGACAAAAATCAGTGCAATAGTTTAACAGTGAGTTACTACAAACAGGAAGACTGCCAGTCACGACTTACCAAACAATACAATTATTTTGTATTATAGAAGAAGAAAAAAGAAAGACATAGTCCAGTCGTTTTTGTAACGGCAAAAGTTTGAATATAGCAAAGTGCAAACAATCTTAAACTCACATACCAAATAAATAAGCAATAGGTAGTTTAAAACTGTGCTAACAACAATGGAATAACGAATTCAAGATCAATATTAATTTGTGTGTTTAATCACTTTGTTATAAATTAAACAAATTAGTGAGTTTATCTAAAACTGACTGCAATCAAAGTGCTTTATTGTTTATATGTTTCAAAACAAAGTTTTATAAAATCGATTAACACAAAAAGTATTTGGGATAACCGCAATCGGAGTGTTGAAATAAACTAAGCTGTAACAATTTTTAAAAGTGAAAATAAAAACATATTAGTTAAATCGTTTGTGGTCAAAATTAAAGTTACGAAATTCGTACACTTTCGACAGTTGCTCGATAGTCCTCAAACCTCAGGTTCAAAGAACTGATAAAGATCTCAACAGCAAAAGAATTTGATGTCGGTCGTAAAAGTTAAGGAAACGTTCCTCAGACCGTGACATTATATCCTGTTTGACACGAGCCAACCCCCGATAGTAAAGAAGACAATAGAAAATTAAATCTAAAAAGATACTTGAAACAAACGCGAATGTTGTAGGTAATGAATAATTAAGCTAAAACTTTGTTAAATATTTTGAATATAATGAATACCAATTACCATTGAAATTAAACTCACCGATTTCCTTGTGGCCTTGAAGTTTCATCTATTTGGATTAATTTTGACTTCATGTCGTAACAAGTTACAATCAATCATTTGTGCCTTTGAACAATCTAATTATTTCAACACATGGTCCGAGTGTTGTGTTTAAATGTGGACACAGTGGTGACCCAAAGAAGTTCAAAGATGAAAAGAAAGGTTCTGTGATATTATGAAAGAAAAGAGGGTCGTCTGTCCTGATTGAGGATGCGGCAGAGTATTTGGTTTCTTTGTGTCATTATATGGAGTGCTTCCCTGATACCATGGACATGTAAGTAAAATTATACTTTTAGTTTCCTAATCTACGACGGATGCTGACAAAAAGACTACAGACAGATTTTGAATGCGATACAGCGAGAAAGAAGTAGTATTTTATAAAACATATTTTTATTTTTTATATTACTTCTCGGGCAACTAACAGGTCTTCTTCTTCTTCTTTCTCAGCCATCTTACCACTGCTGGATGTAGGCCTAAGAGCTTCCACTCGTTTTTTTTGGGATTTTTGAACCCAACCCTTCCAGCTTCAGGGACAATATCATCGGCCTACCTTTTCTGGGGCCGGCCTTTTCCCCTTTTCATATCCCATGGTCTCCAATTTAGGATTCTGGGTGCCCATCTGTCCGTACCCTGTCTGGCAACATGACCTGCCCATTGCCATTTAAGTTTTGCAACTCGATCCATGACATCAACAACTTTTGTCTGCTAACAAGTACTATGTCAAATATTAATTTAACACGCACCCAATAACACGTTTCCACATTCTGGAGACATACGATTCGTCTCACAGATCCAGACTGAAAACACAATTAAAAACTGTGTCTCCACCGGGAATCGAACCCGGGAATTTTAAATCAGCAGTCAGATACTTAATCAACTGAGCCAAGAAGGCCAACATATCACATTTTTTTCAATAATTTAACATATCACATAGTTCAGCAATAAGTTTCAACGCCCATTCTGAATGTAGTGCCTTTTTTGGGGTTAAACGAGACTATTGTGTGGGCATACACGCATATACCGTACTTACTTTTATAAGGTCATGCATACCCACACACCTGTCGCTGGTTACACCGCGTTGTAGTATATGCCGCGAGGGTGTGAATGAATGAATGAAAGTACATTTTGAAATATTGCTTATTGGCAGACACGAAGATATGTATTTAATTAATTGTAGGTAGTAATCGGCAAATATCTCGAAAAATCAAGTGGGCTTCGCAGAGCGTAAATTGTTTGTTTTTTCTTGGTTGGTGTCATGTGCACACCACCCCCCCTCCATAACGAAAATTGTCAAGTTACTTGCCGGAAACTATATATTGTACCTATTCAATTAATTCATATCAAAATGTTTTTAACGCAGCATTAGCATTTCAATACTTTAATTAATTATTTTGAACACCAAATATGTGTATAATTCTTTGTTAAGCGATGAATAATCATAACTGTTTTAATAACACGATTTACAGGAAATGTTTGATGCAGAACATTAAAAATGAACAAAAAAGCTAAAATGGTGTCATGTTAAATCGTCGTATACAGACTTCAATTGTATCAAATTTTAAACTAATTTGCATATGTAAGTAGACAATCATAATCCCCACCATATTTTTTTAGTGAGTAATAATATATTTATATGTAGGTACGTGGGTATTTACTTTTTTCCTTCCAGTATCCATCATAAAATAAAAAACTTTAAGGGTTTGAAATGAAACATTCTTTATATAACTTTCTTTACGACCACTGAATTAAAAAGACAAAAAAAATTAAAATCAACTTACATAATGATTTGTGTTATTTTTCATTTTTTCTGAATTGAACCCAATAAGTTTATAGTAAGTTTTCTTTAGATTGTTTGTTTTTTGTGAAAATTTTAGTCTACCCCATCATAATCGAAAATGTTTTTCTGGAATCTTAATTTTTGAATCTTTAACAATTCACAATATTGTTCAAATATAACAATGAAGGTAAATAAGTATGTATTTAAAAATGTTTTTCTCTCTCTTTCTGCATAATATGAAGTAATTATCAACATGCAAAGTTAATTCTAACACGAACTGCTGCTTCGGTATATTTAATAATACAAACAACAATTGTCATATGCGCACTTTTCTTTTTTAATCCGTGATATCATTGTTCATTATGAAGACAATATTCTGAAATTAGTACCCACTCATTAGTCTTGCAAAGACAAATTATAGATTGTGTCTAAATATGTACTTGAATACCATAGAAAGTTGTAAATTGACTACCTTTGCAATTATGAATCCACGACTTTAGCTAAGGCAATCCAGTGCATTGATTCAGATATTCCATGTTTAAAATAAAAGCAATCCAGAGCATTATTTCAGATATTTCCTTTTCAAAGTAAAGGCAATCCAGAAGAAAATGCTGTTAAAGTTACATATACATACATACATACCATCACGCCATGTCCGTCACGGGGTAGGCAGAGAGAACCGAACGCCACATTTTTCTATCTTGACACACATTCATCGCCTCATCAACATTCATACATCGTCTTATACATGTTCGTCTGTTGTTCATGCTTCTTACATTTCCATCTTTCAAAATATCGTTTACATGGTCGTGCCATCCTTTTCTTGGGCGCCCGCGACCTCTTATTCCATTCCTGTCAGCTTTGTATATTTTCTTCGTCAGGCGTTCTTCATTCATTCTCCCCAAGTGGCCAAACCATCTCAATGTGTTAACTTTCATTCTGTTAATTACATCTTTCCTTATCTTACATTCTTTCCTTGTATCTTCATTCCGAACTCTATCATACATCGTTCTGTTACAAATTATTCTAAGCGATCTCATTTCAACTGCATTTATTCTGCTTTCGTGCGACTTCTGCCATGTCCAGGTCTCACTTGCATACGTCAGGGTTGGCACTACGATTGCGTTATGAATGGCAACTTTAGCGTCTCTTGATATGTTGCGATCATTCATAACTGGTCTAAGTGCTCCATTCACTCTGTTTCCTGCCATAACTCTTCTTTCAATATCCTTATCAGGCCGTCCATTCCGTTGGAACATACTACTCAGATAGACATACTCGTCGACTTGTTCAAGCCATTCATTCTCTACTTTTATTTGACACACTGTTCTGCTTTCACTCTTTTCAAAGACCATTACCTTTGATTTGCTGGCATTCATTTTAAGTCCGTTTTCTATGCATCCTTCATATACCATACTTACAAGATACTGTAACTCTTCCATACTTTCTGCTAACAATACTTTGTCGTCTGCATACATCAGATCACGTACTGTTACAGTACTCAGTTTCAGACCCTTGCTTTCATACTTAAGGGCTCTTATGCAGAAATCAATGTAGAGATTAAAGAGCCAAGGGGACAACACGCACCCCTGTCTAACGCCATTATTTATAGAGAACCAAGTTTTTGTTGTGTCGTTAACACGAACACATGCTTTGCTGTTCTCATATAATGAAGCGATTGCACGTATCAGCTTACTCTTCACTCCGTACATCGATAGTATATTCCATACTTTTTCTCTTACAACTTTATCATAGGCCTTTTCAAGGTCTATAAAGGCGCAGAAAAGTTTTTGGTTTTTACCCAAAACCTTTTCTGTGACCATACGTAAAGAAAAAATTTGGTCTATACATCCTCTGCCGCCAACAAAAGCCCCTTGAGCATCCCAAATCTTGCTATCTGTAACCTTTCGTACTCTTTGATCCAGGATCCTTGCATACATCTTACCAACTGAGCTTAGCAAACGAGCAACGAGTAAACGAGTCGAGCTTCGATCCTTTACCTTTATACAAAGGTACCACGACTGCATTTCTCCAGTCTGAGGGAGTGTGTCCTTCTTCCCAACATTTGTTGAAAAGAGAGAGACACCACTCCAACGTCTGTTCGCCGCCATATTTTATAAGTTCAGCTGATACACTGTCATACCCGGCAGCTTTCCCCGCTTTCGCGTGTTTTACTGCTTCAAACACTTCTTCTTGCGTTATTTCATCCTTATCATCTTCACTTACTTGCCATGTTCTCTGACTCACGTCCCCTCTTACTCCGCTATCATACAGTTCCTCAAAATATTCTTTCCATCGCTCTTTCACGCCATCTTCGTCCATAATTATTTTTCCATCTTTATCATTTATTCCTTTCGAAGCTTTCACAGTTCCATTTTTTCTTTTCGCTACGCCTTTCCAGAACATTTTCATGTTTCCAGGAAAGTCGCTGGCTATTTTCAGGCTTTCTTTCTCTTTTATACCACCTTTTTCCCTTTTTACTGTGTCTTTGACTACTTTCTTGCATACTTTATAATTCTCTTTTGCTCTTTCTTCATTATTCGATCCTTTCGCGGCTAGTAATGCCATCCATGCTTTCTTCTTTTCACCCACAACTATCTTAACACTCTCATTCCACCAAGCATCGCCTTTCTTTCCACCTCTTTTAGCAATACCACAGATCTTCTTCGATGTCTTACACACGGTCTCTTTCAGCGTCGTCCATGCTTCCTCAGTATTTCTTCTACTGTGTATTGCTTTAAAGAGTTCGTTTCCGGTCTCTTTTGCATACTGATTTCTTACACTCTCATCTTGCAGCCTTTCTACCTTGGTTCGCATCGGTGGATCACTTCGGTGTGTTTTAGAGCGCCACCCGGTGAACAAATCAATTCTTGATATTAACAAGTAGTGGTCTGTCTCCAGTTCCGCGCCCCTATACACTCTAGTATCCACTGTCGCTTTCCTTAGTGCGGCGTCAACACATACATAGTCAATTATCGACCTTTCATTCCCTCTTTCCCATGTATACTGGTGAATTCTTTTGTGGCTGAATACTGAGTTCGCCACAAACAGATTCCCTTCCGTGCATACTTCCAATAGTCTTTTACCATTGTCATTCACTCTAATATCGCCGTGAGGTCCAAGGACTGACTCAAAATCTTTCCTACGGACACCCTGCACCCATCCATTTAGATCTCCAGTCAGAATCACTCTTTCATTGTCCTTTTTTTCGTTCATTATCTCGGTCACACTGTTCCAGAAATCATCCTTTTCACTCTCACTATCGGAGTTTCCGGCCGCATATCCTATTATTAGGAATACGCTTGTAATTCCGATCTTCAGCCTTACCCACATGAGTCTAGAGTTTTTTAGTTTGTACTCTTTCATACATTTCCCCATTCGTTTCGCTAGAATCACACCAACTCCTTTGCATGCAAATTCGTCACTTTTCACTCCCGACCATAGTTCTATCATACCATCATTCCTAACGTTCATCCCTCTACCTTTCTTTTTTGTCTCACTTACACACAATACATCTATTTCTTTACCTTTTATTACGTCGCACAATTCATTCATACACAAAGTTACTTAAAAACACAATTTATTTGCTTACAACTTACAATAGTTCAACTATCAACTATAATTTTCAGATTGTCTTCAAAAGTTCCTGGAGACTCCATCACCGTCCGAGGTGAGTCCAGGGAAAGATGTCCTCCTCTCATGCAAGATTCAGAACAGAAGAGGCACCTGTTCATGGCAGAAAGATAGCAAGGTAAAATGTTCCGAATGTAACGTTCTTCTTTAAGACTTGTAGAGATGTGTAAAGATCTACGCACTGTCGTATTCATAATGCTTCTAACAACAATGTATGTAGTAAGAAGCAATAGCCCATTTTGACAATACCTACTAGTCGAAAATCGGTACAGCTTAATGGCGATAGTATCATAATACTTGATAATGTTATTTAATTTTATTGAACCTCAATGGCTACAACAACAATAGTTTTAGCGGGTTCAGTCAAAGACGCATATGCGTTTTTTTTATACCTACTCTTAAATCAAAAGTCAGTTGTTTACAAATCATTGAAAACTGATTTTTTTTTAATAAAAAAATTAATATTTCCTTGTTAAACAAGTACATATACATCTTCCTACGTTCCCTAAAATAAGCATAAATGCTTGTGCTCTAGGTGAACGAAATCGGTCGAGGCAGGATTCGAACTCGCGACCACTGGATTACTAGCCCAGCGCACTAACCGCTCTGCCATAGTTTTAAGGGAAACATACAGCAATTTGCAAATTATGAAAGACAACAAAAAAATGTTAGGTAACCATTAGCCAAAAATAGTTCCATCAACATACCATCATCATGCGTAAAACCTTAGGTATCCATATAGTAGAGTGAGTCTGAAATTAAAGATATAAGATATAACGCAAACACAAAATAATAAAAAAGTCAAAACTAGATAAGTAATTCAAAATTAAAACATCCAGATGATAAAGGGATATGTAGGAATTGGGGGTAGTGGGGAGGGATAAAGGAGTTAGGTATTCCATGCCTCATATCACTGCGTCATTGCCGATATACTCCTGCGAAATTGCGTATATATGTTATTGAATACATCAATGTCATAAAACCTTGTGTTTTACTGCATAAAAATTCGTGGAAAGCATGTATCAATTATGTGATTAGTGCGACAGTGAGGAATATGAAATAGATTTGAGTGTCTGCTTATTCTACCTGGTACATGGAATACTATATTTACTAATTATTTGGGGAGCATCAAAACGGTTATTAATCATTTTGTGTAGAAGTGATGGGCCATTCTGGGTTCTTCGGTTCTCAAGAGATTCAAGGCCATGAAATTTTCTTGAATCGGCGTAGTTTGGAAAATGAATGGGAATAAATTCCTTTTCGCAGCAAAGTTGAGACTAGTGAAGGAGTTATTTCCTACTCAAGAATAACCTAAAAAGTGTAGGTATTCATATGGTTTTTTTTCAATTTCGAAGATTAATAGAGTGCAGAAACCATATCCACATATTATACTTGTCAGTCAGATTATCTTAGAATTTATATCATCATCACTATTAAACTCACAATTTGCTATGATTTGCTACGAACCAAAATGCTATTATATTTTGTCACCCAACGATGAACTCAGAAGTAACATTATAGAATTCAAACTGTAAAAATATATGATTAGTCACGCTTACAAAATTGTAACAAAATCTATTACCATGTTACATAATTATAATATCACAGTAGGTAAGTAGTGTCGAATGTGAAACATTATAATCAGTGTTCAAAATTTGTCATAAAATTGGATTTCAAATTGTCCCAAGTATTGATAGTAGGTACCTATACATATTATTACGGTCTTTCTTCTAAAGAAAAAATGGGTCGATGGCAGAGCGGTTAGTGCGCTAGGCTAGTAATCCAGTGGTCCCGAATTCGATCCTGCCACGACCGATTTCACCTATAGCACAAGCATTTATGCTTAATTTAGGGAATGTAGGAAGATGTAAATAAATAAATAAGATGTGTTTGTACTTGTTTAACAAGGACATATTCATTTAAAAAAATATATAAGTAGGTATAAAAAAAATTGAAATTCATTTCATACCCATATTCAATAAAGAAGAAAATATCAAAAAACCAGCCATTAAAAATGATTCATCGAAAACGTTGCTATCTTTCGGACTGTTAGACATACATTTGATACAGCAGAGTCAAAAATTTCCAGATCGTACTTTACTGGGGGGCAAGTCTGGTTCCTTATTTACCCAGGGTATGGAATCATTCCATTTTATAAACCTCATGGCAAGTCCCGTTCAGGGTAATCGAAAAGCTAAATGTAAATGGAATCCTATATAGTGAACCAGACTTACCCCCCAGGTTTGACTTGAAGCATTCAAAATATATTTTATTTTCACAGAGTATTTAACAAATTCTCAGCCTTACATTTGATTGAGCCGTTGTTATTACTTTTTATTAGGATAGGTAATTATACAAAACAATAGAGCACCATAACATTATACCCCCATTATATGTATGAAGGTGAGAGTACCTAATTCCACTTCCTCGTTTCTGGGACGGTCGAGTCACCCTATTATTTAAACGCTTCTTTGATAATTTTCTGCTTCACAGAAACTTCCGGCGAACAGTGTCTCTGATTCAGTACCTACCTATGTCTGTTTCGTCACATTCGATTATGGGCTGAGTCTCGTAGTTCCCAAAACGAAGGTATTATTGTTATAGGAGCGGTTCGCGAGTTGAGTTCTTGTCGTGGAAACTGATTTGTTCCCAAAGCTTCTGGATGTTGTAGATTATATATTATATGACATAGAGGTGTGGCGATTGCATGTTTTGAATTGTTAGCAATAAATATCACTGTTTGCAATCGACTTTAAGTTGTTGATTTGTTTGCGTTGTTTTATAATGAGTAGAACACGCTATTAAATATTATAATGTATCGATCATTTCAATAGAAATCTTTCGTATAAATGTATTATAAAGATAGTTTGAGGCAAAAAAATATGGCATGAGTCATACTAAAGTCAAACTTGGGCGAACTATACTTAAAACTTATATAATTTAGCAAATTCTCGTCAATAACCTTTTATTTTTTTTAACTTTATAGATTATATTACTTTTCGGGCAACTAACAGCCCCCCTAGACAACGTGTCATTTAGCTCAAGAAAAGAAACGAAAAAAAATAACTCAATGTATGGAAGTGACAGTTGCCATGGCAACTGTCACTTCCATACATTGAGTTATTTTTTCTCGTTTCTTTTCTTGAGCTAAATGACAAGTGTTCTAGGGGGGCAGGTACTATGTCAAATATTAATTGAACACGCACCCAATAACAAGTTGCCACATTCTGGAGACATACGATATTAATCGTCTCACAGATCCAGACTGAAAACACAATTAAAAAATGTGTCTCCGCCGGTAATCGAACCCGGGACCTTTGGATGACAGTCAGATACCTAACTGAGCCACGAAGGCCGACAAGGCCGATCTTTTCTCCTTTAATTTCAATATGTTTTCTGTATTAATTGAATACCACAAAATACGATTATTTCTTATATTTACTGTGAGAAACTTGTTCCAATTTGATATAAATAGTTCATTGTAAACCCTTCGGTAATTAAAAACATCAATTAATCTGTTACAATTTATTTTATGACTGACGTGAAATAAAGCGAAACACTTTCATATAAGTTTATGTCCAATAAATTTGCTAATAAATCTGTCACTTTCGGATCAAACATATAAATTAACGACATGGGAAAATCAGACGATGGAATTTGTAAGAATTTGCAATGACCTATAGAAACCGTTATTTATGCTTGTGAACATTATTATTATAGCAATTTTAGCAATCAACAATAATATTATTTCATTGTTTCGTTTCTACACAATGTCAGGGTTCACGAATTATAAATTTGATCATTTTAGACGATAATTGACAATGCCATGTACCTAGTTGGCATGATGCTACAATAATGAGCCCAATACCTACTTTATATAATTAGTCAAATGTCAGTAGATTTGTTGGATTCTGGAGTGGCTGATGGGACTATTCTACTATTTCTTCAAAATGAAGACATGTCAATCAACTGTTCGAAAGCAAATTCTCTGACATATGTACAATAATGAATACTGATATTGTCGTGAGATGAACTAACTTCTATAAGGTGTTGGTCGAAGACTATTCTGGCGGGACCATGTAGCGATAATGGAAAATAACTGATTCCCCAAAGTTTTCTCTTACTTTATCAACCTAAAACAAAAGCTGAAGAAGACCAGTGACTTGATCGGTGAAGGAAAATTTTCGAGGAAACCAGATTCAATGTTTAATGAAACAATAAGTTTATTAAATCTCTTATTAAATCCGTCCAACAATTGTGAGGTGTTCTTCAATGTTTCCTTGTCTCTGCATTGATCCACATGTTTCTATATTGTGGATTTCTTTTATAATATCTTCTCTGATGTTCTTCTTCTCTGGTGTCAACATCAATTACATTTCTCGACATTTCTTGCAAACGTCGACCGCTGCAGCGTAGCAGGTCCTCATATGAGCAGGTAGCGGTCTGTGTAGCAATATGGTCTGTGGCAAACCGCATTCACATAGTAACGCATTATCTGCATGGTAATTTTTTATATTGTTTTAGCCCGTTGGCACATATGCTGGTAAATACGAATGGGCTGGAGGCGCCGCTGGAGGCACAGGTGGTGGCCAGGACTGTTCACTGTGGGTGAGAGCTGCATCTCTCCAACTGGACGATGGGCTGTGGCAGTGTCAAGTTACAGCGAGCTCCTTCGACGCTCAGGTATCATTTGTTTATTTTTATATATTCTAACATCTACGCCATAATTTTCTTGGCGGTCGTCTGATCAAAAATTGCAATCTCTATGAATAGTTAATAAGATGTAGGTAGGTACATTTACGATGAGGTTATTATATTTCCATTCCCACTGTGATATGTTTGTCTCGTACTTGAATTTATCTATAGGTATGTCATTGTTGTTTTATTGATAATTATTCATTCATTCATTCATACCATCACGGCATATCCCACAATGTGGGGTAACCAGTGAAAGGTGTGCGGGTGTGCATTGCCTTATAAAAGGGAGTACAACATATCTATGTATACCCACACACCAGTCTCGTCTCACCTAAAAAGGCACTATATTCAGAATGGGTGGTGAACCTCATTGCTGAACCATGTAAGATGTTATTGTTGCCTGTTGTATGTTCGATTACCCGGCTCTTACGGGACACTCGAAAACAGTAATAGAAAAGAGTGGAAGCACCATTCTAAGCCGGTGCCTCACTAATTGAAAATTCAAGAGTCGATAACCACTGACTAGACGGAAATCACAAATTGTGTGTATAACAGTTTAGTAGAAGGGACACACACAGACATACAAAAAATACATAAAATATTCTACTCCGAACTCCGAATCAATCCATAATACATTACATATTATATGCTGCAAAAATTCTAAGTTACAAAATATTCCTTCCTAGTACCCACGTCTTTGCTTAAAATTGTCGACTCATTAAGAAAAACAACAATGTGTAAAAATTATTGACGATATCGACTGTGTAATAATTATTGGCGATATCGACTGTGTAGCAATTATTGGCGATATCGACTGTGTAGCAATTATTGGCGATATCGACTGTGTAGTAATTATTGACGATATCGACTGTATAGTAATTATTGGCGATATCGACTGTGTAGTAATTATTGGCGATATCGACTGTATTGTAATTATTGGCGATATCGACTGTGTAGTAATTATTGGCGATATCGACTGTGTAGTAATTATTGACGATATCGACTGTATAGTAATTATTGGCGATATCGACTGTGTAGTAATTATTGACGATATCGACTGTATAGTAATTATTGGCGATATCGACTGTGTAGTAATTATTGGCGATATCGACTGTGTAGCAATTATTGGCGATATCGACTGTGTAGTAATTATTGACGATATCGACTGTATAGTAATTATTGGCGATATCGACTGTGTAGTAATTATTGGCGATATCGAATGTGTAGTAATTATAATTATCTTTCATAATAACTCATAATAATATTTATGTACCTACATCATAATCGAATTTGTGGATTTACATGAATATGTTTTCCCTGGTGCATGAAATACAAGTTACAATCGTGTATAAGTTCATGGTATGGTTGATTATTATGTTCTTCTTCATAATATTCTAGAATTCTGTAAATTGGAAGCTGTCACAATCAACAGATAGCGCTGCAAGCATTATTGATATTGTTTTTTAATTAAATTGCAATTCACCTTAGTATTTGCTATTATACGTGCTTAGCTTCGTCGTACATGATGTAGGAGTAAGAAGCCCAATAGTTGATTCCTATTCCTAGCTCCAACCTGGGAATGGGTTGGGTCGCATATGTGTCAGTGTCATATTAGGAGCGAAACTTCTAGTAAGATACTAGGCATAATTTTCGCCAAACATCTTCAACGAGCTTCCACAGTTGCGCAAAGCGCAAATTTGTGTCTTTTTGCTTTTTTGGTTTACGTGCAAATCGCCCCCCTTAAGTTATTTGGCGATTATACAAATTCAATATTTTTACAATTGAACTAGCGGATCTGACAGACGTTGTCCTGCCCAAACGTCGGATAACCTCTTATTAGCTGGTTCACCATACATAAAAATAACCACATACCATCACGCCATATCCCACAATAAGGGGTATCCAGCGACAGTTTTGGGTGTACATTACCTACCTTATAAAAGTAAGCACAACACATGCGTGTATACCCACACATCAGTTTCACCTCACCTGAAAAAGGCAGCATTCAGAATGGGTGGTGAACTATGTAAGATGTTATTTTGCCTGTTATATTTTCGATTACCGGGCTCTTACGGGACGCCAGAATTTTTTTTCATAATTATCGATCCAGCCGTTTAGGAGTTCAGTGACATACACACGTACAGAAGAATTATGTATCTATATATAAAGATTTTCAACAATATTTGTATAGGCTTAAGCCCACACAGAAAAGATTTTGATGATTTTAATGCCTGGCGCGATCTTCGGCGGCAAAATGGAGGATTTAACGATCTCCGGTTTCAAAGCAATTAAATGCAGCTCCGACACTCACAACTATGGCAATTGGTTAATCAAGGAAAGATACGTAGGACTTACCCCGTATTACTGCACTCTCCGTTGATCCCACAAGTATATCACTGTAAACTTAATGTTCAAAATCACACTCGTTACGGCCGTACGGCGCTTATTCGGTTTTTACTACTGGCGGCTGTCATTAACGTTACCGTCGGCTAGTCGCTGCATACTGGCTGGGTTGAATTTATGTGTCGATTTGTGCGTGGTCTTATTGTTGCAACGGGGTAATTAGGTAGGTTTTGGATTAATGGATGTTGCTAGGGAAAAAATATAGGAAATGTTGGGAAGGTATGAATTGAAGGATTACCAAGCCGCAACAATATTATTGACTGTTCAGAATTGCTAGAAAGGCTATAAGGGATTTTTGTACCACCCAACTACATAAGGGGAAGAAGACATAATCTTCTGAACGTTCCCCATTACAGAACAGATGTAATGGCCCGTACCACCCTGGTGCGATTTATGGAAAAAAAAATGAACTCGCTCTCGAACGAGGTAGATATTTTCCAATGGAATATAGGACATTTCAAATTGTACCTTAAACACAGAAAGCCGTCGTCGAACCGCATATCACTCTATACATAATTGGCAGCAGCTGTCGTGTGATAATGAAGAAAAATATATAGGTATATTAATGAAACTCCTGTTTCGCATTTTATTGTATATCTTAAAAGTATAATAATGATGTACATAATAATTATTTAAGTAATGCATATAACGCTTGCATAACACCAGGCGTAGATTTTTTCACTGTTACTTTAATTTTTGAATCTAATTGTATTCTAAACCAACTAAACCATCCAGAGACCCAAACACATTAAAAAAATCATCATCATCGGTCCAGCCGTGTAGGATTTTAGTTACGTACATACGTACAGAAGAATTATGTATATATAATATATAAAGATAAATTATATATCCAAACCAAAGACCTTATTGATCCAAACAAATTCACGAAATTCCCCGATTCTCCTATAAATACATATTCCTGCTTCGTCTCTATTCAGATATTGAAACAATATATACAGTGTGTAATTATTTAATTAATTTTATATAAGTTTATGTTGTTCTTACATCAACAGGACGCTCTATCGAGCCCTGCAGTTCCTCTGTCTGTTCACGTGGCTCCACAACCACCTCGTCTATTATTGGATGGAACACCTCTGGCTGTTGGACGTCCCCTGCCAGCTGCTCAAGGACGAAGGACTTCGGTTCTTTGTGAAGCTCGATATGGGAATCCTCCAGCTGCCATTTCATGGTACCTCGGTACGTTCAATTGTTCATCGTCAGACATGACGTATGTATATTTTAGTTTGATATAAATTATCAATAGAGCAAAAATGTTACAATATTTATCAAGTGTACCTTGAAATAGATGACCAAATGAAATTGAGTATATTTCTATAAAACAATAACTCAAATTTCCAGAATGTTACAGCATTTTAACACATGAATAAATCATGTAGAAGAAATGTAGGGAATCCAATCCGGCAAATGCAGAATCAGTAATGCGGGGCTACAAGTGAGGGATCCGAATGACTAGCGGGACTGAAAAAATATCGGAATTTGAAAAAATATGTGTACTAATTTGTTAATGTAATCAATGAATACGTAAATATGAAAAAAAACATGTATCTATTCAAGATACTTTCCTCTCCATATAAAATTGCGACTTGATAAGCATCACACAACTGAGAACAAAATGATTTTTTTTTGTACGTGTGAGATAGTATAGTAGCTAATTAATTTTGGCTAATAACTTGAGAAATTACATAGGCTTCGGAAAGCGCATATTTGTTTTAATACTTGTGTGGTAAATAAAATAATGTGCAAATTGTAAATTATTTGGTGGAATATCCAACTTACAAACGTGCTGTGTACGTATTACGTGTACATTCAATATTTTTATTTCATTCGATCAGCAATGATATAAAATCGGTGTAAAATAAAAAGTTTCTTTTGAAAATATTTTTAAGGGCTAAAGATGGTGTTACAGCTTACAGCTGTATTCTTAAAATTTTATTATTTAATTGCATTCTACTTAATTTAATTAGCAACTGAAAAAAAAAAAATTGGGATACGCAGAGCAAAAAAACGCAGACAGGACAAATCAACACCAAATCCAAATACCATCACAGACTATAAAAAGATGTTTTGAATAGATCCAGGAAATAACAACTTTTCTTTGATGATCTGTTTAGAGGAAGAGCAGTTAAGCGCCTGGAGCCAGACCAACTCATCCGAGACAGAGAGGCCCAGAGTATGGGCTGCCAGATCCGCTCTAGAGATTGTGGGAGCTCGCTCATCTCACGGCAAGGTATTGTCTTGCAGGGCAGCACATCCAGCTTATCCGGCCCCTGGATATAAGGTGGCCACGGCTGTACTAGATGTAACATGTAAGTTTCATTAGCTGGTATATACTCTATAATATTGTAGGCCTTCGTGGCTAAGTTGGTTATAGCTTAATCTTCTTGGCCATGTTCAATCCAATGCTGGATAAAGGCCTCTTCTAAACATTACCATTTGGTTCTCTCTCGAACTGTTTGGAGCCATTCACGGCTCGTATGTTAGACAGTTACATCTGTCCATTTTATGTTACAAATAAATTATGTAGGTATGTGATATAATGTTGATACATTTTTCATAATTCAGCCCAAAATTGTCAGTTAAATACTGCATCAATAGTATAAAATTATATATTGAACAGTCTAAATATTTTCAGCCTTCGTGGAAAGATATCTGACTCCTGAGCCAGATTTCCAGTTCCATTCCCTGTAGAAATATAGATTTTAATTATGTTTCCAGGACATGAAATTCGATTGACATGGTAAAGAATTTTTTGCAAATTGTAGAGTTTGACGATTTTCTCATGAATCACATCATTATATTTTAAACAAATTTATATGAGACCAGTCCTTAATTTATTTCAAGAAAAAAAAGGTTGGACTCTCAAAATCTCAGCAATATACAGAAGTTTGAGTCTCTGAAGAAAAAGTTTTAAATAAGATGAAAAAAGAAAGGAGTTGTTTGTTGATCACTGTTAAGAGACGCAAAGCCGCTACAAATTATAGTGGAAGGACCCGATAAACATACAGACAACACACCTCTACCAATAGTCAAATACCTTGGATCTGTTGTAACACTTAATTATGCTTCCGTAGATGCAGACATAACACACCGCGTGAATAAGGACTGGATGTAGTGAAGAGCCTTGTCGGATGTTATGATGTGTGACCCAAGGATGCCCATAAAAACTAAGGGCAATGTGTATAAGACAGCTATGCTCTACGGATCAGAATGCTGGACCATGTAAAAAACACGAGCAGAAAATGCACACAGCAGAAATGAAGATGCTTAGGTGGTCCGCAGGTGTTACAAGGGAGGATAGAATTAGAAACAAATTTGTTAGAGGTAGCTTCGGGGTCGCGCCTATTCCGGAGAAACTAAAGGAGACCAGACTCCGATGATATGGACACGTAAACAGACGAAATGACGATCGCGTGTTTAAACTTGCACTGGACATATCCACTCAGTCCAGAACTAGAGGTCGTCCACGAGCCATCTGGTGGACACATATTGAGAGGGAATTGAGGGAGAAGAAGCTAACCAAGATCGAAAAGTCAGACGATTGCGTATACCAAAAGGGCCGATTCCAGATGAACTGGAAAGAGTCAAGGAAGAATAAAAGAAGAAGATAACTTATAGTGGAGGGAAGGAAGACGGAGTATGGGGCGTAAAGAATACCTATAGTGTTTTAAAAATCTTCAGCGGTGGTTTCGGATTCCGGATGTGGCGTCATTTTAATTAATTAGCTTGGCACAAATTGTGATGGTCATCAACTAGGAGCGTTCCGTTAGGAGCGGCACAAGAAGAAGGATAATGAAAAAAATAATTGAAATCGGACGTGGTAAAGAATTATTTACATAAATTGATAACCTCCTCCTTTTTTGAAGTCGGTTAAAAATAATTCGAATCAGCCCAAAATTCAATTTTTTTTATACAAGTTTCCTTTCAAATTAATTCGTATTATGTAGTTATCTTCATATTCTTCTTATAGTGTTGCTCCAAACCTAGGTTGGTGACCATCACACCAAACTCATAACGATCTTGGACGAACCTTATTAGTGACACCGCATCCGAAATCCCGAACCACTGCCTGAGATTTTTAAGCCACGATGTTCTTTTACGCCCCATACTTTTCCCTCTATATTTCCCTCCCACTATAAATTGAAGGAGGGAATATTTTTCACCATAGAATAGGCGGCCAAAGTATAAGTGCATATTTATTTTATGAATATTTGTCTTTCTTACAGTTCCGCCTGTGGCGCATATCACTGGCGGAGACAATTTAGAAACAGTGGAAGAAGGAGGCAGATCACTCTCTTTGCACTGCGTTGCTGAGGGAAATCCCCCGCCAACTGCTTGGTGGGTGCGGTCTGCTTCTCTGTCACCTCCTCCCACTTCACCAGCAGACACCTTACTTTTGGCTCCCATTGCCAGAAATCATTCAGGTAAACCAAAAAGATCATAAACTATCATTTACCGTACACTCTCATTACGATGAGTTTCTCGAGGTTATTAGTGATCCACCTGGCAATACCTATATCCAAAATATTTAAGAATACCCATACAATAAACAGATTAACAATAACGATATTTTATCTGTTGTTCATTTAATATAAACCAAATAATGACAAAAGAACATGAAAAATATTATGTTGTTTTTCTACCATCACTACCCATTCTGCTCATGGTGGTAATTAACAGCCCCCTAGCAAAACTCACGAAGAACATAACAAGAGTTTGGAGAACTCTAAAACCTTGCAGATACTGCACCTAAAATTCCAAAGAGAGATTATTATAAGGAAACAGCAGGCTCGCCATTCACCGAAGATAAGAGTGCACTTTATTTTCGACAAAAAGTCTTGATGAAAGCTCTGAAGTTTCTCTTCGCGACTACAAGGTCCGCATGTCCAATGGGTCCAAATGCGTTCCCTCGAACATCGTAGTCAACACAATCACAAAGTTATATAAAATATTATAATCAATTTACATATAGATGTTTTTCAATCTTTCACAACTACATAATTGATAGCCGCCATAATTCATAGTCGTAATTTATAACAATGTCATGTTATCAGGTTATTAAGAAACTGACTGTTTCATATTGCACAACTGATTGTATTGACAAATATGAATTATATCTTTGTCCTAGGAACGTACACCTGTCACGCTAAAAACTCAATGGGAGAGTCTGATCCAGTAAGCATTGAAATCAACGTCAAATGTAAGTTTATTTAATTTATTTTAAAATATAAATAAAATACACATATAGTTCAATGAAAATATAATAATAATAAATCTTTATTAGCTAAAATAAAATTCAAACAAAACATCATGTACAAAAGAAAACATTATTATAGCCAAAAGGCGGACTTTTTAATAAATTAACGTCTTCCAGTCAACCTAATTCAAATACCTGATCATTATGAAATAAAACTTTGAATAAAAATATATATAAATATTTCGGAGGAGGTGACAATTAACGCATAATATACCAATCAAGCAAAAGAACATTTTTTTTCGTGATCTTTCTAGTTATATTTGCTGGTTTAAATAAATTAATATTTAATGAGATAATTACTTCGCAAATGATGTTTTAGACGAAGCCCGTGTGGTGTGGGTGGGTCCAGAACCTGCTGTTCAGGCTGCCCTCTTCTCTCGAGTTGTGTTGGAGTGCAGAGCTGAAGGAAATCCGCCGCCGCGGTACATGTGGACACATCTGTAAGATCAATCAGATCATTCATTACCTATTGAATTTCACCTTATCAACAAGTTATTTATAGTACATTAAAACTATACAAGCAAATCTTTGCAAAATCTAATTTAGAATCCTTAAAAACTTATTGTTTGTGCAGACTCCAATCTTTCAATTGCAATTTGTAGAATTCCATAAAGGAAATATACCGACGAAGATGTAAAATTTTAAAAGATATTAGATCTAAAAAACCTTTATCAGAAATTGTTTTACTTATGGAAAATAATCAATAATAGTTACTCGCGATACTTGACCATTATTTGGAACAACACTTTTGGAACAAAATTTACAATATAAATATTTCGAGCATATCAATAAATTATTAGAACACAGACTAATTCAAAACATGAAATTTTTGTTGATAATTGTAAAAGATTTGATAATATAAGGGAATATTTTCAACCAGATGTAGCCAACTAACCAACCTTGGTAACATGACGCCACATAAAGATGTCGCTAAAATAATTCAAAATATTTTTCAGGCCATTAGAGAGTATAAGCAACGCAGACGTAAGAGGAGGAATGCCAGTAGGACGAGACTCACAACTGGTCTTACCCAACGTGTCTTATCACCAACAAGGATCCTACAGATGTACAGCAGCTAATACTATTGGAGGAAGGGAGAGATGGCATGCAGCTGATGCCATCACATTAGCTGTGGTTGGTATAAAATTATACCTTCAAAAATAATATAATGGTAAACGACCAACAAAAGGCACCCAGCCACACAATTTCTATAATCAACTAATTCATTTTATTCTAGGTTGGTCCGCCAGTTGGAGAGGGTCCAGGATCTGGAGTTCCTGCTGAAGCAAGATTAGGTGCTGACGCCCGAGTATCTGCGTTGGTTTGTGCTGAACCACCACCGAGACGTGCTGCTTGGCATTGGGGCAGCCTCACTCTCAGTGTACCAGCTCAAATAGGTCAGAAACATAACTTTTTCCTTGCCATTGAAGTTTTGAGCTTTTCTTTTCAAGTATCTACAATCAACTAGACTAATATATGTAACAACTTTGGGATGAGGATGTCCAGCTCTCCATCCATATCTTTGATGGTCTGTCCGGCCGGCGCGGCGGTCACTGGCCCTTTGGAATTTAACGCATCGTAGTTTTAAAAATCCTTTCAGGATTCGTCCTGCTTTGCCTGCTCTACCTTACGATGTCCTCTACATCGTAGGTACAACAGAACTAATCATCGGGATTCTGATGCATCTGATAGTTCGTCCCGATAGAGGTCTAAAAGTTTTCATTTCTGTAGTTATAATTGAGTTATAGAATTTTTCAATTACTTCAACACTATGTAGGTCATTATGGGTCAGATTCATATGCCTTCATGGGTCTGATGATGATATATGTACCTATATGTCTCTCTCCTCAACATTTATCCCACATGGTGCTGGAGTCACCTCTCCTTACTGAGCACCTCCATTTCGTCCTCCGAGACATTACATGCCCACATATCCTTCGCTACCGAGCTCCTCCATTGTCTTTTGGGACTCCCTATGGGTCTTTTGCACGTGCGTTAGTCCAGTGCAGTGATGCATAATATTATGTTTTCTGACGGTTTTCTTCGAATATGTCCGTTCAGCCTATTCTCATCAGCTTCTCGGAGACTTCGTGTACCCAGGCTACCTCTCACATATTCATTACGGATTTTATCTCTCCTTATTGATGCTTTTTAATCTGCTTTTCATCATCCTAACTAAATAGACTAAATATAACAATTCGATTTTTAATTACAGGTCGTTACAAATCAACGGAAGCCGTTAAACGTGGCACGTGCTATTTATATGTCCTACACGTGCAATCTACAACACGGCAAGATGCGAGGACATATCTTTTGAGGGTCGAGAATGAACGTGGAGCAACAGCTCATGCTGCCTCCCTTGTACTTCATGGTAAATTTAATAATATAATAAATATTTCTTGTTATAAATATCCAAATACAACGCCACATCTGCTGTCGAATTTCAGATTTTCTTTGATCAAGTCACTAGTAACGCCATCTACACATAAGATTCTGTACGTATGTATATGTATAACTGAATTTGATGAATTTTTGTATGTGTGTGTTTGTGGGTCCTTGGATGGTTTAGAAGTTTAGATAAACAAATCGTATTTTTTTATGTACGCCTGGTGTTATGCAAGCATTATAACTTTTAGGATATACAATAAGATTTGAAACAGGAGTTTCATTAATATCTTTATATAACATAATCCTTCTGTACGTGTGTATTGTGTATATCAATAAACTCCAAAATGAATGGATATAATTTTGATTTTTTTTTCTACTATCATTTCTTACTATTTCGTAAGAGCCGGGTAATCTAAAATGCTCTCAAATAAGGCGTAAAAGACACAAATGTATAATATACCACAGATGTAGAATATACGAAGAAAAGAACAGAGTACCTCAAACAAGAGCTTTCATTCCAGCATAAATAACAAATCCATTCATATACCTATTATTTTTTGATTACTGAAACTACTTTAAAAACTTACAAAAACTACTTTCTTGGAAATTTAAATATTGCTGATGGAACACCAACAAAATATACAAATGTTGTCTACTATATAAAAAAATATCCCAACTTATGTAAAAAAAACTCTGAACAAGTATACATATTTAGACATATTTAGATTTTTATCTCTTATTGGGATCAACCATACTGTATACAATTTTTCACGTATAAGAAATTATATTGACACACTCAGGGCATTATGTACATCAAAAAGACAACACTTACGCTGCTGAGCTCACAGTGCAAGTGGTTTTTAACAATCTCTTGTACACGTATACATACATAATTTAAAATATTCCGTTATATTTTTACGATAACAATTTTTCGTTCATTCATAGATTTAACGCAAAATTATTGAAAAAATAATGGTACAATTATAAAAAAGTAACAGGTGTATAAATGAGAAAAGAAAATTTATTTCCAGAAAATGCTGCCTTGGCTCCTGTTATAGGGGCCAGTATTGTTGCAGTAGCCCTCTTCCTTGCAATCTTCTGCATCATCAGAAGATGTCGTAATATACAAGGTAATTTCTAATTTGCTTTTCCTTATTTTTTCATCACACAAACTTTTTGAAAAGAAAAAAGACACTTTCAAGCGTTTTTTTTTCAATAAAATAAATAGTTCTCTTCAAATATGATTTCACTATCGACAATATATTTCTTACTCCACACACTCAATTTAGAATATCTGGGCATGATAAAAAAATATTAGAATGAATTTTATTACTTAATCAATATTTAAATAATTAGGTATATGTAATCACACATGAATAATTTGTTATATATATTTTATCTTTCAGACAAACACGAATATAGTTCTTCTGAGCTGAACGAGTAAGTACTTAATGATTATTTTCATTTAATACCTAAAGTAAATTATATTTCAACAACTTTTTACATTACTTTATAAGAACCTACGACTCGAAAGAAACGGTTGACATGGTAAAGGATTATTCGCCTATAATTAGCAATATGCAGATGCCTTTGCAAATTGAAGAGTTTGATAATTTTATCATGAATCCCATCATCAGATCTTGACCATGTATATGACACCACCCCTTAAATACCTCCTTTCTAACGAAAAAAAATAATCGAACGTTGTAAAGAATTTTCGCTAAATATACATCATGTCAAATTGATAATCTTTAAATGTTTACTATAAAAATTTGGGATATATGAGTTGATTCACAAACTGTACCTAATATTATACAGAGGGATGCTGGAGGAAAAAGGGAACGCATGCAATGAAAGAAACGACGATACATCGAGTCAACCATTCAGGAATCCTTTCTCTATTGGAATTCCAACAATGTGAGTAGATATTTATGTGGTGGATTGTATCATCATCGAGCTTTATTATTGTTTAAAATTAAATCATCTACATGAAAATAGTTAAATATTTTTTTATTACTTATATTTAACATCTCAAAAAAGACGAAGTTGAAATATCATAGGAGAACCAGGAACGCAATACACCTACAGGGCTTACGACCAGTCATTGGCTGTTTTATGTGATCACTTTATGCGCTTGCGCAACGTTCACCAGTTTTACCTTCTTATAGAGTTCCCTATGAATTAAATTTTTGAAAGATCTGTATATTTTAATCGTGAAAATCTGTTCGTTTAAAGCTGAAAACACCATTGCCATTTATCAAAGGCTGACGAAACTTTTTTGTAACGCCATCTATTGAGTAATAAATTGGTTTGTTAACAATGAAAGCAACAGTCCTTATTCATAAGGTGACAATACTTTATCACTGATGTCACCCCTGGTACCACGCCAGAATTGTAATTTCATTTCTGGTTTGTTTACTTTATTGTACCAATGTGTATATTTATTATGGTTTTAACGGTATATTTTTATATTTGAATATGCAACTATAAAAAAGTTTGATTGAAATAATGATTTATTTGCTGTAATCATAGTATATGATTGGACAAAATTTTAACCACTTTTTTACAACAAATAGCTGTTTTTCAGTAATGCCTTGGTCGTTCACAAAAAAATTAACATTTAATAGTCAGCAGGTAGGTATGTAGGAAATATAGAACACAAAAAGTAAACAATAAGAAAATACCCAAATGGAAAAGAATATAAAATAAAACACAGTAAAAATAAACAAAATGACATAAAGCGCAAATTTGTTTTTTCCTTGGTTGGTAATGTGCAAACCGCCCCCTTCCATGAGAAAATTCTTAAGTTATTTGCCGGAATCTGAACGTTTGGTCTATCGATCGTCTGCTTACTATATGGTCGTATTTTTTATATTTCATTTTATATATCGAGATTTTTTTGCTTGGTTGCTCTCCTCTCCGCTCCACGACTAAATACATCAAGAAGTTTGTCGGCATCTGTAATTTCTTTTTGTTGTCTCTTTGTTCTTAAATGTTTTTTTTTTAAGTATTTGTTGTTTTCAGTGACAAAGGTCAGACCTTACCAGCTGATGCCGTATACTCCTCCAGTCGAGTGTACTCACCAGATGCCCTCAAGGTTCGCAGGGCCGCCCTCATCCTCCAGCCCCCTACCACCGTGTGACACGTGTGTGTGCCCTGTGTGTGTTACACTTATCACTATATTAATATACCTAACACACTCAAAAATTATCACTTTTAACACCAAATAATTTATGAAACTAGTAAAACCTATAATGTATTACCTCTGTGGAAAATTATATTATGTTTTATTCAAACGTTACTAAATAGGAACATTCCTATTACAGCGTTATAGAATATGAACTTAGACTAAGTGGAATAGCGATGATTATAATGCGATGGTGGAAAGAAATTTGTTTGAATATTTAGGTACTTTTTTCCGATGCAGTTATCGTGATTGTGTTGTGAATGGAACATGTGGTCAAAATTTTGAGAAACTATTTAAAAACACTTACTAAAATATTAACAGTAATTGGGTACTTTTTGTTAAATTTAATTTAAATAGCCATTTTTGTTGTAACAATAACCTGAAAATCCAGATATATGACATTTTGATCAATGAAATGCATAGAAATTTGATTTACCCAGATTTATCTATTTCATGTATGATAGAGTTAGAAATGAGGTCACTAGGAAAGAATGTAAGATGAAGAAAGATGTAGTAACTAGAATGAAAGTTAACACACTTAGATGGTTTGGTCACGTGGAAAGAATGAATGAAGACAGGAATGGAAAAAGAGGTCGGGGGCGCCCAAGAAAAGGATGGCACGACCATGTGAACGATATTCTGAAAGAAGGAAATGTTAGAAGTCTGAACAATAGAAGAACATGCATGAGACCTAGCATGAATGTTGAAGAGGCGGTGAATGTATGTCAAGATAGAATAGTGTGGCGTTCTGTTCTCTCTGCCTACCCCGCGAGGGACATGGCGTGATGGTATGTATGCATGTATGTATGTATCTATTTCAAATTCGCTTTACCCTATGAAATATGTTTGACAATAATTTATTTTATTATTAACACTACCTCACTGACACGCATTTGCACGCACTATAAATAATAATACTTTTATTGTTTCCAAGATAATAATTGAATTAAATTGTTATTTAAAATGTTATTTATATTGGTGATTAATCTTATTTATATGACTTTTTAATATCAAATTAATTTATACAGTCAAATAAACAATATCATGTATCGTTTATTTTAAATTTATTAAATAAATAAATATATTTTTATGCAGCCAAGGTTTATGGAAAGGTTTTGGAAAAAAATTAACATTTTTTTTTAATTTAATGTGGTATGGGATATTAACTTGGGGGTCTAGTATGACGAAATGTAATCCATTGTAACTTTTCATACATAGGATTAGTTGTTGTATTTCACTAAGACGAATGTGTGGTAAAACGATGTATGATAGAATAAGAAATGAGGATATTAGACGAGAATGTATGATTGAAAGAAATATCGTAAGTAAGATGAAAATAAATGCCCTAAGGTGGTTCGGCCACATAGAAAGAATGAGTGATGACCGTCTGACAAAAAAAGTATACAAGGCTCGTAATATTTAGACTCTCATAATATTTTGTGAAGAAATGAAAGAAGTTGTATATGGTTATTGGTTCAAATTTTAGAGTGAATTCTAATGACATGTCATTGTTTATTTTTTTTTTCAGGAGAGCGTTGAAGTTGAAAAGGACCACGTTTACTCGGTATTAGAGCCTCGTGTCCAATATGATGTCACAATCTCCAGACTGGGTACACCTTCCACCCACTTGACTGTATCTCGTCCATTGGGAGCTCCTCCTGTCATTCCAATACCCACAACCTCTACACCTGAGCCTGCGCCGTTGACAAGGGTTCACAAAGCGAGGAGATCCGCGAGAAGTTCAGCAAGAAGTTCCGGAAGAAGTTACAAAAAAGGAAGACCGAAATCTTTGCAGTCATACGATAATCCTAAATATCTCGACCATTTGTTTCCGAGTGCTGCTGAAATATAAAATACAATTGTTTTGTATTTTTAAGCATAATATAAAAAATATTTGTAATATTTGTTTATAGTTATAAAATAACAATCGTTAGATGTGTAGATATTAAAACCTTAAATAATAAAAAAGTTTTCTTACTTAAGTTCGTATTTTGTTAATAAAAATTTTAACTAAATAAATTCTGTGTTTCCCTTCAAAAGAAAGTTGTACTTATTGTTCCTTTTTTGTATTTTGACAAAGAATACAAAATTTGTAATATTTAATATCAGTTTAATATGTTTTCAAGCAGTAAAAAAATATTTTAATTTGCCAACTAGAGAATTGCGTGAAAAAACAATATATCTATAAATTCTAACTTAACAGAATAGTGGATGCCATACATTTCTGATTTCGCAAACATCTTCCATTTACATATAATCAATTAATGCATCGTTTTATATACATGCACATCGATTAACCTAAATAAAGGCATTTTATGTGGAAAAGAAAATGTGTAGCCAGAGGCACTGTTACAACTCTTGTTATTTCTTTATTTTTAAATTACCTGCCTGATGGTTATAATTCCGTCAATGCACTATCTACAAAAATATGAACATAAGTAAATAAATATATGATTTCAAACAGTTTGCTTAAAAAATCCTCGAATCTGGAAATATTTAAAAAATGACAACACTGAGGAAAGAAAATGACGTAATCAAAATTCAAATTTAAAATTAACGATACACAAACCGACTTCAAAATAAAGTTTCTATTCAGAACAAAACAAGTTTTTTCTTCACGCGGCAGCTGTGTTCATTTTTACTAATTGGTAGTATTTTGTTGTACAACTGGTTTGCCGCAACCCGACCTATGAATAATTCGACAAACAGCCGGCCGTAGTGATGGTGACATACAGTATACAGTGCCCTCACTCGGGCTCATGTTGAATGTTGACTCACGGCCTTAGGTACTTATTTTAGTGATTTTAGTCATTCTTGAATTGTAGCGCCGCGTGTCTGTGCTGTCGCTGTGCTCGTTCGGCGGTTAATGGAATTTGTGATATGTCAAAGTTGTGTGTGAAAAGTTTTATCTGGTGTTTGTGATTATTTGACAAATAGATTGATACAAGACTTATAGGATGGCGTCCCAACCAGAAGTCGGGGTGGCCGATTTCATCCTTGTGGATGACTTAACTCCGGAATCCTTCATAGACAACCTGCACCTAAGGTAAAGGACATACAAATTATGCGGTTTCGATGTCAACAGGTTGATTTGTGATGATGCGATTTTCATAAGAATCGGAGGGCGTGTCGGGAATGTTGTTATATTTAATGTTTTGTAGTTTAATATCTAATTTTAATTTAATTATATCCTAATTATACCACACGCGTAAAATAATGTATATTTTATTTATCACTCTAGTTTTTTATGACATACGTTCTAAATCCAGTTAGAAACTATTAAACCCCCACAACACAATGATTAAAGCCGGTACAAGTTTTGCAATGCACAAATAAAACGTTTGTTCAGTTTTATTTTAATCAAATTTATGTATTACGATTTCTTAATATTATTCTTTTCATTTTAAGTGAGTAGGTACATGTTTTTTAAAGTTTTATAGACATTTGAATTTTGTATAACCGAAAAAAAAGAAGTTTTAACACCATGGATATGAATATTATTTTCAGTATGTAATTTTATTCAGCCCTACTTTTGGTATTGTTTATTATTTAAGAAATTACGTCACTATCAAAGCCTTCTTGAAACACCAGCCATGAAATTTGTCCCGATCTTTTTTATGGAATCAAATTGGTATTTTTTAACAGATTTTTAATTATCTCAATAGAGACGAAGTTGGAATATTTATTGTAGGAGAACCGGGAAATCAAGGCACCTACAGGGCTTACGACCTGTCATCGGCTGGTTTACGTGATCACTTTATGCGCTTGCGCAACGTTCACCAATTATGCCTTTTTAATGAGATCCCTATCAATTCAATTTTGAAAGTTCTATATATTGTAATACTGAAATTCTTTTCGCTTGAAAATAAGGAATTTTTACTACAGCCATCTATGGGTGAAATTATGAACAACAATCTTATTATTATTTTTTTTTTATTTATTTATTTTGTTGTAACGCCATCTATTGAGAGAATTGGTTTTTTTGTAAATAATGAAAGCTACAATTCTTATATCTGAGGTGACAATGCATTTTTCGCATAGAAGTCACCCCTGAATTGCGCCAGACTTATAAGGTCATTTTTGTCTTATTTACCTACTTGTACCAATGTGTAAGTAATCGAATATTTTTATTATTAAATAAGACAAAAATGACCTTATAAGTCTGGCGCAATTCAGGGGTGACTTCTATGCGAAAAATGCATTGTCACCTCAGATATAAGAATTGTAGCTTTCATTATTTACAAAAAAACCAATTCTCTCAATAGATGGCGTTACAACAAAATAAATAAAAAATAAATAAATAATAATAATAAGATTGTTGTTCATAATTTCACCCATAGATGGCTGTAGTAAAAATTCCTTATTTTCATGCGAAAAGAATTTCAGTATTACAATATATAGAACTTTCAAAATTGAATTGATAGGGATCTCATTAAAAAGGCATAATTGGTGAACGTTGCGCAAGCGCATAAAGTGATCACGTAAACCAGCCGATGACGGGTCGTAAGCCCTGTAGGTGCCTTGATTTCCCGGTTCTCCTATATGTTTGCGCATATGCAATAATAAAAATATTCGAATCAAATTGGAATAATTTATAATGGAATCTATCTACATATATGTTGATTTTTTATTTGCATAATGTGTGTAAAGTATTTTGCGAAATATTTTTTTACGTATTTTACCCTCCACACTATGGAATAGTGGAATGTCATGATTTCACAATCTTTAAGCGTATTTTTTTACATGAATTTCTCAACGGGTATCATGTAAAAAGTGCACACTGTGAGTTTCGTCGTGATGTGTTTGGTGCAAAGTGCATAGACCTAGAGCTGATTATTTTTCCATAGACAACTTTTAATTCATCATTAACGTTGTTTTTTTTTTGTGTCCTCTCTGCAGCCTAAACTATAAGTCCGATTGACTTCATATTGATATCATATATATAAGCATTATGTTAAGTAAATAAACTTGGAGCTGATTAGTTTTCCATAGATATCCGTTGATTTCTTCTCTGTGATTTCATCTGTCCAAATTTTCAAAATGCTCTCACGGTCTGGAAAATCAAGGTATTTTTATACTGTTTGAAATTTTGATACAATAAAAATACACTCATCAAAAATGCATTCAAGGATTGTCGAAATTTAAAGAAAAAATCTATGGTCTGCCATATCAATGTGAAATAAATTTCATATTTGTATGAAAAATGTATATAACAGAAGTAAAATAGCTTCTGTATGGGAAAATTGAGTGATCAACTTCATATTGATATTGTATGTATCTCTATAGACATGTGTATTTTTTACTCTCCACTTCTATCTTCCTCAAGGGGTATGCATTGAGAACCGAACACCGCATTCTTCTATCTTGACACATACATCGCATTGATACACTGCCTCATATGTGCTCATCTTGCTTGTAATGCAATTTTACTTATAATTTAGAAAATGCATACAATGATTTCCTTGACAATATTTTTGTGTGTATGGTGCAATGTATTGTGAAAACTTTTGTCCTCCGGGAATCTTATATTTGTTTAAGAATATAATGTAAATGTACTTCATAAAAATGCATTAAAGAGATTGTCAACCTTTCAAGAAGAAATAATGAACACTTACTATGGTGTGGAGAGTTTGGTGTTGGCTACAACCCACTCGTTTTAATATAATGCACTAGATCTACTTTGGATGGATGATGGCAGAGTGGTTGTCGTGCTGAGTCGGGTTGAGTTCGAAACCTGCCAAGACCGATTTCATTCACATAGCACAAGCATTTATGCTTAGTTTAAGAAATGTAAAAAGGGTGTATATGTGTGTGTTTCAAGGGTATATTTATTTATTTGTCTCTTAAGATTAGGGGGCGATTTGCACGTAAACCAACGAAGCAAAAAGACAAATTTGCGCTCTGCGCAGTCGGAAGCTTATTCAAGATATTTGGCTAAAATTTTACCTACATAAAACAGTAATAGGTAAACGATGAAACTATCGTATTAGAAATTACTTATATTAGAAATGATGGTAGGTAATATATCAAAGTAGGTACCTATAATTATCGCCAAATATCTTGAACGAGCTTACGGTTGCGCAGATCGCAAATTTGTGTCTTTTTGCTTCGTTGGTTTACGTGTAAATCCCCCCCCTTCTCTGTTAAAAAAATCAAGTTATTTGGCGACACCTTTACCAAGTTTAATTTTGTATAACTGGCTTTGAGATAATGCAAATGATCAGTGACTCGTGGACATTTATATAAAAATAATAAATACTTTGGCAATGATAAAGCTTGTAAGGTTGTTTAATAATATAGGTACGTTGTACGGCAGGATAAAGAATGAAGATAGGACTGAATGAACTTGAAAACAACTATTTACAGAATAAATAATATTGTATAAACACCGCGGTAATTTAGGCATACGTAAATGCATATAATTATATTGATTTATAATCGTGTAGTAAGATATTTTTAAAAGTCGCTTCATTATTTTCTTTAACATCGCTTAATTCAACAAATCGACATAGAAAATATATAAATGTTTTTTTCATATTTATTTTTTTGAATAACTAGGTATATCAAATGTTGTATTATACATACATACATATACATACCATCACGCCATATCCCTTACGGGGTAAGCAGAGAGAACCGAGCGCAATACTCCTCTATTTTTGCATACATTCTTAGCTTCCTTTACATCCATGCATCGTCTCATACATGATCGTCGATTATTCAAGCTTTTTATATTTCCTTCTTTCAAAATATCATTCACATGGTCATGCCATCCCTTTCTGGGGCGGCCCCTGCTATTCACCCCATCTCTTACACCCATGTATATTTTTTTGGTTAGTCGTTCATCATTCATTCTTTCAATATGTCCAAACCACCTCAAGGAATTCACTTTCATTTTATTTATAATACTCTTTTTCATCTTGCATTCCCTCCTTATGTCCTCATTTTTTTATTCTATCATATATCGTTCTATTAGGTACATACTCTTCTTAGTGATCTCATTTCCACAGCATTTATTATAATGTTGTATTACCTACGTATAAACTATTTTTTTGTCGTTACTTGTTTTTTACTCCTCACTAACCCAAGGGGATATCTTCTTCTTCAGCCTGTTTTCATCCATTCTTGGACATAGGCCTCCCCCTTGATCCTCCACAACTCCCTGTCTTGGGCACACTGCATCAATCTCCCTTCGGCACATTTCTTGATGTCATCAGACCACCTTGCCTGGGGTCTGCCGACACTTCTTCGGCTTGTTCTCGGTCGCCATTCTAATATCTTTTTGGTCCATTGTGAATCCTGGCATCTGGCAATATGCCCAGCCCAGCTCCACTTAAGGCCAGCGACCCTTTACGCTACATCGGCTTCTTTCTGTCCCTTATTGAAATACCCAGCAACTTTCTCTCCATAGCTCTCAAGGGGATATAGTGGGGAGTTATGATTTCGCAATTTTTAAGGCTATTTTTTTATTGCAGATTATCAACTAGTATCATGCTGAGATTGTATTCTGAAAGTTTCATCACAATGTATCTGTGTGTGTGTGCTATGTACGGCGTGTTTATTTTACTTTATCAATTATAGACTTAAGTACTCGCTTAGGCTCCCATTAGATTTTGAACGATATATGAATAGTGCTTCTCATTTTTTTTAACTGTCAAATATTTCAAAGTGATCCCAGATTTCAAAGCTCAGGAAACATAACATTTCAAATTTTTATTTTCAAATTGGTAAAAAGGCACATCACTTTCATAAAATGGCATTGAAGAGTAATCAAGTTTTTATAATAAAATATTTAAATAAAAAATAAATTAAATTCATTTCATGCAAATACTGAAAAATTTCCATACAAAATTTGAATACTTTATAGAATGACTTGTTAGTGAGGAATCTAGTGTTTGCCACAACCCACTCGTTTAACAATATGTGTCTTTACAAATACGTTCATATGTACCTACACATGTTTATTAATTCCTCAAAACAAGGAAATGCTTGTGGTATTTATTGCTTAATAATTATTGCGGGTCACATTTGCTTCACTAGTGGACATAGGCTTCAAATAAACTTTTACAATATCCTCTATCTGCTGCCATCTACGACCTACAAACCAGAAAATGTCATCTGTCCACCTTTTTGTGGTTTTCCTACGCCTTTTTTACTGACCCATGGCTTCCAGATTCTAGGCTAGTGGTATTAAACAAAAAAAAATCGGTCAAGGCAGAATTGCTAATCCAATAGTTTTCGATAGTGTTTGTAATCAATAGTATATTTACCTGTAGTAATATTTCCGTATGATATATATGTAAGTCGTGTAATAATACTACATTAGACCACAAACATCGTTGTTAACGGATACAATAAATTACTCGACTCTAGAAGGCTGTTTATGTAAGTCAATATTTACGAGGATTTTTTCTATGGTCTTTAGTGATATGGACTGCGATACATTTGAGAACGAAACTTTTTATTGTTGGGATCTTTAAAACGCCGTTATTGATTCAGAATCATTCAAAATATACTGATATTAGAATCAAATTTGTTTACCATTTTTAATAATAATCGTACTTTTTCTCTGAACCAGTACTCACATATACGTAGAACCGTAGCTAAACCGTAATTGTCTAAAAGATGGCACAAAATAGCAACAAAACCGCTTGCAGAAATATGAAGATCTAAGGAGGATTCAAACCTGAAATTGTTTTCTATGCTGTCTAATTATTATTATTAAATTTAATTTATCAAACGACAATACTTTATGGAATTCCATTTACATTTTTATTTTTTTTATAAAGAATACTAAAAATAAAACAACCTTTTTAATTCCGTCTACTTATATTATAAAATCGCCAACTCCATCGTGGATTGCCCGGAACTGCTTGAACGATTAGCTCTTCGAGTTCCCACCCGAGCTACCCGATCCCACCTCTCATTACACCTGCCTCACTGTAACACAAGCGCTAAACAACATGCATTCATGTATCGAGCATCACACTTCTTCAATGAGCACTTAAACGAATTTGACTTATTCAACTCCTCAATAACTAATATCAAATCAAAACTTCTCTTACAATAATTATTCATATAAACTAATCCCTCTCCTTCTGTACTCCCTCTCTTCCCTCCCTATTCCCTCTTAACTCCCTCCTACCTCAATAATACTTACTTCCTACTTTTTACATAATATAATTTTACCTGTATACTTGTGGAAACATGTTATTGGCATACTTAGTTGTTATTATTTTATTTTTAATCCCTTATATTGTATTAAGCTGTTTGTTTCCCGAATATAAATAAATAAATTATTCCACAGTTATTTAATTGACTATTACCTACAACCGGTTTCGTACATTTTCAAGTAGTGACTGCTTTTAAAATAAAAATTATATTTAATATTTTTTAGTTCCTTATTGTACATTTTCTTTAGGACCGTAGTGTTTGTTGCGTATAATTTTATTTGATGGCTTGCATTTAAAGAAGGTTGTGTGTTCGTAGGTAGGTACTCTATTCTTTCTTCCGAATTGGGTAAGCATCGATTGTTATAAATATTTTAAACAGGAGAACTTTTCTTCTTTCTTTTCCAATCGTTGTTTCCTGCTGTGGTATCATTTTACACAAGTAAAATCTACCTTTATTTTTTTTTGTATTTACATTATAAGTAATACATAAGCAATAGGATAATGCTGAAAATCAGCTGCTTGGGGTTTGTCTTCCTGCAACATAGCTGAGCATGGTCCTTTTGAGAAGGAAAAGTTGTTTTTATTTTCATTTGTTGATATATTTCTTTGTATTTTTATGTAAACTTTTTTTTTCGTCTCAATAAATATTTTACTATTTATACGATTCGTCGATCAACAGTGTACAAGATGGGTTGATGGCAGAGCGGTTAGCGCATTGGGTTAGTAATCCAGTGGTCGCGAGTTCGAATCCTGCCTCGACCGATTTCGTTCACCTATAGCACAAGCATTTATGCTTATTTTAGGGAACGTAGGAAGATGTATATGTACTTGTTTAACAAGGACATATTCATTTAAAAAAAATGTGGTCAAATGTGGTCATATGTCAACATCGTTAACGATTTACTTGGTCGAGGACGATATCGGAGATCGCAACAAAAACCCATGCATCATGCAAATCGTAACGATAAATGGACAGTGCATGGCTCTTTGCGATTGATCGTCACGATTTTTGTCTCAGTCGGTTACATGTACGCGCCGCAAGTGCGTGCCTTTGACTAGCGCATTCTCAAATAGTCATATCATTCTCATATTTTTTTATTTTTTTTTCTTTTTTCCTTTTGGATGATTTGAGCCAATATCAGACATGAATGAAAAAACAAAATAACACAAGGATTACAGAATTATAAAATTAGCTTTCAGTGACTTGAGCAGGATCGCTACAACAGCTTCTGAAGCCGAGCTCAACAACGACTCAACATTAACTGGCAGATGCAAGGGAACCTTTCCATAGGCATCATAGGCGTCCCTTAATGGACAACCCAGGAAGACATGGTTGAGCGTCTCCTCATCCAGACCACACTCGCAGTATGGGTTCTGAGCGATTCCAATTTTAAAAAGGTGGGCATCGAACCTGCAGTGGCCAAATCGCATCCTACAGATCGCAGATATCTCTGATCTATTAAATTTCGAATTATGAAACCAAGGTTTACGGGGAATATGCTCCTGAATTAGTTTGTATCTTCTACCCTTCACAAGTGACTCATCCATCCAAAGATATCATTCTCATATATAGTTGTGCCAATCTTTTGGATGAAACCTTAATTCCTTTACAATATATTTACCTGCGAATATTGATTTCGCCTTAATAGCCATTTCTTTACCCACACTTTTCTATATTTTCTTTTCCGTTTTTTTTTTCTGTAGCCGAATTAAATTTACCGCCACATAGGTAATGAAAGGAAGTTCGTTTTACATTTATAAAATAGGGCACGTACTGAATTGTATGTGGGTTTCTCTCCGCGACGACACGTTTTTATCGTTACGTTTCAAATAAGTAAATGATCGATCGTAACGACCAATCGCTTCGTGTATGGGCAGCATTTTTGATGCGATCGATCGTAACGATTTCCTTCAGATCGATCGAAACGACGACGTATCGTACCGTGTATGGGCCCCTTAATAAAAGCTACAACACAAATCACACCCACAAATAATACGAACAATAATGAAACGAATAAAATATGTTATTATTGTGTTTACTTAATTTATTTTAAAACAACCATTCTTTAAATTGGCACTGTTTACAATCAATTGAATTATGTTGATATTATCGTGTTTCTCAATACATGTATGTACTTATATGTATACAACGTATTATATTATAATGTAAATTTTATATGTTGTATGTAGATACCTACCATTCAAATTTGTGATGTAGGTAAACCTTCATAATGTTATATTAATTCAGTAATATTGTTTTTTTATGTATTATTTTATAACAATGACACGTATTAATAATATATGTAAGTATATTTGAATATTCCAACTGTCGTTCAAGAGAATTTATTTCTCTTAACATATCGACATAGTTTCAACCCAAGATCCACGTGACTATGGCCAGGTCTATATAATTTATTTCTCTTAACATATCAACATAGTTTCAACCCAAGATCCACGTGACTATGACCAGGTCTATGGTATTTATTTCTCTTAACATATCGACATAGTTTCAACCCAAGATCCACGTGACTATGGCCAGGTCTATATAATTTATTTCTCTTAACATATCAACATAGTTTCAACCCAAGATCCACGTGACTATGACCAGGTCTATGGTATTTATTTCTCTTAACATATCAACATAGTTTCAACCCAAGATCCACGTGACTATGACCAGGTCTATGGTATTTATTTCTCTTAACATATCGACATAGTTTCAACCCAAGATCCACGTGACTATGGCCAGGTCTATATAATTTATTTCTCTTAACATATCAACATAGTTTCAACCCAAGATCCACGTGACTATGACCAGGTCTATGGTATTTATTTCTCTTAACATATCAACATAGTTTCAACCCAAGATCCACGTGACTATAGCCAGGTCTATATAATTTATTTCTCTTAACATATCAACATAGTTTCAACCCAAGATCCACGTGACTATGACCAGGTCTATGGAATTTATTTCTCTTAACATATCAACATAGTTTCAACCCAAGATCCACGTGACTATGGCTAGGTCTATGTTTTTCGTGTTTTTTCAACTTTGAAATAAAAAAAACACCAAGAGGTTTCGCAGCATATGTGTTATAGATGTATGGATGAACTTCGAATTTGGAGTAGAACATTTAGTGTGTGTGTCCCTTATAAATGTTGATCCGCTTAATGCATAGAGCCTACAGGCCTTCAAAAATTTTATACTTTGAATTTTTGGAGGCCTGTCAGGGACACCAACGTTTAAAATTTTATTTCATTTTTCCATATCTCAAAAATCATAAAAGCTTGAACTCTGAAATTTTGTATAGATATAGACAAATACAATACATGTACAATATCTGGACTGATTTTTATGAAAAAGTTCTAGGGTTTCTCAAACTTTTTTTACTAAGAAAATTATTTTTCAGGAGAAATTTATGTGTTTAACTGCCTGTATATTCATAAAACATACTTAATAGAAAATTTAATTTTCTATCAAAAGTAAATAAATTATAGTAAGTACCTACAATTGTATGGCAGTATACACTACACAATATCTACGGGGACAATATTTTGATACTTGACATCCAAACATACATATTTACATATTCGGGGTTGTAAAAAAGGACTGACCTCCACAGTATTCTAACTTGACATACTTACATGTTTTGTATATTTTTTTTAATTTGGATTTATGGATTTATCGTTTGGTACTAATTCTTCAACTATACATACAACCGCCATCGACAGTTGTATCTCATGTGTTACATGCAACTAGTTTAATAGGAATTGTATATGGAAGTAGCGATTAAATGTCGAGATTTAATCAGAATCTGCTAAGTATTTATTATTCAGATAACACGAACACGCGTGATTTTTATGATTGTTTAATTCCACCAAGCATTTTTTAATCTCCATTATTGAGTTGTTATAGCGGAAGCTTGGATTTTTCTACCTTTAAGCCGGCCTGACACCAGGTAATATTACAACTCATATTTCAACTCATTTGAATATATGAACTGAAAATATGACATTATGCCTGACACGATATCCAAATGACTTAAAAATATTATCACTCCAAAAACATTATATTGAAATTACATATCGATATTAATATTATAATGTTATAATATTGCATGGATTTGATTATATATATATATATATATATATATATATATATATATATATATATATATATATATATATATATATATATATATATATATATATATATATATATATATATATATATATATATATATATATATATATATATATATATATATATATATATATATATATATATATATATATATATATATATATATATATATATATATATATATATATATATATATATATATATATATATATATATATATGTTATATTTGATGTTTTCACGGGTGAAATATGTTATAATATTTTTATCTCGGTTTTCCCGTGTCAGTAGGTCTTGACTAAGACCATTTGTCTTCCGACGTTTCGCCTGAATATCACCAGGCATTTTCAAGGACTTAACGAAAAGCACGCGCGCGACACACGTCTACTCACACTGAAAGCTCACCGTCAAGTGACTCGTAGCGTACAAGATGGCCGCTTATGTCAAATATTTGTTAGCGCGACGTGATTGGCTCCTTACGTACTGTATTATTCGACGCTACGGTCGACTAATACAGTACGTAACGTAACAAAAATAACGACACTCACCAACCCTCCTCGCCGCAGCCAGAGACTACAGACGAAGCACCTGACTTCCTGAGGATGGCCGTCAACGTACGGCTGAAACGTCGAAGACAAGGTTTCACCAGAAACCAAACGAACACGACGCGGAGTACCCGAGAAACGGATACATCATTTACACCCCTCCGCGAGAGCCTGAAAAACAACATATATATATATATATATATATATATATATATATATATATATATATATATATATATATATATATATATATATATATATATATATATATATATATATATATATATATATATATATATATATATATATATATATATATATATATATATATATATATATATATATATATATATATATATATATATATATATATATATATATATATATATATATATATATATATATATATATATATATATATATATATATATATGTTATATTTGATGTTTTGAAAATGAAAATGCCTGGTGATATTCAGGCGAAACGTCGGAAGACAAATGGTCTTAGTCAAGACCTACTGACACGGGAAAACCGAGATAAAAATATTATATATATATATATATATATATATATATATATATATATATATATATATATATATATATATATATATATATATATATATATATATATATATATATATATATATATATATATACGATTACAAAAATATCAATTGCATGTAATTTTAATAATTTCGATAGAAAACTATAAAATAAACAAAAAGTAAATAGACTGCCTTAAAACAGGAATTACATATCGATATTAATATTATAATGTTATAATATTGCATGGATTTGATTATATATATATATATATATATATATATATATATATATATATATATATATATATATATATATATATATATATATATATATATATATATATATATATATATATATATATATATATATATATATATATATATATATATATATATATATATATATATATATATATATATATATATATATATATATATATATATATATATATATATATATATATATATATATATATATATATATATATATATATATATATATATATATATATATATATATATATATATATATGGCTCAAAATCACCAAGGTGGCAAATTTCAAGATTGATTTTGCAACAAAAAATGTTAAAAGTTATAATGATGATAATTACTTAATATTGTAAATATATATGTGTTTAACAATACCTCGATAGGGCAGAGCATAGATTTCATTATTTTTTAAAATATATTGACTTTTAAACAGAGCCGTCGCTAAAAACATCATTTCGGGAACGTTTTTGTAAAGTTAATAAATTGTCCAAAAAAATTAAAGGAATGTTATTTTTTGCATTATTCAATTATTTCGATGTATATTCTCAATATTATCTGACAAAAAAAAAACAATAACATGCACAGAATATTTTTGAGGCAAAATACATATTAAAACGAAAATTAGTAACTAGATTCATGTAAATAATTTAAGAAATATAAAAATATCAGTAACATTTTTAATTAAATTTACATTACGTGGACTTGATTAAGGTTTCTTAACATAAATGTAATCTTTTTTGAACATAAATAAAATTGTATAATGTGTTTTATGAACTTTTAGTATCGTTCCCGGAAATGTTTAGGTGTTCCCGAAATGACAAGTATGTTTGCTGAATGACGATAATGTTATCATGGGGTATTATAGCAAGGGTAAATTTAAATCACGAACGACAGTTGCTGTAATCACAGTTATATTTATTTATAAAGACAAGGTTTTTACTTCACATAAAAATAACTTAACTTGGTTTTAATCACTTCTTGGAATGCTTCTTGGAGTGACGAACGGAAATTGTCATTAAATCTTCGTCATCTGACGAAGATGAGAAGTAAATACTTTTATAAATGCTGTGTCTCTTCAAATTCCACAGGTCTTCCAAATTATCTGTAACCATGAGCTCTTCAGAGATGGGAGATTCTATTGAAGGCATAAAAACATCTGTAGATTCCACTGAGCTTTCATTTAAAAGACTAGACAGCGTGGACAGTTTTATTTCCTTATAAAAATATTCATATCGATATAATTGTATTAAAACTTCTGGCCCTCTTTCCCAAGAAATTTTTGTGACGTTCATAATACCTGGTATGGCATCCAAATTTTTTGGTACGTTATTTTTTTCCTTACTCACAACTTCTTCAGGGATCACTTTTACATTGATAGCACACTCAGTGAAGAAGTTTGCAAAGTCTGAGGCTGTTTTAATGTCATTTCCCATCAACACTTGTCTATCGGCTGTTCTTTTTAGACATCCTCCTACACCGTCCATAGGTCCTTTACCATGTCCAGGTTCACTAAAAGTCCAAGTAGATTTAGTTACTTGTTTGAAATCATTAATCAATGTTAGTATCCAAAGGTTTATATTGGTACGGTTGCGATATTGCGATGTTGGACCATCAGAGTAGATATGAAGGGTGTCAATATCTTTGTTTTCTAAAATTGTAGTTAATATCGGTTTCATATGAGCCCATACTGCATGAGCTTGGTGATCTAAATTTTCACTCACTGTAGCAAATGATCTTGATTGTAAAGCATTGTTTATGTTTCGTGAATAGTATACACCTGTATGGATAGACAACTGATTTTTAGCAAAATGTGTGGACTGTATTTCATTTGCGTACTTGGTAGTATAGTTTTGTGAAAAGTCTATTTGTATCATAATCTCATTTGTAGATAAGTTTTCTTTCAGCTCTTTTTTCAGTTTGTTGTGATTATAAATGCCATAGAGATGTTTTTTCATGACTGGAATGTCTTTACCTAAAGCAGTTTTTAATTCTTTGACTGTACTTGAAATTAAAACCTTTTTTGTTATCTTAAAAGTCTTTTTCTCACCTTTTACAATTTTATCTTCATGAACAGTCTTCCATTGAAAATATGCCAGCGAATCTATGTTATCACCTGTCTCAAATTTCTGATTTTTGCATTTTATACACACACCAGTCATGCAATCATGAGAAGTTATATCACAAGCGTATTCCTCAATAAACTTTTCTACACATCCGTGTTTAAGCTTTTGCACGTTTTTCAGTTTATTAAATTTCAATTCAAAATTTACATGCTTGACACACAAACAAGTTTCTCGATCCTTTAATTTTGGAGCTACGACCCAAAATGGCTTTGCTCTGAGTAGTGTCGTGTAAGATAAGTTAACCCCAGTTTCTTTTGCGAATTTTGATGTCAGGGCTTTAACTGTAAATAAAAGAGTGCGCTTTTGTTTCTTAATTCTATTTTTTTGTAAATAGTCTCTCTTAGCTGGACACATTCGACTGACGTCATCTCTTTCGAAGAAATCTATGACTTTCTGACGAACTTCTGGCTTCAAAACAACCTCGCGAGATTTATGATAATTCTTTAGAATCGATAATTTATCATTTCTTTCTTTTGGTAAAATCTTCTTGGCCATATAGAGCAATTTGTATTTTCTCAAAATACTTCCACTGATACATTTTTGGAAGACCTCTTTCTCTTTGGAATTTTTCGGCAAAGCATCAGCCTTTTCTTGCAACTGTTTATGCAAAACTTCACCAAATAAAAGTTTTTTTCGTACTTCAGGAGGTACGTTAATGTTCTTAATCATATCATCTACTTTGCTGTTAGGGGTAGTGGCGACAGATTTCTTTGCTGCTTCTATTTTTTTTAGTTTTTTCTTTAAACACTCATTTTTTCGTTTCATATGAAGTATAATTTCCTTCTGTTTTTTAATTGTACGGTATGCTTTTGCTCTATCTTTGCGAATTATTTTTCTTCCTACTTGTCGTCTCACTGAAAGGTTTGCGGCCGACTCATTTGATTGTGGCGGTGTATAACTTGTTATATTTGTTAATAACTTTTTCTTCTCTCTGTATTTTTTCGATGCTTTTTTCCAATCTTTTCTCTGCTTTCGCTTCTCTCGCTCAGTCAGATCAGCAATGTTCTTCACTTTTTTTTCAGCTTTCTTCTTTTTATAATATTCTCTGTCCTTAGCCCTTTTAATTTCTCTCTCTTCATCGGTCATCTTATCTAAAAACTTTCTTTTTCTAGCATTAGCCTTTTCTCTTTGGCGTAAATAAGCTGTACTATTCTTTTTCAGCTTCTTATTTGTAACTTTTTTTTTTCTGTAGCGGAAGTCTCCATATCGCTATAAAAAATACAACAAGTATGTCAATTTATTGGAAATTATATACACTATACACACAACACATAAAGAAAGAGAATCCACTTCGAAATCAAAACCATCATTTCCCGAACGTTGTTGTCATTTCGGGAACATGCTATCATGTCCGGGAACGTTCACTAAATGACCGTTCACAAAATGACGATTCTTAATAAACACATGCGCCATATTGAAAGCAGCCATCTTAGACGCGGTGTGACACGGTTAATGTAAAATGTTTGAGGTTATTTTGTTATTATTATGCACTTAAAAGTATTTCTTTAATATTTAAAACTTATAAACGCGTTCCCGAGTTGATGAACAATTGATGTACTCTCTGTAAATAATAAATTGAAAGGTACTTACCATTAAATTATAATTTAATTCACGATAAATACACTGACAGACTGGTTCAATTATTGCTTTCTCTCACTAATGGCGCTAGTCACGTTATGGCTGCGTTCGCTTAAAATTATTTTCGGCTAATTACGGCTGCGTTCACGAAAATGACGCTAACGCTAGCCGACGAAATATTTAAGTAAATTTCTATTTGAAATTGGAGTATTTTTTAAATAACCTTTCGAAAAACTAGTTCCTTGATAAAAAATAATGGATATCAAGCGAGAGAAACTGTTAAATATCGTTAATTTTACATAATTTCATGGAGATACTTCTTGAAGATTGTACTTTAGAACCGTTCCCGAAATGACTTTTCTTATATAAAAATCAAAATAATTTAAAAATTAATATACTTTTGAAGCATATTATATGATGTACAGCTAAAATCAATGAATTGTATTATTTCATTATGTTCATTTAATCAATAAAGTTATTATTTCAATAATTAATTTGCTGGCGAAGCAAATTTCTCACCTTGGTGATTTTGAGCCATATATATATATATATATACACTTGACGGTGAGCTTTCAGTGTGAGTAGACGTGTGTCGCGCGCGTGCTTTTCGTTAAGTCCTTGAAAATGCCTGGTGATATTCAGGCGAAACGTCGGAAGACAAATGGTCTTAGTCAAGACCTACTGACACGGGAAAACCGAGATAAAAATATTATAACATATTTCACCCGTGAAAACATCAAATATAACATATATATATATATATATATATATATATATATATATATATATATATATATATATATATATATATATATATATATATATATATATATATATATATATATATATATATATATATATATATATATATATATATATATATATATATATATATATATATATATATATATATATATATATATATATATATATATATATATATATACGATTACAAAAATATCAATTGCATGTAATTTTAATAATTTCGATAGAAAACTATAAAATAAACAAAAAGTAATTATTATAATTATTCCTAGTTAGGCAGACAAATTCCTAGTTAGGCAGGTAGGTACCACAAAAATGTTTGAATTCATGTATTATATACTTATTAAGATATATTAATATTTTTTTCTTTGTATAAATTCAATATTGTTCCAATGTAATCTGTTTTTTTAGAAAAGTAAATAAATAAATAAATAACGTGAATAAAATTTCATTTAACAAGAGGAAAAAAATTGAGGAGTTGTTAACGTTTTTACCATATAGGTAATACGAAAAAACTTTACAAAACATTAAGTATGAAATAAATAAATAATGATTCCTTCCTTTGTATGAAGATTGACAATGTAGTAGATAGCTAAGTATAGACAAAATAAAAAAACATTATAAACCAAAAGAGAGACACAGTTTCAGTTCATATTACTTCAAAAATTATTGCAAACACTACTTTTTAACTCATATTCCACATGAGTTGGAATATTACCTCATGTCAGGCGGACTTTAGACGTATTATTTATGAGGGTAGCTTAGGCTGACGTTGGAAGGTGTCAATGTATGTGATCTTATGTATAAAAATATTTGTTATAATTATCATTGTCACAATGCTACAAAAAACACATAACAGCATTGATAAATAACACCGGTTCAGATTATATCAATACACCTCATTACACCTAATCAAATATAATTAACTTTCACATTTTTTTTCTCAATAACAATTTAATTTAGGAACTTACACATAATGTACTATTTATGTCACACAACTGTTCAAATGAACACCTCGGCACAGGACTTCCTAGTGAGGTGTTCATTGTACCATCTCAATTACACACTTACACACACTTTAAATATGTACAAATTTCCTTATCTTATAGTATGTAATTGAATTGTAACTTATTCTTTATATTATTAAGAAATAAATAAATAAGTTTTTTTTTGTATTTTTTTGTTGCTGTTTTAATTTTCAACAAACAACACCCAACTAGATCATTTAATTTTATATAAAAATATACACCTTATAACATTAGGGACATCTCAATTTTTTTTACCAATTTTTCTAAAAATTGAATTTAGTGACGACATCGTTTCATTCTATTTGTATGGCAGAATACACATTTATATGTATTATGCCTATTTGTATGGCAGAATACACATTTATATGTATTCTGCCATACAAATGTATGGAAGCTCTCATAGTTTGATTCATAATAGATGCATAACGTCAACCTGTTTACCTATATTCTGTAAAGGAAAAAAGGACCTAACTCCACACTATACTGACATATTTATGTACAAGTTTTGTATAGGAAATCAAAATATTTTGATATATTCAATAATTTGGATTAAAGTTTTATAGTTTGGTAAGTACTTTGTTTATTTTTATTTATACGTATTCTTACACTATACACATACTATCGCCATCGATAGTTGCATTTCCAGTGTTATATACAACTTATTTATAATATACACTTAACGTAGTTTACACCACTTAACTATGAGTACTAACTTCTACCGGTTTCAAAAACTTTAAATGTTTTCTTCGTCAGGAAGACTTACGTACTAAAAATTAAAAATAAAATATAGACTGTTGTTAGGTTTAAAGTTGTGGGAGGAGTCAATTTTAGAAAGTAGTGGGGCGGAACGGTAAACATAAGTGACACTGGGTGGTTCAAAATTTTTTTTTCTTTTTGTTAGTTATAAAAATATTTTCTATTTTATTAATTAATCGGGAATGTATTTAGAATCATTTGGGGGGGGTATGGACCAAAAAGATACACGATGGACCAAAAAGATATTAGAATGGCGACCGAGAACAAGCCGAAGAGGTGTTGGCAGACCCCAGGCAAGGTGGTCTGATGACATCAAGAAATGTGCCGGAGGGAGATGGATGCAGTGTGCCCAAGACAGGGAGTTGTGGAGGATCAAAGGGGAGGCCTATGTCCAAGAATGGATGAAAACTGGCTGAAGAAGAAGAAGAAGTATTTAGAATCGGGTTGTTTGGGAAGTTTGATTGGTTATTTATTATACTTTGTTTATTATTAACACTTTTTCTTATTTCTAAAATTTCTAGATCTGCTAATTTTAAATTTGAGTAACCTGTATGCATAATCTGTAATCCCGTGTCTATATCAAAATGATGGTTAAATTCTATGAGATGTTCAGCAAATTACGAAAAATTATTATTATTCAAGCAACGTAAGTGTTCTTTGACTCTGGTTTGAACGTTTCTATTAGTTTTGCCTATATAAAAATGATTACAATCTTTACATGATAATTTATAAACTCCCGACTTATCTGATTTGTTGACTTTATCTTTATTGTTTAAAAATACATTTTTTAGTCTATTGTTGGTGTAGAAAGCTGGTGAGATTGTGTCAGGGATGTTCTTTTTAATTAATTTTGCTATGTTATTATTAATTATAAGATTAAATCTTATATATTCAGACTGAAAACAGATCCAGACTGAAAACACAATAAAAAACTGTGTGTCCACTGGGAATTGATCCCGGGACGTTTCGTTCAGAAGTCAGATATCTAGCCAACTGAACGACGAAGGCCGACTATGAATTTAGTGACGTTTTGAGAGTGTCTATCTTATTATATTCCTTACTATGTGATATTTACTAAATAACATAATATTATTAGTCTAGACTTGTTTTTAATATCCCATAAATATTTCATTTGTATATATTTAAAGTACATATTTATTTCTAGAAGTCATTGACTTGTCGCGCATGAAATAGATACATATATAACATAACTTACCTATATATCTATGTACATACATATATCCATCATGTCCACATTATCCACAAATAGATACACTGCTTTAGGAACCCCCATTCACCGTTTGCCTATACACCTACATTATATTAGCTTCTTACAACATAATCACAAAATACGTCATTATAATATCGGATGTTTTTTGTCCTCACTTCCCCAAGGGGATATAGTGGGGAGTTATGATTTCGCGATTTTTAACACTATTTTTTATTACAGATTATCAACTAGTATCATGCTGAGATTGTATTCTGAAAGTTTCATCACAATGTATCTGTGTGTGCTGTGTACTATGTACGGCGTGTTTATTTTACTTTATCGATTATAGACTAAAGTACTCATCCGATTCTTTTCAAATTTATTTACTATTAAAATCACAATGTGTCGGAAAATTTATTTGTTTTTTTTTATTTGTTTTGTGACGAATCCAAGTGCCCTGTTTGGTACCCTATGAAATAAACATTAGATACAACAGTGTAATGTTATCACTGAGATACATAATATGATATTATCTAATATATATCGGCATATGTCGGCATTCGTGACTCAGTTGGTTAGGTACTGCTGATCCAAGGGTTCTAGGTTCGATTCCCGGCGGACCCACAGTTTTTAAATGTGTTATTAGTCTGTGAGATCTGTCGATCTGTGAGACGATCAATTTCGTAAGTCTCCAAAATGTGGCAACTTGTTATTGGGTGCGTGTTAAATTAATATTTGACGTAGTACCTGTTAGTTGCCCGAGAAGCACCGCAAAAATAAAATAATTAAAAACGAATACACAAACGAAGAGAAATAAATATAATTTCAATAAAATTACATTTAAAATAATACTTAGGTACCTAATTATTAAAATCTTATCAAAAAACAAAATACTCTGAAAATAAATCAAATGAAAATTCAGATAAAAAATCAGTAAGAGGAGAAAGAAATTCACATAATATCCGACGAGAAAAAATGCCAGGAAATAACAAAATTAGAAAAGCTCAATTGATTTTGCAATGAAAATGAAAAAATTACCAGGCAATAACAAAATTAGAAAAACTCAATTGATAATTGCAATGAATATGGAAAAAATACCAGGCAATAACAAAATTAGAAATCCTCAATTGATAATTGCAATGAAAATGGAAAAAATACCAGACAATGACAAAATTAAAAAACTCAATTGATAATTACAATGAAAATGGAAAAAATACCAGACAATAACAAAATTAGAAAAACTCAATTGATAATTGCAATGAAAATGGAAAAAATACCAGACAATAACAAAATTAGAAAAACTCAATTGATAATTGCAATGAAAATGGAAAAAATACCAGACAATGACAAAATTAAAAAACTCAATTGATAATTACAATGAAAATGTAAAAAATACCAGACAATAACAAAATTAGAAAAACTCAATTGATAATTGCAATGAAAATGGAAAAAATACCAGACAATAACAAAATTAGAAAAACTCAATTGATAATTGCAATGAAAATGGAAAAAATACCAGACAATAACAAAATAAGAAAAATGAAGGATTAAGTTTTAGTTGTATGTTGCATATTATGTATGTATGTAGTACGTGTGTATGTAGATATATTAATGAAATATGTATTGATTAAACAATGTAATGTATGTATTGTGCATATCTGGTTATGTTTCGTGTTTGCTTTCATAATAATCTTTACTTTATAAAAATGCATATATTTCTTATTATGGAAGTGAGATCATTCTCAAAATATTGAATCATTCACCCATACCGTCACGGCATTTTCCACAATGTATGCGTACGTATGTACGTATATTTACTTTCACTACTGTACAATTTAATTAATATCATTTTATGACAATTTTATAACATCTCAATAGAGACGAAGTTGGAATATTATAGAAGAACCAGCACTCAAGGCACCTACAGGGCTTACAACCTGACGTCCGCTGTTTAACGTGATCACTTTATGCAAACGCATAAAGTAATTTCATAAAATATCATTAACTTCCGACAGGGAAAAAATCAATGTTTGTGTAAGTATATGCAACTTTAAGAATATTCGATAGTCAATAACCCTAACTGACCACAATATCTTAAGAAAAATATTATTTTCCTTCATATCACGGCCTAAATCTTCGATCTGCTGATCGTACCACACTAGCTATTCCCATTCATTCTACTGAATTTCGCAGTTTTTCTTTTCAAGTACAATCAGCAAGGCTATGAAATACGAGGCACAAGAAAATGATTGTAATTGAAAAGAGTGGAGGTACAATTCTAAGCCTGTGCTTCACACCATGCTAAATACAAAATCGACTTAAGGGGGCATATAAATCTAAACACCCCCATTTCAAATCAAATTTCTTAAATATGTTAAACAGTGTGTTTTTAGAAAAAATACCAGTAGTGTTTTCAACATTTTTCTAGTGAAATTTTAAAATTTAGTCTATATTCCCCTAAAAAAATAAAAATATCCTTATTTACAGCATTTTTTATAAATTACTCCATAACTATGTGTCATAGTGAAATAAATATTTTTAGGTTATGCTTAAAGAATGCATAAAATCAAATTATTTATTTATTTATTTATCGTATGGTACTAGTGAATCAAATGTTTAAAATCAAAATGAACAAAACACAGCACGATATGTCAATCACACATTCACGTCGAGGGCTCCGAGCCAATCCACAAATGCTTGTGTCAATTCGCAAATGTCCGACTTTGGGCCTTCATATGCATGGACGCTGCATTTTTCCAGTATTTGTTGCATTGTTTGAAAGGGGTGGCCGCAATCGCATTGTGCGGATGGAACAATGTCCCACTTTGCCATAAGGTAGTTGCAGCGTCCATGTCCAGTGCGGATCCTATTCAGGGAGGTCCACAGCCTTCTTGGCAGCTCGAAACCTGGAGGAATCGTCGTTGGAGTTTCCATGTACCTATTAACATCCAGGTTGGAGCTTACCCAGTCACTGTGCCAAGTCTCATTCAGGCTGAAGACCGATAAAGTTTTTTCATTTCAAGTAAGGTTTGTTCTTAAAATTCAAAAAATCTACAAATTTTGAGTTTCCGATACTTTAAATCACGTATAAACCTTTTATAACGTACGCTATAGTTACCCTTACTAACACGTAACTTCATAGTGCATTAGGCGGTTTTAATATATCATGTTTTCAGTCACTAGATTTAGCTTTATAATATATGTCCTCTTAAATATTATATTTTATCATGCAGTCTATGTTGTATTGCCTAACTCAGTAAACAATAAAAGGAAGTTGTGTTTTATCAGACATTTGATTTCTAATCTGACGTCTTAATGCAATTGCGAGGAAGTGAACGCGACTGTTAATAGATACTTTATAATAGGAATCTAATAATACAATATTATATATCTAACTAAATTGCCTCAGTGGCTCGCATTTAGTGCCTATTCTACAGGAAGTCATTTGCATAACGCAACCTGGAGACTACGGACTATTGCTAAAAATAAAACTCTCCATAATTTAACTCTAACCGCCATTTTTTTGTCGTCTACAATAGACTAAACAAAATGGCTGACTGTTGCCGAATTACAAATGAATTATGACTTGTCAACATTCCGTGCATGTACGGACAGTTACACAATTAAAAATAAACATACCTATTTCAAGAAAATATTCGTCTTAAAATAAGCCTAGCTCAATCACTTCTTCTTCCATTGCTTGATTATACCGATGTATGCTATTTGGATGCTAATGAAGTGCATTTACACCTTTCAAGTACACCTTTTCGAACTAATATTGGTAAGAGCGAGTTAATTTGAAGAATTTGTAGAAATTATAATACTTTATTTAATCATTTAGATATATTTCATTTAAAATTTCACTTTGTCAAACATAAATGTAAGGATATTTTTTAACAGATTTTTAATTACTCCCGACTTGAATTGACTCCCGACAGGGAAAAAAATCCAATATTTGCGCATATGCAATAATAAAAATATTCGATTGTAAGGATATTCTTATTTATTCACGTTAGCATTTTTGATGTAAATATTTTTTTAATGTATTACTTTAAGAGAAAACCTGTCATTAGTTTCCTTGTTTACTATATTCTCATGTTTATATCTATTTTGTGTAAAAATAAAAAAAAACTGTTGGTTTTGTAAAGAAGAAAAAAATAAATAAAATAAATCTCAATAAACTTGAACGTCTTCAGAATGTATATCAGATTCATCTTTGGGTTGAAAAAAAAATATCACATATCATGTTACCGCAATTTTCATAGCGTTGCGAAAGTGGAGATGGGCAGGACACATAAGAAAAATTAAGGACAATCGATGGACTAAAAGACAACCGGATGGATACCAAGAGGCGATAAGAGACTACAAGGACGGCCACGGACGACATCAAAAGATTCGTTGGAACCCAGTAGATGGGAGATGGCTAGAGTACAGATTCCTATGTCCCATGCAGTGTGCAAATACTACTACTAGTGGTATTAGGTATTTTATAACGAATTTTAAACATCGCAATAGAGACGAAGTTGGAATATTGTAGGAGAACTGGGAAATCAAGGAACCTACAGGACTTAATGGTTACTCGGTTTACGCGATCACTTAATGCGCTATCGCAACGTTCACTAATTATGCCTTCTTATTGAGTTCCTTATCAATCCAATTGAAAGTTCTATATACCTATGTATGTTAATCATGATTTTTTTTTTCGTTTTGAAAATAAGCTGAAACACCATCGCCACCTATGAACTGACGAAGAAACTTTTTTGTCACGCCATCTATTGAGAAATTGTTTTGTCAACAATGTTTACAAAAAATGCAACTATTAAAATATTTGATATTAGGTGTATTATTATTTTTAAACAGAATATATAAAGAGACAAATAATATAACACATTTTTTCAAAATGAATCAATGTTTTAGAATGTAGCTTGTGGAATCGAAAAAAGAAGCTCATAACTTACATAATATACTTAAATTATTACTTACTTACTTTCCGTGTCCGGGCTAAATTCTGCCACTCCAGCAGCCTCCCCTCATCAGTGGAAACATCAGTAGGTGGCTGTCATCCTGGGTTTCGCCACAATCACGATTAACATCGTCATCTGCAGGCAGGTCCCCCCAGGTTGCTCTTGAGGTTCTTCTTGCATCGAGTGACACCAGCCTATTGAGGGTAGTCCACATAGAGTATGGGAGCTGTTCGCCCAATCGTGTACCCTCTTGTAAGTTAGTCTGTGTTAGTCCGTCGCTCCAAATTCCAGTTTCCATAGTTCTTCTATCCGTTGCTGTGACTTAAATTATTAACAATAATAATAATAAATCAAATTTATAAAGTGCCGTTTAGTGATACAAGATCACTCCAAGGGCGCTGTAGCTTATTTGTTGGCTCTACGAAATTAGGCAGTCTTAAGAAGTTTACCGAAGGTGTCAATGCTCTGAGCTCCACATATGTCAAGAGGCAATTTATTCCATTTTAAAGCCCCGTTCACACTAAAACCGCGATTATAGTTAGCCGCCTTATTGACTCTGTCCAATTCTTTTAAAGAGTTGGTACTTGGTTGGTTGGTTGGTTAAAGGAGTTGGTTTTGTAAACAAAAGTTTACCAAACAAAGTGCAAAATAAAAAAAAACACATTGAAACAGTACTGCCTCAGAACAGACTCGTTTAGTGAGGCAGTAAATTTCCAAATAGGAACCATTGTGCATAGTGTGTTTACAAAATAAGTGTATGTTTTTAATATAGTTATTTTTTTGTTATTGTAATCATTTCGTTATTCATTTTCACATAATTTCAAACTAAAAATAAAATAAAAATGTTTAAAATAAAAACAACATTGATATTACTTAAAACGAAAAAAAAATACAAATGATAAAAAATTCAAATTTCAGATAATGGAGTGTAAGTAATTGTATATTTGCATTTATATATTATAATGATGTGTACCATGTATGCTATACCATGGCTGTCGACTTATCAAAGTGTCCTTCAAGATGAATGAAAGAATTAATTTAACAACAGTCAAAGCTGTCATTCTATTTAACACTGATAACTACTCAACACACAAACCAGGTTAGATAATTATTTGTTTTAATTGCTTGTGTATAAAATGTAGAAATCTACCAGTGCCAACGATTTGGCTTAAAATTATATATAATTCAAGGGGCCATATAAACCTAAACACCCCAATTTCAAATCAAATTCCTCAAATATTTGAAACAGTGTGTTTCTAGAAAAAATACCGTAAGTGCTTTCAACATTTCTCTAATGAATTTTTGTCACACAATTTCAAAATTCAGTCTTAATTCCCTTAAAAATATATTAAAAATATCCCTTATTACAGCATTTTTTTAAATTACTTCATAACTATGTATGTGTCGTAGAGAAATAAATCTTATATAAGCTTAATGAGTGCATAAAATCAAAGTGAATGACCGATAAAGTTTTTTCATTTCAACTAAGGTTTGTTCTTAAAATGCAAAAAAAAAATTGAGTTTCCGATAATTTAAATCATGTACCTATAAACCATTTTTTAATGCACGCGAGAGTTACCCTTACTAACACGTAACTTACAGGCAGTTTTAATATATCATGTTTTCAGTCACAAGATTAAGCGTTATATATAATATGTCCTCTTAAGCAGCTTTACCATGTGGCGCATTTAAATTTATAGAAGACTTTGGCTCTATTTGGTCTGTAGCACCATCGGAGAAAGAAATATGTTCAATTAATCTTGAAATTAACGCAATTAAAATTGACTTAAATCCAATTTTAACTCTCCCCAAAATCACTCATACACGTATTCAGAGACAAATCTGAGATATGAGAAGTTTTCTCTTTATTCGAAATAATTCGCCTTCGTGGCTCAGTTGGTTGGGTATCATCTGCCTGCTGATCCAAAGATCCCGGGTTCGATTCCCAGCGGAGATATAGTTTTTAATTGTGTTTTCAGTCTGGATCTGTGAGACGACATCGTAAGTCTCCAGAATGTGGCAACTTGTTTTTGGGTGCGTACTAAATTATTATTTGACATACTTAGTATCAGCTAGTTGCCCGAGAAGCAAAAATAAATTAATAAATACATCATTATAAGCACAAACGCTTGTGCTATAGACGAACGAAATCGGTAGAGGCAGGATTCGAACTCGCGACCACTGGATTACGAGCCCAGCGCGCTAACCGCTCTGCCATCGACCCGTCTCGTCTGCCTTAAAAAAGAACTCTCCACAAATACCAATATTTCTTCATAAAATTATTTGTTTCGTTCTAAATAGTGTAATCATTTTCCACTAGGACAGCGGTCGTCAAGTGAAAAGAATCAAATTGTCGAGGATACAACATTATACCAAAGGTGCCAAAGAGCCGCGTTCATTTTTGATGGTTTTGGTGTCAGGATCGACTTGCATGCAAAGCAGAGTAATCGGAAATAATTCTCAACGATAAACGCCTACAAGGACAGTGTGAAATGAATAAATCTTACGAATGGTGCCTTGCGACCCCATGCATTGTTTGTTTAGTTCCTCGAATCTATTGCCAACTGTCAGGCATGAGACCACACCTACATAAGTATGACAAAAGACATAATGACTAATGGTGGTGATTCTGTAACGAAAAAAAAACTGACTTTTGACATTATCACAATACAAAATGGCGGCAATCATCAATATGGAATGGTGGCTATTCTGAACGCACATCATTGGATTGGTCTTTTTTTTTACAGATTTTTAATTATCTCAATAGAGACGAAGTTGGAATATTTATTGTAGGAGAACCGGGAAATCAAGGCACCTACAGGGCTTACGACCTGTCATCGGCTGGTTTACGTGATCACTTTATGCGCTTGCGCAACGTTCACCAATTATGCCTTTTTTATGAGATCCCTATCAATTCAATTTTGGAAGTTCTATATATTGTAATACTGAAATTCTTTTCGCTTGAAAATAAGGAATTTTTACTACAGCCATCTATGGGTGAAATTATGAACAACAATCTTATCATTTTTTATTTATTTTGTTGTAACGCCATCTATTGAGAGAATTGGTTTTTTGTAAATAATGAAAGCTACAATTCTTATATCTGAGGTGACAATGCATTTTTCGCATAGAAGTCACCCCTGAATTGCGCCAGACTTATAAGGTCATTTTTGTCTTATTTACCTACTTGTACCAATGTGTAAGTAATCGAATATTTTTATTATTGCATATGCGCAAACATTGGATTTTTTTCCCCTGTCGGGAGTCAAAGATATTGAAAAGGTTTTTGAAATCATAACAAGCGGTCAAAGCGTGTTATTTAAATTACAGTTTGATGTTTTGTTCGGTTAAATATTTGGATAATCAGTTACAATGGTACAAAAATCTGTTGCTTTGGCTTTACTTGATGATTTAGAGGAAACTGGTGGAATATTCCCAATGATTTAATAATTATATGTACCCATATGTTATAGTTCTTTTATTTTTTTTTACATTATTATTATTTTTTATATTATCTTTTTGTTGTTTTATTTTATTAAAATATAATCAGTTTTAGTGAATAAAATGGGTGTTGAGTAATAACAGAAAAATCTGAAAATAGTTACATTTGCTTTTGACCATAGACAATACAATAACATGTTCGGAATAACCAAAATTGAATGACAATTGATTTGGTAAACAATTACAGCTATTGTAATTTGATTCATTTCAATACAATCACAGAATTTTCAGAATAACCACCAATATAATTTTATTCATCACCCGCGCTTTCTATTTGAGGTGCTTTTTGGAGTCATATCAAGTTTTGATAATATGATGAGATGTTTTTTATATAAATATGAATAATTAATGAAATAATAATTGTTGTTCATGAAATTTCTCCTCATTATAACCGTGACACTATTATATATTATGATCTTTGTGTTTCCATCAGCCTTCTGTTAGCTATTGGCACAGTATGGCGGCCATTGTGTAAACTGTCGAGTAATGGAGAGAAAGAAGAACGCGCTACAAAATTTATTTACATGGATAATTTTTAATTGCAACTTACGTACACTTAATTGTCTATGGCCGGCCGTTTTCACAATGCTTAGGTACATAGCTACTTCCTTTGAGCATTCGAATATCCGTGGGTATAATATTCTCTTTGCATTCGAATCGGAGTTGAATTAAAAATAAATAGCGGTAAGCACATTGGGTTAGTAATCCAGTTGTCGCGAGTTCGAATCCTGCCTCGACCGATTTCGTTCACCTATACCACAAGCATTTATGCTTATTTTAGGGAACGTAGGAAGATGTATATGTACTTGTTTAACAAGGATATATTCGTTTTAAAAAAATGACAATCATTATTGAATACCTACAGTTATCCGTAAGTATTATATACTCTTTGCCTACAGTTTGATTTGCTTAACATTCTAAGGAGCGTTTTTAATTTTCAAATTTATATACTTATAACTGCCTGGTCAAATGCAAAACCTAAACAAAAAAAAACTTGTAAATCAAAATGTCTACCAATACTTATAAAAAGGATTCCAGAATGTTATATCCCTTTTTTTAATGACAGTTATAACTTATAACTGACATTTGTAGAAAAAAATTCAATGATTACCCATCATGTTTGAGTAATAGGACAATATGTATTACCTACATTTTAACATGCAGGTATATGCAGGTATAATTTAGTTAGTGTATTATCTAATCTCTGGAATGTGGTTTTCGTTAAGTATCTTTGTTTCAGCTAATATTTCCGACTTCTTTGATATTAGCTAATGCAATTTGGCTATAACATTTATCAAATAATTATCTGATTTTCCAAGATATACATTTTTAAATTAAATAGTAAACCAGAAAGTACCTTTTTAAAAATAAACCAACGTAGGGACATACCTTTTTAACATAATTCTTATAATTGTGTCTAATTGTTATGATCGTTTTTTTATGTTTTATTTTTACTTGATAACCATTTAATAGATAGGGGAGACCTAGGAGGAAAGTAACAAAGGAGGAAAGTAACAAACGGAATAATTTGAAAAGTATTTGCTGTATGCGCCTAACACTAATTTAGAATATATTGTCTTAACATATTACACACATCTTTAGTACTGACCGATGGTCTGAAGTCAACGGTTATGTGTGTTTCGAGGTCCTTGCGAAAAAAATGATAAAAGTATTTTTTTGGCGCTTTGTGTTTTGTTTCATATTTTGTTAATTACAGACATTTCTATAAGATATTGTGATTTGGCTCAGTGGTTGGTGAATCACTATATAAATTAAACCAAAAAAGTAAGTATTATAGTGGATTTAAGAGTAATATAAACATATTTACATCAAATTCTGGAAAATAATAGACAGAGGAGAAAAGTAACAGTGTGTTACAACCCTCCTATATGTAGTTTCCTAATAAGTTTGTTCATTATATTTTTATGCTTTATTTAGATTTTAATAAACTAGGTGAAGACCACATACTCCAAAACGGGAGCGGACGTGAATAATTTAATTGAATTGAATTATTTACATTTTCACTTTTGTTCTCTTTTCAGAATACCGAACAAGTATACGAAGAAGACTGAGCGTGGTTTAGCCAATGTATGAGCTGGCTGCAGAAGAAATTCTGAAACGCGGCCAGAGTTTAAGAGAAGCGGCACGCTCTTAAAATCTTTGCCACAGACAAAAATCTACCTCATCATCTGACGAAGATGATTATTATTGTATTATCTGCACAGTGGCTTTTAAAAACAGCCGTCCAAAAGAGCAATGGGTTCACCCATTATGTGTGCCACAATTGTTTATCTAAATAATTTTTATGAACTACTTTTAATATAAATAAATAATTTAAGCATAAATTATAATGTAATTGTAACAATGTTGAACTTTTAAATTAAAACAATAAAATGTATTCTGTTGGTTCTAAATATTTGTATGGTGTTACAATCCTCCTCATTAGATGTTACAACCCACCTCAGGGGTAAGGTGAAAAGTAACAATGTGACGTCTGTGGTAAAACGTGTTTATATCAGACATATGATCAGTAAATTTATAATTTTATCTTCTAATAATCTAGTTTAAATAATAACCTTTTAAATCAATATTTTCTGTTTTCGTTCAAATTAATAATTAACTCTCCACGTACTGAAATCCAAATTTTGTTACGTTTCTCCTAGGTCTCCCCTATTTTATTTTTTAATTGTTGTCCATAGATCCGACTCTTTATTTCATATCAGTTTATCTCTAGTTAGTTGAAAGATATTGTAATAAACTCACAAATCACAAAATATCCGTACATAAAACAAACATTTTTATGTCAAAAATATTTATAAATCGAGACGACGTTTCATCATTACCTTATTCCTACGTTTGATGTTTATTAAACATATGTATAAATCGAGACGACGTTTCATCATTAACTTATTCCTACGTTTGATGTTTATTAAACATATGTATAAATCGAGACGACGTTTCATCATTACCTTATTCCTACGTTTGATGTTTATTAAACATATGTATAAATCGAGACGACGTTTCATCATTACCTTATTCCTACGTTTGATGTTTATTAAACATATTTATAAATCGAGACGACGTTTCATCATTACCTTATTCCTACGTTTGATGTTTATAATTAATAATAATAATAATAAGGACAATTTATAAAGCGCCGTTTAGTGACAACCGTGGTCACCTCAAGGGCGCATATTTATAAATCGAGACGTTTCTTCATTACCTTATTCCTACGTTTTGATGATATTTGTTTAAGAGGGCGTATAACGCTAAATCTTGTGACTGAAAACATGATATATTAAAACCGCCTAATGCACTATGAAATTACGTGTTAGTAAGGTTAACTATCGTGTGCGTTAAAAATGGTTTATACGTGATTTAAAATATCGGACACTCGATATTTGTCGATTTTTGCATTTTAAGAACAAACCTTACTAAATATGAAAAACTTTATCGGTCATTCACTTTGATTTTATGCAATCTTTGAGCATATAAAAGATTTATTTCTCTTCGACACATAGTTATGAAGTAATTTAATAAAAAGGCTATGAAAAGGGATATTTTTAATTTTATTTAGGGGAAATTTAAAATATTGTGACGAATATTCACTAGGGAAATGTTGAAAATACTTATAGTATTTTTTCTAGAAACATACTGTTTATCATATTATGTGAGGAATTTGATTTGAAATTGGAGTGTTTAGGTTTATATGGCCCCTTAACGTTTAAAATTCGAATGTAAAAGCAAATATAGTATCACTTATCATCTATAATCTACACACAGAGAAAGTGTTTGTTATAAAAATGTCATAATGTAATATTATAATTTATACCGTGCTCTGTCAGTTGTCATAATATTAAGTTGAGTGCGCTTTATTCACTCACGACTCTTATTATAGTCAAATATTATAATGGTTAGGTTGGTATCTGATGAAGATAGATATATATTTACACACCACTGCCGTGCCGCCATGATGTTGAAACATGAAGATAACAACAACTCGGTTTAACAACATCCTAAGCTTTGTATATCGTGGGAACTCGATGGTTACATGCCATTAACATAATGATATTACGAAGACCAACAGAACAGGTCAGACAATCGTCGGGTCAGTGTGACCCACTATACTTCACTGGGTCAATTTTGGTTCAAGTTACAACTTACTATCTTAGAAACATTTTTAGAACGGTTATATCGAGGGTTAGATTACAGATAGAAAGGGATAGATCGTATGAAGAGTAGGGAATATATATTTTTAGTTTGGTATGTATTTACTAGTTGCATGTAACACATGAGATCCAACTGTCGATAGCGATAGTATGTACAGTTGAAGAATAAGTACCAAACTATAAACCCATAAATACAAATTATTTAATATTTTAAGATATTTGGTTTTCTATACAACACATGTACCTAGGTATGTATGTCAAGATCGGATAGTATGGAGGTCAGTCCTTTGATCCTACCCAAAATGTGAAAACAGCATAATGGTATGTATGTATGTTTGGAGATTAGTATCAAATTATTAAGTCTTCTTAGATATTGTGAGTAGGCTACTTCCATACAAATTGTATGAAGCAATGTCGTCACTAAATTCAATTTTTATAAAAATTGTTAAAAAAAAATTTGAGATGTGCTAATACAATTGCTTCGCAGGCAACTAACAGTTGCTTTGTCAAATATTAATATTCAACACGCACCCAATAACAAGTTGCCACACATGATTGAGACTTATGATAATTATGGCCTTCAGATATAGACTGAAAACACAATAAAAAAAATGGGTGTCTGGGTTTTTTTTAGCTTATTTTCAAACGATCAGTTTGTCGTTATTGAAATATAAAGAACTTTCAAAATTGCATTGATAAGGGATACATGTAAAATTAATATATACATAAGGATACATAAGGGATACATAAGGATACATAAGGGATACATAAGGATACATAAGGGATACATAAGGATACATAAGGGATACATTGCTTATAGATCAATTATTTTTTTTATTCTTGAATTTATTGTTTAACTGTGTCAGATAAAGAGATGGTTAAGGTGTTAGGAACGGATACTAAATGTTATAAGACATTAGTTATAAGATTTTATATGTATAATAATTTTTTGAGGTATTCTTTCGTCATTAGTGAATAGGATTACTTGATATACCTATTCTTTATTTTTTTGTCAATGTTGTAACCCAAAACCCACTGTAGAAACTACCTTTGTTAGATATTGTAAGGGACCGGATATTTGTACTACATCCGTGACCGCTCTATTTTCCACACATGAAATTCTAACTCATTTCCTTGATTATACTTTCTGCTTAACAACCGTTTATTCCGAAAGAAAATTATTGATAAACGGCGCAAGATTCTTATCAACACCACATTATATTACATATTATGTAGATAGAATCATGAGTATTATCCGTGTTACACTCATGCACGACAGCCCTGCCTTTCTGAAGCCTTTGTTTTCAAGCCTGCGCGGCGCCTCTCAACCATTTACCACGATGACATTGGTATATGCAGGTCCCGGGTGAGGCTGTTGTTGGTGTAATTGATTGAGGCGTAAATTGAAAAAAACTTCGAGGTTATTCCTATACCCCTGTTCACTCTCCCTTCCTGTTCAATAGTGTACCTACGTTTGTAAACCTAGCTACTTGTTTATTTATTGGTTTGTATAAAAGCAGTAGGGAACTTTACTGTGTTTTTTTATGGCGCTTGCCGATTTACTAATGATATTAATAACAATAAAGCACTACAAATAATAACATCACTCAATTATTATTATTAATTACCATTATACACTTTCTCAAAAGAATTAGCAGATCAATGCGTAAATTGTAAATTATTTGATAGAACAAAATAAAATGCAACAAACGCATCATCAAGCTTTCAATAATTAGGAATAGTTCACACATCCAGATACTTAACATATCAAAAGATTAGGCTATGAGGAGGTCTCTATACTACCTATCAACCTTACTGATTACCGAATATTAACGTTTAAAAAATCTTTAACGATTCTATATGTATATTTATTATTAATATTATTTCAATATAGGCAATACGACCATTTAGGGACGATATTGACGATTTGACGATATATGTATATTTATTATTATTATTTCAATATAGGCAATACGACCATTTAGGGAAGATATTAACGATTGGACGATATATGTATATTTATTATTATTATTTCAATATAGGCAATACGACCATTTAGGGACGATATTAACGATTGGACGATATATGTATATTTATTATTATTATTTCAATATAGGCAATACGACCATTTAGGGACGATATTGACGATTGGACGATATATGTATATTTATTATTATTATTTCAATATAATTGATGTATGGAGTGGGTATTAAGGCAAGTTATTATATAAGTATTCTGTATTTATATTTACTTCATACATTGTTAACTTCAATTTGAATAAAAAATAAAATAAAAAAATATATAGGCAATACGACCATTTAGGGACGATATTGACGATTGGACGATATAAATATGTATATTTATTATTATTATTTCAATATAGGCAATACGACCATTTAGAGACGATATTGAAGATTGGACGATATATGTTTATTTATTATTATTATTTGAATTTAGGCAATACGACCATTTATGAACGATATTGACGATTGGACAATATAATATAATATACGTATATATGTATATTTATTATTATTATTTCAATATAGGCAATACGACCATTTAGAGACGATATTGAAGATTGGACGATATATGTTTATTTATTATTATTATTTGAATTTAGGCAATACGACCATTTATGAACGATATTGACGATTGGACAATATAATATAATATACGTATATATGTATATTTATTATTATTATTTCAATATAGGCAATACGACCATTTAGAGACGATATTGAAGATTGGACGATATATGTTTATTTATTATTATTATTTGAATTTAGGCAATACGACCATTTATGAACGATATTGACGATTGGACAATATAATATAATATACGTATATATGTATATTTATTATTATTATTTCAATATAGGCAATACGACCATTTAGAGACGATATTGAAGATTGGACGATATATGTTTATTTATTATTATTATTTGAATTTAGGCAATACGACCATTTATGAACGATATTGACGATTGGACAATATAATATAATATACGTATATATGTATATTTATTATTATTATTTCAATATAGGCAATACGACCATTTAGAGACGATATTGAAGATTGGACGATATATGTTTATTTATTATTATTATTTGAATTTAGGCAATACGACCATTTATGAACGATATTGACGATTGGACAATATAATATAATATACGTATATATTTATATTTATTATTATTATTTCAATATAGGCAATACGACCATTTAGAGACGATATTGAAGATTGGACGATATATGTTTATTTATTATTATTATTTGAATTTAGGCAATACGACCATTTATGAACGATATTGACGATTGGACAATATAATATAATATACGTATATATGTATATTTATTATTATTATTTCAATATAGGAAATTCGACCATTTATGGACGATATTGACGATTGGACTATTATTATTATTTCAATATAGGCAATACGACCATTTAAGGACGATTCGTGCCATTTGACGACGTGAGAATTTTATTTAAATACAAACAAAAAATAGTTAAAAAGACAAACAACGCCTACTACTATCGTATATTTACTATGTTATGCTACAAATTGTATACCTATATAACTGTGAGAAATAATATCACTTCCTTGTATCCTGCGCAAATGGCGAGTTTATTGCCATATGGCAATTACCTTCCAACTAACCATTGTTACCCACCTAGAGAAACAATCTGTTGCCAGAACGAAATAAAATAATTATCATTATACCAGATCTGCTCGGGGCCATCAAATCAAATACATACATTATAATCAAGCAATAATTTATCGTGTCGAATTATAACGACATTTTTATGTTGGGCTCATTTTTCTTTTTTATTATCTGTATCGCGTCTTATAATACTAATCTCATCGTGAGGCTTTCATGGAGATTGGATTACTAAGACTACGTGTACTAGTGATGAGCAAAAGTCTTGCTTAAGAGGCTATAGTAGGCTATATAGTATATTTTAAAAATAATTTCCCCAGTACCCTCAAAAGATACGTCTTTGAAATAAAGAACAGTTTGTATGTACATCTTTATTATATTGCATGGGTTTTTTTTGAAATTTGAATTTGTTTAATACTTTTCTTGTAAAATTACTTTTAGTAATACACTTTTTTATTCTATGTAACTAAAAAAATTACAAGGCCTATGAAGTAGATTTTTATTTTTTAATCGAAAGAGAATATGAAAATCTACCGGATGAGTTATTTAATATTATAACATTTTTATTACTTTTCTTGCTATTTAAAAAAAACTTTAAATTTTACCTTTTCTTCACGAAAAAATGTTGTATATCACATATTAGGTGATATACAATATTTTTTCGTGTTTCATACATTAGAAGGTAATTATCGTGCATTTTTGTGTACATTCGTATACCCCACTTTGTTGTATGCCAGTGAAACATGGACGTGGCAAAAGACGCATGAAATTAGAATAAATGCTGTGGAAATGAGATCACTAAGAAGAGTATGTAATAGAACGATATATGATAGAATAAAAAAATGAGGACATAAGGAGGGAATGCAAGATGAAGAAGAGTATTATAAATAAAATGAAAGTGAATTCCTTGAGGTGGTTTGGACATATTGAAAGAATGAATGATGAACTACTGACCAAAAAAATATACATGGGAGTAAGAGATGGAGTGAATAGTAGGGGCCGCCCCAGAAAGGGATGGCATGACCATGTGAATGATATTTTGAAAGAAGGAAATACATATAAGAAGCTTGAATAATCGATGAGCATGTATGAGATGATGCATGAATGTAAAGGAAGCTAAGAATGTATGCAAAAATAGAGGAGTATGGTGCTCGGTTTTCTCTGCTTACCCCGTAAGGGATATGGCGTGATGGTATGTATGTATGTATACCCAGGATATACAAGAGCCTTAAAACAAGACAATGAATAGGCGTGCGGTCTTGCAAAAAAAAAATAAAAAAAAAGTTTTTATAATTTATATGTCGATATCACTGATTAATGATAGATTTTAGAATCAAGTATACCTATTTTTGTTCCACATATAGGTATTTATTTCCTTTCTACTAGACAACCGTTTCGGCTGACTAGATCCCTATCAATGGAAATTCCCTAACTCTCATTTGAACTCAGCCTTAAATGTATTTGTTGTCTGTCGTTCATGATTCAATATGACAGACTATTAGTGTAGTGATGTTAGTTTATAAATATATTGTACTGGCGTATCCTCACATTGTTTAGCGCTATATAACGTTATCAAAAGTAATAATAAATTATTATCATAGTATGTATGTATTGTGTTAGTCTGTTGATAAGAATTGAATATAAATAGGTACATTATTTCGTTGTATGTACATTGTACATACATAATAAGTATATTGCTATCTGACCTAAATGATTTATATAATATATATTTTTTTAAAGAATGAATAGAAATGTCCTTATACCAAGTATATATGTATACATCCTCATACACGCCCTTAATTAAGCATAAATGATTGTGCTATAGGTAAACGAAACGGTCACAGCAGGATTCGAACTCGCGACCATACATATATTGATTTCTGACATAAATAATTTATATAATACATATATTTTTTAAAGAATGAATTGATATATCCTTGTAACAAGTACATATACGTCCTTGTACGTGCCCTAAATTAAGCATAAATGATTGTGCTATAGTTGAAAGAAATCGATCGTGGTAGGATTCGAACTCGCGACCACTGGATTACAAACCCAGCGCTAACCGCTCTGCCGCCACCCTCCTAAAGATATAACATGCAACAATTTCCATATCACAAAGTTCAGCAATGAGGTTCTCTACCACCTTTCATTCTGAATATTGCCTTTTGTACTCACAGTACACTTAATAGAATCTTCTTGTCGTGTCGGTCGACATTCAAATGCCCATCCGTTACCAGAAGGCCACAAACTTCTTTGTGGCATCCTCTAGGTGGACTCGTTCTGGTCAGGAGTCATTGGATATGCTAGGAGGTGCTCAATGTTCTGCGTTTGTCCACAGTCGCACATCGCGTCTTCAGCCATTCCCCATCTCTGGAGGTTTTATCTTGTACGATCGACCCAAGTTCTGATCCTGTTGAGGGTTTTCCACATCGGCCACGATCGATCATGTCCTGGGGGCAGTGCTTCCGTTGGTGTATTAAATATGGCCCCTTGTGTGCACTCTGTTGTGTTCCTCCACAGGCGCAGTCTCGCAGTTTTAGGAGTGTCTGCTAGGGATTTGGTTTGTTTTAATTTGTCTTTATAAATAAATTGATTTTCTTGATCATAAACTTCCACCGACTTAAAAGAAATATTATTGAATATTTTTGGCTTTGATATTGGAATAATATTTTTGGCTTTGATGTTGGATCAAATTGTTTTCAATGTACGTCTGTCATTCATTCTTGTATTTTGTACAATCGTGTATCCACATATAACGTATGTATAGCAGCTATGTTCCTGTTTCAGTAATATTATGAAGTTACATACGTCATCATCTTCGTATCAGTGAACTTGGTGTGGTTTTCATTCTGTGGTGAAGTGTCTTGCGTCACTGCCAAATACTTACAACCGTGCGTTCTCTCGCACATCCTGTCATTTGTCACAACACTTGAGATCATACCATTGTAACGAATAACTTGTTAATTTCATTCGTATCCTTCATCATGCGGCGCTTCTTCTCCGTAGGTCGGCAATCATCAGGGCTATCTCAACCTTGTTATTGTAATCCTAAACAGTGATCTATTACTTTTCGTGAATTACTGCCTTAAGTTACGGAACAACAAAATGTTATTAGATCCCCTGGTCCTCTCCCATCCTATTCGTATTCTTCTCTGAATTATTTATTTATTTATTTATTCATTTATTTATTCATTTACTTTTACATAAAAAATATTTAATATACATACAGCGCAAGTGACAACAATAAGAAAAATTTTAGAACATATAAAATTTCAAAATTACATTACATTTTACAGTAGGTATATCATACATTTTAATAATAAAAATACAATTTACAGTGGGAATGTAATTTTTCCAAACTACTACGCTGCATTAAATATATTGTCTCATTGGACGCCCAACTAGGTAAACCTGTTTTAGGACGTCCGATAAGTAGTAGTACTTGTCAATTAGTATCAATAACCAGTATCAGCACATACATAATGATACAAAAATATGTAGGCTTTACAAAGTTAATAATCTGAATATACTAGAGTGCAGTCAATATATTATTTGACTCCTCTATACCAATGGATATAAGCCAAGCAATTATTGTTTTTTTTAGCACAACTCTTTTCATCATTTTCCAATCATCAGGCAGTATGTTAAACATTTTGGGGCCAAGAAAGTTAAAATTACGTTGAGCGAATGTGGTTTTTGTTTTTTTCTTTATAATAATGGACTTTTGAGAATTACGAGTGGGGTATGAGTGGGTAGCTATCGGATATTCCTGTCTATGTTTGTGAGTATGTAGAATTATTTTGCTAATGTATAGTTGTCTAACATTTAGGACTTTAAAATCAGTAAATAATTGATTACTGGGATATCTGAATGGTTTATTAAGTATTATTCGTATTATTGATTTTTGAACTTTTAAAAGTGGATCCATAACGGTCATACTACATCCCCCCCATCCAATACATCCATACTGCATCACTGAATTACATAGTGCATAGTAAATTTGTCTTAGATCCTGAATTTCAAGGATATTTTTGGTGTTGACAAATATAAATATGAGTTTTTTCAACTTTTTACAAATATAATCTACATGTACATTCCATTTAAGAAATTTATCTATGTATATGCCCAAATATTTCACACTTTCGACTGAATCAATAGTTTTACAATCGCATATATTTAATGTACTTGGAGATATACATTGGTGTATTTTTATCCGTTGTGGGTTTTTTGGTTGACCGGTTTCAGTTGGACTGAAACATATCGTTTTTGTTTTTTCCACATTTAATGTTAGCAAATTACAGTTTAGCCATTCTTTAACCTCGTTGATATCCTTTTCAGCTTTCCCGTGTACATTAGACCAATTGCTATCTTCATATAATAACACTGTGTCATCCGCAAATGTAATTATATGTCCCGTTCTTTTGCTATTGCATAGCTCGTTGATGTAGATTGTAAATAGAATCGGTCCCAGTGTACTACCTTGAGGCACTCCAAATCGCAGTTCTTCACATTCACTGAATGTATCATCAACCTTACCAGTTGTCGTCCTCATCATGTACCTTGCTACAGACCATTGCTCTCCAGATCTTCCTGTCAGCTGCCTTCCTGTCAGCAACTTTCAACTTGAAAAGCCAAAAAACACGAACTTGTATGCTTCGCAGTATAAGTTCGCCAAACATCTTGAACGAGCTTCCAGTTGCACAGAGCGCAATTTTATGTCTTTTTGCTTCGTTGGTTTACGTGCAAATCGCCCCCCTTCTCGGGAAAAGTTCAAGATGTTTGGTTACAACTTCTATTAATGGATGAATGTTATAAAGTTAAATCTAACTATACGCATATAACGACTCACGATAATTGGATCTCATGTGTTACAATACTAGTTATACAAGATAGGTCATTGGCAGAGTGGTAGTTGGCTGCTGGTCTAGAAAAAGAAATTATTCTCCGAAATCGGTCAAAAAATATATGCGCCAGTACTTAGTTGTCTTTTTATTTATGTTCCGCGTTGTATGGTTACGTGTGTAGTGATAACATACATCTATTCATATGCGAGTGAATCACTTGTTAATATATCACTAAGTAATAATATATTGATCTTTGTCACTCCCCTTGTATTAATGGCACTTCATTTGTACTGTGATTTGTACATATTTATTACAATTTAATAATCATATATAGTTTGTAGAACTATATTATTCGTCATTCGATATATGGCGATGGTGTTCCCAGCGTATTCTCAAACGATGTAAATTTGCGATGTAGCATATTTATTTATTTATTTATTTATTATATATATTTATTTATTATATATACGCCCTTAATAGGGCATTTACAAAAAAAATACAGGATAAATAGAACAATGTAGGCACAACAAAACAACAATAAGTGTAAATACATCGATTATATAGGTACATAATAAAAAAAACGTAAGTAGTTAAAGGAAGAACAATATAAAACAACATAATACAACATAATAAAAGAAAATAGAGATAATGATAAAAAAAAAACTAGACATAAAAGAAGAAAAAAAATAAACAGTATTACATATTCAATTTAAACAACATCCATAAGAATAACAATTATGGAATAATGCAACAATAGTACAAATTGGACAGTTTAAAATAAGCTGGTACTAGCAAAATGCTCCAGGAGGATACATAATTAAAATATGAACATAAAATTTTGTATTATTTTTATATTGTCTCAACCTGTTTTAGGACGTCCGATATGTAGATAGGATTTGTAGGTATCAATAACCTGAAAACTTAATGAATAAAAATTATAATTAAATGAATAGCGATCAAACTAGAATAAGCTTAATTTGTTATTGGATTCATCTATGCCGATGGATATAAGCCAATTGTTTATTGTTTTTCAGAGTGTCTATTTTCATATTTTTCCAAGCGTCAGGTAGTATATTGTACATCTTGGGGCCAAGAAATTTAAAATTACGCTGTGCGAATGTGGTGTTTGCTTTTTCTTAATGATAATAAACCTATGAGCATTGCGAGTAGAGTATGAATTGCAAGCTATCGGGTATTCTTGTCTATGTTTGTGAGTGTGTAAAATTATTTTCTTATTGTATACATAATTGTCTAACATTAAGGACTCTTATCTGAAAGGTTTATTGAGTATGATGCGAAGTATTAATTTTTGCACTTTTAGAAATGGATCCAAAACAGTCATACTACACCCTCCCCATCCAATACATCCATACTGCATCACTGAATGACAAATTGCATGGTAAATTTGCCTTGTATCTTTTGTCTCGAGGATATTTTTGGTACTAAGGAATATAAATATGAGTTTTTTTATCTTTTTACAAATGTAGTCTACATGTATATTCCATTTAAGAAATTGATCAATGTATATAGCCAAATACTTTACACTTGCAACTGAATCAATACATTTTCAATTACACATATTTGAAGATTTACATTGGTGTATTTTTATTGAATATGTTTATTTTTTTGGTTGACCAGTTTCAGTTGGACTGAAACAGATCATTTTCGTTTTTTTCCACATTAAGCGTTAGTAGATTACAGTTTAACTATTCTCTACTCTCGTTGATATCCTTATCCGCTTTCACATGTACATTAGACCAGTTAATATCTTCATATAACAATACTGTCATCCGCAAATGTAATTATATGTCCCATTCTTTGCTATTGCATAACTTGTTGATGTAGATTGTAAATAGTATAGGTCCCAGTGTAGGTACTGCCTTGCGGCACTCCAAATTTAATTTCTTCATAATCACGAATGCATCATCAACCTTTACTTTTTGCGTTCTACCTGTAATGTTGCTTTCCATCCATTTAAGTAGGTTTATTTGACACCAATATTAGACTATCTTCTCATAAGTATTTTGTGTGATATAGTGTCAAATCAGTCAAATGCCTTTGCTAGGTCCAAGAATATAGCAATACATTTTTTTCCTTTGTATATAGCAATAATATCTGTAATACTAGCAATTGCGTCATCCATTCCTAGGTCGTTTCGAAAACCAAAATATACAGAATTTTCAAAAATGTTGATTGATAACGGAAATCAATAAAAAGGCATCATTGTAAAACGTTGCGCAAGCGCTTAAAGTGATCACGTATACCAGCCGATGAAAGGTCGCAAGCTCTGTAGGTTCCTGATTTTTTTTAATCCTTACAAAAATAGTTGTATAACAATAGGTATATTTATGTGACAAAATAATTTATTTTATTTTTATTTTTATTTTATTTCATTTTAAAGAGTGCAAACAGTCAAATTCATATAATATATACAAAAAAATGAGTTACCAGCATATAGACCAGTGAAGACTCCAGATATTACCAAATATTAGTCCTTTATATATATATAGAGAAATGAAATTAAGTGAAGCAATCATTAAACGAACACAATACAATACTTATATTAGGTGATTAGGGATCGGATGATTCCAATACACCACACACACCTCTCCTAAACTCTCCCTTACTTAATAGAAATATGTCCAGGCCACCGAATAACGTGTTATACATCGAACAACTACGCTGCATAAACGAATTACGAGCATAGTTAGTGGTGCAGTGGGGCAACCTGAACAAGTGATTAACGCGAGTGACGCGCTGCGGACAGTTGAAGGGTACCTGCTCGAGCAAATTCGCAGAATTAACATCTCCATTTACGATCTTAAACAAATAAACCATATCAGTCTCCGTTCTTCTATTTACAAGTGTGGTGATTCCATAGTGTCGAGTAGCAAGCTTATAAGTTTCAAAATTTTGGCTCGTCAGAAAGTCCAGATATCTTACGAATCTCCTCTGTAATCCCTCAATTCTATTTTTATATATGCAATATTGGGGATTCCACACAACCGATGCAAACTCCAAGTGACTTCTTACCAATGAATAATATAGAACAGTCATAGTCGATGGCGACTTAAAAGGTTTGCCAATCCTCAGTATAAATCCTAACATTCTGTATGCCTTCCGAATGATAGTGTCAACGTGGACCCCAAACAAGAGTTTTCTGTCCATGATCACTCCCAGGTCTCTGATCTCCTCACACCTACCCAAGATCTGACCATCAATGCAATAGTTGATGCAAACCGGGCGTGCACTCCTAGAGAATGTGATAGTCTTGCATTTGGGTATATTTAGGAACAATTGATTACACCTGCAATATTCTGCAAGGAGCTGCAGGTCACTCTGGAGCCCCGAACAATCTTCTAAGCCTCCAACCCTACGAAAGATTTTTGCATCATCCGCAAACAAGAGAAACTTTGAATTTTTAAAACATATACTGATGTCATTGATATACAGAATAAAGAGCAGGGGTCCTAAATGGGAACCCTGCGGAACTCCCGAGTGACAGCCCTTGAACTGCGAAAGCGCGCCATTAATAGCTACAGCTTGAGACCGCCCCTCGACATATGATGAAAACCACCTCAGTAGATCACCATGAATACCATAGCATCGAAGTTTGTGCAATAGTATACTATGGCTGATCTTGTCGAAAGCCTTGGCAAAATCAGTATAAATTGCATCAACCTGTACTCCTCGATTCATGGAATCAAGAACAAAGCCAGTAAATTCCAGGAGATTAGATTCAACCGACCTGCCCCTCATAAAGCCATGTTGGTTAGGAATAATAAAGGAGTTCACAGCAGGTGCTAGCTGACGAACTACAATTTTTTCCATCAACTTCCCGATGGAAGAAATTTTAGAAATGGGTCTGTAATTCGAAGCGTCATGCTTATCACCCGACTTATGTATTGGCGTTATATACGACTTCTTCCATTGGCTAGGGTAAACTCCCTCAGTCAGTGACCTCCTATAAAGCATCGACAATGGCACCGATAACTCTGCACCACACTGTTTGATAAACCCAGGTGGAATTCCATCCGGTCCAGCTCCTCCCCCCGCATCGAGATCCCTGATGCATTCATGAACCGAAGCAGGCGTAAACCGAACACTATGGATATCCAAGCCTGACCCACAGTAAACCCGCGGCATATCTATATTACTCTCGATAAAAACAGAGCTAAAATAGTCACTGAACAGATTTGAAATTGACTGAAAATCAGTGCAAGATACACCGTTATAATGCATAAAATTGGGAACAGAGGATGTCGGTTTCTTGGACTTAACAAAAGACCAAAACTTCTTTGGATCCCTTCTTATCAGACTCTCAGTTCTTGCAATAAAACTCTGGTAACATTCTCGAGCTATTCTCTTTTGTCTGGCTCTCAGCAATGTGAATGCTGCATAATCGGCGCCATCACCAGTTCGCTTCCATCGTTTGTGGAACTTTAACTTTTCTCTTATTATTTTTACGAGAGCTCTGCTATACCAAACCGGATATCCACCGGAAGGCCGAATACATTTCCGTGGTACATGTTGAGAAATAACTCTCTCGAGAACAGAATAGAAGCAGCTAACCGCCTCCTCGATGCATCTACCTTCAAACTCGGTCTCCCAATCATAGCCGCTGAAGAAAAGCTTTATTTCAGGATAGTTTGCCCTGTCAAAAACAAAATAGTTTCTTGAGGGGATCCTCAAAGAGGGGTCCTCGCCAATATTCACGGACACAAGAAGAGATTTGTGATGATCATCTTCTTTCACAAATGGCTCGGGACATGGGACCACTGAGCAATGGGTATTAGAAATAACAAGATCAAGTATCCTTCCGTGCACATTTCGGTGAAAATTATACTGCTTCAGATCACCAAATTCCATAAAGTCTATCAGAGTACAAGAGGGAGTATCATTGTGGCCAGTAGGTAAGCAATGCGAGTCACTGTCCGACCTACTCCAGTCAATGGATGAAAGGTTATAGTCACCCACCAACAAAAACAGGTCATCAGTGAACTCCTGCAATAAACTTGAACACATATCCAGGCCAGCAGAGAGATTCTCGAAATATTCAGAATTCCGAGGAACATATGAACAGCATATATTAAAGTTACGTCCCGAAGGCCGAAGTCCAATGGATACCCATATGTCCTCAGCACGAGTATTCCACATTACCCGCTGCACTGCAGACAGGTCTTTGCGCACAGCTATAAGCACTCCTCCACCGAGTCTCTGACCAGTTTCTTCATAGCAACGGTCCCTTCTATAAACGATGTATCTCCCATCAAACAACTCTGGGTCACCGATGGAATCCAAGAGCCAGGTCTCAGTGATACAGATCACGTCGTAGTGATTGAGTAACACATTGTAGTAGAACTCATTAGTCTTAGTCCGCAGGCCCCTGACGTTCTGGTAGTAAATCGACAATGTGGTCATTCTGCTTTAGCCATGATTAATAATCTCACAATAATATTACAAAGCTCAGGGTGAGAAAGAACGTCAGCAAACACTCTACAACACTCGTCAATCACGAGCAGGTGAGTACTAGTAAGAATTAGGGAGGTGAGAATAAACAATTTGATAAACAGGTGAAACGATTCAACATATATGTATATAAGTAATAGAATACATAGGTATATTTCAATAAATACGTAAGTTCGCAAATATGAAAGTAAATGACTATAACTTGTCGGTAAATGTGTAAATAAGTAGATATATAGAGATATTAAGCAATGAAAATATACATATATATGTACAAGCACATAACATGTAGAGTATAAAAACATGTAAGTGTGAAAGAAAAGTACTGAGTAACGGGTTAGATAGATAAAAATAAATAAATATGGAACTGGATTTATAAAATTTAATTCAATGTATGATAAAATCGCAGTGAAAACAGTTAAAACCATAGCCGTAAATAAGTTCAGGACGCCGGAGAGTCATATGATTTTCTGTAAGTCGTTAGTTGATTGGATTAAAATAGCAGGGGCTTTTTCCAATTTCCTCGCATAAATACGGCAATCCTTTACCCAAACGTATTTATAGTTCCTAAGTTTTGCCAAATCTCTAGCCTGCTTGAGGAGAGCCTTATTTTCTTTGGTCAAATGATGATTGATATAAATTGATCCACCAATGGGCAGTCCTAAATCGGAACAAGTAAGTCCACGCCTTTCCCTGGATTCGCTCATAAGTTTATTTTTGGCCTGGCGATTCCCGAATTTTAAAATAACTTTCGAGGTCTTGTTCTGCTTAGGGTCCCTATTCCACGAAGCCACTCGGTGAATAGATACAACGTCGCTTCTTGGGATAGATATTCCTATTTTTGAGGTTATTCGATCTAGTAATTGGTTGAGGTTTTCATCCTTGACCTCAGGAATCCCCGCGATCTCAACGTTGTTCAATCGTTGATATTGCTCTCTCTCATTGTTTTCCCGCTTGAGGCGAAATAGCTCACTCTGCAAACTGGCCACATCTCTTTCTAAGGCATCCATGCGCTTTAAGCGATTGTCTACCTCTGAGATTTTAGCACTAATTATATCGTTTTGCTGCCCTATAAATGCTGAAAACGTCTTAAACTCCTGCATATCACTATACATGAGTTTAAAATCACCCCGAAGTGACGCCAACTCGTCCAAAATTTTTTGTGCTTGGGGCAAGCACCCCGCCTCAGGAGTTACAACATGGGGTACTCCAGAAATATTTATCGAAGGGGAGTGATGCGATGCATCATTGTTAGCACGCGATTCGGACGGGCTCGCAAAAGCTGACGATCTAAGGGACCTTGGATCCTCCAACATACATGTCGAACAGCGCCATTGTCCTCTCTTAATATTTGACATCTTTTTAAGATTGGCTACGGAGGTTCCGAGGCAAGTACAGTGATAAGCGCTTTGGCACCTGCAGCACTTCAAGGTCTTCGTCGGGCTCAGAGGATTACTACACTGCTTGCACTTCATCTTTGTGGTTTTCAAATAAACAGACGACAAATCAGATAACAAAGCGATCAAAGTAATGTTCAGAACAGTATAAGATTCTTAATTATGACAACTAATAAAATCAAAATAATAAAATAATGTGAAACATAAATAATGGAGATGAAAATAAGGAATAATGACAAGTACAAATAAATTTATGAAATAATGAAAAACAATGAATCACTAGAAGTAAATTATGAAACGATGAAAAGCAATAGATGAATTTGATTAAAGGCAATAGATAAATATGATTTTATGAAATAATGAAACAATAAAATACCTGGTCAAAATTATAAAACAACGACAGTACAGCATCAACGCCAATACGACAGGACAATACGCAATAAAGAAATAAATAAGAAATATAGTAAAAATGATAATAAATCAATTATGAAAAATGTTAGCAACTATTCAGAACACCGGGCGTCCACAGTCCACACGCTGGTAACTCAATAAACAAAATATAGAACAAACAGTAGTAAACAAATATATGAAACACTTTTGTAATGAAATAGGTATTAAAAGTAAGATTTTCTAAATGATGTCAATCAATTAATAAATAAAACAATGAAATACTGTAAGAAAATTTTGAAATGATGTGATGTTAGGTTGTGAACTAGAAAATATGAAATAATGAAAAACTGTATATAAATATATGTAGTTAAGTAATTAGTAAAATAATAAATGTTAATACTAAACTATTGGAATTAAAATTTGAAAATGAAGACCAGTAATTAGTTTATGAAATTAAGAATAAATTCTTTCAAATAAAATTTAGAAATAATAATAATAACAAGTAGTGAATTAAAATTTAAAAAGTGATAATGACAAAAGACAATGAATACTCTAAGTAAGTAAAACCATGAAATGGTGACCAGTAATAAATAAATATACAAATATACAATACATTTTCTGTTTGAGATAAAGTAAATAATGAGAAACTATAAGCCAACTATGAAATGATGACAAGTAAAAAATAAATTTAGTAAAGTTATACAATATTAGCTTCAAATGACATTATTTGACGATGGAATTTAATAAATAAATTTTTGAAACTATGTAGTAGGTACGTAAATAGTCAACATAATATGAAATCATGTAAATGTAACAAATAGTCAAAGTTATAAAAGAGCGAGACAAAAATGATAGTAATAATGATAATAATATAAGACAAATAATGTAAATAAGAATATTATAAAATTAATAAATAATTTATGTAATAATACAAGTAATTAATAATGTGAATAAAAATATGAAGGTAATATAATGAACATAATAAATAATAGAATTAAAAAAATAAATAAATAACAGTAAGAAGAATACAAAAATAAATAAAATAAAAAATAAAATAATATAAAAAAAACAAAAAAATCACAATCGCCGTAACGAGATCCGAACACGTATCGCTGACCACTGTAAGCTTGAGACGACAATCTAACCCACTGGGCTAGCAAGTCCCGGTAAGTAACCGCCAGAGTAGATATTCTTATATAGTCAGTATTAATTTGTTTTATTTAGAGAAGATGTCAAACAGTAATAATGTAAGGATCCCACTAAGGCGAAGCACTAATCCTTCTCCCATCCTTTGTCCTTCCCGTCACAGGCAAACATACAGGAATTTTATTTATTTTTTGATGTGTACCTAATGTAGGTACTAAAGTGATTATTTAATGATCATCGTCTGTGAACAAACATAATTGGTCTGTTTTTTGTTTATATCATAGTGTATTTTTTGTTTATATCATAGTGTATTTTTTGTTTATATCATAGTGTATTTTTGTTTATATCATAGTGTATTTTTGTGTATATTTTATAAGACTGCATTCGTTCCTAAAATAAATAAATAAAAATAAGTTTATAAAATTTTTCAAGAACGCCACAGTTACATTAAGTCTTGGTCTTGCAAAGCCTGGTCTTTGTCTTGCAGCAACATTTACGGTCTTGGTCTTGCAAGACTCGCAAGACCAAGACGAAGACTGCAAGACTTTTGCTCATCAGTATACAAAATGTACCATCAAATTCATATAAGTAAAGAAAAAAAATACTCTTCGTTCTTAATTTTTGCACCATGGTAAGATGAAAGTTTTTTATTTTATATTTTAGCAATTATGGTTTTTCTTGGATTGAAGATCCGTACAAAGCGAAACGGTCGTCCTATTGAATGCTCTTCACTCTTTACTTTTTATTTCCTCTTTGTTTTTCAACTGTGCAGTATCCTAAAATGAGTCCATTCGTACCGGAGTAGTGATGATATAACATAATGTAAATAAATCATTTTGATTATGAACTAATGATTCAGTTCATTTTCTGGCAATACTTTAACCAAAATGATTTAATTGGCTTTTTTTTCCTTTGGTGTTTCGTTCTGACCGCATTAAATAAGTATGAATTTATTTCAAATTATTCTTGAATATAATAATTTATTAGTTGACTTGTCGAGCTCAATCGATGTGATGAATATCTGTCAAGAATAAGCGATGTCGTAATCTCATCAATACAATGAACTCATGATACTGATTAATATATACCTAATATAATTAACACTAGTCTAATGTCACGATTTATATCTGTCATATTCATCTTACAAACTATCCTTTTATGTATAATTAATAATTTTAATTCGGTATTCACACAGTGGCGTAACTACCTAACAGCACAGGGGCATGCAAAGCATAAGGACCCAGCTAGACAAAGGGCCTAAATTTCTAAACGCGCTGTATGAATAAAATATTAACTAGGTACCTAGACATGTAGGTATATGGAAAGTAAAATTCTTCTTCCTTAGTAAATTGTAATTAGGTATAAGTTAAATTATAATTTTATTATGTTTGTTTTGTAAAAATTGTAATTAAGTAGGTATAAATTAAATTGTATTTTTAATTCATTGTAATTTTTATACTATTGGAAATATAATATTATTCATTCATTCATTCAATCAATCATACATTCGTTTGTTCATTCCTACAAATGGTCCTGCACCCGAGTAAATAATAAAGAAAGCTATAATAGAGCATACACAACTTAGTTTAAGTGTTTTGCAAATATCAATTATAGAAAAATAAAAAAAATAATCGGTGAACTTTATTTAATGGTTTGCTATATTTTTATTGTGTCTCAATTTTTAATTGAATGAATGAATGAAAAATATATTTCCAACAGCATTAATATTACAAAGGAACAAAATACTATTTAATTTATACCTAATTACAATTTTACAATATTTTTTTTCTTCCACACATTTGGAAATCTTACTGCCTCAGTAGACATAGTCTGTTCTGAGGCAGTACTAGTTTAAAATTGCTACTGCCACTCTGCGATCATATGATTTGTTTTCTCTTTTTCTTCACATATTCCATTTACTTTTTCGAAATGTTAGGGGGCCCTTGCGTATTTTTCGCGTAAGGGGCCCAAATTTCTTGCTATGCCACTGGATTCACAGTTGCAAACAATAATAATACTTTTGTTACAGTCGTCATCACGATAATTCAATTTGTATTGACTTTAAAATATATTCATTATTTTGATATTATGACAATCATTTGAAGGGCCCGCCTTTTCAAACTCTTTCAATTTACAATTTTTAATATATTTAAGTTGGCCTTGGTAACTCAGTTAGATATCTGGCTACTGAGCCGAAGGTCCCTGGTTCGATTGCCGGTGGAGACACAGTTTTTAGATGTGTTATGTGTTTAGCAGAACCTTCGCCGTGTGTGACAACTCACTGTCGAGCGAGGCTTTAAGGCGTCTACCATGTTCTTCCATGGGTAAGAATTAAATGGGGCACCTGCCCGTTGCCCATAATCCTAGGATGGGACTGCGGCCACCCCCAATTTCATTATGTAATGTGAGAATAAATAACTAACTAACTACAGCACAACTCTATATTAAACAAATTCTTATTCACTTTAAAAATGATAAGAAAAACCATATCACTGCTCAACATTCTCACGGTACAAGACACAGACATCAACTAATCACTCCGAAGACAAACACTACATACGGACAAAGACATTATCAAAACTTTGCTCCAAAGATCCTAAATTTAGTTGCAAAAGATATAAAGAACATACATCTAATAGAAAATACAAGACTTAAACATACAATACAAACATGGTTATATAACAAAGGGATCAACTATTGTCGGTAAATTCTCAATTCATAACAACATACACGACAAAACTACTAACATAGGACTCAATAAGTGGACCATGGGCTACACAATCATTCTATATAACAGCTTACAATGACTTAGTAATTAATATTATGTAACAAGTCTACCATCTCGGATCAGGCCTGGCCTAGTGAGATGGTCCAAACCAAACCAATTTATTTGTTATGTTGCTTATATAAAATTATGTAAATTTTGGTATATGTAATAAAAAAATAAATAAATAATGTGATTAAAAATGCCGTAGTACCTAAGCTTTAACGTGAACTAATTATAAGTTTTTTTTTGTTGTTATCTAATCACTGATTCGATAATATTTAATATCTAGGAGAGCCGAACCTATTTTTATCTAAGTATCTTAATAAAAATTGTTTATCTGTTGATAAGAAATACTTATTTAACAGAATACCCAATAGTGATTATTTTACATATCGACAAGTACCAATAATTATAATTATTATATTGAATATATTTATAGTTAGTTTTTTTTAAATAAATTTATAATACGTATATAAAAAACAATCAAAAAATATAGAAAAAGATACACAGTAAGTAAAAACACATTTCACTTTACTAGAGAGCAAACACTCGTGTCTAAAGGAGACATTTAAAAACAAAGAACACAAAATATTATAATACATAATTATCTTTTAACAGATTTTTAATTAAAAATCTGTTAAAAATATCTCTATCTTATCTCTATTGAGATAATTAAAAATCTGTAAAAAAATATCTTTGACTCTCGACAGGGAAAAAAATCCAATGTTTGCGCATATGCAATAATAAAAAAATATTCGATTACTTACAGATTGGTACAAGTAGGTAAATAAGACAAAAATGACCTTATAAGTCTGGCGCAATTCAGGGGTGACTTCTATGCGAACAATGCATTTGTCACCTCAGGTATAAGAATTGTAGCTCTCATTATTTACAAAAAAAAAACCAATTCTCTCAATAGATGGCGTTACAACAAAAATATATAAAAATAATAAGAATGTTGTTCATAATTTCATACATAGATGGCTGTAGTAAAAATTCCTTACTTTCAAGCGAAAAGAATTTCAGTATTACAATATATAGATCTTTCAAAATTGAATTGATAGGGATCTCATTAAAAAGGCATAATTGGTGAACGTTGCGCAAGCGCATAAAGTGATCACGTAAACCAGCCGATGACAGGTCGTAAGCCCTGTAGGTGCCTTGATTTCCCAGTTCTCCTACAGTAAATATTCCAACTTCGTCTCTATTGAGATAATTAAAAATCTGTTAAAAAATATCTTTGACTCCCGACAGGGAAAAAAATCCAATGTTTGCGCATATGCAATAATAAAAAAAATATTCGATTACATAATTATCATCTATAGGTACATAAAGAATTTAATATTATTTAAAAATCAGTCAAATGTAATAAATTTATTTTATTTTTATTTTGAATTCATTATATTCATTTGCCAGTCTCAAATCTGTTTCAAGTTGATTGAACCACACCACCCCATTTTTACGTGTAGAAAAGTGCTGTGTAAAACTTGTATCTGTTATCGGGGTACATAATAATTGACCCACTTTATTTTGTTATATAGGTACGCAAATATTTGCTTATATGCAACTATAAAAATATTCGATTTACATACAGACTAGAGTAACTATGATTTCAAAAGGGTTGTTTGTCGACCTTCGTGTCTCAGTTGGTCAGGTATCTGACTTCTGATCCAAGGGTCCCGGGTTCGATTCCCGGTAGAGACACAGTTTTTAATTGTGTTTTCAGTCTGGATCTGTGAGTCGATAAATATCATAAGTCTCCAGAATGTGGCAACTTGTTATTGGGTGTGTTTTAAATTAATATTTGACATAGTACCTGTTAGTTGCCCGAGAAGTAAGTAATAAAATAAAATAAAATTACTCAACAGAGATATATAGTATTTATTTATGTGTACCTATATTAATAGATTATACTTAAAAAAATAATTTTACATACAAATTGCTACAAGCAAGTAAACAATCCAAATGAACTTATAATTCTGGCGCGGTTCAAGGGTGACATCTGTGCGAAAGCATTATCACCTCGTGTATAAGGACTGTTGCTTTCAATGTTTATAAACCAATTTCTCAATAGATTCTCAATAGGCGTTACAAGGTTTCTTCGTCACTTCATAGATGGTAATGGTGTTTTCAGCTTATTTTCAGACTAATAGATTTTTATTATTAAAATATATACAACTTTCAAAAATTTGATTGATAAGGGAACTCAAAAAGAAGGCATAATTGGTGAAAGTTGCGCAAGCGCATGAAGTGATCGCGTAAACCAACCGATGACAGGTCACAAGCCCTGTAGGTGCCTTGAGTTCCTGATTTTCCTATAATATTCCAATCTCGTCTCTATTGAGATGTTTAAAAAAATGTCGTAAAATAATTACCTATATATTAATCAGTAGGTACCTACCAACTTACCATAAAACATAAAGATTGTTAAACCGGAAATTCTCGTTAATCTTATCGATATGATATTATGTCATTTAATTTACTTTTACAAAAGATAATGCTTGTACATAATATTAGTTAATAATGCTTTAAACCTTTTTGACTAACTATATGCCTATTATTATTTATTATTTTATGTTATATGTTAAAATTATATTTATGTGTATATTATATAATGTAATAGGCAACACGTAATTGGTCACTACATATTTTACTTATGTCTTACTAGCTTTTATGTCCCGCCGTTGGCCAAGAATGTAAAATTGTGAAAGAAAAAGCAATCGTTTTTATAATATTGTCACCCAATTATTTTGCAATATCAGACTATAAAAAGTGGTTTGAAATTTGATTGAGTTTAAGTATTGTAAAATGTTCAAGTGATGGCCACAACCCATTCTTTTTTATATATTGCTATAAAGTGTGAATGAAGTATAATATTTATACAATTTCTGCTCGCATGGACTATGCGTAATGGTTTTAAATATGACTGTTTATCAACGTTGTAAAGAGATTGGTTTGGCCACAACCCCCATTTTTAAATATTATCATCGAAAACAAATTGTAATGTGTACCTATTGAAAATTTAGTAATTTTCGATGTTGGGATGTGGTTAAAATTTGATTAAACAAACGTAGGTACTGAAAAGATCTAGTATTGGTCACATCCCATTCGTTTTTATATTTTTTCATCAAGTGTGCATTATATTTTTGCTCAATTTGACTGAAAGTCTTCATTAACGAAGAAGAAGAAGACTTGAACTATAGTAAATAGTTTTTAATTTGAATATAAATGTTGTGAAGAGTTCAGTAATGGCCACAACCCCCATTCTTTAAATATTAGGTGTTGAAAATTATTCAAAATAGGATGATATAAATGGTTTAAATTTAATTAAACAAAAGTATTGAAAAGATTCTAGTGCAGGTTATATCGTCACATCCCATATCCCATTCATTTCATATGTATTTTCATCAAGTGTGCATATCGTTAATAATATTTCTGCACAATAGACTATTAGACTTAAAACTAACCCAAAAGACTAAATAAAAAAGAGAAAAATAAGTATAAGACTATAAGAAATAGTTTGTATAAAAAACTATTCCAATGGTCTACATAAAATAAGTAAAAATACATATACCTAATAGAAGAATTAGACTATTGGAAATAGATTGTATAAAAGCTCACCCAAAGGTCTACAAAAAAGAAGAAGAAGAATATTTAGACTATTGGAAATAGTTTGTATAAATACTGACCAAAAGGTCTACATAAAAGAAAATGAATAAGACTATTGGAAATAGTTTGTATTAAAACTCTCCCAAAAGTCTACGTACTTAAATGAAGAAGAATAATAATTAGACTAAAGGAAATAATTTTTATAAAAAAATGACCCAAATGTATACATAAAAGAAGAAGAAGATGAATTAGACAATAGGAAATAGTTTGTATAAAAACTGCCCTAAAGGTCTACATAAAATTAAGAAGAAACAGAATTAGACTCCAGGACCCGCCGCTTCAGGCCCTTCAGTACCTCCCGTCCCTTTAATCCCTCATTACGTCCCTTCCCATCAGACCCTTCACTACCTTCCGTCCCTTCAGGCAGTTTTATACCTCCCGTCCCTTCAGGCCCTTTAGTGCATCCCTTCCCTTCATTACATCCCGTCCCATCAGTCGGTTAAGAAAAGTTTAAATCCAGAAACCATCCTGGAAGAACCGCGAAGAGATGAAAGAACATTATTTTCCCAGGATGCTCTACTTAATAGGTAAAATGACTAAATACACGAAGAAGAAGAAAAAAGTTTAAACCCAGATACCTGCGAAGAGATGGAAGGACAGTTGGACCTTCTTCTCCCAGGATTCTCCAACTTCATAGGTAAAATGACCAAAAATACACGATGAAGAAGAAGAAGAAGAAATAAGTTTAAATCCAGATACCTGCGAAGAGATGGAAGGAAAATTGGACATTCTTCTCCCAGGTTAGTCCACCTTCAAAGGTAAAATGACCAAATAGACGATGAAGAAGAAGAAGAAAAAAGTTTAAATCCAGAAACCTGCGAAGAGATGGAAGGAAAATTGGACCTTCATCTCCCAGGATAGTTCATCTTCATAGGTAAGATGACCAAGTACACGTTGAAGAAAAAGAAGAAAAAAGTTTATATGCAGAACCCGTCCTGGAAGACCTGTGAAGAGATGGAGGGACAGTCGGACCTTCTTTTCCCAGGATACTCCCCCTTCATAGGTAAAACGACCAAATACACGAAGAAGAAGAAGAATAAGAAAAAAGTTTAAATCCAAAAACCATCCTGGGCATACGCTCGACAATTCACCAAAGTTTCATTATAATCGGACAAACGGTTGATAAATAAATAAATAAAATAATTTTCCTATAGGAAATCAGTATAGGTATATTATTGTTGATTTGTAAGTAAATAGTATTAGGTAGGTACCTACCTACAACAACCTTCTAAATAAATTCGATTCCTAACAAATTTTATTTGAATATCACATTCTTTCTGTAGCCATGGAAACGATTCGAACACGTAAGTAATATCGAATGGTTCGGATACATTTTTTGAATATGTAGGTACCTACATTGGTTTGTTCGATGCCATAAAAATGAAAATTGTCCGAAATATCAAATATTATATACAAATTATGCAATTTTATTATGCCCATATCTTTACTAATAATTAACAGACTTTTACAATATACGTCTTAAAACTTGCTGTAATGTCTTGTGTTTCATTTTATTATTTCATATTTATATTTATTTCAAAGGTTTATTATTTTCAAGAACATATTCATTCGGTAGGAAAATGAAATATTGTATGAAAAGATATTAAAATGGCGGCATTTATGTACAAAACGCTTACTTTAAAAATAAGTTAAACATTATAATTATACAAAATATTCACCATGTTTTTCACTTAAACGCTAAGTTATACTTGAAAGTAAATTTTTTTCGTGTAAATACGTACTTCTAACTTTTAAACTAACAGATATATGCGTGCAAAATGTACACTTTTTTGACAGATACGACTTGGAAAATTTTGTATGAAAAAAATAATTATTGAAATATTTTTAAAATTCAGCATTTTTATCGCATTATTTTTAGCGTGACACTGCATCAGGTATACAGGTACACGTTCGCACATAAATTAGATTTTTAGATGCTCTTGGTTTTTCAGAAGGCGTGAGACAAACACACACACACACACATACACACACACATACACTAACATTTTGATTGCTTTATTACTTTAGATTACCATAATGTTACCTGTTTGTTGCTGAATAAATAAATAAAAAAAATATATATATATATATTATAATAAATGACGCTCCGGCATAGAATAGTGTTTCCATCGTTATCATTTATTTATTTATTTATATCATCTCAACACTTATACAATCATTTATAAATACTATCTCAACCTATTTTTAATTATTTGTTATACTATCATTGTTTTTGAGTGTCTCGCAAAATCCGGGTAATATACTTACTTTTTCTTCTTCGATGGCGCTACAGCCCAAATAGAGCCTTGGCCTCCTTCAACAAACGCCTCCAACCTCTTCTATCCTCAGCCGCCGTTGTCCAGTTAGGGACCTGCAGGAGCTTTTCTGCATCTCTCCGTATGTCGTCTCCCATCTCAGTCTTGGTCTCCCCATCTTCCGTTTACCTCCCGGGTGACCAAACATGATTTTTTTGGGTAGTCGCGTGTTTGGCATTCTCTGTACATGGCCAGCCCATCTCAACCTAAGCAGTCTTATATGTGTTGAGATCTTTGGGGCTTATACTTACAACAGGGAAAATTACATCTCACACAGTAATGTGGTCCACCATCCATTCTGAATGCATGGTCTTTGGCAGTGAGGCGAGACTTGTGTGTGGGGATACCTTTTATAAGGCAATGCACAACTGTCGCTGGTTACCCCACATTGTTGTATATATGGAACGAATGCATGCATTTAGGGATTGCCAACCTTTGACGAAAATAAATGTTCAACTTATGTAGCGATAAGTTTAAAAATGGCCAATGATTTATTTATATTTTAAATTGTCTACCAGGTCACCATTAAATTACCTTTCTCATGATTGCAACAGTATTGATGAAGACACACAGTTCATGTTCTGAACCGCGTGAGAATAATAATATATGTATATGCAAATGCAAATAGTTTTGTCTACAAGTACATACAAGTTTTTTGCACGATCTGTTTTATTAGACCGTTATAGCTCTGAGGCTAAGGGCCCGCTCACATTGGATACGAATTTGGTCGTACGTAAACGTACGATGCTGGTCGTACGAATCGAGTGCGCGCACTGGCTTGCTCACATTGGATACGAATTCGCATCGTACGTATACGTACGATACTGGTCGAGTGCGCGCACTAGATACGGCTTTCTCCGATTTTTGATACGAATTTGATCGTACGTCGACGTACGATGCTGGTCATACAATTTTATGTATTTAAGATTTGGTACACGGATAACAAACAATACACATAAACATAATATCAATCACAACAAAGCTACCGTGCATACAAAAATCACACAAATCACAGCCTCTCTGTGGGTTAGCCAATTTTTTTTTAGATAAAAATGAATATGTCCTTGTTAAACAAGTACATATACATCTTCCTACGTTTCCTAAAATAAGAAAATAAATGCTTGTGCTATAGGTGAACGAAATCGGTTGAGGTAGGATTCGAACTCGCGACCACTTGATTACTAGCCCAGCGCGCTAATCGCTCTGCCATCGACCCATCTAATTTTATTCCCATTTATTTATTTATTCATTTATTTAATATTTCTTCTCGGGCAACTAACAGATACTATGTCAAATATTTATTCAACACGCACCCAATAACAAGTTGTCACATTCTGGAGACTTACGATATTAGTCGTCTCACAGATCCAGACTGAAAACACAATTAAAAACTGTGCCTCCACCGGGAATCGAACCCGGGACCTTTGGATCAGCAGTCAGATACCCAACCAACTGAGCAACGAAGGCCGACAATTGTAATATATATAGACAAAATTATCTTGTTTATAACATTTTATAATAACATATTCTCTTCACATAGCACAAAACATCACAAAACCTTGGGGTAAGCAAATTATAAAAAACAGGTAACAACACATGAAGAGAAATTTAAAATAACAGTTTACAAAGATAAAAATACCAAGTCATAAAAAAATCATAAACATTTGTGTCCAAAAACAAAATTTTCTGTATCCATTTATGTGTAATCAAAGTACGAACGGAGCAAAATATCCAAACAAGTTTGGATCGAATTCGTATGTCGGAACTATACGCACGTCAACGTACGACTAACTCGCACCCAGTGTGAGCACTCTCATAATGCTCAAAGGAACGGGATTATTCGTGCGTTTTCGACGTTTTCGTACGTATTCGGACGACTGAATTTCGTACGTAAACGTATCCAATGTGAGCATGTCCATGATCGAACTCAGACGTCGTAACAATTCGTGCGTATACGTACGACCACAGTACGACAACGTACGATCACGTACGACCAACTCGCATCCAGTGTGAGCACTCTCATAGTACATCTAGTATCGGGAACGTTCGTGCATTTACGTACGTTTACGCACGAGCGAAATTCGTACGAAAACGCATCCAATGTGAGCGAGGCCTTTAAACTAAACAACATACTTTAAGTTGTTACAGGAGGCCCGGTATTGTAGTGAGCCCTAGACTCGTTCAGTTACAAAATCTTAGTTTTTAGTTATGGGAATATTGAGCTATGGTTCAAAGAGAAAAAAAACGTCACATTTTGAAGTGTATTCCTTAAATATGGTAAACAATATGTTTTAAAATTTTTCAATATATTTCTACACAATTTTAAAAATTAGCATAATTTACAACAATTTATTTTTAAATTATTCCGTAACTTAAAAAAATCCCCTTAATTAAAATTTTAAATTTTAAAAAGAGGGGGGAGTGTGTCTAATGAACTAGGTACTCTTTTTGCATGTCTTTTTACTTCAAAAAAACTCAACACATACCTGGTTGTATTTTTTTTTTATTTATTAAAAAAATCAATACAAATTTTAAATAACTCACAATTTTAAAAGGTATACAATTTCCATCATATAATTCATAATAACCCTCTTTAATTGAGATAAAATCTCGTGTTAAAAGAGGGCAGTATCTATTTTGTATTGTTACATTTGCCAAAACATTGCACATCTACTAACAAATATGAAGCTACACAAAAACAAGAATGAAATAACAAAAAATAAATAAATAAATCAATACAATCTTTTAATTTTATTTTTAAATATATTATAATTTTTTTCGAGTCTAAGACTCAAAGGGAGTTCATTAAACCACTTAGTACCTTTATACTTATAGAAATGTTGTGAGGCAGTTGTACCTATGTAAAAGAGGAATGGTAATACATCCTCGAATATTTTTATTATTGCATATGCGCAAACATTGGATTTTTTTCCCTGTCGGGAGTCAAAGATATTTTTTAACAGATTTTTAATTATCTCAATAGAGACGAAGTTGGAATATTTATTGTAGGAGAACCGGGAAATCAAGGCACCTACAGGGCTTACGACCTGTCATCGGCTGGTCTACGTGATCACTCTATGCGCCTGCGCAACGTTCACCAATTATGCCTTTTAATGAGATCCCTATCAATTCAATTTTGAAAGCTCTATATATTGCAATACTGAAATTCTTTTCGCTTGAAAATAAGGAATTTTTACTACAGCCATCTATGGGTGAAATTATGAACAACAATCTTATTATTTTTATTTATTTTGTCGGAACGCCATCTATTGAGAGAATTGGTTTTTTGTAAATAATGAAAGCTACATCCTTGTGAATTTATTCTGCTGCTTATAGAAAATGACAATTGGTTTGAATTTGTAAGAATATCTTTATGAATTTGGAACAATGAAGAGTTCATATTCATAGAAGAGTGGCCATACAACTTTTGTCTGAAACTTTGAAACGTGGTAGCGACCTCTAAAAGGTTTTAAAAAATGCTTCTCCGATATTTCAGGTTATGGAATCATATTATGACAGGGTACCCGAACAATTTTTGAAAAGTCGAAAGATTAAAACCACCCTAGTATGTATGTTTAACATTACCTCAGGGGGCAAGTCTGGTCTAACCGGCGAAATCAAAACCATCCATGTTTACCCATATCATGGATATAATTAATTATCTATATAATTAATTTTTATTATTTATTTATTTATATACATTGATTAACAATTACACATAACACATTAACATTATAGTGTCCCCCGTTAGGTAGGCGAGTACCTACCCGTGTTGGGGGTCTATATTACATTATAATTTACAATATTTTATATATTATATTACATTATATTATATTACATTACTTCATACACATATATATCTCTATTTCTTTTCTCTTTTCAACATTATATATTGCTGTAGGACTCCTATAAACATCATCAATGCAAAATCAAAATCACAAAATCAAAATCAAAGAGACAGATATGAATAATAATAAATAAATTCAACAATATAAAAGCAAAAAAACTACATACAAAAATAAATCGATGTACTAAGTATTGTGTGCTTATCGTACCATTCAGTGATGTTCCTGTATGTATGTACAAATCCATATATTTTTCTCTTGCATGTACCTATAACTAAAACAAAATTACATTTGAATTGTCAGTAACTGTTCAGATTGCTCCCGTCCCAGATTCAGAAGCCACTGGTGAATTTTTTTTTTAAAGTAGCATTTATATTGGTGTTTTGTCTGATGTCATTTGGTAGTTTATTATAAATCTTAGGACCCACAAAGGTAAAATGTGTTTGACCATACCGAGTATTTACTCTATTCCCCAATAAGTATCCCTGATTTACATTTCGTGTCATTATTCTATGTTCCAAGTATTCAAAATTATTCATATTATTTTTCATGAACAGTATTATTTTTTTAATAAATAATTGTCTTATATCTAGAATTTTCGAGTTACCATATAAATCATTTGTAGGATGGCCATAATTTTTATTTAAGATTACCCTTAAAATTGCACGCTGAGCGACCTCCAGGGGTTTTATATTGTTCTTATATGTTCCTCCATAGGCAACTATACCATATGATATAATTGAATTTACAAATGCATAATAAAATTGCATCATCATCGGTTTCGGAAATACTTTTCGACATGTCTTGAATATATAGATCAATTTCATTAATTTATTTACTATCTTATTTATGTGGGGATTCCACTTTAAGAATTGATCTATTTCCATACCGAGATAAGTAATAGAAGTAACCGCACTTATTTCACTTGCAGTAGCAGGATTATTTTCGTTTGAATAAAGTTTGATTTTATAATTTGTATTAGGTTGGCCAGTTTGTGTTATGCTAAAGCGAATGTATTTTGTTTTGTCAATATTGATTGTTAAGAGGTTTCTATCAAACCATGATTTCAATATATTTATGTCGGATTCTGCTTGTTTATGCGTTTCTTCCCAATCTTTTCCATCTACTACTAATGCAGTATCATCTGCAAATGTAACCAATTTCCCGTTCAATTGAAGTTTGAACACATCGTTGATGTAAATAATGAACAGTAAAGGACCTAATGTACTTCCTTGAGGGACACCAAATGTCACATCTCTGGGTTCACTTACGACCGTATCTAATTTAACTCTTTGTTTTCTATCCTCTATGTAGCTTTTAACCCAACACAGAAAATTGCCATCAATACCAATATTTTTCATCCTTTTTATGAGTATACGATGCGATATGGTATCAAATGCTTTCGCAAGATCAACGAAGATTCCTATGCACTTTCTACCTCTATCGATTTGACCATTTATTATTTTTGTAAATTCTGCTAAAGCCGTTTCGGTGCTTAGACCAGGTCTGAATCCGAATTGATTGTTTGCTAGAGTGTGATTATTAGATATAAATGTTTGAATTCGGTTTTTTACAATTTTTTCTATGATTTTTGCAAGGTTATTTAATATTGATATTGGACGATAATTTTGTATGTCATTTTTACTTCCTTTTTTATGTATAGGTATAATTAAAGCCTCTTTTAACTGGTACGGGAACACTCCTGTCTGAAAACTAAGGTTAAATATATAAGTTAGTGGTTCTGAAATTTGATTTTTTATATATTTTAGTACATTTGTCTGTATTGTATCAGTCCCCACCGAGAGTGTGTTTTTTAGTGATGAGATAGTGTTTTCCACTTCTTCCTTGGTCGTGATTATAGAATTCAATTTATTTAATGGAAAATCACATTCAATATTTTCTGCCTCGACCGATTTCGTTCACCTAAGCACAAGCATTTATTTACTTATTTTAGGGAACGTAGGAAGATGTATATGTAATTGTTTAACAAGGACATATTCATTTTTTTAATTAAAAAATAAAAAAAATAAAAAAAATCTTATGTAATTCTATAAAATCTTGGAATGTTATAGAACTCCATATATGTAATAATTATTAATATACATGATATGAGTAAATACTTGCCCCCCTGGTTGGTTAGCAATAAGCCCGCCAATAAATAAATACATATATCGCACATTGAAAACAAAACCGGCACTATACAAAAATCTTGATTTTTCAGTATAGCCGTTCAAAGTTTTTGATATAGTTCTATGGTCAATATCTAAATAAAATAATTGAGTTTTATAACTAAAGTTGGTTTCAATTAAAAGTATGATTACCGTATTTATACTTGCTGACTAAATAAAGGCAACTAAAAGAATGTAGATATTTTAAAAAAAAAAATTTAAAAAATATTCGATATAGTGCCACTTTTGTTTTTCACTCCACTACCCATATTTTTAATAATAACCCTGAAATAATCATTAGTTTTACATTTTACGTAATGGTATTAGTTTTACATTTTACGTTACTCTTTGCGTAATGGTAAGAGATGGTATGAACAAAATTGAAATAAACTTATTCATAAGAAAGAATATTACTTTTATTTGCTAAAAACTTTAAAAAAAGAAATTAAAAATAAAAAAAAAACAAATTCGAAGAATTTAAAATAAGAAACGTTTCATCAAAAATGTATAGCAATTAAAAATTTTAGGAAAATAATAATGATTGGTTGAGATAAAAAAAAATAATAAGTAAGCTATCACAAATAATGTTAGTTGAAAATATTTTGGAAGTAGGAGGCATAGTAACTAGGAATCAGTCCAGTATCCAGGAGGCTCCTCACGTCATTTTTCTTTCTTTCGGAAATACCCAAGTTTCGCTCATATAACTTCTTGAGTTCTTGAGGTCGGTTATGTTTCGTGCTTCGAGTATTGAGATCAAGTTCTTTAAAATCGTCAAAGTAAGATTTTTTATAAGTTATTTTTATTTCATTACGTTCGGTGTTCTCAATCTTGATAACTTTTATGTCCGACATCTTAACAACTTGGCCATCAACGCTCTTGTTAAGTCTAGGAACCGGCAGTTGTTTTAAATCAATGAAATCTGCAAATCCCATTTCATTCACGGTAAATGGTGTACCGCGTTTTTTGGCACTTCGTATTGCAGACACGTATTGTGAAGGTACGTAGATGGGTCCAGATTTGAGACACTTTTTTACCTGCTTTTCTATCACCGAATGTACTGCATCCCCTTCGTTCTGCGTATGGCCACGTATTAAAAACTTGTGTGTAATGGATTTTATTTTTAAGTTTAGAACAGCGTAGATATACATTGCGATTACAAATTGGTTTTTCTGCTGGCCACAGCAATTATCCGAGTAAAAAACTATGTCGAGGTATTCATTAGCACCGAATGACTTTTTTTTCAAGAACTTCAAAACACAACTGCCTATTTCATTAGCTCCGCGGTTTCCTTGAGATTCATCCCAAAAGTAGCATTCAGTTTTATCGTTTTTGAGTTCAGTGATAGTAAAGTTCAAGCAGTTTATTTTCGACTTATAGTAAAATGTTGATACTTCTCCATTTGGAACTACCATGACTGCTTGTAAGTCATAACATGCGACAATAAAATTATCCGACACCTTTTCTTTGTCACTGGCCTTTTCTTCACGACTCTTTTCTTTTTCAGCTAGGTGTCGATCGTAATCTTCTTTCCGAGCATCTTTTGCAGGACCTTCTGCTAACTTGTATATTGTGCATTGCTCACATTGATCCTTTTTAGGGACGAAGAAACTTATATTGAAGTCTTCATTGAATATTTTTCGATACGTATGTATCATTACATGGGGAATACCTTGTTTTATACAATCCTGCTTATAATCAAAATAAATATCTGCCAAGGTTTTCCCCCCATCTATAAATTCCTTTGTTGTTTGCTTTCGCAAAAAATGGCTCTCTATTCGAGGAATGCTATTAATGTGATTTTTTACTCCTTCAATCAAACCAACAGACACTTTTCTGTGCTTCCCGTGCTTGCCTCTCTTTTCTCCTTCTAGTACACCAGTTACTTCATTCTTTTTCTCTATAACAGTTCTTATGCATCGGTCGGTTATATCCAGAGTATTTTTGAAGAATATTTTGCATACCTTAGTTTTGGTACCAACAGCATTGAAATAGAAAGCATGTTTTGGTTTTCTATTTGAATTTAGTTTTTTGTATTGATACTTTGGTATTATCTCTTCAATATTTCCAGCTATGTATTCTCTTTGGCGTACCAAGGAAGCCATGCCATAATAATCATTAAAAAGATGTTTCCTTATTTCTTCAGATATTTTCTCTGAGCATCTCAATCGACAGCTTGCCTCGCAGGGTTGCTTTAGAACTTTAGCCGAAAAAACCTTTTTTGTTTTGGAACTCGAAATATATTCTTGTCCGGAATCTTTTAATTTCTTGGTAATTATTGCAGCTTTTTGTTGTTTTTTTCTCTTCTTTTGTTCTTCGGCGATTTCACCAAATGGAGGAGTATTCATCACAGCATCATCGTTTTGAGCAATCTTCTTATTCGAATCGGACGAAAGCATCTCATGATATTTAGGATTTTGCTCACAAAAATCTTCAACGGACCGTGTGATAGAGAAGTCATCAACAATTTCTCTAGTTTCGGGTATCTCGTTTTCAATTATTTCAGTACTCCGAGTCATAGCTCCATTGGTATTTGATCGATCTGGTGCAGAGGAAGTTGAACGTGATGATGTGCTTGAGGAAGAAGACGAACTCGAAGACGAAGACTGAGATGAACTTGAGCTAGATCTACGGTATGGCTTCTTTGAAGGTGCGTATGGTCTGTCATCGTCTGATGCGGGAGAAAAGTCACCATCATCACTGTCGAAGCTGTTTTCTTTATTGTCTGTATTGAAAGAGTTGTTAGTTGTTGGTAGGTTATTTATTGGTTTTAAATCAGGGGCTGTTTTAGTTGAGAGTGATGTGTCATGTTTAGATTTACTTTCAGACATTGACTTTGTAGTTTGATTGTTGTGTTGATTGTTGCTAGCTCCAATATCTTTCTAGTTCTGCTCCTTAATGAATCCATGACGATATCGCTAAAAAAAAAGCACGAAAAATCAGTTTTATTTTATCATAATGACAACAACTTTTGATAATGTTATTTTGTGTGCAATAGAATAAAAAAGTGGCTTTACTTAAAATTCCAAATTAAGTGAAATAATTAAAACCGAAAGATATGTAACTGGTAAATGAACACTACGCAAACACCATAGTTAAGGTAAAATCATAGTACAAAAATGGCATTATATCAAATCAGACATATTATAGGTTTTATAACAGCGACACTAAACACAATGTAACATTTCATCTAATGAAATAAAACACAATGATTCAAATATATTCACTTCAAAGCTGGCATTAAACACAACATGACATTTTTTAATAAAATAAAACACTGTGATTCTCACATCTTCATTTTAAAATTGGCACTAAACACAACATGACACTTTTTTAATAAAAAAGAACATCGTGATTCTAATATCTTTATTATAAAACTGGCATTAAACAAATATTGTCATTTTTGTATTCACTGATATCGTATTATTTCAATATTTTAATTTAAAAAAATGACACTATACTTAAAATGCCATTTATGCATTAACTCGTTCCACAGATTATTTGTGTAAAATAACATTTAAAAAGCCACTAAATAAAATATGACACTTTTTTACTCACCGCAACGTGCAACTTCCCTGACTGTTGGACTCGAAATGGTATAGTGCCAGTTTATAAATTACCAACTTGACAGTTGACCATAAAGTATAAAGTGACACTAGTGACCTCTAGGGAGAACTAAACGAACTATTGGAATAGGTGTTTTTACATTGTATGCATATTTGTTTTATCATTTTAGACATCCCTTTAACTCAAAATTGGCATTTTCTGTATAGTGCCACTTTTGTTTTCAATGTGCGATATTATTTTAAAACCTTTAAGAAGTTTTGTCATAGTTATGGCGTCTTACTATTGTTAGATTCCCAGTAGGTTGTTTTTTACTCTCCACACTATGGAATAGGGGAGAGTCATGATTTCGCAAAATTTAAGCGTATTTTTTTTACATCAATTTCTCAATGGGTATCATGTAGAGAATGCACACTATGAGTTTCGTCGTGATGTGTTTGTGTGTATGGCGTATACGCCGTACGCCGTAGCATTTATCTTTTTTTTACATAGATCTTGGTCATACCCCTGATGTTTCTTATTTTTAAAAAGATCTCAAGTCCACGAGTGTGAATCTTCCATTCAAATTCGTCGATTGTTCTTTTGCACTATGGTGCCGAGATTGCTAATCTAGAGGGCTAGCTATGCATTTTTTTTTCTTGTCGTTCACTTAGCGTTCTGTGAAGGAGCCGATTATAGTCCCCATATGCAGAGCGGGTGGTGGTGGAGATAGCGAATTATAATGTGTTTCATTGTGGAAATGGAATCTCGTATAATATGCATAGAAGCTTCTTGTGAAGATGAATATATCAACTTGAGTGTTTGTCTAAACCAGTTATACATATTGTCTGCCGTTCTGTCTATAGATATATTGAGAAATTTTATTATTATCAACTAAACCTGTTCTTGGATTTTTTTTTGCATAATCCGCGTTAATTAGCTATTGTCTATCTATAAATAATTTCTTAAATCAGGGCAATGTGGTCAAAGCAAAATTATTTATTTATTTGTTACATGTAACACATGATATCCAACTGTCAACGGCGATAGTATGTATAATTAGAGAATACGTACCAAACTGTAAACACTCCATGTACTTCAGAAGAAACAAACTATGTAGTGTTGGGCTGTGTTCGGATCGAACGCTCGACGTCGGGCGTCGAATGTACCTGAAGTTGCAGATTATGGCGTTTTTCACACCAATCTCATTGAACGCTTTCGAGCTGCGGGCGTTTCAATCTGAACGCAGCGTCTAGCGTTTTAAATGTCAAATTTCATTTATCTACATATGTCTTTTAAGGTTATATTTTCATCGAAAGACACCAATTGGGCAGTGGAGTAAATAATGCTCTCTGATCTTCTATAGGAAAATTTTGAATGATATTTTTCTCAAATTAACCTCTTTAGAATGCATTTTGTAATCGGATATAATGTCAAATAGACACCAATGATATATAAAAATATTATATGTCATTGATAGACACCACATAAACAATTACAAGTCATCTTACCACAGATAAAATAGAAGTCAACAGGTACTATAGCTGTCGTAGCGTTATCCACCCGAGGATTATAGAGCGTTTGGAGCGTACACTCAACGCTCAATTTGATCTTGACTGTGTCTTTAGAGCGTCGGTTTCCGGTCATTCTGGATGGCTTAGAGCGTCATGTAAAAATTTATTTCCAACACTTCATATTTGGATGCTTGATCCAAGCATCTCAAAGGAAGCCAAAATTGCCGTACATAATGCAATTGTAGTGCCTACTTTGATGTATGTCAGTGAAACATGGACGTGGCAAAAGACGTATGAAAGTAAAATAAATGCTGTGCAAATGAGATCACTAAGAAGAGTATGTAATAGAACGATATATGACATAAGGAGAGAATAAAAATAAAAAGAATAAGTAAAATGAAAGTGAATTCCTTGAGGTGGTTTGAACATATTGAAAGAATGGATGATGAACGACTGTCCAAAAAAATATACATGGGGTGTAAGAGATGGAGTGAATAGCAGGGGCCGTCCCAGAAAGGGATGGCATGACCATGTGAATGATATTTTGAAAGAAGGAAATATAAGTGTGAAAAATCGAAGAGCATGTGTGAGACGATGCATGGATGTAGGGGAAGCTAGGAATGTGTGCAGAAATAAAGAAGTATGGCGCTCGGTTCTCTCTGCTTACCCCGTAAGGGACATGGCGTGATGGTATGTATGTATATTTGGATGGAATAAAAAGTTAGTTTTTCTTCCTGGTAAATTAAAAAGTAACGAATACTTTCTGACTGGGTAAACTTTGACTGGCTATGATTTCATACGGGTGGTTAAAAAATGATATTTTTCTAATAAAATAAAATGATAATTTTAATTATTTAAAAGATAGATGGTATTTATTTATGTAGAAAAAAAGTAGGTATATAGTTGACTTTCCTTATCGGGGAACACCAAACCTAATTACTTATGTCATTGCAAAATATACATCATAATCATATTATACTGTGCTGACAACCTACATATCTATGTATTATGAGTCAACTAATACTCTACAGCGGATGTTGACTTGCTTTTAACATCTTCGTAAGCTATAGATAATTATAATCGGTGATAGCATTCAGTGAATCATAACCTCAAATTTTTACTTAATACTTTGTTATGATATTTTAAAAATGTGCCGGTGGGAGATGGATGCAGTGTGGCCAGTACTTACAGGGGACTTTAGAGGCCTATGTATATCCAAAAAATGAAGAAGAAAAAATCTTAATTGTTTTACTGTTTTCACTATCCACTGCTATGAAAAATAATGGTGTAAGAGGCGGTTGGATACGGTCTGCCCAGGATAGAGAGCTGTAGAGGTCTAAGGAGGAGACCTATATCATTTACTGATTGTTGCCATGAAATGTTGGAGATTTATGATTTCATTTTTTATATTAAACTTTTTAAGACTTTTTTGCACCCTGGGCAAGTGGCGAGATTATTTCCAAATGGAAATTTCTTGCAACTGACCAGAACGAGTAGATTATTGGGTTGTATGTTTTCAAAGCTTATTTCAAAGACATTATGTGCCATCATAAAGACATCACATTTAGATCATCTGGATTAGAGTACTAAATATTTAAAGGAATTGGATAAAGTCTATAAAGAATACGTTTTATTTTATATTGTAATATTATTTAGTGAAAAAGCGGTGACAGCCCAGCGGTAAGGGCAGCGTTTCGAATCCGGGCGGGGCACGCACCTTTGGATTTTAAAAAAATCTATGTGCGGATTTATATCACTAGCTATATGTAGCCATGATCCAATTTGTCTGGTTCCCCTTTCTAAGGGTTACGAAGGTCAGATGGCAGTCGCTTCAATGTAATAACCAGACTCGCCAATTCCAGGATCATGTGAAAAGCGTACCCCGATAGAAACGGGATAAAAGCGCTAAGGGGAAAGAAGTAATATTATTTAGTGCCAGGGAATACCCATAAATGTTTTATCAGGTTTTTTAGATTTTTAAAACCGCCAAATACACTATGAAATTCCTTATAAAAGTAACCATCATGTTTTCATGAAAAGTGTTTAAACCAGGGGGGCAAGTCTGGTGCGACCGGCGAAATCAAAACCCTAGTGATTACCCATATCATGGATATAATTATTATAAACTGGAGTTCTACAATATCTTCAGATGTCTTAGAACTCCATACGATAATTATATCCATGATATGGGTAATCACTAGGGTTTTGATTTCGCCGGTCGGACCAGACTTGTCCCCCTGATTTCAATGATCAGACATCCCAAAAATTTGTTGATTTTTTGCATTTTCAGAATAAACCTGAATTGAAATGATAAAACAATCTCGAACGAATAAGTACTTAAATTTTAGGCAATCTATAAGATTAATAAAATGTTTTTTTCTCAATGACATAGCTATGGAGTGATTTAACAAATATGCCGTAAGAAGGATACATTCAATCATTCTTTTAGGGGAGTTTGGGCTAAATTTTAAAAATGTGTAACACTTGTTCACTAAAGAAATTACGTATATGCTTAATATCTTATTAATAAATACTTGAATGTTTCTCAATCCTAAGAAATAGATTGATTCCAAATTGATATTATAGACAGGTGAGATTATTTTGTAGTTAACCTTAAAATACAACTGTCTTTATAATATCAATATAATAAAAATATGTTGCAGAATCTACAGCTGGTATCTTATTATTATTAAGATAAGTAAAACTAGCATATTGTTTAGAACATGGATTGGCAACCTTTTGTTGTAAAAGAGCCAAATTATTTTTCGTGGGGATAGTGCGGGCCGCACTTGGCTCATATGCTATAACAGTGCCTATACCCACATTATTTTTATACTAGAATTTTAGTTATTGAAATAAAACGCTTACTGTATATTTTTACAATAAAGAGATTTTTGTGGTTGCATTTGACTTGCAAGTTTTTTTTGTATTCGCTAGCATAAATTGAAGTAGAGACGTGAAGTATTGCGACTCGAAATGTGAATCCGGGAACAGTGTTTGTTTTTTTCGATAATCCAGAACTAAAAAAGTTTATTAGTAATTATTTGCTAAGATAGTTTTGTTAATTTTCAGAAGGCAAACTCCTATAGAAATCTACCATGTTAGTTTTTTTCATTCGCTATCCCTTCGCTCCCTTTCTCACTGTCTTTCAAAGCGTTGCGAGAATCTTGCGGGTCGCATTCGGTCCCCGAGCATTTAGTTGTCGACCCATGGTATAAAAGATAATATTTATGTTGTAGGTTTATACGAACCAATTTATATCGAATCAAACATATTTATTAATGGGAGTGTATGACAATAATGAACAAAGGTCATTAGGAAAGTAGGTATGTAAGAAAACTAACGATATTTTTTGAAACTTTAACATATTTGAGTCATTTACATAATACCATTACGGAATACCACACAATATTCATTTGAGAATATTTGAGTTAATATGCTCTGTTAAATCAAAGGCATTGCCTGGTACGAGCATTGTGGAAGAAAAAGGTAAGTTACCTGGTTCAAATGTAGTTTTTTTTTCTCTACAGGCTTTTCACTCAATAAGTAAGATTACACAGATTTAGACACAATAATTCAAATGATTAAACCATGAACCTGAGGATAATGCCAAATGTAGTTTTAATGGACGTAATTTTTAAAGTATTTCCAGGTAGTTAACCCCAATAGGATAAGTCTAATGTTGCTGTAAATAATCCATCATTAGGTACTATCAAAACAATTATATGAAACTAATATGTATAAAGATGGAAGATTGATTGATGTACGGTTATTACATCATATTTATTAAACCGTCCTACTATTATATACAAATGCCTGCAATGTCTCATCACGCAATGTTTTATGGGAAAATAACGCACTACACATGTAATTATCTAACAGTTAACTGCATTTCATGTTGGGTTAAATAATAATCGTGGAAGAAATTGGACACGCATGCAAGAGTGAAAGTCATATTGTTACTACACAATGTATTATGAATTTATGCATCGAATCTTTATCGAAAAAACCCTGCGACATGCATCCGTATAAGAAATTAACTCCTCACTACCCCAATGGGATAAAGTGGGGGGGTTATGAATTCGCAATTTTTAAGGTTTTTTTATTGCAGATTATTGTCAAGTATCATGCTGAGATTGTATTATGAAAGTTTCATCACAATGTATATATATATATATCTGTGTGTGTGTGTGTGCTGTGTACTAATTTTGTACTAGGTGCTATGTACGGTGTGTTTATTTTACTTATCAATTATAGACTTAAGTCCTCGTTCGATTATTTTCAAATTTTGCAAATTTTTATATCTAACACTCACTTAGACCCAATTAGATTTGAAGGATATCTGATTTATCTCATTTTTTTAACTGTCAAATATTCCAAAGTGACCCCAAGCTCAGGATACTCGAAATTTGTTATTTTTATTTTCTAATTGGTAAAAAGGCACATCACTTTCATAAAATGGCATTGAAGATAATCAAGTTTTCATAATAAAACATTTGAATCTAAAATAATTTAACAAACTCATTTTGGTGTATACCGTTGGCCACAACACACTCGGTTATTTTTTTTTAAATTTTGTCAATAGTGACGGTGTTGAATATGCAGAATTCCATAATAATAGGTATTTTAAATCAAACAAATGATTTGGTCTACATATATATTTTTTCCTGAATCCAGGACGACCGTTTCAGCTTATTAGGCCCTTATCAACACTCGTTTTTTTTCTCTGAAAACAATAAATATTGTATGCATAAAATATCTGTGAGAGAAAAAATTAAATTGTTTTGTTGAATTATTTTTTATCAACTTAGTACATTTACATGGCGGTACCTACTTTCAGAAACATTTTCATGGTTTTTGGTCAAAGGCAAATTCAGAGGGCGTTGAGGACTAGTCGCCACTTCCCTAGATGGACTCAAAGCCTAGGCCGTGCATAGGTCATGACAAGATACGCACGAAGTGCAGAGTACGTGAGACAGAGCAAGTGTAAACCTAAAATTTCTGTGCAGTATCAAAGGATAACTTTCGTGAACCTACTTATTAAAAATATATTATTCGTGCATTACAAGACTGAAATTTTCTCGCTGCGTGGCAATTTTCATTTCAATTTATTGATACAAACATCGCAAGACTGAAATTTTCTCGCTGCGCGGCAATTTTCGTTTTGGTTTGTTTTAATGTTATATAACCAGTTGCACGTGAAAGTATTGAGCTGGTGGTTATTTATTTCAAGAAGGTGGAAGTTTGTAAGTTTATTTTATTTTCTAAAAATTAAGCTGTGAGAATTTCTCTTTTTGAAAAGGGGGCAGTGAGTATTTTTCTTTTCTAGCTGATTGCACTCGAAAAGAAGATCTTGAAACTTCGAAAATATCGTCCACCCGACTAGAGTTTCCTTAATACTTCAGAATAAAGAATTCATTGAATACTTCTCCTGAAGTCTTATTGAATCAAAAAGAGTGTTCTCAGTAGGCGATGTAGGTATTGTATATGTTTCTATTGGAGCATACCAATAGTGTTTCAATACAAGTCTCAACCCAGAACCTTGGGTTAGCCCAAACTAGGCCTGGCGCTAATAATGTCATGACCGAAGTGGATCGATATCTTGATATTTGGGAGGAAAATTCAATCTCAGTCTAAAATAACGAGGAAGGGGTTTAACATCACGTCACAATTCAGGTCAAAGCTCTTCAAAATAATGCACCATTCTTTTATGGAAAGTGGTCGTTAGAGTTTAAAAATACTAAAGTGATATCTAAACATTTACTGTGCCTGTCGTAATTTGATAATGGTACCATCTTCTCAATCTGTATACATATACCTATATACTAGTTGCATGTACCACATGGGATCCAACTGTCGATGTCGGTAGTACCTATGTATAGTTTAAAAATACGTTTCAAACTATAAACCCGAAAAATCCAAATTATTAAATACTTTAAGTTTTATACAAAATATGTATGTTAGGATACGATAGTGTGGTGTTTAGTCTTTTTTTCCTACTCCGAATATGTTAACAGCTTGATGGTATGTATGAAGATTTAATATCAAACTGTTAGTCCCCGTAGATATTGTGTATTCTTCCATACAAATTGTATGAAACGATGTCGTCACTTAAATCATTTTTTTACAAAAATTGGCAAAAAAGATCGAGATGTATTACTGTATAATGTTTATATTTTTATAAAAAATAAAACGTTCCTTTCTAGTTCTCGCGTCTTGGCATGAAACTGTCGATTTGTTAAGAGAAATAAATTCTTTTAAACAAATCGTATCAAGGAATTCGTGAACAAATTTGTTTTTCCATCTTTCCTTTTCTCATTACTGTGATTGTAAATTAAAATTGTTCTTTTCTTCGTTTGTTTCGCTGATGTATTGTTAATAAACTTTAATGTTTCCGAATTTATTTGTGTTTGATTGGCTAGAGGAGATTTTTTTTTATTATTAAAATGAATATGTCCTTGTTAAACAAGTACATATACATCTTCCTACGTTCCCTAAAATAAGCATAAATGCTTGTGCTATAGGTGAACGAAATATCGATCGAGGCAGGATTCGAACTCGCGACCACTGGATTGCTAGCCCAGCGCGCTAACCGCTCTGCCATCGACCCATCAGATATAGCCTTATACCTAACAATAAACCCGCCTTAAATTATTTCATATACTTAATTAACTTAAATAAGTAAATAAAACAAACAAAATTAATTAACTTGAATAAGTCAATAAAACAAACAAAATTAATTAACTTGAATAAGTAAATAAAACAAACAAAATTAATTAACTTGAATAAGTAAATAAAACAAACAAAATTAATTAACTTGAATAACTACTACCTATATAAAAAATAAAACAAACAAAATTAATTAACTTGAATAAGTCAATAAAACAAACAAAATTAATTTACTTGAATATGTAAATAAAACAAACAAAATTAATTAACTTGAATAAATGAATAAATTAAAAATCTAATCAATTTTTAATTTATTTATTTATTCAAAATTTCAATTCTTTTAATAACAGTGGGTACAGTAAATAATGCAGTAATTAACATAAATTCTTGATTTTACACAATAATTTGTATAAAAAATCTTAATCGCTCCTTTTTACAGTGAATATATTAAATACTGCTCTTCCACCACCACCACCACCCGTTCTGCTTGTGTGGACTAATAACGGGCCCTATCAAAAATCTGAAAGAACATACGAAGAGTCCGGAGAACTCTAAAACCTTACAGACACTGCACTATACTATAATGGAACAGCTGGCTCACCGTTCACTGAAAGTGAAACTGAACAGTATTTTTACAAGGTCCGCATGTCCAATGCGTCCAAAGAAATTCACTCGGACATAATTATTGTTGTACGGTCCACGTCGTTGTGTTGACACGAATAATGAAGTGCAGTGCGTATCCATAGGATATGCTCTGAAGTTTGATAACAAAGCTGACATGAGGACGAATCGGATCAACTATGAACGAAAAAGCATTCTAACAGGAATTGAAAACTATACTTTACAACAAGAATAGGCATGATGACTAATTTTGAGAAACTATCTCACGATGTTTTTACGCATCCACTGTTTTCAAATATATATACATTTCAACATAAAATAAAGGTTTAGTAGCAAAAATTGCCATTTCAAAATCCAATTTGACATTTACGTCAAAAAACGCTTGCAGTGTAATGGCGTCCGTCGGAGCTGACGGTGACGTCACGGTTTCGTAGACCGCATATCACTACTATATGTACTATATGAATTCTAAGACGATTTGTGTATTTAAAATAAATTCAAAAGTGCATAAGTGTTGTGCGGTCCCTAAATGTACAAACACGTCGAAAAAAACACCTACTGAGGTATTTGTTTTCGTCCCACGCGAATATATACGAGAAACAAGTAGTTAAATTTGGCAATGCGAGACACAGAAAGTGTATTTTATTAAGTATGCGTTTACAATGAAGTACAGTATTTGTTCCCCCACATTTAGCTCTCAATACTATAATTAATTTACTAAATATTTACCATCAATTAGGCAATAAGCATATAAAGAACTTCATGAATGTCCAAACGTCAAAATAGGCCATCTTAAGTTTCCCGCGAATTAGGCATTAGGCCTGTGTACACCACTGCGTTACGACGCTCAATTGCATGGACCCAGTTCACTGTGCCGGGTGTGTTAACTTACTCCTTCGAAATGTATTGGCTCACGGCGCAGTGAGTCATGAGTGCTAGACCGGGAGAATGCGAACAGTGTTAGGGTATTGAGTTGCTTGCTTTTTAACCGACATACCTACATACATACTTACAAAATAAACAACGCAATAGACAATAACATAAAACTATTAGCTTACCTTAGCACAGGCCATGCCTAGTGACGGGGCTAGTAACAAAGATACAAACAAAAAGAAATAGCTTAAACTATGTAAGCACCAGTGAAATAATAGAATGATATTTATTTAAATGAAATAACTTATATTTACTTTGTATGTTTACTACTACTAATAATAATAGTAACTTTTATTTAGACGTAAAAAAACAAAATTAATACATCTAGTATAAACAAAAATATATATATTTTTTTTATACATTCTAATCCCAAAAAGTGCCGAATTAAAGCGTTTCCCGATTAAGTGCCGACGCAAGTCTGAATTTCCCGAAATCGGCACAAGTGCCGCAAATCGGCAAAACTGGACTTGAACCTAGAATATCGTGACGTCATGCGCTCTGATTCGTTCTGATTGGCGTTTCTCATAAAATGGCAGTCTATAATATTTTGTATTTTTATTTTAATAATATTAATATTATTCACTCTTTTAAAATGAAAATAAATACATTTTTTTAAACCTCAATAACCTATTTTATTTTTTAAAATCATAATGTCAATGATTTTTTCTTACTCTCATCACGCCTATTCACTGCGCCGGGTCATTAAGCTAGTTAAAAAATAATAATAAAAGTATAATATGCAGGTATTGTATTTTATATAAGCAAAGATTATTATTGAATTCATTATATTTCATGTACCTACATGTTTAAAAATATCACAACTTTCCCGATTCTACTTTTAAAAGTAATAGTATGTCGGTTATAAATCCCGATTCTACTTTTAAAAGTAATAGTTTGTCGGTTAAAAAGCAGGCAACTCAATAACTCAATCCCCTAACACTGTTCGCATTCTCCCTGTCTAGCACTCACGACTCACTGCGCCGTGAGCCAATACATTTCGAAGGAGTGAGTAACACACCCGTCGCAGTGAACAGAATCGACGCAATTGAGCGGTGCAACGCAGCTTTACAACTGTCATGTCTACCACAGTACCGCGTAGGTATGCTTTTAGTTTATGAACACATAATGTAGCGAGAAGAAGGAACATATTTTATCGATTTTCGAGATGTAAGTTGTATTTAAATTATAGATAAATAAAGTACTTATATGCATAGAATAATAATAATACGCTTATATGTAAGTTTTTACGTTTCTAAATTCTGACGAGCAAAAGTCTTTGTTCGATGCAAAGTAATTTCATATATTGTATTGAAACTGTGACGTCATAATTATTGATTCACTCTGATTGGTGTTTCTCATAAAATGGCGGACTTACATATTTTGTATTTTTATTTTAATAATATTAATATTATTCGCTCTTTTAAAATGAAAATAAATATATTTTTTCCAATCTATATAACCTATTTTATCTTATAAAATTATAATTTCAATGATTTTTTCATACTGTCATCATGCCTATTGAAGTAAAGTGTTGTTGTATATAAAAAAAACTACTACCTATATAAAAAATTACGTAGTTGTTTATAAACAATGGAAATTTTAATTAATAGTATAGATAATCGGCTCTTTTATTTACTTTTTTTATTTATTTATTAATAATATAAAGAAGAAGAAGTTTCAATTTTTTTTTTTTTTTTTTATAAAAAAAATGAATATGTCCTTGTTAAACAAGTACATATACATCTTCCTACGTTCCCTAAAATAAGCATAAATGCTTGTGCTATAGGTGAACGAAATCGGTCGAGGCAGGATTCGAACTAGCGACCACTGGATTACTAACCCAATGCGCTAACCGCTCTGCCATCGACCCATCTATATTATGCTTATATTATTCAATTACTTATTTATATAATTTATGTACAGGTGTACAAAAGCGGGTATATGTATTGTCATAAGACAATGTCTTCCAACCAACCCGAGCAACGTGAAGTCTCAGTGAAGTTAAATTGTTACAATAGTATTAAGTGCGAAATAAATTGTTAAAAAATAAAATAGAGAAGTAAGTAAAAATACAAAGAGAAAAAAAAGAAAAGAGAGCAAAACAAAAGAATAATAAAAATAACACCTTACATAGCAATGAGGAAAAGAAGGAGGTTACGGAAGGATATAGAAGAAATTCAGGAACTATTTGACAGATAAAGTTTTTTCAGTTTACCTTTAAATATTTGAATGGATTGAGATGACGTTACTTCTTTTAATAGTTATTATAAAAAAAATGAAGGAAATAATGTGTATGAAACATTTTCACCCCTTTTTAATTTTTAAATATGTTTCAACGAATAAGTAAGAAACCATCGATTTGTGATTTAAACTCAGTACCACCACTAGATAAGTCCATTTTACGGTCCTACCAACGATCAACCTGTTTTGACTTAAAACTCCTCAATATTCCGCCTCTTCTGAGGTGTCTTTGTGCTTGAGGAAAGTTTCAAGGAAGATACCTTGACTCTAAACCTATTGATACAATGTGACCCTATTGTAGGTTATTTCATACAAGTAGTAAGTAATATTACGTGTGTATGGTGACATCATTATTATGATATCAATCTTATACCACAATCATTTGGCCTTCTGCCAATACCGTACCTACTATAATATACATTATTGCAAAAGTTCTCTTTCTCCCTCAATATAATATCTTCTCTGTAAATTGACAGTGGACATGGCTATGCTCACGAAATTATAATCAACGCAACGGAAATGAATTTTCATGCTGGTGGTTTCGATTTAATAGCTGTCTCTATACCAAAAATATTTTACACCTATGTACTAAATATTAGTTGCATGTATCACATGAGATCCAACTGTCGATGGCGATAATCACAAACTTCCCATGCGTTTGTAAGCACTATAACACAAGGTTTTACGACATTGATGTACTCAACAGCACATATCCGCAATATCGCAGGAGTATATCCGCAAAAACGCAGTGATACGAGTCATGGAATACCAATCCCCTTTATTCCCTCCCCACAATTCCTACAAACCTCATTATCTATATCCCTAATTTTGAATTACTTATCTTGTTTATATTCTTTGTTTAAAGCTGTAGGTATACTTTAATTTTAATTTAGTTTTTAACTCACTCCACTGTAAGTATATGTTTTTTAAGCTTGTCTTTTTTATATTACACATGTTGTGGGAACTATTTTGGCAAATTACTGATATTTGTTATTGTTTTTATTTATGGATTATAAATTGTTATATTTTTTGTTTTTGTTGTTTGGTTAACTAACTGGTACTATGTCAAATATTAATTTAACATGCACCCAATAACAAGATGCCACATTCTAGAGACTTACAATATTATTAATCATCGACTCACGAATCCAGACTGAAAACACAATAAAAAAAATCTGTGTCTCCACCGAGAATCGAACCCGGGACCTTTGACTCAGCAGTCAGATATCTTACCGACTAAGCCACAAAGGCCGACTATTACAAACATTATATAATTTTAAAATATAGATTATCATAGTTGATAAATGCTTATATCAATAATATTATCTTATTCGATAAACATATATTATACAATTAAGAATAATTTTTGATTTCAAGAATCGCAATAAATAATACCTAATATTAAAAATATAGACTTAAAATATATTTGACAACGTATGTAACATATGTATTAATTGTATGTAATTCAGTCATCGTTAATTTACAGAATACATTTATTCACAGAACTTTCATAAGTTCTATAAGAATATAGAACTCTGTAATACGTCAATTTTTATATTCAAATCATCAGTAATTAAGTCCCTGAATGCCTCTGTGGCTTCTGCCCCCCTAGACAACGTGTCATTTAGCTCAAGAAAAGATAACTCAATGTATGGAAGTGACAGTTGCCAGTTACGTGACAACTGTCACTTCCATACATTGAGTTATCTTTTCTTGTTTCTTTTCTTGAGTTAAATGACACGTTGTCCAGGGGGACTGGTGTGTAATATTTTGCAAGCTCTCCTCTTTCCGTCCAATTCCTAATATCTTTTCCATTCCCTATATTATAACAGATCTTACAATTTATACAAAATTGATTATTTCTGTAAACTTAATTGGTCCACTAATGGATTGTTATATTAACCCCTATTCAGTAACTATTGAAACTAAAATAAGAACGTACTAAAATTATAGATTTTAGATTTACGGTCTTATTTCAGCGTTATAAAATATCAACTTGGACTAAATGGAATAGGAACGTACCAATTTTGGCCGGAACGTTCTTAAAAAGGTACTGAATTATTCATAATACGTCTAATCAGTACCTTTTTAAGAACGTCCCGGCCAAAATAGGTACGTTCCTATTCCATTTAGTCCAAGTTGATATTTTATAACGCTGAAATAAGACCGTAAATCTAAAATCTACAATTTTAGTACGTTCCTATTTTAGTTACAATAGTTACTGAATAGGGGGTATTATTCATGTATAATTTGTTATTAAGACTGTATGTTTACAAAATAAAATAAAAAAAATATTAAGTATATTTAAGTGAAATATCTTGGTTTTATCCAATAAAATGCTAATACAATATGAACACTATATAATTGTTGTCAATATGAATTATATTGAACGACTGTACAGAGGACACTATTTTTTCAAGGCTGACAATTCCTGAATGCATTTTTATGCAGCCTGCAACACACTTGCTTCCGATGACGATTCATAAAAACGAGTGGGTTGTGACCTACACTAACTTAGCATAGTCCAAACTTGCTAAAACTTTGTACAAATTACGCTTAGTGCATCATCAGTATGCGTTTGATTCTGAGGATGTGCCCCCCACACTAAACGCGTCAAAAATCTAGAAATATACAAGTATTTTATTTTCAATTAATGTAAATATCGTTACGTACCTATTCAATATTATCTACGTTACGTTTGTTCTTAGCATCAGAGATAGCGTCCTTAAAAAAGTTCGTTTATATATGGCTGATTTTTTGGTATTTTCTTTCTTATTGAATATAGGTATGAAAAGGTAAGTCTGTCACCTGGGAGTGGTTGCGTTAATACCAGTGCGCATCCCCTTTCTATAGGTGAAAATTATAGATTTGAATATCATACCCCACATAATGTTAATTGCAGATTTGAATATCATACCCCACATAATGTTAATTACAGATTTGAATATCATACCCCACATAATGATAATTACAAATTTGAATATCATACCCCACATAATGATAATTGCAGCTTTGAATATCATACCCCACATAATTATAATTGCAGATTTGAATATCATACCCCACATAATGATAATTACAAATTTGAATATCATACCCCACTTAAAGATAATTGCAGCTTTGAATATCATACCCCACATAATGATAATTACAAATTTGAATATCATACCCCACATAATGATAATTGCAGCTTTGAATATCATACCCCACATAATAATAATTGCAGATTTGAATATCATACCCCACATAATGATAATTGCAGATTTGAATATCATACCCCACATAATGTTAATTGCAGATTTGAATATCATACCCCACATAATGATAATTGTAGCTTTGAATATCATACCCCACATAATGATAATTGCAGATTTGAATATCATACCCCACATAATGATAATTGCAGATTTGAATATCATACCCCACATAATGTTAATTGCAGATTTGAATATCATACCCCACATAATGATAATTACAAATTTGAATATCATACCCCACATAATGTTAATTGCAGATTTGAATATCATACCCCACATAATGATAATTGTAGCTTTGAATATCATACCCCACATAATGATAATTGCAGATTTGTATATCATACCCCACATAATGATAATTGCAGATTTGAATATCAAACCCCACATAATGATAATTGCAGATTTGAATATCATACCCCACATAATGATAATTACAAATTTGAATATCATACCCCACATAATGATAATTGCAGCTTTGAATATCATACCCCACATAATGATAATTGCAGATTTGAATATCATACCCTACATAAATATCAAAAAACCAACCGACCTAAAAAAAATTCTCGAAAACGTTGCTATCTCTCGTACTATATAATTGTGTTAGGTATGTATATACATTTGAAAACGGAAAACTATGAACACTGTTATGAATGGGTCCCAAAACAATACGAGTATTTTTACGCGACGCCAAGTTTATTATAAATTAATGACATCAATGCTTGACCTAATAGTAAACTCATGTATGAATGACTCATAGGTATATGCAATTGATTAATTAAATACATATGTACCTATTTACTATGAATGTATAATTTTCATAATATTGTCTGATTCATTTTATGGATAAATTGCCATTTACAAAACAATTTGTCATCATTTTGGATTTTTTTAAAAAAAAATTTAACATTTAGGTACCTACGCACATTTTTTTTTATTTCTATCATACCATACCATCACGCCGTTTCCCCATTTGGGGTAGGCAGAGATAACCAAACGCCGGACTTCTCTTTCATGACATACATTTCTCGCTTCATTCACGTCCATCCGTAGTCTCATACACGCTTTTCTGGTATTCTTACTTCTAACGTCTCCCATAATTTCGAAGGCGGGAAGAGGCGGTTTCGGTCACTACAAGATAATATTTGTAAGGATATTTAGATACGCCAGGACACTTACCTTATGCGTGAATGAAAAATACTATGTAATTGAATTAACGCAAAAGATCAGACACCCCAACTGATTCTTAAAATAATAAATTGATTTTGATCAGCAAATAATTATTTATTTTCATAAATTATTGCAAATATATTCGTTTTTTAACTCCTCACTAACCCAAGGGGATATAGTGGGGAGTTATGATTTCGCAATTTTTAAGGCTATTTGTTTTTGCAGATTATCAACTAGTATCATGCTGAGATTGTATTCTGAAAGTTTCATCACAATGTATCTGTGTGTGTGTGTGTGTGTGTGTGCTATGTACGGCGTGTTCATTTTTACTTTATCGATTATAGACTAAAGTACTCATTCGATTCTATTCAAATTTTGCAAATTTGTATATCTAATACTCACTTAGACCCCATTAGATTATGAAGGATATCTGAATAGTGCTTCTCATTTTTTTAACTGTCAAAGTGAACCCAAGGTCAGGAAAATTAAAATTTGAAATTTTTATCTTCAAATTGGTAAAAAGGCACATCACTTTCATAAAATGGCATTGAAGAATTATCAAGTTTTCATAATAAAATATTTAAATAAAAAATAATTTAACAAACTCATTTCATGAAAATGCTGAAAATTTTCCATACAAATTTTGAATACTTTATAGAATGACTTGTTAGTGAGGAGTTTAGCGTTAGCCACAACCCACTCGTTTTATTTCGTAACTGTTGGTACCTACCGATTCATAGCTCTGCTTTAAACTTTTCAATGACTTTAGATACTCAACTGTTTAACATAGAAACGAAGATATCTGAGGCGCAAACTCTCGCTAGAGTTGGCTTTACATGACGTACGCCCCTTCGTAATCTCGCGCCCCTAGGCACGTGCCTAGTTTGCCTTAGGGATTATACCTACGTCTGTTTCTGGTTTTAAGGAAATTTTCATCAATAATTTTTATAATGTAATAATATTACGCACGGTAATGGGCTATCACGTATGCAGTGAATAATGATGTCATTATTCGTCCTTTTCTATGGTTATTGTGATTCTTCCCACGTCATTATGACGTTTTTGGGACGAGAATAAAATTGTAGCGTTTTGGCGGTGCTTGAAATGGTTATTTTTAAATTTTTTTTTTCGCAGATATTCTTTATTGTTTTCTGTAAAACAACAAAATATGTAAAATTATCCTATTGTAGAATCAATCGTTTTAGCAGTACCTATATATATAATATAGAGGGAATCTTTTGATATTGACCACCTTATCATATGAATCACACCATACTATATATAAAGACTTACAAACAGGTTATGACTATGAGTCATCTCAGTCAAGGATGATATTATTATATTATATTGTATTCTGCGTGTATTGTGTGTACAGACGGAGATACACCCGTCTACCGTATTAATATTTCTCTTTCCGTCAGACAGCCACACGACAACACAACCTTGGGTCACTCTGACCCGATTTATGATCCGCGGGGTCTCGTAGACCCACAAAGAAATTTGCGGGGTCATTTTGACCCATATATTTATTTTATTGGATTTGTTTTTGTAAATTTTTATTTATTCTTATTTATTTGTTGATATACCTAGCAGCAGCCTTATTGCTGTGAGAGATGGTGTGAAATAGAATTTCTGATTCACCATTTTTAAGATTGAATAAAAATAACAGATTGTCTTCAACAAAATATTAATTCAAATTCACTTTTCTCTTGAAATTTTATTTTTTACTCATCACTTACCCGAGGGGATATAGTGGGGAGTTATTTTGGTATTCCCAATTTTTAATCTTTTTTATTCCAGATTAAAAAAGATTAAAAATTATTTAAAAAAAATAATTAGATTGTACTCTGGAAGCTTCATCACAATGTATCTGTGTGTTTTCTGTGCTGTGTACTATGCACTATGTACGACGTGTTTATTTTACTTTATCGATTATAGACTAAAATACTCATTCGATTCTATTCAAATTTTGCAAATTTGTATATCAAATACTCACTTAGACCCCCATTAGATTTGAAGGATATCTGAATAGTGCTTCTCAATTGTTTTTAACTATCAAATATTTCAAATAAACCCCAAGCTCAGGAAACTTATAATTTAAAATTTTTATTTTCAAATAGGTAAAAAGACACATCATTTTCATAAAATGGCATTGAAGAAATATCAAGTTTTCTTATTAAAATATTTAAATAAAAAAATAATTAAACAAACTCATTTCATAAAATTGCTGAAAATTTGATTTTTTTATGGAGTGACTGAGTGAGGAGTTTAGCGTTGGCCACAACCCACTCGTTTTACTATTTTAACACAATTTTTCACTATCCACACAATAACGTTGTCAGTAAAGTAAAACGGATAAAAACAGACATGCTCCTGTATAAATTTACAACAAAAATTTATTATAACCAAATATATAAGTATTTTGTATTTTCATGGAGATGGAAGTATGATGGAGAGTGATAAGTTTTGTGTAAATTTCTTCTGTATGGTTTTAATTCCAAAGTTTTAACATATTGTATTGTCGAATTGTTCCAGGTTTCAAAGCAACCGTATATACACGTATATTGGTGAAGTGTTGGTCTCTGTAAATCCATACAAGACCCTAGACATATATGGACAGAACACTATGAACCAATACAAAGGAAGGGAGATGTTTGAGGTTCCACCGCATGTCTTCGCTGTTGCTGATGCATGTCAGAGGGTGCTTAGGCAACAGGTCAGATAACACATTCCTTTGATACTTTACTTGGTCCAAATAAAATTATAAACTGTACATGATCAATAAAATATTATGGAGTTATAGAAAAATTGTATATGATCACTAAAATATTGTGTAATTATAGAAAATTTTACTTGATCAATAAAATATTATGTAGTTTATAGAAAAATTGTACATGATCAATAAAATATTATGGAGTCATAGAAAAATTGTATATGATCAATAAAATATTGTGTAATTATAGAAAATTTTACATGATCAATAAAATATTATTTAGTTTATAGAAAAATTGTACATGATCAATAAAATATTATGGAGTTATAGAAAAATTGTATATGATCAATAAAATATTGTGTAATTATAGGAAATTTTACTTGATCAATAAAATATTATGTAGTTTATAGAAAAATTGTACATGATCAATAAAATATTATGGAGTTATAGAAAAAGTGTACATGATCAATAAAATATTATGTAGTTATAGAAAAATTTTAATTATAAAAAAAAATGTAAGTACAAGATACAATAGAATGTAAAAAAACTATGCCAACCACCGTGGCACAGTTGGTAAGCCGTTTGGCTTCTGTATGGGCATCCTGGGTTCGATCCCCAGCAGTTGAGAAATTTATTTAAATTCATATCTCACACAAATATTGGTTCTCTGAGCTGGTAACACTGGTTAATTTGAAGAAATTTCCATACTGCAATAAACTCGTCACTTGCGCAAGGTGCAAGAAAGTGTTTATTACTATTATTACAATATTATCTAATTAGATAATAATTAACTGTACAAGAGAAAATAAATCCCACCTGGGCATCGCCTCCCCGGAAGACTACCGAAGAGGTGGAGGAATAGCTGGACCTCAGCTTCACAGGAATAGCTTTGATTTCGCCTGTTGTACCAGACTTGACCCCCAGATCTACGATCTAATATAAGAAAAAGAAGAAGATTTAACTATAGTAAAATTGTATGAGATACAATAAAATGTTTTTTGATTATAACAAAATCTTCAAGATGAAATAAGAATAAATATATATTTTCAGGGTAAAGACACTTGTATCCTCATCAGTGGAGAGTCGGGTGCAGGTAAAACTGAAGCTTCCAAGTTCATCATGAAATACATTGCTGCCAACACAACACAAGTACATAGAGAATATATTGAAAGGTTTGTATTATATTACATACCTAGATACTTATTATTATTATGTATGTATGGTCAGGGTAAAGACACTAATACTTGTATCCTCATCAATGAAAGGTCATATTATGATGTGTAAATAATATTTAGACCTGGGGGGCAAGTCTGGTCCAACCGGCGAAATCAAAACCCTAGTGATTACCCATATCATGGATATAATTATTATATGGAGTTCTATGACATCTAAAGATATTATAGAACTCCATATAATAATTATATCCATGATATGGGTAATCATGAGGGTTTTGATTTCGCTGGTTGCTCCAGACTTGCCCCCCAGATTAGTTTACAATTCTATCTTTTCTACAATTCCTCATTTATTATCTATGATTTTATCTCTCAAAAATGCTCTTACGTAAGTACCTGCTGGAAAATTTGTTTTTATAATTTGTGTTTACACAATTCATAGGTACAATAAAAAAAAGGAAATTACTTAAATGATATTATATTTTATATATTTTACATATTTTACATATTTTTTATTATATTTTCAGAGTCAAAAATGTCCTTATCCAGTCCAACGCCATACTGGAAACATTTGGAAATGCCAAAACAAACCGCAACGACAACTCCTCTAGGTTTGGTAAATACATGGACATCCACTTTGACTATAAAGGTGACCCCATCGGTGGACACATCAGTAACTATCTGTTGGAAAAATCCAGGGTCATCACACAGCAAGCGGGAGAGAGGAACTTCCATTCATTCTATCAGGTAAGTTTGATATTTGGGCAGTTCTGAGTCATTTCATCCGAGTCGTATCTTCCATTCATTCTATAAGGTCAGTTTGATATTTGGGCATTTCTGAGTTATATCAACCGAATTGTGTCTTTCGTTCATTCTATCAGGTCAATTTGATATTTGGGCAATTCTGAGTCATTTCGACCGAGTCATAAATTCCGTTCTTTCTATCAGGTCAATTTGATATTTGGGGAATTCTGAGTCATTTCAACTGAGTTGTACCGACTCGATTTTAATGAAACTTGGTGTGTTTACACAGGGTCACATCAAAACTGACATCAAAACCAAAAGGGCCTATAGAGCAGGTCATCAACTAAGTTAAGCGGTTAATATACATTTGTACCTACATTTAATTTTATGTTAACGTTATTTACCTACTTTATCTATCCCAACTTAAAAGTTCCACTACCAGTAAACATGTCTAATCTCTTGTTGCTTAACTTTCTTTCTGTTTATTCCACGATAACTAAATGTGTCTTAACTAATGGTATTTCAAGTCATTCACTGACAAAATTTTGACTTTTTTCAAATCACTCTTCTAAGGATGGGTTGCCTGATATAAGTTGAAGCACGAATAGCGGAGCACAGAGTCGACATGAGAAACAAAAACTTGCATCCTCACTTGTACAACACTCACTCACAGAAGGACATACAATAGATTTCGACCATTCAAAAATTATAGCGAGTTTAAACAGTGAACCTCTCAGAATTTACAGGGACGCTATAGATATATAATATATAGATACATAATAATATATAGATATATAATATATAGATACATAATAATATATAGATATATAATATATAGATACATAATAATATATAGATATATAATATATAGATACATAATAATATATAGATATATAATATATAGATACATAATAATATATAGATATATAATATATAGATACATAATAATATATAGATATATAATATATAGATACATAATAATATATAGATATATAATATATAGATACATAATAATATATAGATATATAATATATAGATACATAATAATATATAGATATATAATATATAGATACATAATAATATATAGATATATAATATATAGATACATAATAATATATAGATATATAATATATAGATACATAATAATATATAGATATATAATATATAGATACATAATAATATATAGATATATAATATATAGATACATAATAATATATAGATACATAATAATATATAGATATATAATATATAGATACATAATAATATATAGATATATAATATATAGATACATAATAATATATAGATATATAATATAATATATATATATATATATATATATATATATATATATATATATATATATATATATATATATATATATATATATATATATATATATATATATATATATATATATATATATATATATATATATATATATATATATATATATATATATATATATATATATATATATATATATATATATATATATATATATATATATATATATATATATATATATATATATATATATATATATATATATATATATATATATATATATATATATATATATATATATATATATATATATATATATATATATATATATATATATATATATATATATATATATATATATCTATATATATATATATAGATATATAGATATATAAGAGAAAAGATATAATGAACAATAGAGATGACGGAGTTCGTCTATCAAGTACCGGGAAAAACATTTTATATGACAACCAATACCACAATAATAATAATAATAATATGTCATTTTTTAAACACTTAATAATAAGCTGAAAACTCCATCGCCATCTATGGAGACATAACCAAACTTTTTCTTACGCTATCTATTGAGAAACTTGGTTGGTAAACTTACTTGTACCAATGTGTTTGTAAGTCAAAAATTCTATTTACTAGATGTATTGTTGATATTTTCAGTTACTTGGCGGCAGTTCTGACTCCCAGATGAAGGGGTGGGGTCTGTCTAAGGGAAGTCAGTACAAGGTCAGCGGACCCAACAAGCCGTCACCGCAAGATGTCAAGTCCTTCACTGCCACTTCCAGCTCGTTCAACTCACTGGGATTCACACAGCAGCAAATCAACGATGTATGGACCATAGTAGCGGCAGTCATACTATTGGTAATGTCATACAAATATTTTTTAATGTATGAGGGACTGCTGTTTGATAGCTTTAAAAAAGGAGACCTTTATAGATCATAATTAGTCACAGTGCAGAGACATAATTGGTCACAGTGCAGAGACATAATTGGTCACAGTGCAGAGACATAATGGTCACAGTGCAGAGACATAGTTGGTCGCAGTGCAGAGACATTATTGGTCACAGTGCAGAGACATAATTGGTCACAGTGCAGAGACATAATTGGTCACAGTGCAGAGACATAATTGGTCACAGTGCAGAGACATAATTGGTCACAGTGCAGAGACATAATTGGTCACAGTGCGGAGACATAATTGGTCACAGTGCAGAGACATAATTGGTCACAGTGCAGAGACATAATTGTTCATAATGCAGTCATAATTGGTGGCTTGAGACAATGTATCATCATCGCATCGGCTATTTCATAGTCTAGCTAATTGTACTTGAGACTTCAAACTTGTTCATATTTTTACTACTAAATTTACAATAAATTATTTTTACTGACCTGATTATTTAAGGCCACACAGCCACTGAGAATTTTTAGCGAGTTGTACCCCACCTTTGTTACTGAAGTAGAAGCGGTAGGGTTCGTCTCACCATACATTTTGTACGACTTGACTAGCGTGAAACAGGAACGTCATTATGAAATAGAGCATTTTTTTTTTAAAAATCAAGACACAAATATAAAAACCTAAAACAGTCAAAGTGTATAACATCATATTAAACTATATTTGCGGTAAATTATTGTTTTAAATCTAACAAATTAAATGGAACTATGGGAACTCCACAAATTTCAGCTGTACTTTCGGAATTAATTAATATTGAAAAAATTAATATTATGATTATAGACAATACTAAAATTTATCCCTGTCTTTAGTTTCAACACAATAATGTCAGTATTGGTTGAGTAAATAAAGAAATGCCAATGCAACTATTCACAATTAGCTGGTGGAATAGTTAGATATCTTTATATAATTTTAATTTTATCCATAGGTTACTGGTTCATATCCGGCTCGAAGGACCAAAATGAAGTCTATGTCTTTTAAGGCTTAATGTTAAATAATGGACTTGTGTTATTAATTAAATTTGGATTTATTGAGCCCAGTAAGTACATCAAATGAAAAAATGGAAGCGATTCTTTCCATAAAAAAATAATCTAAAACATTTAGTGTTGCTACCTTAATACTAAAAATCACCACATCTACCAGTCCTTCTTTATTATCAAATTACACCACATTTACCAGTCCTTCTCTATTATCAAATTACACCACATTTACTAGTCCTTCTTTATTATCAAATTACACCACATTTACCAGTCCTTTATTATCAAATTCCACCACATTTACTAGTCCTTCTTTATTATCAATAAAATCACCACATTTACCAGTCCTTCTTAATTATCAAAAAAAAAACTATTATGTTCTGTACTGAACACACCCATAAGAGGAATTTGTGGTCAAAATAATTAGGATATTTTATGAATGAATAAATTTTCAGGGTGAGCTGACATTTTCTTCGGGCAACAGCGAATCCGACCTTATTGTCAGCGGTCCCTCCGCCGCTTGCTGTCGGGCCCTCGGGGTGTCAGAAGCCGCTCTGAAGGGCGCCATGGTTGGGAGGGTGCTCTCAGCTGGGGGCGAACTGGTCAGCAAGGAGCACAACCTGACAGACGCCAGCTACACGAGAGACGCCCTCGCCAAGGCAGTCTACGACAGGCTCTTCTCGTGGATTGTCACCAGGATAAACAATGCGATCGAAGTGCCAAAGAGCGCCATGAAGAACACACTGATCGGAGTGTTGGACATTTACGGATTCGAGATATTTGACACAAACAGCTTTGAACAGTTCTGCATTAATTATTGCAATGAAAAACTTCAGCAACTATTCATTGGTTAGTATGAAATTTCATTTGTTTTTATCTGTATTATCTAATATTGGCCACTGTCAAAACAATTCTGCATTAATTATTGCAATGAAAAACTTCAGCAACTATTCATTGGTCAGTATGAAATTTCATTTGTTTTTATCTGTATTATCTAATATTGGCCACTGTCAAAACAATTCTGCATTAGTTATTGCAATGAAAAACTTCAGCAACTATTCATTGGTTAGTATGAAATTTCATTTGTTTTTATCTGTATTATCTAATATTGGCCACTGTCAAAACAATTCTGCATTAGTTATTGCAATGAAAAACTTCAGCAACTATTCATTGGTTAGTATGAAATTTCATTTGTTTTTATCTGTATTATCTAATATTGGCCACTGTCAAAACAATTCTGCATTAGTTATTGCAATGAAAAACTTCAGCAACTATTCATTGGTAAGTATGAAATTTCATTTGTTTTTATCTGTATTATCTAATATTGGCCACTGTCAAAACAATTCTGCATTAGTTATTGCAATGAAAAACTTCAGCAACTATTCATTGGTCAGTATGAAATTTCATTTGTTTTTATCTGTATTATCTAATATTGGCCACTGTCAAAACAATTCTGCATTAGTTATTGCAATGAAAAACTTCAGCAACTATTCATTGGTTAGTATGAAATTTCATTTGTTTTTATCTGTATTATCTAATATTGGCCACTGTCAAAACAATTCTGCATTAGTTATTGCAATGAAAAACTTCAGCAACTATTCATTGGTTAGTATGAAATTTCATTTGTTTTTATCTGTATTATCTAATATTGGCCACTGTCAAAACAATTCTGCATTAGTTATTGCAATGAAAAACTTCAGCAACTATTCATTGGTTAGTATGAAATTTCATTTGTTTTTATCTGTATTATCTAATATTGGCCACTGTCAAAACAATTCTGCATTAGTTATTGCAATGAAAAACTTCAGCAACTATTCATTGGTTAGTATGAAATTTCATTTGTTTTTATCTGTATTATCTAATATTGGCCACTGTCAAAACAATTCTGCATTAATTATTGCAATGAAAAACTTCAGCAACTATTCATTGGTCAGTATGAAATTTCATTTGTTTTTATCTGTATTATCTAATATTGGCCACTGTCAAAACAATTCTGCATTAGTTATTGCAATGAAAAACTTCAGCAACTATTCATTGGTTAGTATGAAATTTTATTTGTTTTTATCTGTATTATCTAATATTGGCCACTGTCAAAACAATTCTGCATTAGTTATTGCAATGAAAAACTTCAGCAACTATTCATTGGTTAGTATGAAATTTCATTTGTTTTTATCTGTATTATCTAATATTGGCCACTGTCAAAACAATTCTGCATTAATTATTGCAATGAAAAACTTCAGCAACTATTCATTGGTCAGTATGAAATTTCATTTGTTTTTATCTGTATTATCTAATATTGGCCACTGTCAAAACAATTCTGCATTAGTTATTGCAATGAAAAACTTCAGCAACTATTCATTGGTTAGTATGAAATTTCATTTGTTTTTATCTGTATTATCTAATATTGGCCACTGTCAAAACAATTCTGCATTAGTTATTGCAATGAAAAACTTCAGCAACTATTCATTGGTCAGTATGAAATTTCATTTGTTTTTATCTGTATTATCTAATATTGGCCACTGTCAAAACAATTCTGCATTAGTTATTGCAATGAAAAACTTCAGCAACTATTCATTGGTTAGTATGAAATTTCATTTGTTTTTATCTGTATTATCTAATATTGGCCACTGTCAAAACAATTCTGCATTAGTTATTGCAATGAAAAACTTCAGCAACTATTCATTGGTTAGTATGAAATTTCATTTGTTTTTATCTGTATTATCTAATATTGGCCACTGTCAAAACAATTCTGCATTAGTTATTGCAATGAAAAACTTCAGCAACTATTCATTGGTTAGTATGAAATTTCATTTGTTTTTATCTGTATTATCTAATATTGGCCACTGTCAAAACAATTCTGCATTAGTTATTGCAATGAAAAACTTCAGCAACTATTCATTGGTTAGTATGAAATTTCATTTGTTTTTATCTGTATTATCTAATATTGGCCACTGTCAAAACAATTCTGCATTAATTATTGCAATGAAAAACTTCAGCAACTATTCATTGGTCAGTATGAAATTTCATTTGTTTTTATCTGTATTATCTAATATTGGCCACTGTCAAAACAATTCTGCATTAGTTATTGCAATGAAAAACTTCAGCAACTATTCATTGGTTAGTATGAAATTTCATTTGTTTTTATCTGTATTATCTAATCTTGGCCACTGTCAAAACAATTCTGCATTAATTATTGCAATGAAAAACTTCAGCAACTATTCATTGGTCAGTATGAAATTTCATTTGTTTTTATCTGTATTATCTAATATTGGCCACTGTCAAAACAATTCTGCATTAGTTATTGCAATGAAAAACTTCAGCAACTATTCATTGGTTAGTATGAAATTTCATTTGTTTTTATCTGTATTATCTAATATTGGCCACTGTCAAAACAATTCTGCATTAGTTATTGCAATGAAAAACTTCAGCAACTATTCATTGGTCAGTATGAAATTTCATTTGTTTTTATCTGTATTATCTAATATTGGCCACTGTCAAAACAATTCTGCATTAATTATTGCAATGAAAAACTTCAGCAACTATTCATTGGTCAGTATGAAATTTCATTTGTTTTTATCTGTATTATCTAATATTGGCCACTGTCAAAACAATTCTGCATTAGTTATTGCAATGAAAAACTTCAGCAACTATTCATTGGTTAGTATGAAATTTCATTTGTTTTTATCTGTATTATCTAATATTGGCCACTGTCAAAACAATTCTGCATTAGTTATTGCAATGAAAAACTTCAGCAACTATTCATTGGTCAGTATGAAATTTCATTTGTTTTTATCTGTATTATCTAATATTGGCCACTGTCAAAACAATTCTGCATTAGTTATTGCAATGAAAAACTTCAGCAACTATTCATTGGTTAGTATGAAATTTCATTTGTTTTTATCTGTATTATCTAATATTGGCCACTGTCAAAACAATTCTGCATTAGTTATTGCAATGAAAAACTTCAGCAACTATTCATTGGTTAGTATGAAATTTCATTTGTTTTTATCTGTATTATCTAATATTGGCCACTGTCAAAACAATTCTGCATTAGTTATTGCAATGAAAAACTTCAGCAACTATTCATTGGTTAGTATGAAATTTCATTTGTTTTTATCTGTATTATCTAATATTGGCCACTGTCAAAACAATTCTGCATTAATTATTGCAATGAAAAACTTCAGCAACTATTCATTGGTCAGTATGAAATTTCATTTGTTTTTATCTGTATTATCTAATATTGGCCACTGTCAAAACAATTCTGCATTAGTTATTGCAATGAAAAACTTCAGCAACTATTCATTGGTCAGTATGAAATTTCATTTTTTTTTAATCTGTATTATCTAATATTGGCCACTGTCAAAAGATGCAAAGCTGCATATTTTGACCACATACTCCGTGGTAATAGAGATGCCCTTCTACAACTTACAGTAGAAAGAAGGATATAGGGAAGACGGAGTATTGGTTGTAAAATAATATGGTGGCTTAAAAATCTCTACTAAAAAAAAAAAAGGTAGTGGTTCGGGTTTCCGTCTGCAGCGTCACTGATTTGGTTGGCGTAGGATCGGGATGAGTTTAGTGTAATGATCGCCAACCCCCGCTAGAAGCGGCACAAAAAGAAGAAGAAGCTCTTATATTTAGTACCTGTATAGAAACCAAGCTTATCTGTCTTTTAAGGCTTAATATTTAGTACTTACTCGGAAACCAATTTTACAAAGCGCTATAATAAGGTGTCTCAGTCGAAGACCGCCTGTTATATTTATCGGCAAATAAACAAAACACCCAATATTATACTCTTTATTATAACAATCGATTTTCTTTTAATTGCATATATGCAAACATTGCATTTTGTTCCATATCGGGAGTCAAATGATATTTTTATTGACAATTACATTGATAAGAGAACTCAATAAGAAGGCATAATTGGTGAACATTGCGCAAGCGCATAAAGTGATGACGTAAACCAGCCGATGACAGGTCGTAAGCCCTGTAGGTGCCTTGAGTTCCTGGTTCTTCTATAATATCCCAACTTCGTCTCTATTGAGATATTAAAAGTTTGTCAATAAAAATACTATAACAATGTTTGTAACCTAAAATGTCTTGGTGTCACTTCGTATATAAAGGAAACTTTAGTAGTGTAACCATCTCATTTTGAGTTCTTTTAGAAATCACTTGAATGTGCTGATGCCATAGAATTTGTACTCTATCAGTGTTATTTATAAAAATAAATTTGGTTCAATTGAACCCGGTTCAAAGTCTTATTCTGAAATTCTTATACAAGAATTATTTATTTTTGTATGAGAATATTTGAATTTCAGAATAAGACTTTGAACCGGGTTCAATTGAACCAAATTTATTTTTATAAATAACACTGTATATGTTCTATTTCCTAGGACGGTACCAGTTAGGTAGGTATATCTTGTTTTTTTGTGTGGTACTGATTTTAAAATATAAATTGTTCAAATTCCAGAATTGGTCCTTCGTCAAGAACAAGAGGAATATCAGAGAGAAGGCATCCAGTGGACTCCGATTCAGTATTTCAACAACAGAGTCATCTGTGAACTGGTTGACGCACCACACAAGGGTATCATATCCATCATGGACGAGGCTTGTCTCAATCCTAAACAGGTCAATATATATATTCATTATTTGAAACCACCTATAACAGATATTCAAACAGCTTGCTTACTATAATCATGAATGTAGTGCAAACAGACCAGGGGGGCAAGTCTGGTCAACCGGCGAAATCGAAATCGATCGGCGAAATGTAAGAGGGAGATGCACAGAACCCTTTTTAATGACATGTAACTTTTTTAATTATTGTCTAATTCTTTGCTTTCATTATATTATTTTATTATTATTTTTTTTATGTAGGTATATTTTTTCTATTTTTTGTCAGTGTATTTTCATTTGTGTATTAATTTTACTACCTACTATATTTTTAACTTGTTATTTTTTGGTGTTTTGTCTGAGAATTTAATTTTTATTTTTTTAAAAAAGGTTTTTATTCTTTATTATTAATTTTAACTTGCCTAAGTTTTTTATTTTGTTTGTATTATTTTATTTGGTTGTTTTTTTGTTTTATCTCATGATTTTGGCAATGCACATGTTTATTTTTTTTTCTTGTTTAAAAAATTTTTGTAAATGCTCTCATGAGCGTAGAACTAAATAAATAAATAAATAATTATCATATGGAGTTCTATAATATGTTAGGATATTATAGAACTCCATTATATGATAATTATATCCATGATATGGGTAATAAGGATATTATTATCATATTTTGAGGGTTTTGATTTTGATGTTTGACCAGACTTGCCCCCCCTCTTGAGTGGAATAAATTACCCTCTAACATATGACCTCTGAGACCTAAAACCTTCAGTATATTAATTTCATATAAATTTGTACTGTTTTGTCTTTAAACATTTCTTATGTGCCTTTCATCTTTTGATCTTTTCAACCGTTTCAGTACAGATATTCTGTTTTTAGATTTAAAAAAGTATGGTATTCAATAAAAATGCAATAACGTGGACAAATATCAACAAATTTTAATGATTTTTTTTAATTATACAAGTAGAGCATGATATTTTATGCTTAAAATAAAATACTACACTACAAAAAATAATAAAAAATGTAAAAATATTTGATTATTGTGTAGACCCGCGAGCACATGGTTGGATCGCCTAATCTTATTTGATTTGCTGCACACTATACACTGGCGTAAATTGCGGTCGGGCAATTTTTCTTTTTCAGTGTCATAGCGCTGCGTCGCAATTTACGTAACTGACGCAAACAGCACAATAGTGCTGGGCCGCACCCTAACGGTTAAGATTTCTTCTTTTTTGCTTCCGTAATGTGTTAGTAAGAAATGTCAGCACACCAAAACTACACTGGTTGGATAGAAATAATAATAATAATAATAAACACTTCTTTGCACCTTGTGCAAGTGGTGAGTTTATTGCCGTGGGGCAATTTCTTCCAACTAATCAGTTTTCCAGCCCAGAGATGCAATATTTGCGTGAGAAATGAATTTAAATAAATTTCTCCTCTGCTGGGAATCGAAACCAGGACGCCCGCACAGAAACCCAACCGCCTACCAACTGTGCCACGGCAGTCGGCTATAGTGTTGCGATGGATTTTCTTTTACTGGACCAGAGAAATCGAAAAGTGAAAGTCTGTGACAGAGCAGGATGGTAATGTGTTTTGCAGGAAGTTAAGACCCAACGAGAGTTGTAACGCTGAAGATAATCATCATGTTTTAACAGTCTCCATTTGATGTTTATGTTGATAATGTAGGTGTGTATGTTGCAGGTATCAGATGAAGTGCTGCTGGAAGCTCTAGACTCTAGACTGGCACAGCACGCACATTACACATCCAGGCAACTACTTCCCACCGATAAGGCATTGAAACATAGAGAACATTTCAGAATTACGTCAGTATTACATTCACTTACTTTATCATATTACATTCATTCATTCATTCATACCATCACGGCATATCCCACAATGTGGGGTAACCAGCGAAAGGTGTGCGGGTGTGCACACTTTTATCATATTACTAATCAACTATTTTGTTTTATTCCATAAAATACTTTCGAATACATAGATGGGTTGATGGCAGAGCGGTTAGTGCGCTGGGCTAGTAATCCAGTGGTCGCGAGTTCGAATCCTGCCTCGACTGATTTCATTCACCTATAGCACAAACATTTATGCTTATTTTAGGGAACATAGGAAGATGTAGGTATATGTACTTGTTTAACGAGGACATATTAATTTTACACAGACCTACAAACAGAACAATTTAGATAAAAAGAGTCCCATTTTCAATTTTTTAAAACAATTAAGTCATAGTAATGAGACATTAAGTCAGTTAATGTATGTTAATGTTCCATTTGTAAATATTCTATTGCATTAAATTTAGTTATTAATTTCATGAAGCTCCCTCAAGATCTTGTGCTGTAACATAATTGGTATAGACCTGAATTATTCGAGTTTGCGGTAAACCCGATTTTATTTGCCAGTTTTACATTTTTTTTAATCATTATGTTTTAGAAAAATAACACAGAAATTCATCTCTTTTCGGAAATTTTCCTAAAAATTAACCACTGAAAAGGTGGATTATTGCAACTCAAATTTCTACGAGTGAAATCTATACAGTCAATGCATTAAATATAATTTTTTTTTTAATTTTGTCAATACTGACAGTGTTGAATATGTAGAATTCCATAATAATAGGTATTTTAAATCAAACAAATGATTTGGTCTACATATATATTTTTTCCTGAATCCAGGACGACCGTTTCAGCTTATTAGGCCCTTTTCAAATTAAATATAGTTAAATTAAAATAAGACAACACAATTTGTTGAAGCATATTATCATTTATAGTGGAAAAAGATCTTACAAATTAATCTTGTTGTAATCATGTGTTGATTTCTTTTAATTTACATTACTTTGTAGAAAATAACATCGATTTCTAAAAATGTCACCATTTTACTAAAAAAATTAAACCTCTTTTCACCATTTTTTGCTTTTCTACAAAAATAACAGCCCTTTTCAAAAAACAAATAGCTGAAATAATAGCACCACTTTTCTAATAATTTATTATTTAAATGTTTTCCCAATACTTTCCTAATCTTTGCTCATTTTTTTCTCTTTGTTATTCTTTGTGATGTAAGAATGGAAATTAAGTTATTTATTTTGTGAGACGATTAATATCGTAAGTCTCCAGAATGTGGCAACTTGTTATTAGGTGCGTGTTAAATTAATATTTGACATAGTACCTGTTAGTTGCCCGAGAAGCAATATTAAATAATATTAATTATTTATTATATTTGTTGTCTCTATAAATGAATGTATTGTTGTTGTTTTCAGTCACTATGCTGGTGACGTAACATACAGCATAGTCGGGTTTATGGACAAGAACAAGGATGCACTATGGCAGGATCTAAAGAGACTACTTCACTCTTCGTCCAATCAAAGCCTCAAGGACATGTGGCCAGAGGGAGCCACGCACATTCAGCAGGTGAATATTTATTATAATATATGTACAATGCATATTAGAAATCATAATATTTTTTTAGGGCGATGGATTGGCACCCACACTCTTCAATCTAGCCCTAGAGTATGTCATTAGGAAAACATCCGTAGACACAAGCTCCACTATACACTATAAGAGTAGCCAAATAATGGGTTATGCGGATGACCTTAATATTATGGGCAGATCCCTCGCAGCTATTCGAGAAGTCTTTGAGCCACTTGAAACGGCAGCAGCAGAAGTAGGTCTGCAGATCAATAAAAATAAAACAAAAGCAATGAAACAGACCAGAAGCGCAAACCGTTGGCAAGGAAACACAATACATTTGAAAGACAATTATGACTTTGAAACTGTTGAAGACTTCAAATACCTGGGTTCCACAATCAACAAAGATAATGAGGACACAACAGAAATAAAAAACAGAATAACAACAGGTAACGGAGCATTCTTCTCTCTTCTACCGGTGTTCAAATCAAGAAGTGTCCATAGAAAAACGAAAATCACGCTGTATAAAACCAATATTAAAACAGTTGTAACATATGGATGTGAAGCATGGACACTTACAGCCAAATCTGCTGAAATGCTGGACACGTTTGAGAGACGAGTGCTTCGTAGAATCCTAGGACCTGTGCCTGATGGTGACGCCTGGAGGATTAGACACAATAATGAGCTGTATGCTATCTACAAAACTTCCAGGCTCTCTGTGCATGTCAGATTGAGCAGATTGAGATGGGCCGGACATGTACAGAGAATGCCACCACAGCGAATACCAAAGAAAGTTCTGTGTGGACATCCAGGTGGAAGACGAAAGGTTGGAAGACCGCGGCTGCGATGGGAGGACGAAGTTGGAAGGGATGCTTCCCAACTACTGCAAGTGCCGGGCAGTTGGAAAGTTGCTGCAGAAGATAGGAGAAGCTGGAGGCGAAGACTGACGGAGGCCAAGGCTCAATATGGGCTGTAGCGCCATTGAAGAAGAAGAAGAATATTTCCTCTTACTGTAATTTTCTTTGCTGGCCCAAGACTCGGCTGGCTATTATCTCGGGACAAAATTTAGCGTATTATAAAAAGCACATATGTAGGTATTTTTCAAAAATTCTAATTTTCATTCTCTGCAAAGCGCAAATATGATAGTCACCTCTGGAGTGGCATCCCCCCAATACCTACTTAAAACCCTCAATGCTGTACAAAGGTGTGCTTTATGGATGGTTAACGACCCATCATTGACTGATGGATTGCAATCACTAGACCACAAATGCAAGGTCGGTATTCTAAGTTTATTATATAGACACAACCACTGGAGATGCTCAGAAGAACTTATATCCCTGGTCCCTCTTCCACCCATTCACAACAGAGTAACTTGTTTTACTCAATCTCAACACCCGTTCACAGTAAACCTTCAACATACACAACAGAGTAACTTGTTTTACTCAATCTCAACACCCGTTCACAGTAAACCTTCAACATACACGAACTAGTTGTTTCTCGAACTCTTATTAACACAGCAGCCCGGCTGTGAAACTATCTTCTGAATTCTGTGTTTCAACCCGGGTATTTTACAGATCTGAATTAATATTTTCCTGAGCAGATTGCAGACCATCCCCAACGCTACGTAGTGCGCTACTTCCAAAGAGTATAATAGACCCAAATCCTAATAGCTAAATGTCCTCTACATAGCCATAATAAAAAAAAATTAAAATATAACTCTTCACTATTACAGAATTATTGGTACATACATTTCAATTTTAAATCCACTATTTTTTTATACAAATCAATGCTACGCTGAGTGTAAAAGGCTCTCTTAGCATTTCGTCAGGGACATATCATGACATTTCAATTCAATAAACAATTTATACCAGAAGTTCACAACCTTTTTTAGTCTATCGCTCCCATTTCAAAGAGAAAAATACTCACCGTCGCCTTTTCGAAAAGATTTTCACCTGAAGCGGGTAAAATGCAGTGAAACAATTTCAGTCTTGTAATGTTTGTATTGATATATTTTTTTCTACTGCCACCCTGAAAATCATATTGAGAACCTATGATTTATACTTATAATTTCAATGCTGAATTAAATGTAAATAGTTCATTCCAGCATATGTCAAAAATAAATTTAAATATTTGCCTATTCATGGATGTTCACTTCAAGCTACTGAACTTACCACAGTATCCATTCCTATCCATTACACAGAATTTCTCATAAGAAGTAGGTACATCAAACAAGACTATGGTTTTTCCTGCTTTGTAATTAGACAAATGGATATTTTACTAACCAAGAAATGCTTAATGATCCAATATTTACTTCTACATGAGATTCCTTCTACAAATAATAAGACTATCACTAAAATTTTATTTTCAGACATCAAAGAGACCTCCTTCTGCCGCTTCACTGTTCCGTTCTTCGATGGGTGCTCTGGTTCAAGGATTGCAGACCAAGGAACCTTTCTATGTACGCTGCGTCAAACCCAATCCTCTGCAGAGTCCAAACCATTGGGATAGACAACTGGTAAAAATATATCTAAGTTGAACATATAAGTAAAAAAATTTGACCACATATCGGAATACCAAACTCTTAAGATGGTTGCCAATCAGGCAGTGTAGGAACCTACATATCCTCATACTTCTATACAAGGTCTTAAACAACCCCAACGCTACAGTTTATCTACGAAATCAATTTCATTTCCTCTAAGAACAAATACTGAAAGAACGCTCAGTATCCCAGTACACAATACTTCCTTTTTCACCAAATCTTTCTCCGTTCAAGCAATTAATCTTTGGAATCACATCCCAACGCAACTTCGAGTTTCATTAACACTTCCCACTTTCAAAAGAAATTTGAGGAATCATTTCTTTACACATAATACTTTTGTTTTATATGTATTTATATTTTATTCATATAAATTGTTAGTATAATTGTCAAATAACTTGAACTTTTAGCCGAGAAGGGGGGCGATTTGCACGTAAACCAACGAAACAAAAAGACACAAATTTGCGCTCTGCGCAACCGGAAGCTCGTTCAAGATGTTTGGCGAATATTATACATATCATAAAAACAATTAATTTCACCAAATGAATATGGTTGGTTGGAAGATATTTCCATTTGGCAATAAGCCTGCCATTGTGCACAAGTACTCAAAATGATTTAAATAGATAAATTTACAAGTACAACAAAATAAATATTTTGAGCCCAAATTGAGCCTCCTCAGCTGCTGCTCTCCAACTGGTAGTACTTGCAGGAACTGACATCTTTCTTTATATTGTCCTCCCAACTTGGTCTCTCAATATTTCTCCTACATATCTAGAGTTTAGCATCCTTTATATTTTTACTACCTCAACCTCTACATAGCTTTTTATTCATAATACTAAATAAGAACATTGTAATTGGCGTTATGAAAATTTGTAATTTTTATACTATTTTTATATAAAACTCAAAGCTGTAATGTTCATTCAAATAATAAAATAAAAATAAAAATAACATATAAAAATCCAGATACTTTAATAACCGTTTCAGTTAAAACTCCTTTTGTATTTTTTGTGTTTGTAAACTTGCATAGTTGTCAGTTTGGTCAAAATTTATTTCTACGGAGTTGCTTATATTTAAAACAATACATTGTCTTAGGTCGCTCACCAAGTAGCATATTTGGGTCTTGTGGAGAACGTCCGCGTGAGGAGGGCCGGCTTTGCCAACCGACAGCGCTACGACCGCTTCCTCAAGCGTTACAAGATGCTCTCCCAGTTCACGTGGCCCAACTTCAGGCAGGGCAGTGACAAGGAGGGTGTCATGGTGTTGCTGAGGGACAGGAGCATCACCGACGTCCAGTATGGCCACACCAAGCTGTTCATCAGGAGCGCCAAGACACTCCACGCTCTGGAGGCAGCCAGGGCGGCACTGTTGCCCAGCATTGTCATACTGCTGCAGAAGCAGTGGAGGGGATATCTTGCCAGGGAGAGATACAAGAGACTGAGGGCTGCTCTCATCATATTAAGGGCATGGAGGTTTGTGCACTTCATCTGCCATTGCTTATTATTTAATGTTTTTTTTAGTTAATTTTGCTTTTGTCCATTAAGAGCATTAATTTATAAGTGGTGTAAAGTCTCAGCATAAAGGCTTTTATAAAACTGGTTCTGAATGCACTACTACCACTTTATTCACTGCGTGGATTATAATATATGTACTTCAATTAAATTATATGCAGTTGTAAATTAAATAAAAAAATAGATGAGTTAATAAAATATTGAAGTTATACATAGTGGTGCGGTGTATCAAGATGACAGTTGTAAAAATTATAGCGATGAATTGTAAAGTATGGTAAAAATTATAGCAATGAATTGTAAAGTATGGTAAAAATTATAGCAATGAATTGTAAAGTATGGTAAAAATTATAGCAATGAATCGTATTGTATGGTGAAAATTATAGCAATGAATTGTTAAGTATGGTGAAATTTATAGTAAGAATTGGAAAGTATGGTTAATTTTATCGCAATGAATTGTAAAGTATTGTAAAAAATATAGCAATGAATTGTAAAGTATGGTAATAATTATAGCGATGAATTGTAAAGTATGGTAAAAATTTTAGCAATGAATTGTTAAAGTATGGTAAAAATTATAGCAATGTATTGTTAAGTATCCAATGGTAAAAATTATAGCAATGAATAGTTAATTATGGTGAAAATTATATTAATGAATTGTAAGGTATGGTGAAAATTATAGCAATGAATTGTATAGTATGGTGAAAATTATAGCAATTAAGTAAAGTATGGTGAAAATTATAACAATGAATTGTTAATGAAAATTATAGCAATGAATTGTTAGTGAAAATCATAGTAATGAATTGTAAAGTATGGTAATTGGATATAACCCTACCAGTGTACAGCTCAAATTTACGATATTTCAATAAAACAAACTGAGCAACTTTTAATAGTGAAATTGTTTTTGTGATATACTTAGATGGGGGTTGAACTCAGTATAAGTTCTCAGTTACACCTCTTGATAATATGGGGATTATCTCTTTAAAGAATGAACGCCCTGTATAATACAGTGAGTGTCTATTAACAATAACAATATAACTCCCTGTAGTGCTGCCATTTGATTGCCCGCTCTACCAACTAACGAGCTATTTATAAACTTCATCCATCTCTCTTGCACGCTGGTATGTCCCTTTCACACATCTTAATATTACATTTTTATTTCAGAATAATAATGATATTGTTTTATTTCAGAAATTACAAGCGTCGGCAATACTTTGTTGAAGTGCAGCGTCGAATGCGAGCAAGTAGGAACAGTGCTCTACCACCGGGCAGTTGGCCCTCACCTGTTCCTAGAGGATTCCCTCTTGCTCTGGTACAGGGAGCTCACAGGCGCTGGAGGGCTTGGGTACTGCTCAAACCTGTTCCCAGAGACCAGTGGCCTCAACTCAAGTAAGAATTAACAGATTTTTTTTTTAACAGATTTTTAATTATCTCAATAGAGACGAAGTTGGAATATTTACTGTAGGAGAACCGGGAAATCAAGTCACCTACAGGGCTTACGACCTGTCATCGGCTGGTTTACGTGATCACTTTATGCGCTTGCGCAACGTTCAATTATGCGCAAGCGCATAAAGTGATCACGTAAACCAGCCGATGACAGGTCGTAAGCCCTGTAGGTGCCTTGATTTCCCGGTTCTCCTACAGTAAATATTCCAACTTCGTCTCTATTGAGATAATTAAAAATCTGTTAAAAAATATCTTTGAAAAAAATCCAATGTTTGCGTATATGCAATAATAAAAATATTCCACCAAGTAAGAATATTATATTTTGTTGTCAAAAGCTATGTAAAATATTTATAGTACAATGCTATTTCATTTGAGATAAATTCATCATTTTTTTTAATTACTTATAATATGCTTATTAAAAATTAAATGTAATTATCAATTTTGACAATGTTACTATGTCATGCTTCGGATAGACAGTCTTGAAAAATTCATTTTTATCCATCATTCATGAGTGTTCATGGTCAAAGTGTCAAATGCTCAGCCTTTTTGGCTGGCAAACCACATGGGGCTCTGTGGCCCCTTTTTGTGTTCCACAAAATGCCATGTGCACGCAGATATTTGATAGTTGGATTTTTATTTTTTTTTGTATTGAAGTACCTTTTCTTTATATTTAATATTAACTTTTCATGAAGTAAGAATATTAGAAGAGCGTACATGAGACGATGCATGGACGTGAATGAAACGAGAAATGTATGTCAAGAGAGAGAGGAGTCTGACGTTTGGTTCTCTCTGACTACCCCAAATAGGGAAATGGCATTATGGTGTGGTATGTAACTTTTTACTATGTAAATATATATCCAATGGTAAATGAAGATTCAGAGAAATATTTTTTATGGAAGATGCGAGGTTCATATGCACACACCTTCTTTTTGTGCCTCTCCTAACGAAGCTTGCCGACCGTCATACTGAACTCATCACAATCTTGCCCCAACCTATTTAGTGACGCTGCATCTAGAATCCCGAACCACTGCCCGAGATTTTTAAACCACAATATTCTTTTACGTCCCATACTCCGTCTTCCCTCTATCTTTCCCTCCAAGTTGTAGCATATTTATCACCACAGAATATGTGGCCAAAGTATGCAGCTTTGCATCTCTTGACAGTGGTAAGCAACTCTTTCTTTTATACACAGGTTGAATTTAATTTATTTTTGTGTTAAGGATGAAGATAGCAGCGGCATGTTGTCTGAAGAGTCGCCGCTCGGACTGGGGCTCTAGTCGCACTTGGCTAGGCGACTATCTCTCCCAGGGCTCCTACAATCCCAACTGCGCAGTCTACCAGCGCAGTCTGGCATCCCTCAAGCCACACGCCAAGCCCCTCTTCTCGTGCCGCCTCTACAAGGTGAATCGCTTCAACAAGGTGGCGGAGAGATGTCTGCTGGTGACTGAGGAACATATGTACAAACTTGACCCAAAGACCTTCAAGCCAATGAAGAAACCGTTGCCCATTGCAGAGGTTTGTACAGACAAATTTTTTTTAAAAATTCTTATCTCACATAATATTTTTTTAGAGGTAAAAGAAATTTGCTAACACAATAAAAATAAAATAATTACCTTTGAAGTAAAGTAACAGAGACTTTAATTGTTAACATACTTAATTATACTTAATTATAAATTTGTGCAAGGTTTCTAAACATAATTTTAATAAATCGTTTATCAAGTTATTAGGTTGACTTGGTTGATCCTGAAATGTAATTTTTTTTGAGTAATTTTTTTAAGTTATAAAAATGTATATTATTTAACGTAATCTAATGCGAAATGACTTTGTGGCTCCATCATTAATAAATAATAACAACAAAACTTTGTATAACACCACTTTCTTTGACAACAGTCAACATGTTTCAAGAACAATGTTCTCTTCCTTAGGAAACTTCGTTTTCCTTCTCAGTATACGAGGAAATAAATTTAAATAAAATTCTCCCAGCACAGGAGAAATTCATTTCTCATGCAAATATTTCCTCTCTGGGCTGGAGACACTGGTTAGTTAAAAGAAATTGCCATACGGCAATAAACTCGCCACTTGCGCACGGTGCAAGGAAGTGTTAATTATTATTATTACTATACGAAGTGTCCTTAGTAAGAGAACATTGTTTTCGAAACATGTTGACTGTTGTCAAATAAAGTGGTGTTATACAAAGTTTTGTTGTTATTATTATTATTTTATTTTTTTTTTTTTAGCTTCTACATACATACATACCATCACGCCATGTCCCTTGCGGGGTAGGCAGAGAGAACCAAACGCCACAGTCGTTCCATCCCTTTCTGGGGCGTCCTCGACCTCTCATTCCATTCCTTTCCGCTCTGTATATTTTCTTCGTCAGGCGCTCCTCATTCATTCTCCCCATGTGACCAAACCATCTCAATGTGTTCACCTTCATTCTAGTAATGACATCTTTCTTCAACTTACATTCTTTCCTTATGTCCTCATTTCTTACCCTGTCATACATCGTTCTATTGCAAATTCTTCTTAATGATCTCATTTCAACTGCATTTATTCTGCTTTCATGCGTCTTCTGCCATGTCCAGGTTTCACTTGCATACGTCAAGGTTGGCACTACGATGGCGTTATGAATGGCAACTTTGGCATCCTTTGATATGTTGCGGTCATTCATAATTGGTCTAAGTGCTCCATTCACTCTGTTTCCTGCCATAACTCTTCTTTCGATCTCTCGATCTCGATTTTTAGCTTCTCATCATATAAAAAACATTTCGACAGAAGAAAATTGCCTAGTTTATATAATACTACCTGAGAAATTGCAAGAATGCCAGTCAAGAACGATTCTTATTCTTTTAAATCAAAATGTGTATAAAATGTTTAGAAAAATATTAAAAGATCGGTCTTTTTAATTCCTCCAAGAAATAAATATAATATTATAATTTGATTGAGAAATAGATTATATTCCTAATAGTAACTAATATTGTTATGTTATTGAATTTTTACAGTTGGGTGTGATCCGTGTGATGAGTGGGTCAGCTCAGCTGGTGGTGATGGGAGTACCCTCAACAAACAACGATCTGGTCGTGGCCCTCATACCTCCCGGTCCATCGCAGGATCTTGTGGGAGAACTGGTGGGCGTAGTAGCTAACAGATATCATATGTATGTACCCATTTTATTTAATTCTCTCTAATTATACTAAAAAATATCTCAATAGAGACAATGTTGGAATCTATATTATAAGTGAACCTACTTGCAACCTGTCATTGGCTGGTTTACGTCATCACTTTAGGACATAATAATAATAATAAGTCATTTTATATAGCGCCGTTTAATGATTTAATGCCACGTAATGTCTGGACAGCCTTAAATAGAATCCGAACTAGACATGGCAGATGTGCTGACTTTTTTCACAAATGTGTCTGGTTGGACTCCCTTAGATGCGACTGCGGGGCGGATAGACAGACCATGGACCACATTGTGTCCGAGTGTGACCTCAGGGCGTACTCGGGAGATTTCAAGGACTTTTTCTTGTTGAGTGACTCAGCGATGAATTATATTTTAAACATTGACATTAAACCTTGACAAGCAAGCCTACTTGTGCTAATTACTATTATTTTTGTGTCTAAACTTTGTTTTGTTATGATGTGTATGTGATTAACCCATACGATAAATAAATAATAATGATTTAAAATCATTCAAAGGGCACTGGTAGCTCAATTCTGTAATGCTCTGCAAAACAAAGTTGTTTTTGTTTTTTTAGAGAAGGTGTCTTTGCTTTGAGCACCTCAGACATCAGGAGGTAGTTTATTCCACTTTAATGGACCACTCACACTAAACCATCGATCATAGTATGCCACTTTGTTGGCTCTGTCTACCTCCTTCAAGGAGTTGGTACTCTGTGATACAGACCACCTGAGTGTGAGGTGCCTCCCAGGGAGTTCTTTTCTTTGACATAGTTCTTGTATGTAATTCGGTGTTAGATCATTTAAAGCATTAAACACCATCAGACAGATTTTGTTTTCAATTCGTTCTGGACACTTCAACCAGTGCAGTTCGTTAAGAAGAGGCGTGATATGACATAGTTTGTTTTCGTTATAAATTAGCCTAGCCGCTGCATTAAACACCATCTGTAAGGACATATAAGGCTAAATCTAGTGACTGAAAACATAATAATATATTCTTCTTCTTCCGATGGCTCTACAGCCCATATCGAGCCTCGGCCTCCATCAATCCTCGCCTCCAACTCCTCCTGTCTCCTGCTGCTGTCCTCCAGTCTGCTACTTGCAGTAATTGTTCTGCATCCTTTTTCACCTCATCCTCACATCGCAGCCTGGGTCTGCCGACCTTCCTTCTTCTACCGGGATGTCCCTCAAGGATCCTCTTGGGTGCCCGTGATGACGGCATTCTATATAAATGCCCAGCCCATCTCAGCCTGCTCAGTCTAGCATGTACAGAGAGCCTAGGAGTCTTATAGATGCTGTATATTTCATCATTATACCTTATTCTCCATGCTTCATTCACGGGTCCCAGTATTTTCCGTAGCACTCTCCTCTCAAATGTATCCAGCATATCTGCGGATCTTTCTGTCATCGTCTATGCTTTGCTCCCGTATGTCACCACTGTTCTTATTATAGTCTTATACAGGGTGATTTTTGTTTTTCTGTGGACACTTTTTGATTTAAGCACCAATAATATATTAAAGCTGCCAAATACACTATGAAGATTTGTGTTAGCAAGTGTAACTATCGCGTGCGTTAAAAAGGGTTTATTATCGGAAATTAGCATTTTAAGAACAAACCTGATTTGAATTTTAAAAATTGTATACCACTAGAGAAATGTTGAAAATATATAAGGTATTTTTTTTTAAAAAACTCACTGACCGACCGCCATGGCACAGTTGGTAAGCCGTTTGCTTTCTGTGCGGGCGTCCTGGGTTCGATACCCAGCAGAGGAGAAATTTATTTAAATTCATTTTTCATGCTAATATTGCTTCTCTGGGCTGGAAACACTGGTTAGTTGGAAGAAATTGCTAGATGGTAATAAACTCGCAACTTGCGCAGGGTCCAAGGAAGTGTTTATTTCTCTCTCTTCTTCGTTTCCTCAATGCTGAGGGTTGTGATCTATGAGGCCGCCAATGGACAGAATGAGTCGCCTCCAGTCCTCTCTGCCCTCCGCAGCTCGCACCGCCGAATAAAGGTTGTTCCCGGTCATCTCCTTAATTTGGTCACACCATCGCGCACAAGATCTGCCTCTACTTCTTTTGCCTGGTACACTTCCTGTGATAATACTGGCTCTCTCCTGGCGATGTGACCAAAGAAGCTCAATAATAAACACTTTTTCTATTATTTTTACTGTTTTACATATTTGAGAAATTTTATTTCAAAATACGATTTTAAGGTTGATATGCCCTCTTAAAGGCTTACACATCGTTCACCAATTATGATGCCCTTTTTATTGGGTTCCCATATCATTCCAATAATTTTATCTTATATATTTTGAGTTCTGTCTCCTGTTGAAGTTCGACTGCCTTAAAATGATTTACATGGTTTGGAAGAGAGATGTTGTGCTTCTGTTGTACTCTAGTGTGGAGAAATGTAACTTATATTTTATTTTGTATATTTTATTCAGGATCCGCGGTTCAGACTTAAACGTTGAAGTGGAAGTCGGTGAGACAACGCGCTGCATGCTCGGGGGCAAGTCTCGACCCTTGCAGTTGGCTCAGGGCTCCGGGGGGCCTGGTCCCTTCTCGCATACGCACAACACCATCAACCATCATCCCAATGCCGTCAAAGCCTAACTGCGTGTGTCTCTTGGATGTTAGTTAACATTACGATTACCTCAAAAGGTACTGTTACGGTGGAAATAAACATCTTTGACAATATTATGCTAATGAAATATTCTCGGAAAAATCATTCACAATAGATTTTTCTATGGAATATTTTTGTAAATCTTTTAAACAATAATAATTTCATTCACAGATTGGTACCTTTATGGTATGTTATAATAATATTTACTTGTGCTTTTTTATAACTTTGTAATAGACATTTTTATTATAAATTTTGTTACTGGTTTTGGAGCTAACTGCTCCCTCATCAGGCTAGAATTACAACTTTTAGCCCGTAGCAAAATTTTCAATATACAAAGTAATCGCAAAGTTATTTTATCATAATGTACCACAAATCCCTTGATTGTATCTTATATCCACTGCAGTAAAATTTATTTCAGATATATTTTTTTTCATCGTTATTTATTCATTAGATATTCAATATCTTACTTATGTGTGAAATTATTTACTTAATGAAAAGTACATTTTTTATTTTTTAAGTTATAAAAATTAAAAGTAATCAAAATGGTATCTTTGTGCCTTGAAATTATTTTTAATTAAAGAATATTATAAATAACGTCCTGATTGAGTGCCTACAAGTTGTATTTATTTAAAAACAAGACAGTAACGAATTAACATAATAAATTAAGAATCATTAAATATATGGTTTGCCAAAGTACTGAAGGTCCTGAATACAAATACAGGAGATAAAATAGATTAAGCAAATTATAAATTTTCATGCAAAAGGTTTTTATTATTAATTGCTTTATTCATAAATTGAATTTAATAATTACCAGAAATAACCTAAAAATTAACACTGAGAACTGTAAAACTTGTATTATGTGATTTGATTTTTTCCCTCCTATATTTGCAATTTTGCACACAGAACATAAGACATGTTATTAGATGGACAGTTGGGTTTCAAAATTTATATTACAAATATTATTTATATGCAATCAAATTGTGTATTTGGTGTGATGATATACTTATAAAAAATATTATGATGATGGTTCCAAAAAAGATATGGATTACATTATTAAATGTATTGCTATTAATACTAACTTACTGAAGTGTTATAGCACCTAGTTTATATATTATGTATAGCATTGAATCACATAGTTTTTGTAAGTAAATTGCAGATTTGATAATGTTTTGAAAGATAATAAAAAGGAAAGATTGCCTTTATGATATGACATGTACAAATATGAACGAAGCAAATATATTCGTGCATTTAGGAATGAAATATATTCATCTAAGGATAGTCATATATGAACATCTCAACAGAGTTGCAGAAATACAAAGTTATAGGTAAACAAGGAAACAGAAAAATCAAAACACATTTAAATTAATGTGATATATTGAGCAATATTTGACAATAATGTCACTTAAATGAAAACCAAATTAAGTGAATGTTCTTAAAAACTAATAAATTAATGCATACCACTTGAAAATATCTATTATATGCCTCTGCCATCTGTTTGATATGGTTTGAACCAAAACTATAATTAGTTAACAGTTGAATTAATCTACTACAGGTGTCATAATGTACATGTATAATATTCTCAGTTATCAAAGTGACAATACTGGATGATTTTTTTGCCAAAGAAGACGTTCTATAATTTTCAATTTTAGTTTTTCAAATTATAATTCTGCATCTCTATTGAAATATGCCTATGAATGTGTTTCATTGGAAACCAATAAAGTATGCCAAGTAGGTCAAAATAGCATTTGCTTTCTTGATAGGGACACGGCGCTATGGTGTAAATGTTTCAAAATTAATAGTTTGCACAATTACTTAAGAATTTAATTTTTATTAAACCTCGTGAGTATTTACTTTATTTAAACATTAATATATTATTATTTTATCCTTTTATAGCCATTGTATTTTTTTAACTTACATAATTAGTTGAGGCTAAAAAGGTTAGATTCATATTTTTACCATCAGCAAAGAAAGTTTTGTTGAAAACAAAATAAAAAAATTATAAACTTCATAATACACACTTAATATAAACTTCATAATACACACTTAATATAAACTTCATAATACACACTTAATATAAACTTCATAATACACACTTAATATAAACTTCATAATACACACTTAATATAAACTTCATAATACACACTTAATATAAACTTCATAATACACACTTAATATAAACTTCATAATACACACTTAATATAAACTTCATAATACACACTTAATATAAACTTCATAATACACACTTAATATAAACTTCATAATACACACTTAATATAAACTTCATAATACACACTTAATATAAACTTCATAATACACACTTAATATAAACTTCATAATACACACTTAATATAAACTTCATAATACACACTTAATATAAACTTCATAATACACACTTAATATAAACTTCATAATACACACTTAATATAAACTTCATAATACACACTTAATATAAACTTCATAATACACACTTAATATAAACTTCATAATACACACTTAATATAAACTTCATAATACACACTTAATATAAACTTCATAATACACACTTAATATAAACTTCATAATACACACTTAATATAAACTTCATAATACACACTTAATATAAACTTCATAATACACACTTAATATAAACTTCATAATACACACTTAATATAAACTTCATAATACACACTTAATATAAACTTCATAATACACACTTAATATAAACTTCATAATACACACTTAATATTTTATTTTCTATCAAAATTATAAATTGGATGTTCATATATTACATCTGCAGCTTTATTCTCATAATGTTGCTATATTTGAATATTTGTTAACTATTATTTTATAAAAATATTAAAATAACAACACCACTCACATGAAGAAGAGAATGGCAGTTCTCAAAACTAGTTATGTAACAAAAAGAACAAGTGGAATAAAACAAAGTTATGTTGTTATTTCAATATATTTTTTAATGAATTTCTACAACAAATGCCTCTACCTTAGAATATATACTATTTTTATTTATACTAGTTGCATGTAACACATGAGATCCAACTGTCGATAGCGATAGTATGTATAGTTGAAGAATATGTACCAAACTATAAACCCATAGATACAAATTATTGAATATTTTCAGATATTTTGTTTTCTATACAACATATGTAGGTATGTATGTCAAGATAGGATAGTATGGAGGAAGATCCTTTTTCCTACCCAGAATATGCAAATAGCATGATGGTATGTATGTATGTTTGGAGTCGAAGTATCAAACTATTAAGTCTTCTTACATATTGTGTATAGGCGACTGCCATACAAAATGTATGAAGCGATGTCGTCACTAAATTCAATTTTTAAAAAAATTGTTAAAAAAAAATTGAGATCTTCTACTACATTGCTGATATTTTTTATAGAAAATTAAATTATCTAGTTGGGGTGTTTCGGCTTTTTTCGATAATTGTAAAAGTTTTGGAAATATAGGCAGTTAAACTCATAAATTTATCATAAAAAAAATATTTTTCTTAATAAAAAATGTTTGAGAAACCCTGGAATTTTTTTGAAAAAACTAATTTGAGATTTTGTATTTGTCTATGTTTGTACCAATTTTCAGCGTTCTAGCGTTTATGGTTTCTGAGATATATGGAAAAATAAAATAAAAATTCAAAAGTTGATAACCCCTGACTGAAACAAAAATTCAAAATTCTGAGTATAAAAGTTTTGTAGGCCTGTAACTGTTTATATATTCTGAAATTTTAGGCTCTGTTTATTGAGCGGATCAAAAGTTATAAGGGGGGGACGGACACACAGACACACACACAGACACACACACACACAGACACACGAAATGTTCTACTCCGAATTCTGAGTAAATCCGTGTATGGAACATATATGCTGCAAAGCCTCTAAGTTGGTGTTTTTTGACTTCAAAGTTGGAAAAGCCGTGAAAAAAGTAGACCTCTCCATACAATTCTCGCGTATTCTGGCTTGATACATTGTCGATATGTTAAGAGAACAAAGTTCTCCTGAACAAATCGACAGTTGGATTATGTATAGACAAGTTGTCATAACTACCTATAAAGGAATTATGATTTCGAAACAAAACTGAAAAATTTTCAGAATTAAATTACTGTTTAATTCGGCTTTAAAACTTTTATACAAACGTCATTTTTTCTTTTCGTGTATTAACTTATCCAAGATATATTACATGTATTATTTTGAATGTAAGAAAAGTGTATGTATCAAAAATTAAATAGTATTTATGATTTGGTGCTTATTATAAACTTTGTTACTTATTATTTAATGAAATTAATATATTATAGATGTCAATGAAAATCTTGCAATAAAAAAAGGATTTGAATCAAATTCAATACTTAATTACTTATAATATACCTACTGTCCAAAAAAAACAAGATTTTCATTCATGATTAGTTTATGCACAAATCAAAATTATTATTATACAATGTAATTGACATTATAGTCTTTAATTTTTTAGCTATTTATTATTAAAAAAAATCTTTATAATTTGTTTTTGCTAAAAGTACTTCCAGTTATAAATATTTTTTTTTATGAATTAATTATAAAATTTCTTAAAAGTATTAATATTTAGGTAAAGAATGCACAATAATAAATAATGTGATTGTTTCAACCAATATTTAGTGCTAATAAAACAGAGTATTTTTTAAATCCATCCAAATACTTGTGACATTTTCATTTCTGTATTGAAATAAAATATTTATTACTTTAAATAAAATATTTATTAGTTAATAGGCTCTCTTTTAGGGCGAATAGCTATAAATGAGTTACATATTAGGATTTATTTAAAAAAAAATAACACGAACTATATTGAGTAGGTAGGGTACCCATTTTTTGTCAGTAATAATAAAATCAAAACCAATTGAATAAGTACCTATATTTTTACCATAAAATTTCATTTTAAATTTGGAACTATAGTGAGGCCAGTCTATGGATGTGTTTGAACACCCCGCTTCACCTCTACTTACTTCCTTGCGTCTTACCATCAACGAAGATTGCGAACCAGTTGATTTCTTTCCACTTTATTGTTATTTTAAAAAAATGGAAATCTCCTTTATAGATAAATAAAAAAAATACTTGACTACCTGCATGCTGAGGTGGTAAATGAGATATTACATCTAAACATTTGGATAGCGTTTTTTTATCACGATTGGTCATGTTTACACACAAGTCGCTTTACCACAAGCAAAAGCGGCTTTATAACTTTTGAATTGGAAATATATTTATCACTATTCACTTTTGTATTGCTAAAGAATATAAAGTTAATTTTGGAATTCCCTGACAATAATAGACATACAACAATTATTAATCATAAGTCATAAAATACATCATCTCCAGTTTTTTGTCAATTTTAATTTTGTTTGTTATGTTCATTTGGTTATCCCCTAATTAGCTACCTGTACGTAGGTACATTGCAATGGTGAGAGTAATAATTTGTTTTAATGGTGACTAATACCTACTGAGCAATACAGCATAAAAATGTAGCTATTATACCTTGTTTTTTGTTAATAAGTATCTATTTGCAATTTAATATCCTCTTTTACCTCCCTGCTGTACTACCTAATACGGCACGCAGTGTTTATGTAGGTATAAATGTACGCAGATTTAATAATAATATTGAAAATAAAATATTCTATTACAATTACTCTGGTTTCCCATATCTGTCCATCTAGGAAAGAGACCATCTTACCCGAAATGCACTCGTAGACTGGCCCCACTATAATACAGACGGTGGCCAAATTAATACAATCAAATGAATTTATAGCAGTTTTTAGACTTCGAATCATTGAAAATTATTATTTTTTTATTTTATTTCGATCTTTATAGAATATTATGGGAGATTTAATATATTTTTATAAAATAAAATGCATTTACTATGAATATATAATAGTTTATTGATAATAAAATACGTTTTATGGTAAAATGATCAATATTTAGTAAATCCTCCCTTAGCTTTAATTACTGCTGATATTCTTCTGGGCATGCTGGAGATACATTTAATTGAGATATTTTTTAATTCTGGTGTGTTGTGCCATGCCTCAATTATGTTTTCTATTAGTTGTCTTTTGTTGGTGATGACACCTTTTTTTACAATTGCCCTTTTCAGAGCCTCCCAAACGTTTTCAATTGGATTTAGATCCGGTGAATTTCCTGGCCAATCTAATACCTTTATTTTTTCTCCTTCTAGAAATTTAGTAACGGTTTTCGCTTTGTGGCAGGGTGCAGAATCATGCATAAATACATATTTTCCATTTGGAAACCATTCGGCCACTTGAGGCTTTAGTCTCCCTTTTAAAACTTCTATATACTGGTCCTGGCGCATTGTGCCATTCACAATATACAGCCTTCCCATACCCATCCCACTAATCACTGACCAGATCATTATTGACTGAGGGTGCTTCACTCTTTGGACCACACATTCCTCATTATATTTTTCACCTGGCCTTCTTCTCACATATTGAGTTTTGTCCTGCAGTATTTGGATTGAGGATTCATCAGAAAAAACAAACCTGAAAGAACACGAGAAGTTTTCACTAGTCAATTTTATTTAATACAGAAAGTTTCATAAAAACTTATTTTACATTCTAATACCTTGCTCCAATCGTCTTCGTTCCAATTTTGGTGTTTTAGTGCCCATTCTAGTCGCTTTTTACGCATTTCAGGTGTTAGTTTTGGCTTTTTCACTGGGCGATAACATTTGAGGTCCATTTCCACCAATCTTCGTCTCAATGTACGATCAGATATATTGACTCCTGTGGTCTGCAAAATAGATTTTATTACTTTTCGAGGCTTCTGTCTATTTTCTAGAGCAACATTTCTGATTTTTCTTTCTGTTCGCGGAGTAGTAATGCGCTTTCGTCCACATTTTCCTATTCGAGATGGTTCAAGGGGTACATTTCCTTTCATTTGCCTACTTATTTTGTGCACAGAATATTGAGAAACATTGGTAAGTGTGGCAATTTCTCGTTGACTGTATTCACAGTGACCAAGAAGGGTTGCAATTTTAGATTTTTTTCTTGGAGTGAGGTCACAAGATCTTCCCATTTCTAAAATAAACCAAAAAATTCTGAAATTCAGCATACATTTAGAAAATAATTTATCAAAATCGTAATAATTTGATAAGTAGTATAATTGTGATAAATATTTAGTAATAAATATTAGGTTTACCTGTTATTTAAAAAAAATGTAAGAAACACTCAAACACTGTCTCAAATAAACACAAAATCAATGGGCAAAATATTCCATTAACACCCGCACACTCTGTGAAGACCAATACTAAACTGACATTATCATATCTTGTATGTGACAAACTTCATGTTGATGCTAAAAAAGTGTTGCAAGTACGATAACAATAATGAAGGGAGTTGCCACAATTAAAAATATACTGATGTGATTCGATTTTGCTGGATAACAGCTAAAAATACAATTATTTTTGCATTTTTTTCCTTTGATTGTATTAATTTGGCCACCGTCTGTATATTTGTCAATATTTTAGGTTATGTTTTACATTTTAAAAGTTCTTTCCAGTTTGTTATATTTTTTAATTTTATTTATTTATTTTCACATCACAAGATACTAAATTAATGTATAATTTTGACTGCATATATAGTGAAACTATTATGATATTTCGATGCTTTTGTGATTTAATGAGTTTATTTTGTATTTCTTAATTAAATATTTATTAAGTTGTAAATACCAAACATAGTTGGGTAATTAAGTATTATCTTCCATTTTATTATTATTATTATGTATCTTTGCAAATAGCTTTTCAGTCATTAGCTTTTTATATTTTAAGTTGATTTTTCATGGAAGTAAATTAAGTATTATTTTCCAAGTAGATCAGAATTTCTATAAATATGTATTTACAATATCATACATTGTGGAAATTTTTTCAGTTTAATATTCATAATATGTGTTTTCTTTGTTTTATCAAATGATTTCTTGTAAAACCATTGCAGATGTTATTATTTCCATGTTGTTTTGTATATTTTATTAAGTTTTAAGAATTATGGACATTTATATAATTATTTATATTATTTTTCACTTATTAATTTATTGCGGGCATTATATTTATATATTGTTTGATGCCCAATTTGCAAGATATATATTACGTATAAAATTTAATGTGTAAGTGACAGATGTGATATTTTATACATTTTTAAAATAATTATTAATAATGTATTATGTATATGAAAATGTTGACAAAGGACTTAACCAGCTTAAAGTAAAAATATAATTATCTATGATGCAGGTATGTGTATGTTAGTAATAAGTTAATTTGGTATACATAGAATAGAATAGATTTAAAGTGAAAATGTTTTTCTTAAGTGTTTGTGATGGTGTTAGTGCCATTAAACTGTTTGTACCTTATTCATATGTGCCTATTACAGTTAGCAAAAGTCTTACATATTTGAATAAACAATTTATTTTATTTTAATATTATGTTTTATTTAAATTAAACCTGAAACTTGGGCAGAGAATGCTGAAATGCCATAGATTTTCATTATAATATACTATGTACATGGAGTACTCCGTGCAATAAGTGAGTCATGGTATATCTTACATTTGCCGTCTTGGTTGGCAAAATATCACAGTTTTCCATACATTTCAACACTTCAACAAATAAATCCGAAAACAATTCACATTAATCGTTATTCTCTATAGAAAAACAATGTGGTCTGTGGAAAAAGCCTCACTTCGATTCAGAAAAATTTGCTGCCTGCAACATCTAGTATGTCATATGAAAATCTATGTGAAATGCTATGTTCTGTGGTCTGTCCCCCCAGACAATGCGCCATTTATGTCATTGTAGCACAAGAAAAGAAACCTCAATCTACGGAAGTGACAGTTGCCTGTCACCCTGTCACGTGACAACTGTCACGTCCATACATTGATAATGACACATTATCTAGGCACCCTATTCTCCTGTATGGCTCAGAAACCACTCAAGGTACAAACGATGAATTGTTTGGAGGCATATAAAATGTGGCTACACAGGAGAATGCTTCGCATACCGTGGATTGATTTAGTCCAGAGAAATACAAACAGTACCAGAGAAATATGTAGAGATCTGCAAAATCTCCCATCTGGATCCCATGCTGTGTGGGCCAAAATATGAGGTCATTCAATTGTTGCTGCATTCAATTAAGGGACTCGAAAATAATAGACGCTTGTTAGCCAATATTTATTGACCAAGTAGGTATTTTGGTATTCAGAAGAAACTATGTAGTGTCACAGTGATGATACTACAAACACAAAAAAAAAGTTTTGGATTTTAAAATGTAGGTATATAATAAGTACGACACTTGTTCATCATATTCGCAAGTAAGAAACACAAACTGATATGATCAAAAAATAATAACATTTCTTTTTTATTTTATTTATTTATCACACCATATTTATAATGACAACAATAAGTAGATTACCGCTGCCCAACTAGGAAATCCTGTTCCAGAGCTAGCAGTTTACAATTTATATTGTATTTATTGACAATTATATGCAATTATGAACCAGGTGATTTTTCCCGTTCACGTACACGATCTCAACTTTCTGCAATCACAATCATTACCTCAACAAACATATAGGCTCACACAAAACAGATCAACCAGATCTCAATATTAAAAAAATATTTGAAATGCTGAATGTACATATTGTTGGGTGAAGAAATACATAGCATACATTTGGTTATCTCTGCCTCCCTACAAAAGACATGGCATTTGATGGCAATATAATCATCATTTGATATATATTATAATCTGTGTGAAATATCCACTTTCAATGAACAATAGAAAACTACAAACTAGGTATTTAGGTTAATTTATTATTTTACTCAACTTTCACTCCAATGAAATATTCATAATATATATTATCTTGTTCTTAATATAATATAACACAATTTTTTATCAATTATACTTTTTTATCAATTATAAATACTTCAACAAAATATAAGTAACAGAAAAATATGAACAGTTGGTAGGTATTATTTATTATCTTCTGATAATACAATACGGATAGAATTAGAAAAAGTAATAGCTGATTTTAAAATGTAATTAAAAATAAATCGATAGTTCAAAAAGTTTACATAAAACAATAAAAAATAATAATCCTATCATGAAGGTATAATAATCCTATTATTTCCTTCAAATGGCATTATAATCTTTGATTTTGGCGGCAAAATGTACTGATTTTCTTTTGATTTTTTTTAATAATATTCGTTTCGTTGTATAAAAAGTTATTTATTGTTACAAATGACATTATAATTCTATGAGAACCAAAGTAAAAATAAAACGCAAAACGAGGAAATGAGTAATTAATTATTATTATAGAAATGACCAAAGATGGAAAATCGGAACGAGACGGAAACAGCCGAGTTTCCCCGTAAACCCACGATTACTCATCGTTACTCAACCATGAAGTTAGTTGCGGATCGAGTTCGTAGCGTGTGACATTTGCCATTTGTCAAATTGTCAAGTTATTTGTTCGGATCGGCTTTGATCTGTCACTTTTGTATCTTTATAAATTAACTAATTTTACCGTATAAATAATAATTATAAATATGGAGTTTCAGTACGATGTTCAAGAACTCTCCTCCAAGAATTTCATCGTTGTATCAGAGGCTGATGTCTCGTCTTTTTACAAAATAAATAATGACACCAGAAGGTGAGCAGTGATTTTGTTTTTAATGCCTTTTTTAATTAGTTATAAAAATACGAAGTCTGTTTCTCGATTTTCATTTAAAATGTATTGACTGTGTCATCTTAAATTGCCTTGATATTTAATGTATTATGACTACAATGGGCGTGTATTCAACAGCCTGTGTCCAATGTCGGATATAACTGTTATATCTACTCCCATAACTATACAATCATTGAAGGTTATTTACTTTTATTGTTTTGCCAAAACGGGATTTTGTTCTTAATCTAGTATTTCTAAATGGAGTTAAAAATATTTTTGATGAAATCCCAATGAAAATTTTCTAACAATAATGTCAAAACAATATTCATATTTAGTTTGTCATAGCATATAATATAAATGTATGATATAAAATTAAATATAAATATCATAAAAATGAAAACAAATCTGTGAAAAACTTGGAAATATCAAATAAGTAATTCAGTAATAATTTTCATGTTTTCTGTTGTTTCATCTGTAAAAAGCTAGGCATTTACAAAATTAAAAATAAAACAATGATCACTTTTATTCACTCATGCAACACTAAGTAGTCGTTTATGGCTTTCGTCAAGTTCCTTTATCAATATTTTTTGGAAGCTGTTTATAACATTGTCTATTGTGGTGCTTGGTTAATTAGTGAACAGCATAGATTTAAAAATTGGGTTAAAAATTACAGCAACTGTTCAAATACAGAAGTACCTACCACAATTATTACTACATAGATGTCACCACTTGTTTTTTTTTATGAGATTCAGTCACGCCGGTGGCACTCTATTGGTAGCACTGGTTTTACTTTATGCTTACATCTCCAAAAGTGGCGCTATTTTTTTTTTTTTATGTTGGTATTTTTGATAATGCAATGTAAAATTTTCAGACCTTCAGCATACTTCAGTTGTGTTTTGTTGTTTGTTGTGACGCGAAACATTTTGATCCTTTAAAATCTTGAAGTAAACCAGATAATAAATATAACACGTGTGATTTAGTAAAATTCTTGTTGTTTTCGGTGTTCATCTACATACACACATCACGCCATGTGATGGTGATGGTGTTAATCTATTGCCAGCTTTTTGTGTTTTTCAATTATCTTCGCAAGATGGCTGACAAGTTTTGTTGTGTTTTGAATAAATTGTCAAGTAAAATACGGCCAAGTGAAGTTATATAGTTTTCCGAAAATCAGTATTAAATCTTTCTTTGTGGAAAATAAATTAAAAAAACCTAATAATCTACAATGCACATTTTATTTAGAACGATGTATTTTATGAATTATTTGGCATGATTTTTGAAATATTGCAAATAAAATCCATCATATGTGTTTTTTTTAATAAATAATGATTGAAAAATGGTTATTTTTTATTTAAGTTATCCTTGAATCCATTCCTCAAAGCTGGAAACATTTTTAAATGGAAATTTAAATTTCCCGTGGACCGGTCGCGTATTCATTGCCCCTATAGCGGAGATGCGAGAAACCTTATGATTATCCGGTTACAGCTTCTATGTATTGAGTGACACATCTGAAGTATAATGAAAGTTTACTTCCATATTATCTGTGGATTCAGTGAGATATGTTGTATATTAACATTAACAGAATTTTTCCTACCCCACTCCATTGGGAATGTTTCAGAGCTTGTAGCACTATTCATCATTTGTATGTTGTACATTAACATTAACAGAATTTCTCCTACCCCACTCCATTAGGAATGTTTCAGAGCTTGTAGCTCTATTCATGATTTGTGTGTTGTACAGATTAAAATTTTCTGTAAATGTGACTTTTATTTTGTAACATGTATAAGGATTTCAATCCAGCAACGTTCTCAATCCAGCAGGATTTTATGCGTATTTTATTGAAAAATGCTGGATCCATTCATTTTTCAATAAAATAAAAACTCAACTATTCTCATTAGTCTAAGACAACTTAGTTGTATTATATATATTTTAGTCAATTATGGAGAGCCTTGACAGGAGTATTGTGCGACCCGAAAATGCCTATAAAGTCCAAAAGAAAACTATACAAAACTGCTGTTCGCCCGGCTATGGAGCCCGCCCGGATGTTCGCCCGGAGTGCTGGACTACAAAGAAAAAGCACAAACATAAACTGCATACAACCAAAATGAAAATGGTCTGCGGGGGTCACTAAAATGGACAAAATTAGAAATGAATATATTGGTGGTAGCTTTGGGGTCGCGCCCATTCCGGAGAAAATGAAAGAAACCAGACTCCGATGGTATGGGCATGTAAATAGAAGGGGAGACGATCACGTGGTCAGGGTGGCCCTAAATATTCCCACACCACCCAGAGCTAGAGGCCGTCCACAGGCCACCTGGTGGACGAGTATTGAGAGAGAGAGCTGACCAGTGAGATGACACAGGACAGAAAGACGTGGAGACTGGGTACCAGGAGGGCCGTCCCCAGATGAACTGGAAAGAGAACCAGCCAAAGAAGAAGAAGATATTTTAGTCAATTGATAGTATGAATAAGTCATATATCTCCTTTTTTTTTTTTTATTTTGTTGTTTAAAATTTTTGTATTGATTAATATTTTTATATATTAAGCAATAAATTTCTCAATATTGGTAAATCCCCAAATGTCTTAATTGAATAATCGTTTTATAATTTATTTACAATAAGTTGTTACAATTTTACATTGAATATTGATGTTTTATTAAAACAACGTAGACTTTTACGCCATTATTTGGAAAATTGATTAATTGCGGATCTGCAGCACTGATCCAGCCAGCCCAAAAATGTGCTGGATCCAGCTTTGCTGATTGGGCAATCCACTTGAATTGCTGATTGGGCGATCCAGCAATTGAAATCCCTAATCATGTATTAAGTTGTATGTTAATATGAATTTATTGAATTTTTCAGGCGATATTACATGCAATTAGAAAAACTAATAGATTCACTCGGTGAGCTTTCCGCCCAAGAACAGTTTCTCAAGAAGCCAATAACAACATTCAAAAATCTAATGGACACAAATCATAGATTGTACATGGCCATTGATCCACATTATAACAAGTAATTTATTTTATATTTATTTACTGACAAAACCACCATTAATGTTGTAATGGGATACCTGCATCTGTCATGCTTTCTTTTAATAATTTAATGCACACTCACACACTTGTTGTTGGTTACTCCACATTGTGGGATATATAATGCTGTTATGGTATGAATGAACGAACTAATGAATTTTTCAGATCTTGTTGAGTGATACTAGAAGATATTCTCTTGATAATGTCCACATAGGATGAAATTGCTATTGACACAGTAAAATATGTTTGTATAAATGTAGTAGACCTCTCGTAGAGATCGAAAGAAGAGTTATGGCAGGAAACAGAGTGAATGGAGCACTAAGACCAATTATGAATGATCGGAACATATCAAAGGATGCCAAAGTTGCCATTCATAACGCCGTCGTAGTGCCAACCTTGACGTATGCAAGTGAAACCTGGACATGGCAGAAGACGCATGAAAGTAGAATAAATGCAGTTGAAATGAGATCGTTAAGAAGGATTTGTAATAGAACGATGTATGACCAGGTAAGAAATAAGGACATAAGGAAAGAATGTAAGATGAAGAAAGATGTCATTACTAGAATGAAAGTGAACAAATTGAGATGGTTTGGTCACATGGGGAGAATGAATGAGGAGCGCCTGACGAAGAAAATATATAGAGCGGAAAGGAATGGAATGAGAGGTCGGGGACGCCCAAGAAAGGGATGGCACGACCATGTGAACGAAATTTTGAAAGACGGAAATGTTAGAAGTGTGAGCAATAGACGAACATGTATGAGACGATGCATGAATGTGGACGAGGCGAGGGATGCGTGCCAGGATAGAAAAATGTGGCGTTCGGTTCTCTCTGCCTACCCTGCAAGGGACATGGCATGATGGTATGTATGTATGTAAGTAGACCTCCTCTTTCCAGAATATTCCACCTTCACAAACCGGTCATATGATCAAACACAAGAGAGAAACAAAATGCAAAAAAAAATCAAGTAGTATGAATGTAGAAAAATATCCATTATTCAAATAATCTTCGACCCCATCTCTACTTCACAGAGTATTTTTGGTTTCACTTTTGATTCTCTTTACAATATCCTTCTTTTCTTTCTATATTATATTTTATTCTTCACAAAGTATTTATTTGTCTTTCATTGTGTCTTTTACCTTATCTTCATATGTCTACTTACTAAAATGTTTTAATTATATTGTAGTGGTCAAGGAGCAGCTACTGGATATATAAAAGTTGGTAAAAAGAAGCTCTTCCTAACAGATGGAGTCAATGAACAGGTCGCTGTAGATATTTCTTGTGTCTTGGATTTCTATGTATTTTCCAATCAACAGCGTAGAGGGTGGGGCAGACAGATATTCGACTATATGCTACAGGTATTGTTGATATAAGGCCCCTGAGTCAAATTGAAAACGCTGTTCGTTATCGCCAAGCCTATTGCCAAGAAAGTTTTTCTACTACAACGGACAACAAATATCAAAAAAAAAAAAGATTGACGATAATGAACTGCGTTTTCAATTTGACTCAGGAGCAGGGCATAATTATTATAATGTCATTTCTCAGTATTTCAGAAAAGGCGGCGAAAAATGCTGTAGTTGATCAAAAAGTATTGCATAATATAATCGAAAATAAGGGAATAACACCCTTCTAAAATTAGAAGAAAAGTGTACACTTAAAAAGTACAGGTGGCCTTCGTGACTCTTGATCTCCTTCGATGGACCTACAATCCATATCGACCTTTGGCCTCCATCAACCCTCGCCTCCAACTCTTCCTGCCTGGGAGCTTTATATTTATTATATAGCTTGTTGTTGTATCATATTCTCCAGTCCAGGATCCTACGTAGCTACTATTCTCTCGGGCATTAACGATTTCTGTGGATTTAGCAGTCAACCTACATAACTTGAATAGATATATCTAACTTTGAGCCAAAGATCCTCGGTTTGATTCCTAGTGAAGATATTTGTATTTGTTATTCATCCATAGGTTACTAAAACAGGGTATTCAAAGTTGTCATAAATTACAAATAAGACAGACAATACAGCAAAAAAATCACTTACATTTAAAATTTCGTCAACCATATAAAATGTCAGATGAATATCCTAAGTCTCTGGAATATTGACAAACAACCTTAAAAGTTATTAGATAGGCATAACAAGCTTTAGTCTTTTTTTCAAAAAGTTTGATCGATTGAGACGACTTAATGCCCCCAAGTCAAATTGAAAACGCTGTTCGTTTTCGCCAAGCGCTAATTTTTTTTGTATGGGATTTGACGTTTGCTGTAGAAATTTTTTCTACAATAACAAACAACAAACGTCAAATCCCATACAAAAAAAATTAGCGCTTGGCGAAAACGAACAGCGTTTTCAATTTGACTTGGGGGCAATGTCATCACTTAAGGTGTTCCATAATATAAATTAAATATTCATAAAAATAAATAAAAAACACACAGTTTTAATCCACAAATGAGTAAGACTTTAATGAGCCTCATTATTATCTTACTCATTTGTGGATTAAAGGCTCAAAAGTCTTATCATAGGCTCATTAAAGTCTTACTCATTTGTGGATTAAAACTGTGTGTTTTTTATTTATTTTTATAAATATTTTATTTATAACTATGAACTTCCACTGTGTTAACGAAAAAACTTTGAAAATATTATGTGTTCCATAGTGTATATGACTTGAATTTTAATCTGTTTTTGATTATCGTTTCAGATGGAGAATTTAAAGCCAGGTGCTATGGCATACGATCGTCCCTCACCCAAACTATTGATGTTTCTAAAAAAACATTACGACTTATCTGACATGATATGGCAACCAAACAGATATACAATTTACAGAGATTACTTTGATAGGTACTTTCATTCACATAAATCACAAAAATACAATAAAAGACCAACTAGGTAATTTTTTTTTTATATTTTTTTTTTGGTTGCTTTTATATTTTCTTTGGTGGCATATAAGTATTTATATATCTGCAATAATCATATTTAATGTATTTACAACCTTCAACTCATTTTGTATCTTACTCATGTTGTAAGAATTTAATATTTAAATTATGAATCAAAAATTTATTTGTCATTCAGTAACATTAATATTAATTTATGGTATCAATATTCGATTATATTTTAACTTTTATACTGGAATGCCTTAATTTCAGTTCGATATATTACACATGGTATTCAATATGCTTTTTAGGAGCTAATTGTATGTTTGAGCCAATTTTTTTGTATGTAGTTATACAAAAAGTAGTAAAATGCTTTGCATGTTCTATATTCTTTATTTTTCATGTTTTTTTTCATATACCTTGGTAATATTTTATTGTATTTTTAGTTTAGTGTGTATATATATTTTTTCTACTCTTCTATTAATATTGTATTAATTATATGTAATCTGTAAATTTGTATCTCATATGACTATCAAACAAATTGTTGTACTGAGCTCTATTTGAGTAAAAATTTGTAAATACACAAAAAAACATTTTTATTTTTTTTAAGTCAATGATTATTAAATTTAATACATGCATGTATAGTTTTCGGCAAATAACTTGAGAAATCATGTGGTCTGTGCAGAGCACAAATTTGTATTTTTCACTTGGTTGGTATATGTACAAATTGCCCCCCCCTCCACGTCGAAAATTCTTGAGTTATTTGTCGCAAACTATACTAAAGGATATATTGTTATGGACAATTCCTTCCAATCAATTAAAAAAAAATTACAATGTGAATAATGACAAACTCAAAATGTTTTTCACCAAGCTGTATAATCTTTTCTCTGTGAATAAAACCTAATTTCTGTATAATTTATTGTTAGTTCATTTGATTTTTATTTATACTACAAATTTAACAATAGAAGTTACTTGAGTGGTCTTCAGGAAGAAAAAAAATTCAACGCTTTATATACATTTATATATCACCTCATCAAGGACAATTCTGATTCCTTCTTTCAAAAAATTATTCACATGGACTTCTTGAGCGGCACTTGTCAACATATCATTCATTTATGTAATAGAAGTTATAAAAGAAGAAAACTGATTTGCCCGAGTGTCATGTTTGGGCAGATTCTGTTTATTCTTTTTTTTATGTTTATATTTGTTTACCAAATTTAGTTTTGCACACTTCCTCACTGTGACTTTTCCATCAGTTAAGTGGTTTGTAAATTTTAATTTCAAAATTTATAATATTGTATTTTATTATTCCACAGTATAAGTCGATTATTCTCAAACCAATACATATCAGAAGGTGTAAGACAATTTGGACCGCACGCCTCACAGAAACGGATGGATTCCATCAGCAAGGTATTTTTTTTTACCATTAGTCACCCGTAGGAATCAATGAAATGGATAGATTTTATCACCATCAGTACCCATCTGTTGGAGACAGTTGATAGCACGTTCACAACTTAATTTTGTTTCAATAAAGACAAATGTCTTCAACCTATAATGATATTAATATTTTGAATATATCTTAATATAATATCTTCTTATTCAATTACCGTCTCCTATAAGGAAGTTGGCATTTATCAGGGCTATCTTCACTTTGTACACTACAGCACTAAGCAGTGATGTAGTGCTTTTCCTGAACCACACGTAGTGTCATCTACAGTCAGAAAGACTAAGCTTGTTAATAGATTTGTTTAATCACAAACAGGTCAATAATCAAACTCTTATTTGTCCACTTATTTCTCAGACTGACGTAAATTTAAAACAATCTATAAACAAATTTACTAATATGGCTCTTTTAGAAGTTATAAAAATGTCTCCGGTATTCTTGTTTTTTATGAATCCAGCTCTAGATCACTAAACTGTTTTTTTTATTATTTTAGATAATCCATCAAGTTCCACCGTCACCCTGAAGAAGTACATTAAGAGAAACCAGAGGCTATTAATAATAATTAAATAATATTATATTATCTATGTACTTGTTATTTGTAAGTAGTATGGAGTGGTGATGTGTGGAGCTATGTACAATTTCAATGATTACCATTTATATAATTTTAATTTATTATTTATTTATATTAAGTTATTATCTTTCTCTCACTTTCTCTACCACTTTAAAATGTTTTGGAGGATCTCACAACATCTCATTTTTTCTTTTTTCCATCTCTTTGCAATTATTTGAAGTCACCATATTAATTTTCTATTTGTAATTTTTGCTATTTTTCTTTTTGCACACTATAGCACTTTTTTACTCGAGGCTAAATTAATTTACAAATTAATTTAATTTACAGTATGCTTGGTGAATTAAAAGACTCAACTGTTTTTGTTTCACTGTTTTTTTATAAGTGACATTGACCAGTCTGTCTGTCTCTTTCTTACAATTTTGCATTCATACTTTTATTTTTTCAATATATTTTCAATCATTTTTTTGCAATATTGTATTGTCAAGCAGCATAGTTATGTCAATCTATTTCAAGAGAAAAATCTGTTAAATCATTTCAATTTTTTAAAGTATAAATTCCACAGACACATATAAATTCCACATAGATTTTTATCATAATATACTAGATATTACATGTTTGACATTTTGGTTGGCATATTTCAGTTTTCCTTACATTTCAACACATCCTAGATAACTGTTCTCTAAACCTTAATAATTAAAATGTTTTTTAGACACAAATCCCAAAACAATTCACATTAGTCGTTATTCTCTATAGAAAAACGATGTGGTCTGGAACCAAAATGTCAAAAATCCCCCAGAAAAATGACTCACTTCGATTCATACAAAATTTGCTAACTACGACATCTAGTATATTGTAATAAAGATCTATGAAATTCCATAATCTCTATGGTTTATGTATTTACCATAGATTTTCATATAATATTGTAGATGTCGCAGTTAGAAAATTTTGTATGAATCGAAGTGAGGATTTTTTCCACGGAACTTACAACAAGGTGGTGGGCAGACCGCATTGTTTTTCTATAGAGTACTCCATCTAGTATATTATATGGAAATCTTTGGTGTTCACCTACGAGTGCATAATATGTTGTAGAGTGTCTGAAAAGCTACGCAGACCGATTTTTGTAAGACGACAACAAAATACGGGCTGTTGGGCAAAAGTAGGCAAAATAAGCTGTCAATAAGAACTCTTTTGCCCAACAGCGAGCGTTTTGACAGTTCAATGTAGACCAAAATACTTCCAACATCCCTCTACCTATTAGTACTCTTTGGTATTTACACATGAATTGCCCATAGACTGTCATACTTATTTTAAATATAGACGGATTACTCATTTATTGTGTATCCAAAATAAATGTTTGATTATATTTGAGAATTTTCTCAAAGAATTTTGTCAATATTAACCGATTTTTTTTCATATCTATGCTTTAATAGTTGAGAAGTACACCGTCTAAGATATGTATTTGAAAATACTGTTATCTATGATAATATATTAATTATTAATTAGTTTAAAAATACATGTGTTATTGTTCCATAGATTTCTAATGTTATTTCATTATTTTTTCTTTTGTTCTTGTTTTATTTCACACCAGCTATGGTGTGTGTATAATGTATGTATGTTTTTCTATTTTGTTTGTGCTAATCACTCGAGCACATAAAACAAAAGGAGTCTAACTATACATTGGCTGTGAGCAATAATAATTTGTATTTATAAATCATTTTTGTGTAAGGATTAATAATTTTAATACTGATAAAGGATATGTATTTATTTTGTTTGCAATTAAAGATTTGCATGTCTTAGGTAGACCGACCATTTAAATTATACTCAACGTTTTTGGTGTTTTTTTTTCTTAACCGATAGACCTCAGCGTTACCTATATTAAAAAGTAAATCAATGTCGAAATCTACATTTTTTTTAAATATATTATGAATTCTAAATCTTCCAACCAATAATTTCTGTATTGCATTTATCATTTTTTTTAATTAATAGAAAAAATATAAATATTCCAACTGTCGATTTGTTCAATAGAATTTATTTCTCTTAAATCAACAGTATGAGAGAAGTGTACGGAGTAGTGGACTTTTAGCATGGCTGAAAAAAAGTTTTAAGGTTTCTCAAACTTTTTTTAACAATATTTGTAAAAATTTAATTTAGTAACGACATAGTTTCATACAATTTGTATGGCAGTATACACAATGTCTACATGGACTTTTAATAGTTTAATAATTAATCTTGATACATAGATACTTACCCTCAAGCTGTTTTCATATTTGGGAGTAGGAAAAAAGGATTAACCTATCCTGACATACTTACATGTTTGTATAGAAAACAAAATATCATAAATATTCAATAATTTATATTTAAGGGTTTATAATTTGGTACATATTCTTCGACTATGCATACTATCGACTGTCAAATCTCATGTGTTGCATGCAACTAGTTATTGAAGGTTTATTTTAAATTATTAAATACTTTATTACTTTTCATCTATAGACCATTCATTATAATATCTTCTTTTGTATCTTTATGTTGGCAAAGTGAGCATTGTGCATACATATAAATTTAGTGTAGGTACTGTTTTCAAAAATTGAGAAATTGCATGTTGCCAACATATAGATATAGTTGTAACCAAATATCTTGAACTTTTATTCTAGAAGGGGGGTGATTTTCACGTGAAACAATGAAGCGAAAATACACAAATTTGCGCTCTGCGCAACCGGAAGCTTGTTCAAAATGTTTGGCTAAAATTATACAAAGGGTATTATTAACATGAATGTTCTTATATCAATGGTTTCTGTCAATGTTGCCATAGTTGAAAAATTAATATTTTATTTTCATTGAAGGTCTTAAACCATTTTTTTTACATTTTAAATTGTAAATCAACAATGTAATGTACCTAATTCAACAATAATCTTTAATTGATAAGTAACTGAAAATATATATGTATGTCACTAACTTTTAAAGTATTAAACTTTTTAAATAGATTCTCTAATAATAACATCATAATAATTTATTATAATAAAGACTGTGGCGATGTACAATGTGCCGGGCTTATTGCCTTCACCCAATTTCTGCCAATCAACAAAAACCACATTATTCAACTTCATTACACTAATGTTTAAAAAAATATATATATCAAATTATGTTTGTCTACAAAATGAATTTGGTAAATTCAATTGAATTAAAGAATAATCCATATGGGTCCATTTCAATACAACAGAGCCTCAATAATATCTATCAATGCAAAATTCTTGTCACATCACTGTGTAGTTTTATTGGCGTATCATTTGGATTATTTTCATGCATTGCATGTAAAAGAAATTCTTTTTTACTTAAAAAAAAACTTTTACTTCATTATTAGTAACTAACATTCCTGAGGAATTAAAATCTTAAATGAAGTGGGGGAAACAATAAATTGATTATTTTAAGACTTTTGTTGCACCCATTTTACTTTCCATCTGTGATCTTAGCAGCTTATAAACTTATTAAATAAAGTGTAGTATTATTTATACATTACCTGTGTTATTTATAAAATTAAGTCTTCTTTTTTGTTGAAATATTTAATATAAAATTTAGTTTGGTTGTTGTTTAATGGCACGTTATTGTGGTAATAAATTTATTATAAGTAAATTTTTTTTATTATTGTAATGACACGGTTGTTTGGTAAAATTATTAATTAAAATTATTTTAATGCTATTGTCTAAATTTTTATTAAAGTCTCCACTCGATATTATAATGTCTAACATTTTTATAAAAAAAAGTAACAAAATAAATACTGTTGTATTAATTGTTATTTTTCTTTTATTCCCAATCCTCAAAAGCAAATTGACAAAGATGTAGATTATAAGAAAAGTAAATCTTTGTTGGTTTATGTGCAAAAATTGCAACTCGGCAAACATCCATTCAAATCTAACTATGATTCACAAGAATCAATCATTTTCACATTGTTTTTAGCATGCTTTCCTATATAATTGGTGATTAATATAGCGAAGACGGTGACTAAAGCAGTCGAGTAAATGAATTTATTCTTTGAAATATTGATTATTTATAGACTCAAATATCTTCATTTTTTGTATGAAAACAAAAATTTCAATTCAGTCTGTAGTAAATAATAAAGATATTACTTTGATGATAGTCAAATTTTATATTAATCTGTAAAAATGGATATTGATACATAATTATTATGTATGTAGTGGATACACTCATATCACTTATTGGATTGTGATAAGACTTTGGGGATCTGTTCAGCGCACACCCGAGTAGGTTAATAAATTTTATTTATTTGACTTCTCACACAAGAATGATAAAAATCCGAGTGTTTTAAATGCGTTCTCACAGGAAAATCTATATGACTAGTGCCAACTTCTTTTTATACATAACTACAGAGGTAAATAATTATACCGGGGTAGGAAAAAAGGACTGACCACCACAATTTCCTAACTTGACAAATATGTTTTGTATAGGAAACAAAATGTCTTAAAATAACCAATAATTTCGATTTAAGTTCGGTTTAATTATATACAGGCACAACAATGTCTGCCAGGTTTTACTTGTTTATCTATAGATTTTATGAAAAGCCAAATTAAAGTTTTTCATTAATGCACTCTAATTGGATTGTTTCAAAATATTTTCCTTTTTAAATTTGAAAAAATATGCATGTATATCAAGATGTATATTATTGCTGCGAGTAGGCACTATAACAAATAAGTTAGTAAAATTTTTTTAGCGTTTTTAAAAGACACATTTTTTTCGCTGGCAACATTGTAAAAATGTCACTCGTTTGATTCAGTCGCTGGATGATAGGTAAATTGTTTATTTCTGATATTATTTGTGTTTGTCGACCCGTTTCAACGCAGAAACGATGCAGTGAGTGAAATTAATTAATTTAAACTCCGACAAAAGTCACTGTCGGTAGTGTGAAGAGCTTCAAGGTTATCGGGAGTGCATGGTGAGGATTCTTGCTGGTAGCATTAGTTTCGTGTACTTCAAGGATAAAATAGTGATACAAAAAATATACACAATATAGTTGTATCGCATGGGCTTGGGCAGTCGCTTTATTCGCGGGAAATATCGCCTTTTATTTTTGTAAGAAACTTGCGGGTCGGACATCAAGCATCATATTTATATTTATCTAAGTGTTGGCCTATATTTTGAAGCTGTCATTGGATGGCGATTGTTATGTGCATAAAATGTATATTTGCGTCTTGTATTTCATGGCTTTTGTGAACGCACTCCAAATATTTGCTCCTAATTTGGTTTTGTTATTGAAATTCTTCACAGAGTTTCCATATATGTGAGACCTGTCGAATTTCGAGTACATTTTTAGACAATTATTCGTATTGTTATGAGGTTAGTACTCATAGTGAATATTTATCTTGTAATATGTTTTATTTAATATATTTAAGAGCCAACATTAGTTTATTAATAATCAAGTCTTTGGTTAGTCTGCTTGTTTCATTGTAGGATCTGTAACTTATAATTTATTAATCTCACAGTGAAGTAAAATTATAATAGTTGTGTGTTTTTAGCATTATTATTTTTGCTATACATTTCCCTTGCACAAATAGACATTTGTGATTCATCATAGAAGTAAAGTTTAGATTATTCTCATTGGATACAAAACTAAAATACATTTTTCCACAGAAGCTGAAAAATTACCCACTTGTATCACTTACAAACCTTTAATTATTTTAATGATCATTTTATGTGTTTGTGCAACATTCAACAATGTGTTATCTGTTTAATTTTCTATTAAAAGTTGAAAATGCATAACATATTGTATTTTAATCAGGGTTTGCAAAAATCCCATCACTAAATCTCAGAAATATTCTGAAAAAGAAGCGATTTCCATTCTTTAAACTGTATAGATCTGTCAAAATGATAGATTAAATAAAAATTAATTTTATATATCAAAGTAATTTTAAAAACCAAATCTAAAAACATCTACAATAAAATCTAGAAAAATGTGCTAAAAAGTATAAAATAATTGCCCAATTCAATTAAAAAGCATGTTGATTTTATATCTAACACAACATGTATAATATGACTAAGAAACGCAAGTTTTGCCAAATACTTATTTACGTAAAATTACTTTTTGAAATTGGCGCCAAACAGTCATACCTAAGATTCATTGAGTAAGGATATAAATCTCATGCTGACCATTTAGTAAGGGTATATATCTCATGCTGACCATTTAGTAAGGATATATATCTCATGCTGACCCTTGAGTAAGAACTTAATATCTCATGCTGACCATTGAGTAAGGATATATATCTCATGCTGACCATTGAGTAAGGATATATATCTCACACTGACCATTGAGTAAGGAATGTTAAGTGGTATATCTCATGGTATTATACCACTGTATTATAATTGTTCCAGATAAGGTCTGAATATAGGGATGTATTTGTGTCATTGGAGGTGCTAGAGTGGAAGTCGTATGATGGTGGACACGGGATCTGGTGGAGTGGAGTGGTCTCCCGGATACTTTCCCGAGGGTCCCCCCGTGCCACCTTCGCACCCCTCCACTACTCCGCCTCACACATATCCAACACCATCATCAACACCGACCAACACCTCGTGTCCCAGACAGAAGGACGGAAAACCACCTTATAGGTATGCTTTATTTATAACTATAACAACGTAACATTATAAGTTTTTTGCTCTACTGCAAAATTGCCGATATCGATTTAGGCGGTTTTACACATTATGCGAGACGAGCAGTCTCAACTCAGAATGCCATGAAAATAGTTGTGCACCAATTTTAAATCCAGAATGATAATCTTACAAGATACAGTTTATTTGTATGCAGATTAATTAGTAGGTAGAGGTTGGATACACAAAATTTTAACTGAAATTTTATATACATTGTCTAAAAATAGTTACTAAATAACCCCTATTCAGTAACTATAGGAACTTTCTAAAATTGTAGATTTTAGATTCACGGTCATATTTTAGCGTTATAAAACATCGACTTGGACTAAATAGAATAAAAACGTACCTATTTTGGCTGGAACGTTCTTAAAAAGTTACTGAATCAGACGTTTTATGAATAATTATAAAAATTATGAAATTTTCATAGGTATTCAAAATACGTCTAATTCAGTAACTTTTTAAGAACGTTCCGGCCAAAAACGCTAAAATAAGACCGTTTCTAATCTACAATTAATCTACAATTTTAGAACGTTCCTATTTTAGTTACAATAGTTAGTGAATAGGGGGTAATGTGTTACTAAAAGTAATATTGTTTCATAGAGCAACACAAAATAAGGTATCATTGATTTTGATTCGGTTGGTTTCAAGAAATACCTATAAACTTGCCTCTGTGTAAAGTCTTATATAATTTGTATTTAAAAAATATTTGGAAACATTATATCAACGGTTTTAAAAGGCGATGAGTGACACACGATGAATTTTATAGGTGAGCCATTTTGAAATTTTTCCTTTTTTCAGTTGCAATAACTTTTTTGAAAAAAATATGTGTTGTTTTTGCGAACCCAAAATATTATGATGTGTTTTGGTTTAAAAAACAAAAATTTTATCCAATGGCCACTGGAGTTATCTCTTTTGACGCAGATTTCAAAAACTTTTTATATAGTCCAATATCAAGCAGGAAGTCACTTAAATCAAATAACCTTTTAATTGTTGCATTATTTATAGTTATTTTTGATTATGTAATAGTTTACTAGATATTTGCACAGTTTGCAAAAAATATTAAGCAACTTATCCAATAATATTATTTAGGGCACTATTTCCTAATTTGACATTGTGTTACATATTGAAGTAACCTTGTGCGTATTTATTGTTTGGGTTAATATTTCAAAATTATACTTTTGATACTTGATATTTTATTTTTTCGTTAACATGTTGAGAACACAGACCAATAATCTATAGACATGACATAAGCAAAAAAAATATTAGTCACCGGGTGATTGCTGTTATACGCCGACTTGCACAAAAATATGAAAAGTCTTTGGCACAGATATCGGGTGGGTTCTCTGGTCTGAACCCAAGCCCTTCAGGGAATTTTAAATAATTTGTTAATTGATTAGTAGGCCGTGATGTCCTTGGATCCCTCCGTCATGCCGTGCCCATATTAATTATTCTTTATTCAAATATCAGAAGGTATCATTGCACAATCAAACAATTGCAAATAGTAATTTCAATTTAATTCTGTCTTTAAACAAATGTACAAAATTACACAATTTTATCACAAAAAGTATCTTATAACAATTTCCATACATATAGTATGTGTCTTTGACATTTCGACTCACCAAGTCTCGTCAGGCTGGCTAGGATTACCAGCAACAACTTCGGTCACTCGGCGATTTCCACAAATACATACGAGTGCCATTGGCCAATAAGGCAAAACCAGGAACGAAGAAAAAAGAAAAGACCTACATCAGTCTTCAATCGTCCAGACACTTATAAAGTTGCGCTATTTTTAAACGCCTACTTTTGTATAACAATTTCTATAAAACAGGAAAAATACATATTTTTCACTTCGAATCTGACAGCTCCCACCACAAGAGGAAAAAAAAAAAAAAAATTTTATACTACTTGGGTTCCTACTGCGAAGTTTAATATTCTTATTTTGATTCATAACATTTACCTCCCTCGTCACAGAAAAATTAAAATTTTATCAACAGAAATATTTTAATTTTTATTAGGGTCACCCCATTCCTAAAAACTTATGGTCACCCCATTAATTGAAGCTTACACAAAATATAACCTTACATAACAAGACAAATATTTAACATAGAACTCTTATCAATAAACATTTTAAATTCAGCAATAAAAATAAACAACTTACACATTCAACATAATTCAATTAAATGAAGCTTACTCAAAATATAACCTAACATAACAAGACAAATATTTTACATAGAACTCTTATCAATAAACATTTTAATTCAGCAATAAAAGAAACAACTTACACATTTAACATAATTCAATTAAATGAAGCTTAAACAAAATATAACCTAACATAACAAGACAAATATTTTACATAAAACTCTTAACAATTAACATTTGAGATTCAGCAATTAAAATCAACAACTTACACATTTAACATAATAAATTTATCAATTAAACACAATACAAATATAATTTCCAATAAACGTTCTTAATTACAACTCAAAAATTATTCACAACACAAAAATTATTTACACCTCAAATATGAGCAATACGATTTTACACAGAATAGGTACTTTTACAAGCTTCTCACTGTTGAGATGTGAACATTCAGAACACTCCAAGGATTCATTATAATTTCTCCTAAATCTAACTTTATGACGTCATAATACAATACCCAACAATAAATTAATGTCCTCATTTTATTTAACCAAATCATTAATTTGCCAAAATCATAGCAAGTATTAGGCACCTACTTTTCTAGTCTTGTGATTCTATTTTGATCAAATCTTTGACATGATAACTGCCCGATATCTTTCCGTCCATATCACTAAGTACATAAACTACATCAGATTTCTTTTCCACAATTACATTTTGGACGAACCGTGGTGCTAATTTATGAGAGAAATACTTTAAGGCGTCAGATTGACAATGATTTCGTCTCCATACTTTGTCTCCTACCTGGTATACTACATGTTTTCTTCTTAAATTGTATTGCTTTGACGAGTTCTGAAAAGATAAAAGAAGCTGGTCCTGCACCTCATCATAAATTTGTGCTAGTTCTTTAAGTTTTCCTGCATATGGTTTTCTAGAAGTTTCTTTAATATTGCTCTCGGGTTCACTATTTTCATTAACAGTGTCTCTATGCAACGATCCGTTCATTACGTGTTCTCTACCGTGCATCAAGAAATAAGGTGAGTAATTAGTGGTAACATTTACCATATTATTCATCGCGCTTGTGACCGCTCTCAAATTCTTGGTCCAGTTTCGTTGATCCTCATTAATTTTAATGGCCAACATAGTCTCTATAGTCTTATTAAAACTCTCTACTACATTATTCTGTGGATGATAGTAAGGATTTAAAAATGTTACAGGCACATCATACTTTTTCAATAAAGACCGGTATTCTTTGGAAACGAATTGCTTTCCATTATCAGATACTATCACTTTTGGCACACCCCATGGCAAAAATATTTCTTGCTCCAAACATTTTACTACAGCGGCTGCAGTGGCCTTGCGTAACGAAAATGCCCATACATATTTAGAAAACACGTCTACGCAACTTAGGATGAAGACATGTCCAGAATAACTTCGCGGTAATGGTCCTATTAGATCTATGCTTAACATCTTCATTGGCCTATCTACCAATTTTGGATTGGACATTAGTCCCAATGGCGCAGAAGTAGAATGTTTATATGCCTTGCAAATATTATTTATTAACTTTTGTGATTTAAAATTTTTCTGAAATTTTTCAACTATTTCCAGCCAGCTCTTCCATTCATTTTTACAGATATCCGATGGTGGCCGACCGCTTACAAGTTTTTTGAATTTCTTTTATTCCTTAAAAGTGACTCTTCTTGATTGTATCCCTTTGATTCGCGACGAACTGATAATAAATTATCATTTTCCTTGGACTTACTACCCCAAGATGTCTCATTGGGCCTTCTATCCTCATTTATGTCACGAATTTCTGGGAAAGAAGACGCTCTAGGTAAATCTATTGCGTTATGCCTTTCTTTTTCCGAAGCAAACTCTATCGCAGGTTGTTGCCTACGATTATCGTTAGACGTCTGTAAACTTCGCTGTCGCAAAAAACAATTTCGCTGAATGTGTCCACGTTTGTTACAAAAATAACATTTAATATCGTAGTTTCTATACGCAGGTATCGCAATTTCACGTGATGGAGTGCTGGGTCTATGTTCTGCATAACTGATGGTGTTTTTAGTTTCTCTTACAATCTGAGGAGCTTCTAACGGGACGTTGTAAATATCAAATTGCTTAAGACATTTTAATAATGATTCTACAGATTCAAAATTTTGAATCGCTAATATTGGGGCATATTTTGAATGGAGCCCTCTTTTTATACAATTTAAAAATTCTTTTTCAGCCAATTGATCATTCAATGACCTGTTAACATACATATTTCGTAACACAAAATCTGTTCCCGATTCCAGTGTTAATTGTTTTGAATTATAAATTTCTAACTTCTTCCTAAACTCGTCTTGCTCGTTGCCAAAATGAGAAAAAAACAACTCCTCAAAATTATCCCACGATAAAGAAGAATCACGATCAGAATTGATTGATCTGAACCAACACAATGCTGATTCAGTCAAAAGTTCGGGTAAACCCTGAACTACCCTATCTAAAGATATACCCCGCGACTTAGACAATTCTTTCAATCTTACAACAAATTCACGCGGATCCGTTTTTCCGGCAAAAGTTACATTCCAGGTATGAAAGTTTGCTGGATACGTAACGCAATCACATCTTTTAACCGAGCAAGATTTCACCACGTCACGTGACTTTTTTTCTTTTCTTATAAATTCCTCCGAATCTGATTCGTCTTTAAAATCTGACAATGCTACATTGAATCGGGTAGCCTGAGCGCGCATTTCTCTAATGTGTTTAGCTGGTTTTATTTTTCTCATTTTTAACTCCCAAAATAATTCTTCTTTGGTACACTTGGCCACGTTCTGAATCTTCACACTCATAGAATCCCGGACAGAATCCATTTTAGAGAAAAAAAGATGTAACAAAGTTATTTTAAATACAAAGTACCTACACAAAAAAATGCACAATTAAACACAAAATAATATAGGTACATACATATTCATATACATACGAAATCATCACAAAACAAAGTTACAAAGTCAGCAACACAAAATCAAAAAAAATCCGCGATATTTGAATCCTGGTATTCACAGCACCATTTTGTTATACGCCGACTTGCACAAAAATATGAAAAGTCTTTGGCACAGATATCGGGTGGGTTCTCTGGTCTGAACCCAAGCCCTTCAGGGAATTTTAAATAATTTGTTAATTGATTAGTAGGCCGTGATGTCCTTGGATCCCTCCGTCATGCCGTGCCCATATTAATTATTCTTTATTCAAATATCAGAAGGTATCATTGCACAATCAAACAATTGCAAATAGTAATTTCAATTTAATTCTGTCTTTAAACAAATGTACAAAATTACACAATTTTATCACAAAAAGTATCTTATAACAATTTCCATACATATAGTATGTGTCTTTGACATTTCGACTCACCAAGTCTCGTCAGGCTGGCTAGGATTACCAGCAACAACTTCGGTCACTCGGCGATTTCCACAAATACATACGAGTGCCATTGGCCAATAAGGCAAAACCAGGAACGAAGAAAAAAGAAAAGACCTACATCAGTCTTCAATCGTCCAGACACTTATAAAGTTGCGCTATTTTTAAACGCCTACTTTTGTATAACAATTTCTATAAAACAGGAAAAATACATATTTTTCACTTCGAATCTGACAGCTCCCACCACAAGAGGAAAAAAAAAAAAAAAATTTTATACTACTTGGGTTCCTACTGCGAAGTTTAATATTCTTATTTTGATTCATAACATTGCCACCAAAACTTGGTGGCAATCAATATAATGTATTTGGATTATTTCGGAATGAAAATTGATACAATAACAAAGGGATTTATATTTCAAAAAGCAAATGCTTGTACTGCTATATAAATGTGTCATTAACATCTAATTTATATTTAAACATTAAATGTGTTTGGTATACCCCCGTTCCACCTCACTTTGTGTACTAATTAGGGTTTTTCAGGACCCGGGAATAAAATTTAATTTGCTTTTAGAGCAGCGACTGTATTTAATCGGCTTCCGGTGGCTTCTCAAAGTTATTCAAAATAGAAACAGGTTTAAGATAGGTATTACTTCGGAACTGATGAACAAGAATATAGATACACTTTTCTTGGTATAGTGAGTTTTTGTAAGCTGGCGTGTGACGTGACGAAGGGCATACTGAGATTTAAATTACCTAGTGGAAAAAATGGGATTTACTTTTTTTTATATTCATGCTATACTATATTTTTGTATGTATTAGGCTAATATCAAATTAATGTTTTATATTCATGCTATACTATATTTTTGTATGTATTAGGCTAATATCAAATTAATGTTTTATATTCATGCTATACTATATTTTTGTATGTATTAGGCTAATATCAAATTAATGTTTTATATTCATGCTATACTATATTTTTGTATGTATTAGGCTAATATCAAATTAATGTTTTATATTCATGCTATACTATATTTTTGTATGTATTAGGCTAATATCAAATTAATGTTTTATATTCATGCTATACTATATTTTTGTATGTATTAGGCTAATATCAAATTAATGTTTTATATTCATGCTATACTATATTTTTGTATGTATTAGGCTAATATCAAATTAATGTTTTATATTCATGCTATACTATATTTTTGTATGTATTAGGCTAATATCAAATTAATGTTTTATATTCATGCTATACTATATTTTTGTATGTATTAGGCTAATATCAAATTAATGTTTTATATTCATGCTATACTATATTTTTGTATGTATTAGGCTAATATCAAATTAATGTTTTATATTCATGCTATACTATATTTTTGTATGTATTAGGCTAATATCAAATTAATGTTTTATATTCATGCTATACTATATTTTTGTATGTATTAGGCTAATATCAAATTAATGTTTTATATTCATGCTATACTATATTTTTGTATGTATTAGGCTAATATCAAATTAATGTTTTATATTCATGCTATACTATATTTTTGTATGTATTAGGCTAATATCAAATTAATGTTTTATATTCATGCTATACTATATTTTTGTATGTATTAGGCTAATATCAAATTAATGTTTTATATTCATGCTATACTATATTTTTGTATGTATTAGGCTAATATCAAATTAATGTTTTATATTCATGCTATACTATATTTTTGTATGTATTAGGCTAATATCAAATTAATGTTTTATATTCATGCTATACTATATTTTTGTATGTATTAGGCTAATATCAAATTAATGTTTTATATTCATGCTATACTATATTTTTGTATGTATTAGGCTAATATCAAATTAATGTTTTATATTCATGCTATACTATATTTTTGTATGTATTAGGCTAATATCAAATTAATGTTTTATATTCATGCTATACTATATTTTTGTATGTATTAGGCTAATATCAAATTAATGTTTTATATTCATGCTATACTATATTTTTGTATGTATTAGGCTAATATCAAATTAATGTTTTATATTCATGCTATACTATATTTTTGTATGTATTAGGCTAATATCAAATTAATGTTTTATATTCATGCTATACTATATTTTTGTATGTATTAGGCTAATATCAAATTAATGTTTTATATTCATGCTATACTATATTTTTGTATGTATTAGGCTAATATCAAATTAATGTTTTATATTCATGCTATACTATATTTTTGTATGTATTAGGCTAATATCAAATTAATGTTTTATATTCATGCTATACTATATTTTTGTATGTATTAGGCTAATATCAAATTAATGTTTTATATTCATGCTATACTATATTTTTGTATGTATTAGGCTAATATCAAATTAATGTTTTATATTCATGCTATACTATATTTTTGTATGTATTAGGCTAATATCAAATTAATGTTTTATATTCATGCTATACTATATTTTTGTATGTATTAGGCTAATATCAAATTAATGTTTTATATTCATGCTATACTATATTTTTGTATGTATTAGGCTAATATCAAATTAATGTTTTATATTCATGCTATACTATATTTTTGTATGTATTAGGCTAATATCAAATTAATGTTTTATATTCATGCTATACTATATTTTTGTATGTATTAGGCTAATATCAAATTAATGTTTTATATTCATGCTATACTATATTTTTGTATGTATTAGGCTAATATCAAATTAATGTTTTATATTCATGCTATACTATATTTTTGTATGTATTAGGCTAATATCAAATTAATGTTTTATATTCATGCTATACTATATTTTTGTATGTATTAGGCTAATATCAAATTAATGTTTTATATTCATGCTATACTATATTTTTGTATGTATTAGGCTAATATCAAATTAATGTTTTATATTCATGCTATACTATATTTTTGTATGTATTAGGCTAATATCAAATTAATGTTTTATATTCATGCTATACTATATTTTTGTATGTATTAGGCTAATATCAAATTAATGTTTTATATTCATGCTATACTATATTTTTGTATGTATTAGGCTAATATCAAATTAATGTTTTATATTCATGCTATACTATATTTTTGTATGTATTAGGCTAATATCAAATTAATGTTTTATATTCATGCTATACTATATTTTTGTATGTATTAGGCTAATATCAAATTAATGTTTTATATTCATGCTATACTATATTTTTGTATGTATTAGGCTAATATCAAATTAATGTTTTATATTCATGCTATACTATATTTTTGTATGTATTAGGCTAATATCAAATTAATGTTTTATATTCATGCTATACTATATTTTTGTATGTATTAGGCTAATATCAAATTAATGTTTTATATTCATGCTATACTATATTTTTGTATGTATTAGGCTAATATCAAATTAATGTTTTATATTCATGCTATACTATATTTTTGTATGTATTAGGCTAATATCAAATTAATGTTTTATATTCATGCTATACTATATTTTTGTATGTATTAGGCTAATATCAAATTAATGTTTTATATTCATGCTATACTATATTTTTGTATGTATTAGGCTAATATCAAATTAATGTTTTATATTCATGCTATACTATATTTTTGTATGTATTAGGCTAATATCAAATTAATGTTTTATATTCATGCTATACTATATTTTTGTATGTATTAGGCTAATATCAAATTAATGTTTTATATTCATGCTATACTATATTTTTGTATGTATTAGGCTAATATCAAATTAATGTTTTATATTCATGCTATACTATATTTTTGTATGTATTAGGCTAATATCAAATTAATGTTTTATATTCATGCTATACTATATTTTTGTATGTATTAGGCTAATATCAAATTAATGTTTTATATTCATGCTATACTATATTTTTGTATGTATTAGGCTAATATCAAATTAATGTTTTATATTCATGCTATACTATATTTTTGTATGTATTAGGCTAATATCAAATTAATGTTTTATATTCATGCTATACTATATTTTTGTATGTATTAGGCTAATATCAAATTAATGTTTTATATTCATGCTATACTATATTTTTGTATGTATTAGGCTAATATCAAATTAATGTTTTATATTCATGCTATACTATATTTTTGTATGTATTAGGCTAATATCAAATTAATGTTTTATATTCATGCTATACTATATTTTTGTATGTATTAGGCTAATATCAAATTAATGTTTTATATTCATGCTATACTATATTTTTGTATGTATTAGGCTAATATCAAATTAATGTTTTATATTCATGCTATACTATATTTTTGTATGTATTAGGCTAATATCAAATTAATGTTTTATATTCATGCTATACTATATTTTTGTATGTATTAGGCTAATATCAAATTAATGTTTTATATTCATGCTATACTATATTTTTGTATGTATTAGGCTAATATCAAATTAATGTTTTATATTCATGCTATACTATATTTTTGTATGTATTAGGCTAATATCAAATTAATGTTTTATATTCATGCTATACTATATTTTTGTATGTATTAGGCTAATATCAAATTAATGTTTTATATTCATGCTATACTATATTTTTGTATGTATTAGGCTAATATCAAATTAATGTTTTATATTCATGCTATACTATATTTTTGTATGTATTAGGCTAATATCAAATTAATGTTTTGAATGTATTTAATGTTTTATATTTATGTATGGGAATAAAATAGCCACCATAACACAGACTTTCCTAGTTTGGTGGTGATTAAAACACAGTATTGACACTTCTTTCTACATCATCATAATATATATGTATTCAAAATGTATTAAGTATGTACATTTATGGATTGTCAACCTTTCAAGATGAATGAAGGCGTACATCAACATAAGTTCAGTGTTGCCACAACCCACTCATTTTGTATGTAAATTAAATAAATAAATAAAATAAAAATTTCCCATGTTTTCCCATAAATCGGGAATCTACGAAAAATGCGTTATTACCTTTAAAATGCGTCATGGACGGCCAAAGGTTGTATTGAAGGACAAAATAAAAAATAAACATTTTTTTTATTTGTCCTTGTTACCTACAACAAGTACCTACATATACATCTTCCTAGGTTTCCTAAAATAAGCATAAATGCTTGTGCTATTGGTGAACGAAATCGGTCGAGGCAAGATTCGAACTCACTTGCTAGCCCAGCGCACTAACCGCTCTTCCATTGACCCATCTAATCATGGCTTCTAGTTTGTAGAACTCTATCATGAAAATGACAAATATGAGCACATATAATTCTACAATCAATTTATTTCACTCCCGACGACCGTTTCAGCTTACAAGGCCATAACCAGTTGATTATGGCCTTGTAAGCCGAAACAGTTGTCGGTAATGAAATTATAGTTGTAAAATACTAAGTATTTTACATTTAATTATTTGTATGAAAGTTGAGCCAAAATGTTTATTTCAATTTAAATATTATGTAAAAAGTAAATAAGGGAATAGTCAGTGGCTATGTAAATTGTAGGTATTAATAATTTATTATTGTAGTGCAATTTTAGTTATATATAGGTTTAAATATATTTTTTTCATTTCCAGTTATGCAAGTCTAATAAGGTTGGCCATCAGCAACTGCCCAAAAGGAAAGATGACTCTATCGGAGATATATCAGTTCATCATACAGACATTCCCTTATTACAGGGAGGCTGGGACTGGATGGAAGGTATTATATTTAACATTTTCAATGACAGCCTCACAAGTGTTTCGTGAAATGTTTAGCATTTCCTCTCGAATATTTTCCTTTAATTCCTCTAGGGACACTTGATAGCTGTTGAAAACTTTACTTTTAAGGTATCCCCAAAGAAAGAAATCCATTGGGGATAAGTCCAGATTACGAGGTGGCCAGTTAATGGCATTTCTTGGATATCACTTTTTGTCAAAAATTCTTAATGAGTCGTTGGAAGTTTGGCATGTTGCCCCATCTTGTTGAAACCACGATCGTTGATTAAAACCATCGAAATCCTGTTGTAAATCTTTGTGAAGAATACGAATCAAAGATGTTCTGGGCACACCTAAGGCGTTAGACCGCTTCCGAGTAGAGTCCGGGATTTTCACGAATAGACGCTCTTACGCGCTCGACGTTTTCGGATTCTTGGTGTTGTAGATCGGCCGGATTGTGCTTAATTCATTAATGAACCTGTCTCCTCGAACTTCTGTACCCATTTTCTAATCAATTGAATCGATGGAGCTTCATTTTACGCTGTATGTTGTAATGAGTGCAAAATTTTTGTTGCGCTAGAGTAAAATAATCGTTATTGCGGTAGTACTCACGTACACAGAACGCACATTGTTTATCGCTGAACGACGCCATGGTACTGAATTTCCATTGACCGCTCTTGCGCTTCTTAACCCCTCCACCCCACCCTGCCGTTGCTGCTCGTCGCAGCTACCGATTCAAATTTAAAACTTGTGGACTTTTGGTCCACTCTGTATTTCAACCTCAATCTGAGGTTTTATCATTTTTTATATCTTTCAATGAGTTGCGTTGTCAGCCTTTGTATTGTGAATATGTAGACTTTTATATTGTATGTACAAAAACCGACTGCGATGAAGAATAACAAGGAAAAACGTTATAAGGATGAAATTTTTCTGTCAATCTCAAATTAATATGTGTCGAATCATATGTGAAAAATCTGGTATTTTGAAATACTTGGTATGATGCGTTAGTCAAGTATTAAAAAACCTTTTGACCTGTCCTAACTTGTCGTCTATGAACTAAAAGTGTAATAAAGATAGTTACGGTGTATAAATAAACTTTTTCGTTATCACATTCTGTTACCAGGTACTATAGATAGTTTACATTTACATTTGTGCCACCCAACTACATAAGAGGTAGAGGTCATAATCTTCTGAACGTCCCCCATTCCAGAACGGATGTAGTGGCCCGCAGCACTCTGGTGCGCATTATGGAAAAAATAAACTCACTCTCGGACGAGGTAGATATTTTCCATTGGAATATAAGGCGCTTTAAATCGTACCTTAAACAGAGGTAGCCGTCATCGAACCGCACATCACACCATAATGGGCATGATGACTAATTTTGAAAAACTATCTCACGATGTTTTTACGCATTCACTGTTTTCAAATATATATACATTTCTACATAAAATAAAGGTTTAGTAGCAAAAATCGCCATTTTAAAATCAAATTTGACATTTACGCCAAAAAACGCTTGTAGTATCAAGGCGGCTGCCGACCCTGACGGTGACGTCACGATATCGTAAACTGCATATCACTACTATATGTAATATATGTATTCTAGGACGATTTGTGTATTTATAATCAATTCAAAAGTGCATAAGTGTTGCGCGGTCCCTAAATGTACAAACACGACGAAAAAAACACCTACTGAGGTATATGTTTTCGTCCCACGCGAAAAAAAAGAGAAATAAGTGATTAAATTTCGCACGGCGAGACACAAGTGTATTTTATTAAGTACGCGTTTACAATGAAGTACAGTATTTGTTCCCCCACTTTTAGCTCTCAATAATATAATATTTACCATTATTTAGGCAATAAGCATATAAAGAACTTCATTAATGTCCAAACGTCAAAATAGGCCATCATACGTTTCCTGCGTATGTTTTTAGCTTATGAACACATAATGTAGAGAGAAGAAGGAGCATATTTTATCGATTTTCGAGATGTAAGTTGTATTTAAATTACAGATAAATAAAGTACTTATATGTACTTATTAAGTTTTTACGTTTCGAAATTCTGATGAGCAAAAGTCTTTGTTCGACGCAAAGAAATATCCGACCATCAAAAGTTCCATTCTAGTTAAGAGTAGTTAAGACAGGCAGAAAAATGACTACTATGGCTGCTATTGCTAAAAATAACGATAGCAGATAAATATAGCTCCTTATGAACACAATACAAATAACGAGCACTATGTAATAATTCGTATGCTGCTAAAATTGTAACGATGTTTTAAAACGCATGCTTCGCGTAATCGCCGTCGTTTCGCAAATCGCTTCATTGCATGAAAAAAATATAGCTTGCTAGTTTAGTTTGGCAGTGACCAGCATCATAACGTGTCGAACGTTCGTCAGCTCACCATCGCGTGACAAAATTGTAGAATACTAAAACTAAATTAGTTTACCATACATTGCGAGCGTTCATTATTTATTTATTTATTCAATAAAAACTAAGTTACATACAAAATACAATTAACATAGGCCCGATATTACAGTCGGCCCTCAACTCATTAAGTTTGTCAAACTCAAGATTAATGTTAAGGGGAGATTAAATCCATTTCCGTATTACAGTGCAATATGACATGTCAGTTACTAAATCTTCAATTATAGACATATTTCACTTTTTCTGTGGTTATTATCTGTCAAATTTAAATAACCTCAAATAATACGAAATACAAAACGGGACGCTAGGACTTTAAATACCATTGTTTTATTATCCAACATGGTAAATTTAATTTTTTTCACCAAAATAATGCTTTCAAATGCCCGTTTTCGTTTCAATACGGCTGTCAGTTTGTTTTGTTGTGTGGCGCCACCGTCGATATAACTAACGCCTTTAGGCAGTGCTTTAGTGATACAACACTGAATCTACACACGTTGCCTAACGCCTCTAGTGATAGAAACTGAAACTACACGAGTTGCCTAGCAAATGACAGTTGACTCACAGTTAAGTACTTAATCTGCCAGAAACGTTGAGTTAAATATTTGTCGTTTTAGTGACGTATTTGAGGGAAGATTAGGTCTAAACGGACACTGTAATACGCTATATTTTTGTAAAACTTGAGTTTAGCTCTTAAACTGACACTGTAATACCGGCCCTTAGTCCCCCGATAGGTAGGCGAGTATCTAGGTAAATTGAAACTATTTGCTTTGATGAATCCTTGTTCCATTTATAATTTATTTGTTTTAGTTTTAAGTATCTAATTAAAATATTAATATATCGATAACACAAAAATAAACATAGTCCAGACCGACAATTAATGCGTATATTGTATTGAAGACTATCAGAAGAATTGACGCGACCATACTATGACGTCGTGCGCTCTGATTGTTTTTTCTCATAAAATGGCGGACTAACACATTTTGTAGTTTTATATTTATAATATTATTATTATTCACTCCTTTAAAATGAAAATAAGTACATTTTTTAAATCTTTATAACCTATTTTATTTTTTAAAATCATAATTTCAATGATTTTTTTCTTACAGTCATCACACCTATTACATTACATTATATTTTTTTTAATATATTAATCATTATATGTATATGAATCATAACAATTATCCCATATGTATATCTTATTATATTCTGATCTACTAGATTCATCATAATACATTGTGTATTTCCATTTCAACCTCATGTAACACTGTACAACTCCCACAAACAATATAATAACATCATTTTATTTTATAATCAAGCAATGAAAGCCACCAAGTTATTTATTTCTGAAACGTTAAATATTCTCCACCACGTTACAATACTCGGTGCGTGTTATAACAGATGCGTCAACGATTCAATAGAGCGGATAGCGATATTATTTGGTTTATTGTCCCAAATAAACCAAATAAATCAATAAATAAAAATAGCATGTTAAAAATAAGCAGCATATTCCATATAGCTTGTTATGAAAAAAATAGCCATTTCGAACAACACTACAGTTGACAGTAACAAACACAATTGACAGTAACAATATGGTGACGTCATGCGCTCTGATTGGTGTTTCACATAAAATGGCGGACAAACATATTTTGTATTTTTATTTTAATAATATTAATATTATTCGCTCTTTAAAAATGAAAATAAATATATTTTTTCAAATCTTTATAACATATTTTATTTTATAAAATCATAATTTCAATGATTTTTTCTTACTGTCATCACGCCTATTGGCAGCAGCTGTCGTGTGATTACGAAAAAAAAAAAAAAAAGTAATGGTTTTGTAATTTCAGAATTCAATTCGTCACAATTTGTCTCTAAACAAATGCTTCAGGAAGGTCGCTCGCAGTAAGGATGATCCTGGTAAAGGTTCCTACTGGGCCATCGATCTGACTTACACACACGATGATGGACACATCAAAAGGAAAAAGGGACATATGTATCGGGTAATTTACTATTTTAATCTATTCTTGAAACAATGTTTTTTTGAACTTGACCAAATTAATACGAGATTATAACTCTCCGCTTTTATATATTAGTAGAAAACCTGAAATGAATCATTAGACTAGCATATTCAATAATTGGGGGTATTTGCGCTTTGTAGAGAATAAAAATTTGAATTTTTGAAAAATACTTACTACGCGCTCAATTTTCTCATATAATATGCTCAATTTTTTGGAGGCGAGTTTCACCTTAGCTTCAATGGAGCCCCTGTAGTGTAATTGGTTTGTTGTAGATACTTGAAGCAGGTCGACGTACGACGACGGGTTTTTGAGACAAGATTAATCAGCCAAATGGGACAGTAAATGATTGGTATTGTTTGTTGTATTTCAGAGTTCTCCGTACAGTCCCGAGTGCAGCAGTAATAGCAGTGATTACAGCAGCCATCAGAGGTTAGTGGGAGGGGGTGGAGGAGGACACATGTTGAGGACAGGGGGTGGTCTCAGTGGTGAACACATCTCTTCAGCTATACCTCTTACAGCAATACCAACACCGCCCAATCTACAAGGGACACAGGACAATAATGAATGTATGTTATTATATCTTATACTTAATATTGAATACCATGTAATATACCATGCCTATATATGTAAGCCCCGACACTCACTCTCACACATCATTCGCGTATCTTTCATTTATTAATATTGTATTGTATGTTATTTTTAGTTTATGAAGAGGAAGAAGAGTCGTGGCGAGTGCCCCTGGCGTGCGCCGGCCCCCGCCACTGCTGCTACACGGATGAGTACGGCAACTACGTGGACCAGTACAGCGGGGAGTGCGACCACACGTGTCCACCAGCACACACACCAGCCACACCCACCACACCCTCACTCACCCCGTGTAGCCCCACCACACTGCACTTTCATTTCCCACAGAACTACACGCCACCTCCCGCCGGACAGGTAATAATTTATTATATTACACTCACTTTATTATGCCACCCACTGCCATTATTACAATATCTGGTGGAAAAGATAAAGGTATAGGGAGTTACCTTGCCTCGATATTTATTGTGCTGGTTCTGAATAATCTTTTCACCACATTCACAGCGTATGAAAACTTTGACACTTCACTAGTAATTCACAAGTTAATTAATTTCAGCGGATTTTGAAGATATAATTTTAAGAGCGGTGCGGTGCGGTGTGTTAGTCAAGATGACAGTTGATAGAATGAGAAAATTTATATGCAACAATACTTTTTTGCATATAGCTGGCAGGTATGTAGGTAGGTTGTTTTTAGGCCGAGGTAAACTAGGATAGGATAGGAAAGGTGTGTGTGTGTGTGTATATGCATGTGTACCCAACTTTGCGTAACCATAACTCCCGGCCTTGGAGTATTACTCCAACAAAAAATTCAAAAAACATATGACTCACCGGATGGTAAAAGAAGAATACAAATTTAAACAATAGAGTGAAAAATTCAAATAAACGTAAACTAAATTTAAAAAAAAAAAAAAGAAATATTAAATTAAAACATTTTGACTATTGGGAAGGTAACGGACATAATCGAATAGCTGGTCTTAAATATGTACCATTCCGGGTTCGAACTTTTACAACTCGAATGACATTGTCTTTTCCTGGATATATTTCCTTGACTATGCCAAGAGGCCAAGATAATTTAGGGAGATTTTCCTCTCTAATAATAACTATTTGGCCAGGTGTAATGGGTTTTGTGTACGTATTCCACTTTTCACGCATTTGTAAAGAGGTGAGATATTCTACATGCCATCGTTTCCAAAATGACTGTACTAATTTATCAATCAACTCATATCGTTGAATGCGGGTTATTGAAATATCATCAACGTTGTAAGCGGGAAGGTAATTTAGCGGAGTTAAATTTAAAAAATGCGCAGGGGTTAATGCGGCAGGATCTAAAGGATCATTGCTTAATACACAAAGCGGTCTAGAGTTCAATAAAGCCTCTATTTGAATCAATACGGTATTCATTTCCTCGTAAGTTAATACTTGTGAGCCTATGACTTTAAATAAATGTGTTTTAATACACTTAATATTGCTTTCCCATATACCACCCATATGAGGAGAATACGGAGGATTTATTCGAAATTCTATTTTTCTAGGCGTCAATTCATGAAGTATTGCTTTATTATATTCATCGGAACAAACAAACTTATATAATTCATTTAAAATTTTACGAGCTCCAACAAAATTTCTTCCACCGTTACTTACAATGAGAGTGACAGGTCCTCTTCTGGCTATAAAACGTTAAAATGCAGCTAAGAACATTTCAGATGAGAGATCTGAAACTAATTCTATATGTAAAGCTTTTGTTGCTAGGCAAACAAATAAACAAACATATGCCTTTTGCTTTTTAACGCCTCTTCTCTTTGCCAGAGTTACAAACACTGGACCCATGTAATCTACTCCACATTTTGCGAAACATTTTATTTCATTTACTCGAAAATCGGGTAAATTGCCCATGAACGGGAAGGTTCCTCTTGGTTTGTTTTTAAAACAAATGTTGCAAGAATGAACAATCTTACGAACCAAACTACGACCAGATAAAATCCAGTACTTCTGTCGTAATAATGCTAACAATAATGCAGGGCCTGTATGATAATGTAAATAATGATAATATTCAATAAGTAACTGAACAATACGATCTTTAGAAGGCAATAAAATTGGATGTTTCGTTTCATACATTGATGATGAATTTTGAATTCGACCACCAACTCTAAGGATATTATTATTTAAAAATGGTAAAAGTTTGCGTAATACAGGACTACTCAATTTATTCTGTTCAAGAGAATGTATATCTTGAGAAAAATGGTTATTCTGAATGCATTTAATTACATGATTTTCAGCAGTTTCTAAGTCTGCGACCGTAATCATTCCAGACGTATTAAGTTTTCTTGTAAAACGAAGAACGTAAACAAGTATGTTTAATAATTTACTCCATTTAGAGATCCTGTTAGCGATTAAATAAATAAAGTGAGGCTCAGATTGAGTCTTAATTTGTATGAGAGCAACAGTTTTAGATTTAGGTATACTCTGATAGGCATTTTCCTTTTTAAAATTAGTCACAGGCCATTGACTCTGTGGCAATGAGATCCAGGCTGGACCATTAAACCAATAAGAGGTTTTCAAAAATTCATTAGGAGTAACGGAGCGGGATACAATATCGCTTGGATTTTCAGTTCCAGGAACATGAAACCAATTTTCTTCAGAAATAATTTCTTGAATAATTGCGGTGCGATTGGCAACGAAGGTTTGCCATCTATGCGGTGAGGAATGTATCCATGAAAGTACAATAGTTGAATCAGAAAATGCAAACATTTTGTCAATCTTACATCTAATCTCAATAGTTGAGAGAACAGATTTCATTAATAATGCAAGAAGGTGTGCGGCACATAACTCTAAACGTGCTAAAGATACCTTTTTAAGTGGGGATACTTTTGACTTGGCACATAGTAGTGATACATTTGAGGCGTTAGATTCAAGTGATCCAATGCGGATATATATAACCGCCCCATAGGCACGTTCACTAGCATCTGAGAAACCAAGCAAATTGATGAATGAATCATTTACTATACCTATATGTCTTGGTATATTTATATTTGATAAGTTTTCGAGTTCACTCTGAAATTTCAACCAAATCTTATTTATATCCTCAGGAACCCGTTCATCCCAAGACAATTCTCTTTTCCAACACTCTTGCACTAGAAGTTTCAAACCGATGATAACTGGAGCAAGGAGACCTAGAGGATCATATAATGATGCCATATTAGAAAGAATTAATCTTTTCGTACATACTAACGTATCTAAAGAGAAAGGTTTGATTTTAAAAGTGAAACAATCAGAGGTGGGACTCCAAGACAAACCTATAATTTTGGTTTTATCGTCAAAATCTGAATTAAAAGTAATGTGTTGGTTAACACGTAGATTATCTGGAATGTGCTTTAAAAATTGTACAGAGTTGGAAATCCACTTATTTAGACAGAAACCTCCAGAGGAAAATAAGTGAACTAAATGAGAATAAATTTGTAAAGCTTCCTCAGGTGAATTGACTGAATAAAGAAAATCATCCATATAAAAATATTTCATAGCAAGCTGTGTGGTTTCAGGCAGTCTATCGCCTTCATCTGTTAAGAGTTTGCGAATGACTTTCATTGCTAAATAAGGGGAACATTTAAGCCCAAAAGAAACGCGTTGAAATTCATAAATGTCAATAGGATCTGAGTTATTAAATCTAAAAAGTATCCTTTGAAAACGTTTTATGATCTGGATTCATTTTCAATTGAAAATACATTTTTTCTATGTCAGCAGAAATAACTACCGAGTACAGGCGTAGATTTATAAGTAAATCAAAAATATTTGTTTGCAAATTAGGTCCACAATGCAATATATCATTGAGACTTTATCCAGAGGAAGTTTTGCAACTGGCGTCTAAAACTATTCTAATTTTAGTAGTATCTTTATCAGGCCGATATACAGCTCTATGTGGTATATAATAAACACAATCTGAAGTTTGTGTATCTGTAACTTTTTTCAAAAAACCTTTGTCAATGTATTCTTGAATAGTGGCATTATAACCATATTGTAAATCTAAATTTGATTGCAACTTCTTTTCCAATGAAAGCAACCTATGTTTAGCGTTTTTTATTGAATGACCCAAAACTGTGGGACTTTCACGAAAAGGTAATGATACAGTATATCTACCCTCGTTGTCTCGCAAGACTGTTTTCTCAAAAATTTGTTCACAAAGTTGCTCGTCAGGACTTAAATACTGACGTGATGGTACAGATTCTAGTTTCCAAAAGTTTTGAATCATTTCATCTAACTTATTTTTTGAATTAGAATCATCAATTGCGTGTAACGTGCGTTGAAATTGACATGATGAGAAGTTATCTATTTGCGTTTCGCCCATGATCAAATAACCAAGAGTAGTCTGTAAGGCGATCATACGAGATTCTTTATGCGTTAATTTCCCAGGTAAAAGTAAATGCGGGAATAAACCAGCTCCGATTATGCAATCGATATTAGCAGGAAGATTAAAATTATTATCCGCTATCGGCAAATTCTTAAAACAATCTGTCATTTCTAAGGCTGACGTAGGCAAATCATTAGTAATACTTTCGACAACCGAAGCCTTAATATCGTAAAAGAATCTTGTATCATATCTTGAATAAATTGTAAATATAGCATATCCTAATATTGGTTTTACAGCAGACCCAATACCGTACACAAAAGCATTTTCGTACGTAATGTTTATATTAAATTTTTTACATATCTTTTCCGTTATAAAATTTGCATTTGATCCTGTATCTACATATTAATGTGCGGATGGTATTTTTTTTAATTCCATTAATATATACTATAGCGGTTGGTATTACATGATAACAATTTACATTATTGATCAACAAACAATTGTCGATTTGACATTTAGGTTCATATGGTTGATCCAAATGTCGTCGACCGATATTATTCACCGAAGTGCTCGTATTGCGGTCAGAATTGACGAATGAGGTAATATTATCATCGTTTTTAACAATATCAGCTGCGCTAGGAACCTGTTTTGAATGATAATTATCTTTATTTTGATTATCTTCATCATCACATGTTGGTGAAGAAGGAAAATGAATCAATGAATGATGCCTTTTATTACAATAAAAGCAATTTTTTTCCGATTTACAATTTTTTGTTAAATGAGTACCAAAACAATTTTTACATAGTGATCTTTTGTTGATTATTTTGAATCTTGTGAATACATCCAACTGTAAGAATTTTTTACATGAATACAATGGATGTTTATTACATTCACACAAAAAACATTTTGTGATATCCATTGGCGTATTATTTATAACAAATGAATGTGAATTATTATTATTTTTTCGTCGATCATTTGGCGCACTTTTGTGGAATATAACCTGCGTTCTAGAGAGAATTTTGCTTTGCTCTCTCAGAAAAGATTGTAATAATTTAAAGTTTGGAATTTTTTCATTTCTAATATGTTGCTCAAATAAATTTAACGTCTCTCTATCTAACTTAAGAAGAGCAATGTGCGTTATGATGAAATCAGTTAAATCAGAAATATCTAATAATTTTAAAGCTTCAAATGAAGAGCAAAAATTTTCTATGAAATAATCCAAATTCTTTGAACTTGATTGTGTTAAGGGTTTAAAATTGATTATTTTTTCTAAATAATGCGTAGCTAAAATTCGTGAATCCTGGAATCGATCAACAAGCCTATCCCATATAATATCATAATTAGATGCGACAGGAAGTATCCCAGAAATAACACTTAAAGCGGTACCTGTCAATTTTGACACTAAATATTGTATTTTTTCACCATTCGACAAATTAATATTGTCGTGTATTAGATCTTTGAAAAATTGATAAAATAATGGCCATTTCGTTGGATCACCATTAAAACTAACAAGTTCCAATATTGGCAATTTATGTGTTCTTTGAGAGTCTTTTTCAAATGATTTAATAATTGGAGGAACATAGTCAACTTTAGTTTTTAAAGATTGTTCAATATGCTTGATGTTACAGTATAATTCGTCAAGGGCTTCAATAGATTGAAAAGACGGAACATATTCTGGATTTACAGCTATTTTTCCCAAATTTAATTCTTCTACAACTTGACAAAATTCAGAACGAATTTTATCTATCGATTGTATGCGGATAAGAAAATTAGTTTTTTCTTCAGCGGTATTTAATGATTTCGACAAGTCATAAGCTTTCTGAATAATTGCAAATAAACTTAGCCGTTTAGCTTCCAATATTTTTAAAGAAGCCATTATTGATTAAACAACAATAAAATTAATGAAACAAGAATTTGATTAAGTACTTAGGTACTACAATCAATGCGGGTATGTATGAAATATGTAATGTAAATAGCGTATGTATAATGTTAATTTTGTATAAAAATGTATAAATTTGATAAGTAATGCGTGAAAATTCAAGATATGCGGGACAGAGGAACAAGGAATGCGGGAAAATACAAGATATACGGGACGAAGGACCAAGGAATATGGTGGAAAAGATAAAGGTATAGGGAGTTACCTTGCCTCGATATTTATTGTGCTGGTTCTGAATAATCTTTTCACCACATTCACAGCGTATGAAAACTTTGACACTTCACTAGTAATTCACAAGTTAATTAATTTCAGCGGATTTTGAAGATATAATTTTAAGAGCGGTGCGGTGCGGTGTGTTAGTCAAGATGACAGTTGATAGAATGAGAAAATTTATATGCAACAATACTTTTTTGCATATAGCTGGCAGGTATGTAGGTAGGTTGTTTTTAGGCCGAGGTAAACTAGGATAGGATAGGAAAGGTGTGTGTGTGTGTGTGTATATGCGTGTGTACCCAACTTTGCGTAACCAATATCATTTACCCATTTCATTTAAAAATAATTTAAACATGCAAAAATCTGTTCATAAATACATGTAGTATCGTTAAATTTATTTATTTAATTTACATACAAAACAAGTGGGTTATGGCAACACTGAACTTTCTACATTATATTATTTAATATATTTTGAATACATAGAACGTCTGAATGTGTTGGGCCTCACTACTCTTGAGGAACGGAGAAAGAGAGGGGATCTCATAGAAACCTTCAAAATACTAAACCAACACTATGACTGCCCTGAATTGAAGCTGATGTTCTGCCTCAACCAAAATAATAATTTAAGAGGTCATAGTTTGAAGCTAGACAAACGCAGTTTCAGGCAGAACCCCTGGAAGCATTTCTTGTCCAATAGAGTTGTGGATACGTGGAACAGTTTGCCACCGAAACTAGGTGTTGCACAAAGTGTTAAAAAAAAAATAGACTTGAAAGACTGAACAAGTGAATACTGTTGTGAGATCAGACATATCACCATACATACACCTGCCTGGCTGTTAACATTCAATAATAATAATAATAAATATATATGATGATGTAGGAAGCAGTGTCGGTATTGTGTTTTAATCACCACCAAACTAGGAAAGTTTGTGTCATGAATAATTTTTAAACCTTGATAATCTGGAATCAATAGGGTTGGTTGATAGGTAGTGTAGGGACCTCCTCAGAGCCTAATCCTTTGATATATTGAGTATCTTGATGGGTGAATTATTCCTAATTGAAAGCTTGATCGGTCCTGTTTGTTGCATTTTATTTTGATCTATGAAATAATTCAAAATTTACGCATCGGTCTGTCAATACTTTTGAGAAAGTGCATTATGGTAATAGAGTATTATTACTTATAGTAGATACCTACTTGACATGTATAAAAATAATATTATTAATTATTGTTTAATTTATTTATTTGCATCAAAATATTACATGTAATATAACTTCTTCACTAGACAGAGTCTGTTATGAAGCAATCACCTGTAAAGTAATAATGTGGAGGACTTATTGCCGTTGCAGGTAGTCAAGTGCGAGTATGACACCTATCAGAGGAGCAGCTGCCAGTATCAATACCAGGCCGACCTGGACCAGGGACCCTCCTACCATCTGGACTACTCAACGCAAGTGCAGACTCTGGACGAGGCGTTAGCGTGGGACGATTATTTATAACGTCTCCGGATACAGTGACACAACGCTACTGAGACGGCAGCGTGTACATCTTAAATTACGCAACCCGTGACATTTACTACAGACAGGCTCTCTCTCAATCAAATCCTAATATATGTTTAATTTCTTTTGTAATCCCGTGTCCTGTATTAGGTTGTGAAAAACTAAATATTAAATTACAATCATCTAAAGGTAAAATCAAAATCGTCACAGGAGAGATAAATCTTACAATTTTAACTCTATTTATTATACAATGAGTTTGTGTAATTTTTTCTTTAAACATCACAATTTTGCTTTTAGTCCTACATACACCGAAAAAATTAAAAACAATTATGACATTCCTATGTTGCAGTTATATTTTGATTGAGACAGACGCTGTCGTAGTTTAGTGGTATTTCAGTACTTATGTGCCAGTGTCAAATATTTCATACGCAATTTTTGAACCACTGGTTTGTTTTAAAATTATTATGCCGACATATATGGATCTCAAAGTATTTACAACTTCAGTGAAACATTGATGGCTTGTAGATAGAACCAACGAATAAGAAAGAGAGTCCTTGGAATGATCTATGGTATGCTCAATACATTCATGGGGGAAGACTGCAATGATTCCTTGTTTGAAAACAATTATTGTTATTGGTTTAATTACCTATGTTGTGTTCAGATACAACGTTCGACTTCGGATGTACCTGAAGTTGCAGATTATGGCGTTTTTCACACCAATCTCACTGAACGTTTTCGAGCGGCGTTTCAATCTGAACGCACCATCGGACGTTTTAAATGTCAAATGTCATTTATCATACATGTCTCTTTTTAGGTTATATTTTCATCGAAAGACAACAATTGGGCAGTAGAGTAAATAATGATCTCTGACCTTTTATAGGAAAATTTTGAATGATCTTTTTCTCAAATTAACCTCTTTGGGAATGGGAATCTGGTCAACCGGCAAAATCAAAATCATCCATGTTTACCCAAATCATGGAATATAATTATCTTATGGAGCTCTATAATATCTTAAGATATTATATATAAATATAGTTATAGATGTGTTTTTGATTTCGCCGGTTGACCAGACTTGCCCCTCTGATGTCAACTGACATAATAGATACCACAGAAACAAATAGAAGTCATCATTTCACAGATAAAATAACTGTCAGAGTTTTTTTTACACAACAATTTTACCGAGCATTTGGTGTTTACACTCGACTTTGAATTTGAACGCCACAGAGTGTCTTTCGAGCGTCTGTTTCCAGTCACTATGAACGACTTAGAGCGTCACTAAGTGCACTCGGCGTACATTGTGAACGCAGCCCTAAGCATGAAATATTTAACAAAGAAATTTTGCTTTATCTGTATATTAATATACGGCCGACCGCCGTGGCACAGTTGGTAAGCCATTTGCTTCTGTGCGGGCGTCCTGGGTTCGATCCCCAGCAGAGGAGAAATTTATTTAAATTCATTTCTCATGCAAATATTGCTTCTTTGGACTGGAAACACTTGAAACTGCTGTAAGAAATTTCTATATAGTAATAAAATCGCCGTTTGCGCTTTCATACTGCCAATGTCAAACGCAGTTGTTTTATATTACAATGATAAATCGAAATATATAACATGTTAAACAAAAATACGTAATCTACTGTGAAACAATATAAATGGTACAATTACACTTTGCAATTTGTGAAAAGAAAACTTTGTACCCGTTTATGAATATATGAAGTTATTTATCATAGGTCAGGTCCAATAACTTTTCAAACTTAAATATTTAATGAATTATGGTTGAATGTTGACCATTAAATGATCACTAGTTTTATCAATCCGTACCTAATAACAAAATACATAATATATAAGAAACATTGAGCATTGAAGCTACTTTAATTCTATCATATTTATTTCAATTTCTTCTAAATTCTTTGTCTTCATCGAAATATAATTTATTTTAATTTGTCCATCTCTGGAAAAACAAAATTATGTTTATTGTTTTATTTTATACATTATTTGATTGAGATAATCTGATTGAGATGATCTGATTGAGTATTATTTATAAACAAAAATACATAATGACAATTTATATAGGTACTGGAACCATGGAACCAATGATGACTTGTCACATATTGCTTCATATTCATTCACGCACCATATTTTGTTTATTTAAAATACCATTCATATGATCGTAGCTTTAACTTTCTCATACATTGTTAGTCGTTCAAGTTGTCTAACATTAAAAAAATGTATTTGTAAAATAGTTGTGTGTACGCTGTGTGTTGTGCTGATGTCACATTTGTCTATGGTTCTCGGAATTATTATAGAAAGGGTTTGACTTCCCTTTGACTGTCTAGTGTTCACCCTACAAGGTAATTATATACATAACACACCGACCCTTATTGTATAGAGTCTGATATACATATTGTGTATTTCATATTATTGATTGACCAAATCTATTGTAATTATATACTATGTCAATTCTACATTCACATTTCGTCTATGGCATGGGTATGTTTTACTTTAATACATGGCTTGTCCGATTGGATACATTTACTGCATAAAACTACATTTTGTGATTGAATCGCAGTCACTTGATAAGGTGTAACCTCCAATTTAAGTTTTTCTGAGGAAGTAAGTTTGTCATTTCATCTTTCTTTGTTTAAATTTTGTATTATTTATTTTTAGATCATTAAAGTGAAATAGACAATTTTATTATATTTTGGTTATATACAGGCACAAACTTAACCAACATGAAATGCTTTATATTATAGAATAGATTATTGTTAACAATTAACAGTTTTATGTTATTAATTAACAGGGAATTTAGATATGGATATTGCGCGAAAGATCTTGATACTTCAAGCAGTGTTGAAAAAGTGGGCAGTCCCAACGGTTGTTAAGTGTGGCCAACCGTTGAGTCGGTAATGTTACTATCCTGATTGGGGCAGGCGCGTGTGATTGGTTGAGGCTAGGCGCAACAATCGCTCTGGCGGTCAACTGGGTAACTAGACTGAGTGGCGCCAATATTCAAATATGTATGTAGCTAACAGTATATTGAGACTAAAAAAAAATTATATTAAATTAAACTTCTTATTAATGTTATTTCAAAAGGGTATATTATGGAATTTATTTTTTTCTTAATTTGTCTGAAATGTTTTGGGACTGAATCACTAGAAAACCTAAATTGGAGATTTTACTGTGTATAATATAATATACCTAATTTTAATAAATTATGCAAAAATACTAAATTATAACAATCAGGTACACTTATGATGAAAGTATCAATTTACTACTAAAATATGTGTTGATGTAAATAAAATGTTAAATTTAATGTTGTCAATTGTAAAATTGTGTTCAACATGTATATACAAAATGGCAGACAATTCTAATCCAGAATTTAGAGAACTTTTGTTAAAATTTTCTCAATTTATTGAGTTATCAATTAATTATTGATTTTGGTATATATGTACATAATATATATTATAATTTGAACGTTATGTGAACTTTGAGAATTCCAAATCTGATATTGAATTTGATGTTACCAATTCTAAAAAGTAATTCAATTGGTTGTTATCATATTTATAACATTGAATTTCATCTTTTTTACGCAATGCCCATGAGTCAAATTGGAAACGCTGTTCATTATCGCCAAGCGCTAATTATGTTTGTATGGGATACGTTTGTTGTCCGTTGTCCTAGAAAGTTTTTCTACAAAAATAGACAACAAATGTCAAATTCCATATAAAAAAATTAGCACTTGGATAAATAACGAACAGCGTTTTCAATTTGACTCAGGCCGAATGTAATCAATTCCTTTGCAATATTTAGTTGGATGTTTTCCATTCTATCACAATAATTAGTTGAATGTTGAGAATTATCTCAATTCTATTTGATTCTGTTTGAATTTGTCTATCATAACATTAAAATTGATATTAAAGAGATTCAGAACACAATTTTCTGGTGTATGCTATCAATTTTAGTGCAATTTTTTAATATTCGCATTTGGCAAACCGATATAATTTCGAGTTGAGTGTGAAATTAATTGTTGTATAATGTTGAGTTGAATTTAAACATATTTTATTAGTTGGATTTTATCAATTGTAACTCACTCGTATTGTATTTTGTCAATTCTGCCATAAGTCGATTGTCAAGAGAAAAATAAAATTGCCAACTGTAACACAAAGTTGATTTATCATAGAAATGTTATTTTAATCACCGTCATGTGGAGATGATTATGATCCGGTGTCTGTGAGAGTGTTACATGGGGCATCCTTAAAATCGTCTAGAATATATAAATAAATTATAATTATTAGTAAATTGTACGTAATTAATAAATATGTGTTTTATAGTATTTTGTAAATAGATATTAAAATTAATGAATATTGCAATTTATTATACTTAAATAAATACATAAATATTATAATTATCAGAGAAATTTTAAAAAGATATTAATAAAACTAATGTAGGTTAATATAATATATAAGTTTATATATGTAATCAAGTTATGTAATTATGTACGTACATACATATTATGTATTATATAATATTGTTAATGTTTTACCCTAATTACCACCGTTTTGTTTGATTTATTTCTTATTTTCAACTATGTAATTATTTTCTATTTGAATATATTTCAATGTAAAGGAAAATCTCAATACCATTATTTATAGATTGTACCATGCGGAGCAAATGGAAGGATTGAAGATTGAAGTGAAAAAATATTTAATTAAATTTGTGACAAATGTCACACATATTTAAATATCAGCAGAGTCGTCAATTCGTTTGCTGGCATCCTGTGTTTAATTCCCAGCAGAGGAGAAATATAAAAAAAAATATTTTTCATGCAACTTTTGCTACTCTAGACTGGTAATAACTAAGAAATTGGAATGTCGGAATAAAAATCAATCCTGAAGAAGCAGACGCTATGAAATCAGTTGAATAAAATAATTAATTTGTGGTTAAAACATGTTCAATATAATAAATAAAATTGTTTAAAATGTGCTCCAAACTCAACTGTGAAAATATTAAAAATATCTGAAAAAACTAGTTTTTATTTACATTAATAATGGACTAAATTCATTAGTGTTTTTTTTTTTTATTTGTGTATTAGAAATAAAATTTTGTGACGTAAATTTGCTTTGTTGTGTTTGCCATATATTATAACATAGCAGGCATATTGTTTATTTGAAATTACATTCTTATAATACTTGACATTTTCACATTTTACTGTTCAACAACAGTAATAATGAAAAATAAAATAATAATTAAAATGGTATATTTGTCACCAGAGTTGATGTGTTCATTGTATGGAAAAATATCTCGAAAAAGTAATTTTAACATTATGTTATAAATATTAGGTTTAATTTGCTATTAACAAATGATATTCTTAGCATAATAATATTTTCTTATGTTAATAATCTTTATAATATTAATTTGATACGCAATTTATTAATTATGTCAGAATTTAAATAGAAAATGAATTAATTGTAAAGATACTTAAGTATTATGATCAATAAAGAAATTATATATACATATATTATGTTAAGTTACGTAGACAAAATGATCGTAGTTCTGCAAATATTGTTATCGGTGAAATTGAATATGTACTCTACGAAGATTGATTATGTCATGATTATAAAAGGCGCATTTTTTGCTTATTGATCAAGACATTTCGGCAGATTTTAGTCCAAGCTGAATGTCCTGCCTTAGCCGCAGCCTTCGGCCGAAACCAAAAGTATGATTTTTCTAAAAAAATCATAAATTAAAAGATGCAAGGTGTGGAGGAACAATTTATTATTTGATAACTCTTTCAAAGTAGGTACTTATTTTAAAGTAGTAATAAAATAAGTACCTACTTTGAAAGAGTTATCAACCGTGGTGTTTTATTGAAATTAAATAAAATAATTACTATAGATACGTATCAAAATGACCAGGTTTCACAGTTTAAACCATGATTTAAACAGTAAAATTTAGGCAGTTTTTAACTGTTTTTAGTGGTTGATGGAAAACTTTGGCTTATTTTTGACCAAAGGTGACCGAAGCCGAATGTTCGGTCGGACACTAGTGATAAAATAGTGTCACTTCCATAACCGTTCAGATAACTTGTGGCAAATTGTTTATATGTCAGCATTGTATTTGAACTTTGCAATATCTCGTACATTTGAGTTTTTTATTTTCTTTGGATCTGTACATTCTTTTTATACTTTGTAAGTTGAAAATTCAAATATATTATTAATCGTTCCATAGACAATATTGTTCCACGTTCAACAGTCCTCAAATTACAATTTTAGTTAATAACATTCTGACTGTATTATGTTTGCGATGCTCTTTGAGTTATGCATAAAATATTTGATATTGTTTTGATTTGATCTCGGACGCATGCAAGCCATATCAAATACACCAACACACCTGACGACATTGATAAATAACCTCTTCTCTATTCTTTTGAAATGTCAAATCGCATCGGGAATGGATTTGATAACAGGTATTATGACGGGCATTTTGGACCTGGTTGATCTGTTTTATGTGAGTTATGTGTCTGTTTTGATGTTTATCGAAATGGCGGTTATTTACTTAGTAGTTAGTAGAGATTGTGTTCCTACCTAATGTATGTAGAGCAGGAACTATCATCACCCAGTTTATAAGTATATTGTCATTGTAAAATTGTTTATTGTAACAGAGTTTCCTAGTTGGACAGCAGTAAACAAATTGTTGTTACCATTGTAATAAAATATGACGTGATTAAATAAATAAATATTAGCAGAACTACGAACAAATTGCAACGCATATTATTTTGACTTAACAATGATCTCAAAATCATATTATCTAATATTAATAAATTTAAAGAATTTATTGATTCGGGTCAACAACGCGCACAATATATTCTAGTGCAAAAATACGAAGAAAATGAAAGCCATATTATTTAATTGTGCCATAGTTTTTATTTTGTTTGCTGTTTATTGTACTTTATTTTTACTATGATATATATTTTTTATCGTGGCTACTTTTTAATTCTCAATGGAAATAATTGAAAAAACTTTTTATAATGGAGTCGTATGTTTGGTTACAATTTATTGTTAGTACAGTCTATCATTATTGACTATGCTCTAAATTCATGTCTCCAAACACTTCACAGTCCTTTTTGGTTGAGTCAGATACTACCCCCTATTCAGTAACTATTGTAACTAAATAAAATAGGAACGGACTAAAATTGTAGATTTTAGATTTACGGTCTTATTTTAGCGTTATAAAATATCAACTTGGACTAAATGGAATAGGAACGTACCTATTTTGGCCGGAACGTTCTTAAAAAGTTACTGAATTAGACGTATTTTGAATACTTATGAATAATGATGAAAATTTCATTATTCGTAATACGTCTAATTCAGTAACTTTTAAGAACGTTCCGGCCAAAATAGTTACGTTCCTATTCCATTTATTCCAAGTTGATATTTTATAACGCTGAAATAAGACCGTAAATCTAAAATCTACAATTTTAGTACGTTTTTATTTTAGTTACAATAGTTACTGAATAGGGGGTAATGTAACCCCATCTGTATTCAATAAAAAGAACTAAATGTTTCAAATATTAAAATGTCAGTTTAGCCTTTGTACAGTTTTGTGCAATATTCAAATTTAAAAAAAGTAAAATATATTAAAAAAAATGTTATTTTAATGGAGTGGAAATCTTTTTATAATCAAACAAAGTACTCTTGTATTTAATTTTTGATTATATTTCAGATAAAACTAGTTTTTGAAGATTGTAACTTAACTGAATTATGTGGGTAGAGTTTTTTAAATCAAACAGATCATTAGATGAGTGAATCTGTGCTCCTGCATATTCAAAAAAATTTCATCTACGTATTCAAAAATTTAATACACTGCTATCCATTCGCCATCTGTTGAAATAAAATTAAAGTGAATTGTTTATGATATAAAAATATAGATGTCTAATTATTATTGTGTTCATATGTATGTAATATTAACTGATATATTATTTTCCATATTTATATTTGTAATAATCTATTGCTTGTTATAAATTTGTATTGTCGGCACAAAATAAATATATATAATAAAATATTGTGATGAATGTTATTGTGAAGTGTTCAAATTATAATAACATTTGTGTGTTTTGATACTAACATAACCATATTATGTGTATGATATCAGATATGTTTTTCTTTTTATGTAATCATGATAAATATTATATACATACATATTTATGTACTGTTAAATGTTGCTTGGACACATTGTTGGCTTTTGTTTCAATATCTTGGTGTTGCTATATATGTTCAGCCTTAATAAAAGAGTTAAGAAATAATATAAAATAATGCAGCGATGATGCATGCTTAGTAGAGGCTCAGAGAAAAACTGTCAGTGTATCAATTTAAAAGTATGTACATTTATTTAAATGTAAAGGCTCGGGGAAAATATTGTGTATTTGAATAAACAGTTTAGAAATTATCAGTTTTTAAAAATATGCAAAAATGGAATTGTCCGGAATTCACACAAATTATATAAACTGAAATGGTCAAAATTCTATGACATATGATCAAGGTCACTTTGAAGCATTCAAAAAATGTTGTACAATTTGAATATAGCTTACACAGGGCTGGTATTACAGTCTCAATTTAAGAGCTAAACTCAAGTTTTACAAAAATATAGCGTATTACAGTGTCCGTTTAGGCCTAATCTTCCCTCAAATACGTCACTAAAATGACAAATATTTAACTCAACGTTTATGGCGGATTAAGTACTTAACGGTGAGTCAACTGTCATTTCTCGGAGTGCAGTTTCAGTTTCTATCACTAGAGGCGTTAGTTGTATTGACGGTGGCGCCACACAACAAAACAAACTGACAGCCATATTGAAAGGAACATGGGCATTTAAAAGCATTATTTTGATGAAAAAAATTAAATTTACCATGTTGGATAGTAAAACAATAGTATTTCAAGTGGTAGCGTCCCGTTTTGTAGTTGGTATTATTTGAGGTTATTTAAAATTTGACAGATAATAACCACAGAAAAAGTAAAAAATGTCTATAATTGAAGATTTAGTAACTGACATGTCATATTGCACTGTAATACGGAAATGGATTCAATCTCCCCTTAACATTAATCTTGAGTTGAGGGCCGACTGTAATACCGGGCCATGGTGAAACAAACCATGTTGTTTAGCTTGATCATGTTTTGGGATATGAGTATAGTTTCGAAACTTCTGTTTTTTTTTTTTACTTAAAAACTAGTTATTTTTTCATTCATTCATACCATCTAGGCACAATTGCTAGCCCTAGAACAGGATTTCCTAGTTGGGCAGCAGTAATTTACTTGTTGTTGTCATTGTAAATATGGTGTGATAAAAAATAATAATAATATTCCACAATGTGGGGTAACCAGCGGCGGGTGTGCATTACCTTATAAGAGGAAGCACGACACGAGAGTGTCCCAAAACACCTAAAAAGGCATTATATTCAGGGTGGCAGGAAAATTATTCAAATGCTCAATTTTACGAAAATCAATTTTACGAATGGCAATTATTCGAATCACATTTTTTCGAAAAACAATTTTCCGAACACACAATTATCAGAAATTACAATTGTTTGAATTTTTATGACATCATGTTTGTGAGAGGAATAAACCATAGATTTTTATTATAATATACTAGATGTCGTAGTTAGAAAATTTTATATGAATCGAAGTGAGACATTTTTCCGGGGGATTTTTGATGTTTTAGTACATCGTTTTCCATAGAATAACGAGTAATATGAATTGTTTTCGGATTTATTTGTCGTAAAAAACACTGTTTATTTAAATTTAGAGAAAAGTTATTTAGGATGTGTTGAAATGTAAGGAAAACTGAAATATGTTGCCAACCAAAACGTTAAACGCGCGATATTCCATGACTCACTTTTTGCACGGAGTACTACATCTACATATTATATTATGTATAGTAAAAATCTATGGAATAAACAACATGGCGACGCACCGCGCTGACAAACATCAGTTAATAAAAATGCGCAAACATACGTAGGTACCCAACAATAAAACAACAAGTAATAATAGTCTTCATCGAACATAGTCCAACTGTCGATTTGTTCAGGAGAACTTTGTTCTCTTAACATATCGACAATGTTTCAAGCCAGAATACGCGAGAATTGTATGGAGAGGTCTACTTTTTTCACGGCTTTTCCAACTTTGAAGTCAAAAAACACCAACTTAAGAGGCTTCGCAGCATATATGTTCCATAGACGGATTTACTCAGAATTCGGAGTAGAACATTTCGTGTGTCTGTGTGTGTGTCCGTCCCCCCCTTATAACTTTTGATCCGCTCAATTTACAGAGCCCAAAATTTCAGAATATATACACAGTTATAGGCCTACAAAACTTTTTTACTCAAAATTTTGAATTTTTGTTTCAGTCAGGGGTTATCAACTTTTGAATTTTTATTTTATTTTTCCATATATCTCAGAAACCATAAAAGTTAGAACGCTGAAAATTGGTACAAACATAGACAAATACAAAATCTCAAATTAGTTTTTTCAAAAAAATTCCAGGGTTTCTCAAACATTTTTTATTAAGAAAAGTATTTTTTTTATCATAAATTTATGAGTTTAACTGCCTATTTTTCCAAAACTTTTACAATTATCGAAAAAAGCCGAAACACCCCAACTAGATAATTTAATTTTCTATAAAAAATATTAGCATTGTAGTAGAAGATCTTAATTTTTTTTAACAATTTTTTTAAAAATTGAATTTAGTGACGACATTGCTTCATACATTTTGTATGGCAGTCGCCTATACACAATATGTAAGAAGACTTAATAGTTTGATACTTCATCTTCAAACATACATACAAACCATCATGCTATTTTCATATTCTGGGTAGGAAAAAAGGACCTTCCTCCATACTATCCTATCTTGACATACATACCTACATATGTTGTATAGAAAACAAAATATCTGACAATATTCAATAATTTGTATTTATGGGTTTATAGTTTGGTACATATTCTTCAACTATACATACTATCGCTATCGACAGTTGGATCTCATGTGTTACATGCAACTAGTATTTTACTGGCAACAAATATGTCAAAGGAGGCAATATAATGACACAAAAATATATTTAATTCGGTCAAATGGTTTTTAAACAAATGTTAGTTCGAATAATTTGCTTTCGGATAATTGTCATTCTGATAACTGATTTTCGAAAAATTGTTATTCGTACAATTGCGCATTCGAACAATTGTGTTTCGAAGAATTTTCATGTAATCTATATTCAGAATGGGTGGTGAACCTCATTCTTATTTTGTACCTATTAATTATTTTAAATATCTGTAATTGAAAAATTCAAGTGCTATTTTTTATATTATTTCATAACTGATTGAAATGTTCCTCTTGAAATTATATAAATTTATTATACTTAAATTAAATAAATTTTATTGATATGATATTATTATGAACATAGCCTAGGAAAATTATAAAATTTATTCAACATTATATTATTATTGTTTTAAGAAAGAAATTTTACAATTTTTCATTTTGTAATGTAAAATTAAATATTATAGTTAAATATTTTGTTTGTTAAATATAATTATTGTTGATAAAAAAATGATAGATGTCAATTATGTTTAATTGTATGTAATGTAAATTAACCAAGAAAGTACAGGTAACCTTCACCCCCCCCCCCCCCGGTGAGTGAACAATCTTCACAATCATTTTATGCAGTTTTTAGAAAAAAATGACAAAGATTATGAGTGAATGAATCCTGTAAAGTGTGATTGCTGCGTATTATTATTTTTAAATCCCCGGTTTATCGCAGTTTTGTCCAAAATGTATCCCCCGTGATGTACGGGGGTTGCCTGTAGTATATTAGTATGTCAATATTTTCAATAAATCGCAGGAACAAATGATATATAATCTTTGTGGTATTCGTATTATTTTACTGCCTTCGTTTATAATATTGATGAAATATGTGGTTCGATGATACTAAAAACAGTTGCACCATTATTTTTATGTCTTTACTTATCTAATTTAGTTAAATTCACTTCAACTCATTTATTTTAGAGAGTTATGGGCTTATCGTTTTGAGTTAAATATCAAAACAAAATGTTTGTTTAATTATGTTGCCTCAGTTCTTGAACTTCTGAGTATAAGTAAAATAAATAATAGAATAATTTTGTCTCATACTTTAGTGAAATTTATGTTTTTCTTTTTTCTACGACTTATAAAAAATTATCTCATGTAAATTTAAATTTAGTTAAAAAATCACAATTTGTCTAATGTTTATTATTGTGCATTCAATTTAACAAATTAATTTAATTCAATCTATTCACCACAAGTAATAGCTTTTATAAATCTTTCACTTGCATGTTAAACTCAAAGACAAACATAATGAAGGAGATTTGTTATCTTTTTTTCAAATCAGTGTGAAACGTCAGTGACAAAAAATGATAATATATTTTATTTAACAAAGTAATTTTTTTAGTTTATCTAAGTATTTATGATCTTCATCATTTTTGTTTATGGGTTTAACATTATATAATACATACAAATTACAATTCACTAAAACTTAGCTTGAATTTACTTTTTTAATTTTTTTATTTGTATTAAACCATTTGGCGTTCAGGTTGGGTGAAAAAGAAAACAAAAAATATTATTTACATCCATATATTATGTATATAAATATATTTCAGACAAAAATGAATACAATTTATTGGTCAATATATAATATTTTCCATAAAATGTGATTTAAATAAATATACAATTTGAGTTTTTGTTTTGTAACTCGAAATTTGTATTAAAAATTTATTCAAAACATTCCTTTTGTTTTAAACATGCAAAGGTATAATTATATATATTTTTCTTTTTTATAAATATCACAGAACACATTTATTTACATAAATATTATTTAATGTTATTTGTTTTTATTCAATCATGAATCATATTTTTTATACAATTAATTATTATAGTTTTGTTTTTATATTATGTTGTGATAATTTTGCCATAGACAAGTACATAATATATTGAATACTCATTCTGTTTACCTGATAAAACAAAACACGAATCTATGATAATATTTTTACATATAATGTACGAAAGATAGAATGAGAGTGTTTGTTTGTTATATAATATTGTATGATCTAGTTTAAAGTAAACCACCTCATGTATAAAATGCAATTTGTTTCTTCAATTCACAGCAAAATCCTACCTCCTTTATACATACATTGTTTATATATATATTTTATTGTACAGTATCTGAAATATATACATTTTCATTAAACTATATTTGTTTTTATTAAAACTGCATAGTTCCTAAATGTTCCAGAGTTAAGTTTTTTTACAATGAACTAAAAAGTAATATATTCCACCTTCAATTTACGTTTTCGTAGGAAGTTAGTTCATTCGCTTCATTTTATTTTGTATATGACATTTCATACAAATTTGTATACAAAATGTTTCAAACTTAATATTTACTGTGTAAATAATATAATAACAAAGTCAAGAATTTACTCAACGTTACAGGCGGAACTATAGGAAAATGCATTTGTCATTAGTGTGAAATTAGATTAGATCAAAGAACTTTTTCATACATTTATTGGCATGAATATATAAATAACATAAATATGTACATATAAAAATATATCATTTTTTCCTGTAGTAAATATTCATACATAAATTAAGTCTTTGTATAAGTCTTACTTTGATTCCCAATAAAAAAAATGTTATTTTTACCCTGGTAGGTATAACAAATTAAAATGAACACTTATTTGGTTTAAATAACATTAAATTACAGATCATGTCTGGTAATGAAATTGAAAAGAAAAAATAAATGTTCTAAAAATTGTTTTCAGATCAAATCCCAAATTGCGTTGATAATTTATTGTGGATTTTCTTTCTACACAATTCCTGACTATTTACCAAATGTTGCCTGCTATTGTGGTTAAATGAAATACGTTGGTTTTATGTTGGATCTGTGATATTTTTATTTTGTTGTTTTGTATTTTGTCAATGTCAAGAACCTAATGATTTCCCATATGATTCATGTTTCTCTCTGGACTGACTTGGACATGTTGCCAACTTACGCATAATATAATGAAGCATATTATGTTTCTATTAACACTCGCTTACTTGAACTTGTCAACATTAAGTAATTTCTTGCTGAACCAACATAGAATGGTATCAATTTGAAGACATTCTGGTTTGTTTGGTTCAAAGTGAACCTTGTCATAAGTGGACAAGCTTCCTTCTTCTCTTCAATAACAAAGAACTGATATATCCTGGTTGTGTTGTGTATGAGACAAGATTAGCCGGGAGCGTAAGGTACATCATCGGAAGGTTGGTCCATGAGACGAAGTATAGCGGCTTGATCACCAGATTCCATGGGAGCAACGGAGATATCTCTGACGGCGCGAAACTTGCCGCAGTTGTTGAGATGCTCGTTTTCCAGTCTGAAGAAATTCCAAATGAATCTCCTGAAGAGAACAAAATTCAATTAAAAAATACCTATGTGTTCAAAACAAATGTAAAAATCAACTAATGGAACCATTAATAAAAGGATAATTTAAAAGTTGAAAGCTTTTATATGATGTTGATGTATTTCATATATTTAATAACATCCATTTTTTTAACACAAAAAAAAAAGAATCCTAGACAGCAAAATGCTGGTAAAAGAAGCCATGACAGGAACAATATTTAGTAAAAACAGAGCACTTATACAAATAATCACAATAATTTAATAAACCGAGTGGGTTGTGGCCAACACTACACTCCTCACTACCAAGTCACATTTTCATGAAATGAGTTTGTTAAATTATTTTTGATTTAAATATTTTATATTGAAAACTTTATAATTATTCAATGTCATTGTATAAAAGTGATGCTTTTTAGCAATTTGAAAATAAAAATATCAAATTTTTAAGTTTCCTGAGCTTGGGGTAACATTGAATTATTTGACACTTAAAAAAAATTGAAAAACTGATCAGATATCCTTCAAAATGTAACGGGGTCTAATCAAGTATTAGACATACAATTTTGCAATATTTAAAGAATCGAATGTGTACTTTAGTCCATAATCGATAAAAGTAGAATCAACACACCATTTATAGTATACAGTATAGATATATTGTGATGAAACTTTGAGAATACAATCTCAGAAGGCAGTATAAAGTTGATATGCTTGAATAAGTCCACGATGTCAGTGCAATCTGTCTAGTCCAGGGGTGGGCAGACTTACACCATCGGCGGTCTACAACATAAAAATTGGACGATAAGCGATCGACTCACAAGCAGAAAAAATAATTGGTACTTACCTACATACTACTTAGAGGTCGATGAATGGCACTGCGTGTTTTCCGCTAATATCTCGTAGGAAGGCACGTATTTACTAAGTGCCAAACGTAAACACGAAGACAGATGTTCGTCAGTAAGCCGATTGAGGTATTTTGACTTAATTATTTTCATTTCAGAAAATGCAGATTCACACAAATACGTTGACCCAAACAAAGCAGTTAATTGTTAGGCAATTTGCTTTAGATTTGGGTATTTTTCTTGCATTAAAAGAGACCAAAATGTGGTATCTGTTGCTCTGGCTTTGAGGTGTATGTCTGAAATAATCTGCATTATCTCGTTTTCAAGAGAAGGCAAGTCCATTTCAAAAGTATTCGATATTTCAGAAGCAATTATTTCAACATCCTCGCAAGAAAATGGATAAGTCATGAAAGTAGCAACGTTTGTCAATTTTTGTAAGTCTGAAAAACGTCTTTCAAACTCACTGAGGATATTTCCAACTTCTGTTTCGTATTTATTGTAATTTGATACTGTGTTTGCTCTTGCTTTCAAAGCTGCAAAATTTTTCAAATCTTTTTTTTTCAATTGATTAATCAGAAGCTGCAATTTACTTTTAAACGAGTTGATTGCGCTAATCATGTCAATAATAGTTATATCTTTCCCTTGCAGCTCCAAGTTTATAGTGTTCAAATGACCGGTCACGTCTGTAAGAAAAGCCAAATCACACAACCAACTTTCATTTTTAAGAATTTCAGTGTTGTCACCTCTTTGATCCAGAAAAGAAATAATTTCAGCCAGCAATTTTTGAAACCGTTCTAAGAACTTTCCCCGGCTCAGCCACCTTACGTCTGTATGGAGCAGTAAATCTGTGTGCTCAGATTCGCTGGCCTCCAATTGCACTTTGAAAAGGCGTCGTTGCAAACTTTTGGCTCGTATGGAGTTTACAATCTTCATAGCAATACTCATCACATCTGCCATGTTTAGTATTTTTGAACACAACACTTGCTGATGAATGATGCAGTGAAATGAAAAAAATGTCGGGAAATCTTCATTAGCTCTGCATAGTGCAATAAATCTATTAGTATTTCCAGTCATTGATGGTGCTCCATCTGTTGTAATGCACACTAGTTTATATAGCGGCAGCTCGTAGTTTTTTGCAAAACTTAAAAAAGCATCGTAGATGTCAGAACCGCGAGTGGTTTCTCTCAGAGGTATAATTGTTAAAAACTCTTCTGAAGCTGTAGTATCTGGAAATGCCATCCGAATAAATACACATAGCTGGGCAGTGTCAGTCATATCAGTGGATTCATCAAATTGCAAAGAAAAGAATGTACATGAGAGTTCTCGCTGCGCGTTGCTAGTGAACGGAAGTGTTTGTTTATTCGCTGCGCGACCGCAATCTACCTATTTACCTACCTATATACAGCTAAGATTTCATACTTTTTTGTTTTTGTTATATTTTTAATTTAACTAATTTTATTTTTTCTTGTATATTTTGTAATATGGAGGATAATACAAAGCCTCCCGACCCGCCTCCTATAAGTGATCACTTAAACATTTTAAATGATGAAATTTACGCGCTGTCAGATTCCGACAATAGTACGTTATCTGTCACTTTTCAGTCTAAAAAACGAAAATTACGAACCAATACTGTCACAAATGAAACGCATAACAAACAAAATAACAATACCAGCATTAAAGATCAAATTGTAATATCTGATAATTCGTCTTCCACCATCGAACCTCATCAATTGTATTCGTTAATATCTTGTGGTCCGTTTCAAGTATATGTGCAAAGAACCGATCCGGGCAAAGCAATCAATCCTTTAGATTTTGGTAGATACATTTTCTCGAATATATCAATTCGCGGTATATTAAACGGCTCTGTCAAGTCTGAGGGCAGATATAAAATATGTGTAAATTTCAAAAGTGCCACATTTGCCAATAATTTTGTACTAAATTGCCAAAAAATTACAAACGGTCAATACAAAGCATTCATACCTAATTTTAATCTAGTAAGGCTGGGTCTGGTCAGAGGAATCCCTGTTGACCTCACGGAAACTGAGATTGTTGATTCCCTTAACGTTTCTTTGGGAGCGGGTAAGGTTGTCAAGTCCAGAAGATTAAACTATAAGGAAACTATCGATAGCGTTGTCACGTGGAAACCATCCCAATCAGTGGTGATCACATTTTCAGGCCAAACTCTCCTATCTCACATATACTTGTATTACAATTCTATCCCCGTTGAAATATACAAATATCCAACTATTCAATGTTATAACTGCTGCAGGTTTGGTCACTCCAAACCCACCTGTCGCTCTCCACATCGCTGTTACAATTGTGGTGACAACCATTCTGCAGAAGATTGCCCTAATTCCGACGACCCTAAATGCATCAACTGCAACGGGAACCACAAAGCAATAAGCACAATATGTCCAGAACTGACAAGACAAAGGAATATTAAAGAATCCATGGCATTAAACAACATATCATACCTTCAAGCATCAAAATAATTTCCTCCAGCTAAAAAATCTTTTGCTGAAATTACTTCTTCCCCACCTAATGCACCAGTTACCCTTGTCAACGAAAAAAATTCAACCCCCTCTTCTTCAACCACGTCTTTTTACAAAACTATATTCAAACCTAATAAACCAAAACCCATGATCACTCCAACATTTGATACTAATTGTTTAAACTCTCTTTTGCTACGCCCAAATGGAAACAGTAAAAATATATCATCAAATGGCTGTGCCTTAAACAATGAACAAAACGCATCCCCTCATTCCACATCAACAATCTTATCTAATCAATTAACCGCCGATAATTCTTCCTTCATACAAACGCTTATTACACTCCTCATAAATATTTTAAGTAATAATATTAATCTACCGAACAACGCTGCTGACTATCTTTCTCCACTACTCTCCCTTTTAAACCATGGCTCCACAAATAGAGAAAATACTTCAGTGGAACATTAGAAGTCTTCTACCAAATAAACCCGAACTTATTCAAATTTTAAAAAGTCATTCTGTATCCATTGCTGCAATCTCAGAAACATGGCTGAAACCATCCTTTCTAGTACGTATTCCAGGATACCAATGCATCAGGGATGACCGCATTGTAGACGGGAAAGGGGGTGCCGCTTTATTCATCCACAACTCTATCCCTTTTAAACAAATATTTTTTAACAATTTTACTAACGGTAGCTGTCAAATAGTTTCTGTGATAATTTGCAATATCACCTTTGTCTCTTTATATATACCTCCCACATGTACTTTTATTGAAAAGGATTGGTCAAACTTTCTTTCTAATCTTCCTCCTCCTTATCTCATATTAGGAGATTTTAATGCCCATTCTTTTTCATGGGGAAGTGAAAGCTACAACAGATCCGGCAGTAATGTTTTGGAATTTTTGGATATCAATAAACTATGCTTCTTAAACGACGGCTCCTCCACCCGATTCACTCCACCACACCAAAGAAAAAGTGCAGTCGACTTATCTCTTTGCTCTAACGAATTGGCATCAAAATTCTCGTGGGCTGTATTCAAAGATCCTTTTTCCAGTGACCACTTTCCTATCATTATTTCTTTTAATGACAAATCTAAACTTGTCCCTCAAAGCCCTCCAACAACAACCAAATTTCGCACCAAAGGTACGAATTGGCAAATTTCTTTCTCTACTAAATTAGATCACTCCCTAACAAAGTCGACCTTATCCTTTTCAGACTACAGTACACTCTGTGAAAATTTTCCCAATGTAATTATAGATGCTGCTAAACAATCGATCCCAATCCATAAATCAGGAGTTAAAAAATCATTTCAACCAGCCCCATGGTGGGACGAGGAATGCACTCGGTCTGTATATTCTCGACGATTAGCAATACATGTTTATCGGAAAAATATGACATTAGAAAACTACCTTTTAGCTAAACGTGCTCAAGCAGAAACAAAATGTCTTCTTAAAAGGAAAAAACGATCAGGATGGCGTAAATTTTGTGAAGATTTGTCTCCAACATCTTCTCCATCATTAATATGGACCAATGTGAGAAAATTTAGATCCACTTATACTCCCCCTAGAATTCACGGGGTCTCAGATGAAATCATGCTGTCATTTGTTGACAAGTTAGCTCCACAAACTGTACCTACAAAGGATGACATCCCAACCCATTATAAATTCTCTTCTCTCTCATGGCTTGATTCTCCTTTCAAGATAGAAGAACTAAAATCTGTAATAAATTCCCTACCTGACACATCCCCAGGCCCTGATGAAGTACAATACTGTTTCATTAAGGCATTCTCTGATAGTACATCATTATATTTTCTCTCCCTTATTAATTATATGTTTGAATCAGGAGTGATTCCCGACTCCTTTAAATCCCAGAAAATACTACCCATTCTCAAGCCAGGCAAAAATGCTTCAGAAGTATCATCTTATCGTCCGATTGCATTGTCATCCTGTCTATTGAAGGTCATTAAACATCTGATTAAAAATAGAATTGACTGGTTTATAGAACATCATAACCTATTATCGCAAAATCAATATGGTTTTCGCAAAAGAAAGTCAACTTTGGACAGTTTAAGTATTTTTACAACTGATATTCGTGTTTCACAAAACATTAATAATAGCATAGTAGCTGTATTCTTGGATATTTCCTCTGCGTACGATGATGTCCTCCTTCATGTGTTAAGAAATAAACTACTGAAAATTAATATTCCACCTAAGATGGTACAATTCATCATAAATATTCTTTCCGACAGAACTATCATTGCTTCTTCTTCTTCCTCTAAAACTTATAAAAGGAAATTATGGAGAGGTTTGCCCCAAGGGTCAGTTATTAGTCCTATTTTATATAACCTATACACTTTCGACATAGACTCTTCAATTCCTCCCAATGTAAAAAGGCTTTATTTTGCAGATGATATAATAATTTACATGATGCATAAAGATATCCTTATAGCTTCACAACACATTTCCGATGCTCTTGATAACTTAAAATGTTGGTTTTCCAATAATGGATTAAAACTATCATCTTCCAAAAGCCAGGCAATGATCTTTTCTAGAAAACGGAATATTCCTGCAATATCCATTAAATATGACAATCATCCTATTGAAATTATCCCCCAACACAAATTCCTCGGCGTTGTTTTTGACCGTAAACTTTCCTGGCTTCCTCATATTCAAAAGATCACTACCAAATGTGAAATAGGACTTAACATTATGAGAGCAGTTACTAGAGTGTAGTGGGGTGCTCATCCTTCAACTCTAAGACTTATGTTCAATGCACTGATACGCAGTCATCTGGACTACGGATCAATACTCTTTGACCCTTTGCCAAAACAAGTGTCTAAAAAATTAGATGTAATCCAATCTAAGTCATTAAGAATCATACTGGGAGCTATGAAAAGTTCTCCTATTAACTCCCTCCAAGTGGAAAGTGTGGAACCTCCACTTATTATAAGAAGGCAATTCCTTTCTGACAAATATGTTTATAGGAGTTTATCATATTCTAATCACCCAATCAAAGAAAACCTTAGGAAACTATTGACTATATATGATAATAGACAAAATATTAATGAAAATAAAATCCCATTTCTTGTCAAAAGTTTCCAAACTCATCAAGCTTCTATTTCTAGAGTGAATTTACAAAACAATCCCATACTCCCTATTTATAATATACCATTTTCAGCTATAATGTTTAATCCTTGTGTTATTATGACACTTGGAATCGATAAAACATGGAACAACCAGAACTCTGCGATCATAAATTCTGAATTTAAACAAATAATTCACACTAAGTATCCAAATTTCACAGACGTATACACAGACGGCTCTAAAATTCCAGGCTCTTCCTGTGGATCCTCTGTTTACATACCAAATTTCAACATTAAAAATTCATACTCCCTGCCTAGCACAATATCTATATACACAGCAGAATGTTTCGCCATACAACAAGCACTAGAACAAATACAATTAAATAATATTGTAAACGCATTGATATTGTCAGATTCACTTAGTGCTCTTCAGAGAATCACATCAAATTTATTATACTTTCCTCAAGATCAACTTATGTGCTCAATTAAATTAAAACTTTTCTCACTTCAATCCAAAAACATCACCATAATTCTGGCCTGGATCCCAGGACATCTGGGAATCGTAGGGAACGAAATTGCAGATTCATTAGCCAAATCAGCTTCTTCTGGTAACAATTCTAATATAAATCTGAACATTCCAACTACTGATTACTTATCAACCCTCAAAACTAGCATGATTCATAGATGGGAAAAAAACTTGACGGTTTCCAGAAACAAGACAGGATTATTTAACGCCGGAATCCAACCCTCTATTCCCAAAAATCCTTGGTTTCAGGGAAAGAGGCTCTCTAGGGGGGACATATCTTGTATCACGCGTATGAGAATTGGCCATTGTCTTGTTGCTTCCCACCTATACAAAATTAATGTTATTAACAGTCCACTTTGTGAATGTGGTCAGGAGGAGGAGACTCTTGACCATTTATTTTTTAATTGCTTCAACCGTATATCTTCTAACAATTTATTTTATTTTAATTTGGTAAAAATTACTTGCACATCCCCAATCAATATGTCATATATAATGTCGATTCAAAATTTTAAATTAACAAACATATTGCTTAGCTTCTTAAAGTCAAATAACATCCAACTCTAATTAATTTAATTTTAACAAATTCAACCAATTTATGATATTTCCACCAAGGCAAAAAGCACTCTCTGTAGGGTGAATTGCCATTAAACAAAAAAAAAAAAAAGAATGTACATTTCATAATATCGTTTTTTAGCTTTTGTTCGATATCCTTGCTCATAATCTCAACATGTCTAGTTACTGTCCGACGAGACAACTGGAGCTCTTTGATGGCAGACATGATCTCTGCTTTATTTTTAAAGTCTCCAAATAATGAATCTGCCCCTTCGAGAAATGCTTCTTTCAATACCTCTCCATCTTCAAAGGATTTCTTGTGTTTTGCCAGAATATGAGATATTTTAAAGGACGCAACTGTTGCAGCTTCTGACTGTTTTGCCGGCCTGGTAAAAATAACTTGCTCTGCCTTTAAACTACGTTTCAGATCTTGAACTTTCCGTCGTCTCATTTCACTTTTGGGTGGCTTTCGCTTTCGAAAATTTTATTCAAGGATTTATGATGCCTTTCTAAGTTGCCTCGTTTGGGCAAAGCAACCGAAGCTCGACAAACGAGACATATACACTTGTCTTTCACCATGGTAAAGAAAAATTCTTCTTCCCATTCATCGTTGAAATTGTAAGTTTTACTCTTCTTTGGCGCACTCATTTTAAATAATAGGTAAGGTATATTTGTTCATATTATGTACAAAAAGATAAATAAACAAAAATAGTGTGATCACCTGAAGACCTCCAGCGGTGCTAAAATTGTGATTATAAGATCAGCATATCTGTGTCCTGTTTCTGTAAATGACACTGAAGCTGCCCAGCAACCCCTCAAAATTAGGTCTTCCACAAGACCAAAGTAGTAGAACCACTGAAATATGTACAATTAGGCATAAAAAAATATCATAAAATATGTATTTTTTAATACAATATTGTTGTAGATGAATGAGAAAGTTGCCTTGTAGCAAATTTTAATACAATTAAAACAAAACAAATATCATAGTGTGAATAACAGTTAATGAGAACTAATTTATAATAAGAACAGCTACTTCACCTGAACAGACAGACTTATAATAAAATATTGTGTGACACAGATAAATAATTTCAGTCCTGATGAAAAATTTAAATAATAGAAAGGAGTTAGACCATGTACACAATAATAATAATAATAATTAACAATTCCTTGCACCCTTGCGCAAGTGGGGAGTTAATTGCCGTATGGCAATTTCTTCCAACTAACCAGTGTTTCCAGCCCAGAGAAGCAATATTTGCGTCAGAAATGAATTTAAATAAATTTCATCGATTCTGGGAATCAAACCCAGGACGCCCGCACAGAAACCGAACGGCTTACCAACTGTGCCACAGGGGTCGCAACAGTTGTAAGCAATAATATTAATTTATTATGTACAAAAACTATTTTTCAAATAATGTGGCGGACTTATTGCCTGAAGGCAATTTCTACCAGTCAAACACACTAGTAAATAAATAATATAAATGAAAAAGAATAAACAGTAACCAAAAAACTATACAAGATACTTAATTTATAAACAATTTAAAAATAATGATAATAATGTCCAAAAAAGGATGGTGGAATTATAAGAAGTGTGACTTCATAAGGTTCTTGATAACCATTAAACATAGGATAGCCTAGTCTTCACACCATTTTCTTTAAACATAACCTACAAAAGTTTGGTAAAAATAGCAATTTAGTCATTTGTTTTAATATTTTAGTTACTTTTTTTTTAATATATAACGCAACTGGCTCACGCCAGTCGCAATTATGACTACAAACAAACCTAACCAACCAATTTTTACCAAACTTTTGTAGGTTAGGTTTACAAAAATGGTGTGAAGACTAGGTTATTCTTAAACATATAGTAAGTAATAATATTGTGCCATCTTGCCCCAATACTTGTCCTGCCCGAGGCCCGATGACTGTCACTGTGGCATGATCGTGTCTAACCCACGCAGCTGCCACCTGCGGAGAACGTGTCAGAGGGATATAACCTGCCTAACCCAACATGGAGAGCGCGTGTCTCCTGGTATTACAGTGACCTCAAGAAATGGGTTTACAGAGAGGAAGACAAGCAGCTGCGATTGTGGTGTCAGACACCTACCGTCATGTCCCATGATGGGATTGACGCACGCGCACCAAGACACAGTGGTAGCAAGCACTAGTGGAATCTGGGTGGTCGAATATGATTGTGTTCCAAACACAGAAAGTTAGTAAGTAAATAATATTGACTTGAGTCCTGTTCAGTTAATTGTAGATACATTAATATTTTTGTAAATGTTTGACACCACAACATAAATAAAAATTCTTCTTCTTCTTTCTCAGCCATCTCTCCACTGCTGGATGTAGGCCTCTTCTAAAAGCTTCCACTCGTCTTTTTTCTGGGCTTTTCGAACCCATCCGCTTCCAGCGACAGGGACAATATCATCGGCCCACCTTTTCTGGGGCCGGCCTATTCCCCTTTTCATATCCCATGGTCTCCAATTTAGAATTCTGGGTGCCCATCTGTCCGTACCCTGTCTGGCAACACTAAATAAAAGTTACAATAAACTAAATAGTGTGAAATTGTCATACAGTTGAAGAGTAGACAGTTTCCTGTCGTAGCAGCGGAGTGTCTCCTGGGTTAGCGTCCAGTAGACCCCAGTCCAGTTTGACATCCCAGAGGTATCCAATCAGCGCCATGCCACAACCAAATATCAGCCAAACACACACCCAAGGGCAGTCAATCCACATTTCATATGAATCTATAACATAACACAACACTTATATAATTATGTCTGGAAAGTTACCGACTATTAATGTCAAATCATTTTTAATTCAAATTATATAATTGAAATTAATATGTATATATTTTTAATGTTGCATACCTATACGTAAACATTGATGATGTTTTTTTGACAATTTTTTAACATCTCAATAGAGTCGAAGTTGGAATATTATAGAAGAACCAGGAAGGCATAATAAATTGGTAAACTATAATTATTGTTTTTTTATTTTATTTTTTACTTTGAGTATGGGAGCTCTCGATTGATTCCACGATGCCAGGATAATGACTCTATAACATTCGGATATGGAAATGCGACACTGTGAATTTCGCAGGTCAACCATAAAACGTCAACATGTTATAAAAAAAAAAGGTTGTGATAAGGTTAAGTTATGATCGGTAATGTTTTGGTGTGGTGAGATTTGATTTTTATAAATATTGCTAGTTTGATTACAACAGTACAAGGTTGGGTTATTTTATTATTAGATTTAGTTCTTTATTGTGAGGGTATTTATGTTGGTGAATTTAGATTTTATTTATTTATTTTTGTCAACAATTATAATGGTACATAAAAAAACATTACAGTCAATCATCTAACTAGGGTTGAACCTGTATGGAGATGAGCGACTTTACAAAGAGTGAAATTTGAACAATATTATAATTTTAGAATATTGAATAACAAAACAAACAAAAACATTAACAAACATTGTCAAAATAAATTTTTTTAACAAATAATACTATGTTACAATATTGTCTGCAGTTGGGCACAAGGAAGATACCTAACTGTGACAATAATATCTATGCAACCAACACACAGACAACTAACACAAAAGAACATGACATGTATAGGGTGACAATACACTTCAAAGCCCACCAAAAAAATAAAAATTAGCATAGTTATACAAATTTGAAAATGAAACACCATAAACACGGTTACAAATGGAGGCCGTATGTGCCACAAATCAACCTAGTTAAAAGTATATAAAAACACAGTGAGATACGAAGTGTATTAAAGTAATACATTTGGTCTTGAAATATACGGTCCGGCGGCGGGTGTGAAAATAATTCAAGAAGTGAGCAAACGCATAAAGTGATCACGTAAACTAGCCTTTGACAGGTTGTAAACCCTGTAGGTTCGAGTTCCTGGTTCTTCTATAATATACCAACTTCGTCTCTATTGAGATGTCAAAATAATTTGTCAAAAAAATATTTATTTAAATGAATTCATCATGCAGAGGAAAATGTGTTATTTCAGATATAATAATAATTGTATATTTAAGAGATGGAAAGAGTAAATAATAAACTTAACTACCCCAGGATATATTGAATCAAGTTGGGTTAAGATTGGTGGTGGTAGAGTAGTTAGCGTGCTGGGGTTAGTAATCCAGTGTTACCGAGTTCAAATCCTGCCAGGACCAATTTCGTTCACCTATAGCACAAGCTTTTACACTTCATTTAGGGAATGTATGAGGATGTATATGTACTTGTTACAAGGACATATTCATTTTAAAAAACCATACCATACCATACCATCACGCCATTTCCCTATTTGGGGTAGGCAGAGAGAACCGAACGCCAGACTCCTCTCTCTTGACATACATTCCTCGCTTCATTCACGTCCATACATCGTCTCATACACGCTCTTCTATTATTCTTACTTCTAACATCACCATCTTTCAAAATCCCATTTATGTGATCGTGCCAACTTTTTCTTGGCCGACCTCTACTTTTCGTTCCTCTTTTATCAGCCTTGTATACTTTTTTTGTCAGACGGTCATCACTCATTCTTTCTATGTGGCCGAACCACCTTAGGGCATTTATTTTCATCTTACTTACGATATTTCTTTCAATCATTTCTCATTTCTTATTCTATCATACATCGTTTTACCACACATTCGTCTTAGTGACCTCATTTCAACCGCGTTAATTCTACTTTCATGCGTCTTCTGCCATGTCCATGTCTCACTAGCATACATTAGAGTCGGTGCGACGATACCATTGTGTACCGCGCGCTTTATTTGCCTCGAAATAATTGGGTCAGCCATTACCGGTCTTAATGCACCATTCACTCTATTACCTGCCGTTACTCTCCTTTCAATATCTTTTTCCAATCTTCCATCACGCTGAAACATGCTTCCTATCATTTAAAAAAAAAACTCTTATATTCCATTAATACATATGGTTTTTGTTTTTTTTTTCAGTATTATACTAAGACTTGTTGCATAATATTTGTAAAATAATATGTGTATGTTTGTTCATTATAAAATCCTCTCACATACATAACTTTAAAGGCTAGCGAATGGTCCATAAAGGCGCAGCAGATACATTGTATGGAGCGCTTCATTTTAGTATTCTTTGTATAGAAATTCATACAAGTTCATCCACTGATTGATCAGCATTGTACAGAATAAGCTCATAATTACCAGAAGAAAAAAATTGGAGATGTCCACTGCGCCTTTATGGACTTAAAAAATTACCTTTGCAAAGAGCGCACAATGCTGCCAATAGAACAAGTAGGTATGTGGAAGCATATTTGATGGCGTTGGGAAGATGCGGAGTCGGCTCTCTGGTATCTCTCAACCTCCTCAGGCACTGCATACAGCGCCACCATGCGGGCACACCCGACACCATCACACTCAACCATGCTGGAAACAATAACTGGTTTCATTTGACCCTAATTTAATTTCATATTTAAAAACATTTCAATCGCCAATAACTGCATCCATCATTTGAAAATAAATGTAGTTATTTTTTTTAATATAAATAATCTAAAAAGAGGTAGGGATTAGACAGGAAGTATGAGGGAAGGGAAGACTTTAGCCGTCAAATAAATGATCAAATCTGATATTGTATTATCCATAATATCTAATTAAGTAGTTATTAATGTTAATCGAACCATAATAATATTCAAAGTTGCCAATGTATCTCACTAAAGACAGGAGAATTAACAAAATATCTGAAAAACTATATTGTACATATACTTACCTGTTTATTTTTTATACATTTATTATAACTACTTATTTCTTTTTTTCGAATTAGTTTATTGTTTGGCATGATTAAACAAATTTAAATAGATAAGATACCAAGAAACTTAGTTGAATCTTCAGTTCAACTTGAATTTTGTATATGATTTTAAATTGGTTGATAAAATTTAAAAAAAATTCCCATGAAGGTATGATACTAACTTTCCAAACAATTAATATAGAGGCATCTATGTAAACACAAGTAGGTATTTTGTAACAATAGTAAAGACGACCGTTTGATATCAACTGATATTAATATATTCCCATATTATGTTGGAAATAATTCTTTGGAAAAATACATAACAAGGATTTATTTTCTAGTACATATAACTAAAAGCATTCTGACTTAGGATGAAATTGATATAAATAAGGAGATATTAAGCAAGTAAATATGGAAGTGTTACATGGAGCAGAGAAGCAGTGTTGGGCAGAGTATAGAGCATAGCATAGTGTGAAGTGAGCGTCCAGGAAGACAGGAACTAAGGAAGTCAACTGTTCTGCCAACCAGAATTCTGCAAAGCCAACATAGAAGAACGGAGATAGAGCTATGCGACCCTGGAACCACAACATACACAGAACCCTTAATATCTACTTTATATATTTGCAGACCTACTGATTATTACTTAAAAAAATACATATTGATTATTAGATATGAAATAAAAATAATTAGAATTTTTATATTGCCATTTAATGATTCAGGATCATTCGAAGTCTTGTATTGATCTACAAAACAAATCAGTTTTCAGTCCTTTAGAGAAATGTGTTCTCGTTTTGAGAACTGCAGACACTTGGGAGGAAATTTATTCCACTTAGGATAAGCATAGTTAGCCACCTTCAGACAACCTGAATATGAAAAGGCTTCCAGAGAGCTCTTTTCTCTGACACAGCTCTTGAATTTTATTTTATTTAACTTTTTGTATATAATATAAGCGCAATCGCTAAATCTGATGAAAGAGCCCTGGAAATTTTTGAGAGGAAGGTGCTGAGAAGGATCTACGGCCCGACTTGTGACAATGGAGAGTGGCGTATCAGGCACAACTACGAATTGTATCATCTGTACAAGGAGGCAACCATAGTGACAGAAATAAGAATAGGAAGACTCAGATGAGCTGGACACGTCCAAAGAATGAGCGAGGAGGACGTCCCAGGATGAATCATGAATGGTGCATCGGGGGGACGAAGAAAAGTTGGAAGGCCGAAGCTTCGATGGCTGGACGGAGTGGTAAAGGATGCGAACAGCATCGGCGTCCATAACTGGTGCAATGCGTCGCAGGATCAACAGTCATTCCAAGCGGGCTCTGCAGGAGGCTAAGACCCGACCTGGGTTGTGGAGCCACAGATGATGATGATGTAATATAAGCAAATATAATGCACACTGATGGGCTTATTGGCATGAGGCAATTTCTTCCAACCAACCAGAATGAATGTATTATGGTGTCAGATTATGCATATCATTGAACACAATCAATTTTAGTAAAGTCACTCTGTCAAAATACCCGTTGATAATTACTTATAAACGAATTCTTTATTTATTATTTTATTGGACAGCTCTTTGAACTGGGGGAACCAAACATAGCACAAAAAGAAAATATATTTTAATATCCATAAGTACTTCCTTACAGTTTATTGGTGAATGCTACATATATGTTAATGAAACTCACCAATACTTTGAGTAGCCAGAACCTCCCTTCATAGTGGAAAGTCTTGGTCGGGTTGAAGAGAAATACGGCTATGACGACGTAGAAGGCGAGCGGTGCTGCCGTGTCTGGTAGCCCCAGATGGTGTCTGTTGAGGTAGGCCAGGAAGGCCAGAGCCCACAGGGCCCCCAGAGCCGTGGCCAGGGCCCCCGCATGCTGCTCCGACAGATTGGCCCTGGGATCCAAGGAAAATATCAACACGTGATTCACTCCCGAAGTCCTCCATCCGTAGATGTTGCACGACCACAGCAGAAGGAACTGAACCAATAGGAGTGGACCACGAAATAGACGCAGTGCCAGAGACCAATTCTCTGACTTTTTGTAGTAAAGACCTTCAAGATAAAATATATATCAATCAATATTTATAATGAAAATAAAAGTTTCAAATATTATTTTATTTTTCAATTATTTATGCGTTCTTTCACCTTGTGCATGTTGTGAGTTAATATCAATACTGTTTTTGTAGAGGATATGACTAGCTAACACACCATGCGTTTTTGGTTAAAACCACTTTCATAGTGGTAGAGTTGATTTGGTTAAACTTCTTTCATAGTGGTAGAGTTGATTTGGTTAAACCACTTTCATAGTGGTAGAGTTGATTTAGTTAAAACACTTAGCAAGCTATCATTCAGTTAAACCACTTTCATACGGTTAGCTAACACACCGTGCGATTTGGTTAAACCACTTTTATAGTGGTAGAGTAGACTTGAAGAATGAAATAAGAGGAAGACCAGTCACTAAAGCTGAATAACTGATTAAATAACGATGAATTGAAGGTGATGCAATTTAATGGTGAAAATTTGTTTTATTATGGACACGCTAACCTTTGATCAATAATTTATATATCCACAACTATATTTATATTCATTATAAAGCAACCAGTGACATTTCAAACTTTAAAATTTAATGAATTACAGTTGAATTTTGAATTTGTCGTCCTTCATGGCTCAGTTGGTTAGGTATTATTATTAGGTTGGTTAGGTATCCAAAGGTCCCGGGTTCGATTCCCGGTGGAGACACAGTTTTTAATTGTGTTTTCAGTCTGGATCTGTGAGACGATTAATATCGTAAGTCTCCAGAATGTGGCATCTTGTTATTGGGTGAGTGTTAAATTAATATTTGACATAGTACAGCTGTTAGTTGACCGAGAAGTAAAATAAAAAAATAAAATAAAATTCTGTGCAATATATCACTTGTAATAATAAATTAGGCAACAAATGATATGAATGTATTGTATTGTGTACCAGACAGTATAGCAGCGGATGTGAGTGTAAAGAACAGTCCAGTGAAGAAGCCAAGTCTGAATGTTGTCCAAGGTCCCCTGTGATGTCCCAGCGGTGGCACCCTCAGTCTCCTCATGGCCCTCCCTCTGTCTCCCTCCTCCAGACTGTTTACCACCACCCCCTCCACCTCCCCAATCAGCACATCGATGGCCTTGCTGGTGTAGAAGTGGGAAGCCTCCACTCGCTCCGTGCGCCATCGACTACCACCTTCACTGCTCAACAACTACAATTAAATATCCTTTATTGGTAATCTGATATTGCCCATCACTAGCGTTGACAGCATTTAATAAAGCTTTTTCAATTTCTAGGTCCTGTCAAATAGCAGAGAGGCAATGAAACAATTTGCTTTTTTTTTTCTTTTTGTTGGCATGGCTTATGAGCACTGAGCTCATACATTTTATCAATCTTATCCGAAGGTATTATATACTCTTTGGTTACAATCAATTCACACACATACCACATCCTCATATCTACTAATATTTTAGTGTGTTGTGTTGTATGTATGTAGCTATACAAATATTTATATGCCATATGAATTATTCCATTGTTAGTGTTTGTGTCGCATGCGAGAACCAAGGAAGGTTTCATGTTTTCAATTTATTTATTTATTCATGTATTATTGAGATTTTCATTTATTTATTTATTTATCTCATAAAGGATTTTTTTAGAACAAAGTACTTGGAATTTATGCAAGAAGGACTGAAGGACCCAACGACTAATCTTGCTGATATTTTGTATACACGCTTGCTTTTGATGACGATTTATAAAAATGAGTTGGTTGTGGCCAACATGAATAGATGAGTCAATGGCAAAGCAGTTAGCGTGTTGGACTAGTAGCAGTTTCAAATCCTGCCTCAACCAATTTCGTTCATCTATAGCACAAGCATTTATGCTTAATTTAGGGAATGTAGAAAGATGTATATGCTTGTTTAATAATTACTTGTTAATTTTTTTTTTAATTATATTTAATTGCATTTTAAACCAATTTTTCTGATATTTTTTATACACATTTGCTTCTGATGTTTGTATATATAAACAAATAGGTTGTGACCAACACTAAACTCTTTATTATACTTATATTCAATCTAGTTTCAAACCACTTCCCAAAGTCCATTATTTGAGACTGAAGTGAGAGGAAGGACTAAAGGAACGCAGGAGACTGATTTAATTTTTAATTATTGTATTGCATATTTTTTCTCTTTCTGAAATTGTAATAAAAAATTAACAGTTCAAATTACCTATGACACAAAACAACTTCCTTCACGAATTACATATCATCAAACAAATTGCATTGAATAACGGTTACAATAACAAAATAATAGACAGTATACTTGACAAAAAACAACTGACCAATACATATATCCATCCAACAACAACACCCTAAAAACAGAACAAAAATGGAGAAATATTCCTTGTGCATGACCTATTTCTATAAAAATAAAAATACACTGCCAATTAACTTTCAAAGAAAAATAAATTTCAAAGAAGAAAGTGAAGTTTATAGAGTAACATGTGGTGATTGTAACAAACACTATATAGGATAGATCTTACGCAACATAAAGATAAGAATTAACAAACACCGAAGATGTTTAAACAACAATAATTTCTCATAATTTGCTAACTACATTATCCAAACTAATCACTCATTCAATAACTATACCTACACTAAAACTATTACAAGAAACACAACATAAAGGATACCGACTTAACAACTACGAAACACTCGAAATACATAAACACATAAATTCCAGCATAAAACTCATAAATAACAATACCTTTCATAACACTTCTCTACTGCTTAATATATTCAACAACAAAAACACTACACAATACTCACCTCCTCTCACCAACCCAACCAACCCTCAATCGCCACCTCCCTTAACTCGCTTCACGGACAGTTAAAAAAACACAAATTCAACATGTCACTCGTTTTCGAGAACAACAATATAAGTCAAAAATCCGATTTTTGAGTTAATAATGCACAAATGTTGTGTTTATCGATATTCATTTGGTCTCCAATTCTTAATACAATATCTCTATAAGTGCGAGAGAAACAGCACATGTGTCGTTTCAATATCATATATTCACTGTAATATAGATAAACACAACCTTTCAGCATTATTAACTCAAAAATCCGATTTTTTGACTAATGTCGTTGTTCTCGCAAACGAGCGATGTCAGTCTCGACACGCCGGTCGATGGAAGGGCAGCACTTCCGAAACATGTTGCAAAGTGACTCATAATAATAGTGGTTTATAGCTAGTTATATAATTCAAATATGGTTAGCAGTTCAAAAATTAAAAAATGATTTTCTTAGTGAATTGGATTATTGCTTCATACTTTTCTTTCCCTAGCCGGTACAAAAAGCTGGTTTTTTATAAAAACAAATGACACAGAACAAATTAAATGAGAGGAAAGATAATGCGTACCTTGTCATGTTTCTTAAGTATCTTCCTGAATCCCGTGAAGTTGAGGTTCTGATAGTTCTGCAGCAAGACGAGGCTGAGATAAAACTCTGAGAAGGCGAGTCTCAGTCTCTGCACTCCCTTCCCCTTCCCCTTCTTCCCCCCTCCCTCTAAACACTCGCTCAGGTCAGACTGAAGACCGGCATACTTGCGAGTCGCCTCTGCTAACTTCTCTACAAAACAATCATTGAGTTTCTTTTAATGAATCATTTATAAAAGAATTGGATATTTGATCTTTGATATAAGAATAACTTTCCAATAGAAGCATGTTGTATTTCCTTATATGCAATAATGCAATGCACATAAGGCACATTGTGGGATTATGCTGATGGTTTGTATATATTTTCAATAGTCAATTATTGAATCTCGACAAAAATTATAAATTACTTATTTTAATTACTGCACATGTATGAGATTGCAAATGTCATTTTTTTCTGAAAACCTTAATTGTTTTAGTAAAAAATGAAAGTGAATGTATATTAAATAAAAAATAATTCAGAGCAATCAAAATAAGAAGAAACAAGAGAAAATACAAATAGATTTAGTTCAACTATTCTACGTTACTATAATTTCCTATAGTTTTTTTAGTTTGATATAGTTTCTGGTTAATAATAACTTGAAATTTTTTACTGTGGAATGGAGCGGTTTGCACATATACCAACCAAGCAAAAACCACAAATTTGCACTCTGCGTACCCCTCGTGACATACTCAAGATGTTTACCGCTAACTATACTTTAAATGAAGACTAAAAAGATATCAAAATAATTAAGTATGTTAACTACATATTTGTAATGTGTATCATACATATGATTTATATCATCTGCTGTAGGTATGTTAATGCCAAAAAATGAACAAACACTTAGTTCAAACAATCATTCTTATCAAAGCCAACATTTCATAAATCATCATAATCTGCTTTGTATGTCAATTTAAAAACTCAAAAGAGTTTCAAATTAAAAAAAAAAATTACTGTAAAGATAAATTGAATATCTGAAAGTTATTTTTGATAATATGTTGTATTGTTATAACATCAATAAAAGATTTATTTCAGAAATTAAAAATTTCAATGAATAAACTCTCAAAAAAATAATATAAAATGTATGGAGAAAATATTTCAAATAATAAACACTCCCTTGCACACAGCGCAATTGGTGAGTTTATTGCCATTTGGTATTTTTCCAAATTGGTGAGTTTATTGCCATTTGGTCATTTTTACAAATTGGTGAGTTTATTGCCATTTGGTAATTTTTTACAAATTGGTGAGTTTATTGCCATTTGGTATTTTTCCAAATTGGTGAGTTTATTGCCATTTGGTATTTTTTTACAAATTGGTGAATTTATTGCCATTTGATATTTTTTTCCAAATTACTAGAGTTTCCGGCCCAGAGAGTACAAGCAAAAAATTATAATATTATTTAGAAACATTCAAAATTTAAAATAATAGTTGCATTTATAAAGAATTGTAATGATCTCTATACATTTTAATATAGTGTACCACTATGTTATGTATATTACCAGAGTAGAATGTATTGATCTTGGTGAGCTGTCCTTCACAGTAGTGGTAGAAGATCTCATCAAAGTTAGTGAGAAAGCGATGGTTCTGTGCCGGATCACTTGCTTCTGATGGAGCCTGTTCCACACATTCATACAGCATGGCCTTCATTTCCTGGCAAACAATTACATATACTTACTTTGTATAAAATTATTAATAATCAAATAACAACACGTTGCTTATTAATAATATAAACATCTCAATTTTGCATAAAATAATATACAAAAAGTTTCTGTGAAGTTTTTTATGGGAACTTTTTATTACAGTACCAACCTTTAAAATTATATTTCTTTATTTTTGAATATAGAATTATTTATAATATTTTTACTTATGTTCTTTTTCATCTTCTGGTGCCCTGTCAGGAACTACTGACATTGGCGATCATACGGGTGAATCACTCTGTCCTGTGCTGTCCGGAATATCTGCTCCAAATTCTGAAGCATTCCCTATTATTACGCAGCCAGGATATCTGTCTCCTTCCAGTCCCTTGGCGGCCTTCGATCTTGCCCTCCAGTATTAATTGAAGCAAGTGGTATTTTTCTCCCCTCATTATATGACCTAGATAAGCGATCTTGCGGAACTTTATTGTAGACATGAGTTGCCTGGTTGTTCTGGCTCAACTTAAAATTTCCGAGTTTGTAACTAGAGGGCAAGTCAGGGGGTAGGTCTGGTCAACCGGCGGAATCAAAACCATCCATGTTTACCCATATCATATACATAACAATTTTATGAAATTATATATGTTAAGATGTTATAGAACTCCATAAAATAATTATATCCATGATATGGGTAAACATGGATATAATTATATTATGGGCAAACATGGATGGTTTTGATTCCGCCCGTTGACCAGACTTGCCCCCTGATCTGTCCAAGGGATTTTGAGAATAATGCAATGCAACCACATCTCATAAGCTTCCAAGCTGTTCATTGTCTTACTATTCTTATGGTTGATTTACTAATTTTGTTTAATCAATGTCTCAAATTCTCACTTTTCATAACTAACTAATGAGTGCGAGATTAACTAACTAATGAGTGCTAGATTAACAAACTAACGAGTGCCAGATTAACTAACTATTGAGTGCCAGATTAACTAACTAATGAGTGCCAGATTAACTAACTGATGTGCGCTATATTAACTAACTAATGAGTGCCGTATAAACTAATTAACGAGTGCCAGATTAACTAACTATGTGCTAGATTAACTAACTAATGAGTGCCAGATTAACTAACTAATGAGTGCCAGATTAACTAATTAACGAGTGCCAGATTAACTAACTAATGAGTACCAGATTAACTAACTAATGAGTGCTAGATTAACTAACTAACGAGTGCCAGATTAACTAACGAGTGCCAGATTAACTAAATAATGAGTGCAAGATTAACTAACTAAAGAGTTCCAGAAGCTGAGGTGTATGCACTAATATAATATTATAAAGGTACTTTGATAATATAGGTAGGTACTTATCACATAAATTATATAATATATTACTATTTATTACTGCCTCAGAACAGACTTTTCAAACAGGAACAAAAGATTTTACATTATGTTTATTATAAATCTTCTTTTTAATATGGTTACTCTTTTGCTATTGTAATATGTAAAAATAATGTAAAATAAATCATTGCATTTCATTTCATATTTAAACAAATAAATATAATATTTTAATAATTTGACCTAATTTTCAGTAATCTAAATTTCTGCTAATCCTATACTTTGTACCGCAATAGTGAGTTTGTACTGTATTGGTGGATTAGTATATATTATTTTATATATTACGCAAGCAACTCAATTGACTTCCTATCCGTCTGCGCCGGGACCAACACACTCTTTGTCTTCTGTTTAATATTTTGAACAACCCTAATGCTCCATCATATCTGACCGAAAGATTTCAACCTCTGATCTCTCATGGACTCCTGCTTCGATCTAGAGAATAGAGAACCCTCGCCATCCTATCACATGCCGCAGCTTTCTATTCATCATCCTTTACTGTCTATGATACCCGGTCTTGGAACAACTTGGCCCTTGATATTAGCAATCTTCAAAATTAGATTAAAGCGCGCGCTCCTACTTTCTATTTCTTAACCAACATACTCCCATTTATTTCCTTATTCCTTTAGTTAGACAAATCTCATCTCCTTTGTTTCCCCTTCCCTCCCATAGTGTTGTAACAGGTTTCATCTAAGATTTGTTTAATTGTCATTGGTGTACATATTTTTATTCTTTTTACTTTTTTGTGTATAAATGTTATATTTTTATAGTATTATGTAGGTTTTCTTTTTTTGTACATGTACCACTTTCACCCATAATAATTGTAACAGATGGTTGTCTGGAAGAAATTGCCACTAGGCAGTAAGTCCGCCATTTGTACTGGCAAATAAGTTATGTACAATGAAGTGTTTTATTTCCATAAACTATACACATATTTTTTTTTTTAATTTCATTTTATTGAATACAAACAGTCATATCCACAATGTATAAGCACAAATGAATTACCAGCATATGGACCAGTGAAGGCTCTCGATATTATCAACCCTTAATTATTTTCAAATTTAAATAATAAAAAAAGAAATCTATTATTCAATTTATAAACAAACAATTAAATCAATTAATAAAAAATAAATAAAAAAATATATTGTGAATTGTTTTTAAAATGTTTTCTTTAATCCTACACTGAAAATATAAAAAATACCCCAAGTCCCTATAATTAAAAAGTAAATGAATACATTGAGGCAAGATTCAAATCTGAGACAATCTTGGAGGAGTAAATATGAGGGACAATATTGATTATCTACTTGTTATAGTTTTTGGCAAATAACTTGAGAAATCACATGGGCTGTGCAGTGCAATTTATTTTTTTGCTTGGTTGGTGTATATCAGTGTATATTAAAATCATCTCCCTCCATGATGTAATTATTTGTCAAACACACCTAATGATTGGAATTCAAATTAACATTATAGTAAAAATTGAACCAAAATAATCTGCAAATGAAAAATCAACAAACCTATGAATAATTTGATAAATAAGAGTATAAAGAAAGAACATATGTGATTTTTGGAGCTGTCGGATAAAATAAACATTAATAAATAATAATATAGTAACCATTTAAAAAATATAATTTACCTCATAATTAATATATTGCTTTCTCCACTCCGGTGTAATGTGGGCGGAAAGATGTTCAGCAAACTTCATTTTCTGTCACTAAAGACAAATTACACCGTTCAAAGCTCAATACATGCTCAATACTAACCATACTAACTAAAGATTCAGACTTATTCACGAGTAAACGAAACAAAATCACGAGTCTACTAAAACGGCGAGTCTAAAATTAAAATATAAATTAACTGGAAAAACGCTTATATTATATACTGTTTCGTATCTACATTTAGAATAAAATCTTAATTACCACGACGGGCTGTCAAGCGCGCGCCTACGCGAGTATTTTAATTGAAAACGCGGAAAATCAAAGTAAACATTGATGTTATCTGACAGCCCGGGAAAATGGCAAGAGCTCGTTATCAATTATTTACTAAAGAAAAACTGATGTGCACACTTTGTAATGTACAGTTATATTGATAGATGAGGAGATGATACACGTTTCCTTTTTCATGAAAATGTTTTAAGAAAAAACAAAACAAAGAGTATATAATACCTACGGATAAAACAAAAGAAATCTAAATGTAAACAATGAACGTGAAAACTAGTTAAATGTCATTTGGGTTCAACTTCCGGAAATCGAAAATCGATTTTTAATTTTTATTAGTTTTGTTAAGTTGGTACTCTAGAAGAAAACATCCCCCAACAGAAAATTGCCATTATAACTAGTTGCATGTAACACATGAGATCCAACTGTCGATAGCGATAGTATGTATAGTTGAAGAATATGTACCAAACTATAAACCCATAAATACAAATTATTGAATATTTTCAGATATTTTGTTTTCTATACAACATATATTATGTAGGTATGTATGTCAAGATAGGATAGTATGGAGGAAGTTCCTTTTTTCCTACCCAGAATATGAAAATAGCATGATGGTATGTATGTTTGGAGATGAAGTATCAAACTATTAAGTCTTCTTACATATTGTGTATAGGCGACTGCCATACAAAATGTATGAAGCGATGTCGTCACTAAATTCAATTTTTAAAAAAATTGTTGAAAAAAATTGAGATCTTCTACTACAATATTAACAATAGAAATTTTAAATAGAAAATTAAATTATCTAGTTGGGGTGTTTCGGCTTTTTTCGATAATTGTAAAAGTTTTGGAAATAAAGGCAGTTAAACTCATAAATTTATCATAAAAAAAATATTTTTCTTAATAAAAAATGTTTGAGAAACCCTGGAATTTTTTTGAAAAAACTAATTTGAGATTTTGTATTTGTCTATGTTAGTACCAATTTTCAGCGTTCTAGCTTTTATGGTTTCTGAGATATATGGAAAAATAAAATAAAAATTCAAAAGTTGATAACCCCTGACTGAAACAAAAATTCAAAATTCTGAGTATAAAAGTTTTGTAGGCCTATAACTGTTTATATATTCTGAAATTTTGGGCTCTGTAAATTGAGCGGATCAAAAGTTATAAGGGGGGGGACACACACACACACACACGAAATGTTCTACTCCGAATTCTGAGTAAATCCGTGTATGGAACATATATGCTGCGAAGCCTCTAAGTTGGTGTTTTTTGACTTCAAAGTTGGAAAAGCCGTGAAAAAAGTAGACCTCTCCATACAATTCTCGCGTATTCTGGCTTGATACATTGTCGATATGTTAAGAGAACAAAGTTCTCCTGAACAAATCGACAGTTGGATGAGATTTTCAGCGGGATTTAACAGCTTTTTCGTTATTTTTTTCTTTTCTAAATATTTATTCTTTTTACAAATAATCTTTGAATAAATATTCATATGCGCAAAAGATGGTTAGCGAAATTATATAATGGACTGTCTGCTAGGAAGCTACATAATTGATGCTGGTTTGGGGGAAAAAGAAAATAGTTAGCATATAAATTAAAATACAAACACATTTTTACTATAGTTTCGTTCACAGAATGTGTTCACGATAAATGTCAATAGAAATGTGCCGACTGCCACGCCATAGTGGTAAGTGATATGACTTCTGGGCTGGTGTCCTGCTGTGCTGGTAAAATATATAGAAGAGGCCTACATCGAGTAGTGGAGAGGTGGCTACAGGAAGAAAAGTCGTGCGTTTGATTTCCAGGAGGGGAGATTTTTATTTTAATTACTTTTCATACTATTATTGCTACTCTAGGCCGGAAACTCTGGTTAGTTGGAAAAAAATACAATTTAGCAATACATTCTTCACTTGCTTGGGGTGCCAGGAAAGGCAGGAAATGTTCATAAACTATTATAAAAGCAAACATAAGTTTAAAATAAGAACCTGAGCACTTATTATCTTCTGAGTATATTGGGTTATTGATTTATTATTTGTCTCATTGTGATTTTGAAAATTTCAATTTTAAAGTAAGTAATTGAATTAAGATTCAGGGTTGATCATTATTATTTTACTTCTTTGTTATAATTTAGGATTATTCTTCTATTTAGCACCCCAGATTTCTTTGTGCCTGGCTCAACTGCACCAGCGATGGCGGACCTGGCTCTGGCTACAGACAAGAAATGATTAATAATTGAAAAATTTGAGTACTCATGGAAGTAACAAGTAATAAAACAATTGTATTGTAAGTATTTATCTTTTGCTTTATTTCATATAATTATGTTGTATTAAATATAATACAGATTAAAACCAACATTTCTAAACAAAATTTAACAAAAATTATTATTATTATATAAGAGTATACTTGGCCATTGTAAGCTTCCATTAATTGTAAGCTCAAATGTTTCTAGCTTTATCAAATTACATATTCTATCAATGTAATACAATATTTCATTTTAACCTACTAACATTATCATTAATTATAACAAATATTATCAATAACAATTCACAGCAGTCATAATGTTTTATTTTATTTATATTATAATAATCAAGATAATAATTGATTTAATAAAAACTTCATTAAAATATCAACCCTAAAGCGAGCGTGTTGTAGCTGTATTCCATCACATATGTTACGAATACACTTCATAAATGATATCAATATGAATAAATAATGTGATATTATAAAATTCTGACATAAAAACTTTCCATTACTAGTTGTGGAGAGTAAAAATTATATTTACTTAGAATATGTAGGTATATTGATATTGAATTTACATATACATCTTTATTTCCTTTTTACTCCTCACTGACCCAAGGGTATATATTGGGGAGTTATGATTTTGCAATTTTTAAAGGCTATTTTTTTTATCTTTGCATTGGTAAGATATTTAGTGTTGTCAGATGTAAAAAAGTAAACTTCATCAGGTGTAACAACATAGAGATAACGCTAAGTTGGGTGAATTAATTCTGTAGTATTTGTCACACATTTGTCACAAAGTAAGAATAATAAAAATGCTTTTCGACATACTTTATACATTTTGACAATTAATAAACTTTAATGGACTTTGCAGGAGTCATAACAATAGTATACTTTTAGTAAAATACAAAGTAAAACAAATAAGATATGACAAATAATGAGGATATTGAATACTAGATAAAAATAGATGCCTTTAGTTGGTTTAGCCACATAGAAAAACAAATTATGAACACAAGTCTGATGAGAGAGGAATAGGTGTCACAGAACCGACTGACGATATAACCACATAAATGAAATTCTGAATTGACTAAAAAGTAGGAAGTCAAAATAATATGATGTATTAGACAATGCATGAATGCAAATGAGGTAAGAATTTTACTCCACAAGGAGAGAGTGGTTTTTAATTCTTTCTGCCAACCTCAAACAAGAAAATGGTTTGTATATTCTTATAAGGAAACATTGACGAGGTAATAAAATAATTTGTATACATCAGCATTATTTTGATTGAGGAGTTTGTACAGTTCTTCGTCCATTTATTGAAATGTTTAGCCAGGACACCTAAACCAATTTGCAAATACTAATGTTTCCATCAAGAACTCTGTTGTTAATTTCTTGTTTGGGATTTTAAGCCGTGGCATTATGCCAGACGTCAAATCCTACACAAAAAAATCAACAACCGGGCATTTCTTTCGAAAGAAACATTGGTACAGTACAATTTCACTAATCTAGTACGATTTTTTTATTGCTTCTCAGGAAACTAACAGGAACTATATCAAATATAAACAATAACAAGTTGCCACATTCTGGAGACTTACGTCATTTATCGTCTCACAGATCCAGACTGAAAACACAATTAAAACATCGCAAATAAGTACATAATTTTTTTTATTGACAAACTTTTTGTAACATCTCAATAGAGACGAAGTTGGGATATTGTAGAAGAACACATTGGTTCAAGTAGGTAAACAAGCCAAAAATGAAATAATATTTCTGGCACAGTTCAGGGGTGACATCTGTGCAAGACACCGTCATCTCATTTATAAGGACTGTTGCTTTCATTGTTTACAAATAAATTAATTTCTCAATAGGTGGCGTTACAAAAAAAGGCTTTTCCGTTACTTCATAGATGGCAATAATATAATTCCTTATTTTCAGGTGAATTGTTACACACTATTCAAATATATAGAAATATCAAAAATTACATTGATAAGGGAACTCAATAAGAAGGCATAATTGGTGAACGTTGCGCAAGCACATCAAGTGATCACGTAAACCAGCCGATGACAGGTCGTAAGCCCTGTAGGTGCCTCGAGTTCCTGGTTCTTCTACAATATCCCAACTTCGTCTCTATTGAGATGTTAAAAAAAGATTGCCAATAAAAATATCATTTGACTCCCGAAAGGGAAAAAAATCCAATGTTTGCATATTATATGCAATTAAAAAATATATTCGATTCACATAATTTTTTATTAATAAAATATGAATCAATGTTTTTTCTAATAATTAGTGAGATTAACAAATCAGCTAGGGGACAAGTTGTTTAAATTGAGGAAAATAAAAACAAGATAAAATATTGTGTCTAAAATAAGTGTATTGAAGTAAATAACACAAAGAAAGTTTATATTATATTATATTATAAACATAATCACACAGCCTCCTTCATACATAATATTCTGTCTGTATATAATTATTATGTAGTAGGTAGGTAGATATATATATTATATTATTTTCATGTTATTGGCAAATACAATAAATAAACCCTGGTCATTATATTTACACAAATTAAACCACACCAACACAACACAACACACCTTCATTATTACCATATTTACAACAATAATATTTTACTTATTTATTTCTTAATAATAACAATAATATCATAATTTTATATATATTTACACAAACATTTAACATTTTGCAACACAACCTGGAAATGTGTACCTTGTTTCATACAACATGTTCTTCCATCAAACAAACCGAATGTTGTCTATGATTTGTTAATCAAAACTTTATTAAAATGATATTGTTCATTTTATTTAATCAGTGAGTTATTATTTAGCAATTATGATAATTGTTTACTGTCATTTAATGAAAAGATGCACTTTCTTAATTTTATATCAATACGATACATACAAAATAAAAACATTTTTTAAAATGATAACTCCACTGTAAAATGACACAAAACCAGTTATAGTCGCAATACATTGTGAAATAATTAAACCACTATAAAATGAAACGAAACCGGTTATAGTCGCAATACATTGTGAAATAATTAAAAAGTTGTTATGTATAATATATTTGATGTCAATTAAAAAGGAATTTCTTTAAATACTTTTGACCAGAAGTCTAAATAATAAGTAATTAACAGAAGGTGACAGTTTACTCTGACTTGATAATGATAGTGGGTTATTTTAAAGACAAATTTGTTTAAAATCAGCTGTTATAGAAATTGTTTATTTTTATGAAAAGTTCATTGAATATTCATTTCCAGGTTATTTAGCAAGAAAGTCAACTTCAATCAAATATTTCTGTATTTTAGGAAATAGTGTTGCCAAATGTATAACATGGATTTATCTAAAATTGAAATATAATTGGGACACTTAACTTTTTGCTTATCATGTAAGAAATATAAAAATAAAATATATTAAAAACCATGGGAACTATATTCAAATTACAATGAATTGGAAATTAAAAACGTTTTTTAAAACGAAATAAGAAAATATGTTAAAAGATTTTCTCTGTCAAATGCACAGTAATATAGCAATATATATTACAAGTATGTTAATACGTTTGGAGCTACACGGAGTGTCAATAAAAAACTTGTTGCAAAACTTAAATGACCAATAAGAATTCCATTTCAAATAATTGGCAACCCTAAATCTTGACAGACCATAGACAACACTTTGCATCATAGAAACAGTCTAAACAATTCAATTTCAGATAATCACACTATTTTTTTTTTCATAGTTATAGCTATGTATTTGTATATATGTAGTATATAATATGAGCCATATATTGAACCTAGATGGAGTATTTTTTCACTATCATAATTTGGAGTCATTTGGAGACAGTCTGGTGGCCAAAAAACTAAAACATTCATTATTCTAAGCTATTTCTGCATTTATTCTCATTATCTATGAAAACCAGATATCCCAACAACCAGATATACGTTTTCAAAGAATACTCCATCTCAGTACATATTTATGATAATGAATCTTTTCCCACCTTTTATTTTCAAGAATTAACCATAGTGAGTGATGCTCATTACCACCGACAATTAAATAATTAAACAAAGACGCCAACATGAAAAATAGAGTAATACATTTTATTAGTATTGTATATATTATGTCAATGTAGTTTTAATTTAGATATTTAATTATGAATGTAATTGACATTTTCAAATTGAGTTAAAATCATGTAGCTGCTATAATATATTATTAGCAAATAATACATATTCTCACAGTCCATAGTAAATTTATTAATTGATTAAACTACCTACTTAATTTTAAATTAAAAATGTTTTCCTATATTTCACTAGCTACAATTTATTATGCTAACTATGTAAACATCGTCACCCATCGTATAGAGATAGACAAATGTATATCTTCAACAGAATATATGTACATTACGTATTGAGAGTGATACTTTATGTAGGTATAATTTATTGTTATTTAATGACAGTCACTCAACTTGAACTATTGATTCAATTGCACATAAAAACATAAAATATTGCTAAGCTCATTAACAATGAAATTAAATAAACGAATGACTTAGGATAGTTGAGAAATTTGATAACTAATAAAAGTGAGTGACAAAAAATTCCTTTATTTTAACAATTAACTTAGTTACCCACAAATGTGTTTTTTTTATTCAACTGGTTTCAAAAAAATTAGACTGCTTCTTGCTCAGGACGGATGACAACATTTGTGGTTAGTTAAAATAATTGTTTAAAATGTATGACAAGTTTATAAAACCCATAAATAAATCAAAGCCATACAAATGTATTTTTAAAAATACTAAGGTAAGTGACAATTTAATAACTGATTGGTGGTTTATAATAAATTAAAATGACAAATAATTTGTTGTAACGTACAAACAAACAGACATACACTTAACAGATATAAAATAATTACAAAAACATTTGTGTATAATTTAAATAAAACTGTAACTATAAAAATACATGATATTTCACTTTAAATTACAATTCAATATGAAACACTGATAAACTAATAGAATTAATATGTGTAAACTTAAATTCTACTTGACTATTCGATATTCATTAAAAAAATGTTTAACAAAATTATATATTTTGAGGCTCGGCGACATCACAATTATAAGTTGATTACTTTTTTACTTATTATTATAAGTAGATTATTTTGTCATAAAATTGTGAAGAACAAACAATTGTTATTTTGATTCTGATGTACCTAATATTATTCAAGTTGAATGCAATAAACAACTTCTGAGCGAAATAAAATATGAGGATGTTTAGTCAATATATTAACAGTCTTACTAATAAACGTGTTGTAAAATTTACACGACCGTTTAACACCCGTGTAGGCAAAAACGTTACCAATAAACGCTGTGTAGCAGATCAGTTGGGCAACGACTGTTTATCTCTCATACAAATTTTACATAACGTTTGCACGCCCGTTCTAGGTAGTTTAGCGGTGTTTTAAGACAAATTTCGTCTATCGCAAATCATATTTGATTGTGATATGCGTATTTATATTGCTATATCTTGGAATAATATGAGGGAACCTTTACAAATTATTATATTTTCGATAGATGTAGTACTGGACACGGAAAGTGAAAATCCTTTTACAAAAAAATTTAAAATTATATAAGATTAAATGATTTGGAAGCGGAGTTGTTTTGTGGTGCGGTGAATTAATATTAGAGTCATCTCTTCACAATTTTGATGACATTGAATATTATAGTATAATATAAATTAAATAATATTATGTAAAGAAAAGCATTAATTATTTGGTTGAATGTGTTATTAAAGTGTTAAAATAATATGTAAAATATCCATATTACGATGTATATTATTATGCAATTTACAAATGTAGAAAGACAAAACAATAACATAAATAATAACATTTAAAACAATCACAATTTGTTAATGAAACGAGGGTAGAGTTGGACAAGAGGGAGAATATATTTCATAATAAAACAATATCTCGTTATCTTTTGGATTGTAATATAAGTTCCTGTCATTTTAAAATAAAATATATAAATGACTAATGACGATAAATAAATACATGGCAATATTGTAAAATCACTGAAACTGAACCCACGCATCTGGCAACGTGGTAAATATTTGAATTAGTTGATAATGCCGAGTAGCCTCGGTGAAAATGTTGTCGTAATAAATCATATCTGTATTTAAAATTGAAATTGGCTTTTTTAAAGTGGATTTTCACTCCATCAACACAAAAATTTTACAACAATTAATAGTATAATTTCCATCATTGATTGATACAACCAGTTCAAAGTGTTGATGACGTACAAATAATGCCTTGCGTACAACTTCAGATAGTTCTTGTTTGCAGTGAAAGGCAAAGTGAAGCAGGTGATGGAAGTGTTTTTTTGCTGCTAGGAATATCCATTACAAATTCTTGAAAATCTTTAGAAGAAAGTAGACACAACATTTGCCAAAATCTTTAAGTATTGAAGAGCAATCAAGGAGTCTTTTGAGTGGTGGGAACTTATGTTACAAACTAATATTTTGAATAGTAAGTGGAAACTTATGTTACAATTAAATATTTTAAGGAAAAGTAGTGAGTTATTTAAGTAGTCATATGTTACATCTACGAAAATTGTAATCTGTAGCTAACAGTAGCAACAAAACGAAGCAGTGTTGATTTTCTACACGACAGCATAACATATCTTCAATTCAGTTGTGCATTTATCACAATATTTATTATCTATCACTTTTCATATTCTTACAGGTAGTACAAATGTTTCTCTCAATCATTTGTAATTAAATTATCAAAATTCATATTTTATTTCAGGTTCCGATTGAAAACACTACAAGCAATTTAACATCTCATATATTTCCGCAGTGAGGTTGGCCACAAATTCTTAAATTCTTCAGTGCTGTTTTAGGTGAGGCACGACTGGTTTGAGTGTATACATGTATTGTGTTTCCTTTTATAAGATAGTGCACACCTGTCGCTGGTTACCCCACATTGTGGGATATGCCGTAATAGATGAATGAAAGTCCATCTAAATATCTTTTGCAATAATAAAAGAAGTTTCATACAGCCTTGATAATTTACATTTTGGTGTGGCCACCTACATCACATTTAAACGGTCCATTTGTTTGTTTTCGTGAGCTACAGATTACATCACCCGCAGCCAAACACATGCAATATTTTTTGATAAATGCTCTGACCATATTAAATATTTATCGGATGTCATGTATTTGAACTGAATCTATCAACCAACATCGTCATCTGGAGTCACTCGTCAAAATGAACTTTATTAAATTATCTAAACCGAGTAGAAGCTGATATAATATTAATAGGAAACTACAACAATATTGTTGAATTACAATGGTGTAATAATGTGTCTATACAACATAATTAAATATATATGGTGAAAATACAATGTCAAAAGTTACATTTTTGTAATTAGCTGGTTTACGTAAATTATGTTATTATACACTCTTGAAATTTGCATCGGATTTGAAGTCAACAGTAAAAAGTCAAGTAGTTGGTTGGAATCAGCCCACCAGTGTACAATGACGTGTGTGTGTACTAAAATAAGATATTATTCAGTTGAAATAATTCTAAGAGCTCAAATGAGTTACATATTTATTTAAATTTAAATGATATAAACTATTGTGTATAACTGTCAGGGTAATGATTGTTACATGTTGTTGTAATAAAATATGAAGTTGGATCTGACAAATAGTTTGGTCCATAATATAAAGAAATATATTGCGCACTAGGCAATTCCTTTCGACCATCCACAATTACCAATTATGGCGTTTAATTCTATATCTTCATGGAGTTTTCCACCAAGTATTGTCATGTAAATCACATTAAATACTTTGATTTCATTATGTTGCATATAAACACACCATCTATTGAATGTCTCGTCATTTATACTAGATAGATGTCAGTTGAATAGAACAGTAATTAGCAATATAATATTATTGTTTAGAGACGTGATTAATGAAATAAGACTAGTAATGATGAGATGAGATGAGATATGTGATGGTCTAGAGAGAGTCTCTGTGCCAGACCCAAGCCCTCTTGGTGTGGTCGAAGCGATGGGCCAACCACTGCTGCTCGAGTAGTTCAAAGCGATCCTCAGACAGATACAGCGGCTTACCACGTCTGAAATATAAAAATATTGTTTTAATCTACAATTTTATAGCCCGGTTAGTCAAGATTGGATATGTTGTCAGATTGAGAGCAGAAACAGCTACAAAAGAACTCTGGGAAGACCAAGTCAGATATTGATGGACAATTTCACCCGAGATCTGAATGTGATGATCAGGAGTCCACTGCAGCTGACAGGAAGGCTTGGAAATCCATTGATCAGGAGACTAAAGCTCTACCGTAGTTGAACCGCCATCGGTAGTAGTAAGGTATCTGTATTTATTCTACCCGTCAATTATTGTTACAGGCATTACTTTTATTCTTAAATTTTTCTGTTCAAGTAGTCACTGGATTTTAACACAAAATTAAAATTTAGATGGATGGTGGTAGAAAGGATAGTAATTCAGTGGTCGTAAGTTTGAATCCTGCCACGACCATTTCTTTTTCATATATAGCACAAGCATTTATTTTTAATTTAGGGAATGTATGAGGATGTGTATGTACAAGGAAATATTCATTCTTTTTAAAAAAATAAAACATTTTTTTATAGAAGATTGCCCACCACCTAAGTACAATTGTAAATCGTTTAGCTTCTGTGCAGGCATCCTGGGTTTGATTCCCGAAAAAGGAGAAATTTATTTTTAATTTATTAGATTTCAAATGAGACTAATCGAAAAAAAAAATTTCATAAAAAGGAACCCAGAAATTGTTCACTTATCATTTGCTTATGATTTATTTATTTACACGTCAGATACATATCAAATTAATTGTACAGTAGGTACTGCTGGTCAGAGGTTGCAGTACTACTTGTTGGGATGCAACGCTAGTTCACAGTGCATCCTGGGTTATGTTAAATGAACTAGCACATTGGTCACCAAACTATAATTGCCATCAATCTTCCGGTGAACGTCACATTAACTGCTGGTGACTTGCATAATATTAAATGGGTACAAATATATATTTAATTAATCTAAATTAGCCACAAATTATCAATAAAAGGTACTTACTTAAGATCTCTATCTTCTTCATCGTAGTCATCCAGATACAGAGATCCCCAGAGACAAGCCCTTCTTCCTCTAACTATAATAATATATGTTGATGTCACCACTAGGAATATACCCGTACCACCTCCACAGTCAATTGAATGCTGAAAATAAATTTTACATTTTTTATATCTATTTTTAATGTTTACATTTCTAATATCATGGTATATCTCAATGTGGGATAAAAAGCAAATGAAGTGTTACCTTGTAAAAAACAAGCACAACACATGCATGTATTCTCACACACTAGTATCGTCTCACTTAAAAAGGAATTACATTCAGAATGGGTGGTGAAGCTCACTGCTAAACTAATTATAATATTTAGTATACAAAAAAATAATTTTCAAATAATGTGGCGGACCTATTGCCCGAAGGTAATTTCTACCAGTCAATCACACTTTGTGAGACGTTATTGTTGCCTGTTGTATTATCCATTACTCTAAGCCTGTACGGTACTGTAAAAATAACAAAAAAATATCGCCATGTTAAGGTGAATGGTAAGTAAATGGATATATGATACCCATCTAGTATCATATTTATTTTAACTAGATAAAGAAAAACAATATAATATCAAGTGAAGTGTATTTTTACTAAATGTTTAAATTGATATAAAAGATGATGGTACCTGTACAGCTTCACAGACGTCTTGTTGTCGGCAACACTGCTGCTTGAGACACACCACAGTACCACACAATAGACACACAGAGGCTTCCTTTGGTACGGCACCACATTGAGAGCATATCCTTTCGTGATAGTACTGAAATATATATCACATATGTATAATTCATATTTTATTTTTATTGACAATAATATCTCAAATGAGACAAAGTTGGGATATTATAGAAAGACCAGGAACTCAGGCACCTACAGGGCTTACAGAACTTGTCAAAATCTGACCATTTATAATTGACTAAGTGTAGGTATGTAATAAATACTCACAGTGAAAAGTCTGTCGTACTCCCTTGGAAGTGTTAGGAGGGCTGGCTGGTCCCATGCGTGGTGCTGCGGCAGTAGTCTCCTGAGGGGGGAGGGGCCACGGAGGGCAGAGCTACATAGCTGTCCCGCCCACCTCCCCACCACACCCTCCTCGTCCCCGCCTGATCCCCACCAGTGAAGGCCGGATCCTGAACTTACACAGTTGTCTAGAGTATCTGCGACAATAAAATAATTGATACCATTACAAAGTTATAATACTTAAAATATTTTAGTGAGAATTTGTAATGAGAATACCTATTGCCGTGCAGTCTCCACAATGTAATTGTCAAAACATTTCCACTAATACCATATACCTAATATAGTTACCAAGAAGTAAAAATTTTGATACTGTTACCGCTGTTATTGTTTTAAAATTTTTAATTAGGTACATTTATCAATAAAATTACTAACAAATTAAAATGTATATTTATAAATATTGATATACACGTAGAGTAATGTTATTGAATGTGACAAATATTCCCATTCATTGTATCTGTTGAGATGGAGGTGAAATGTGGACGGTACTGACCTGGATGTACAAAATGTAAATATTTAAATAGCTGCATAAACTCCTGTTGTGTGTGAGGTATACGAGGCAACTCCTCACCACACAGATGATGACGCAGTAGGGCGGCAACACGGAGGTACGGGAGCAACTGTTGCTGGACCTGAAACATTATTGCAAAAATTTCATAACAAACGTCCATCCTAATAAATAGTATGTAACAATGTGACTGAATCTGAACTGCGATTATAGTCAGTTACTTTAGAAACATTGTCAAATTCCTTGAAGGAACTAGTACTCTTGTGATATAGACAATCTCAATATGAGAATAATACATTCCTGATGGCACATTCTTTTGTCACATTTCTTGAATGTAGTGTGGAGCCAAATCAATTAATGCCTTTTCTTTTCCCAATTCTATCGCTATAATTTTTTTATATATTAAGTGGTGTATTTTTTTCCATTCACTGTCAATCTTTTTGCTATTGTGCATTTTATATTTTAATATTAAATCTTCTTCTTCTTGTGCCCCTCCTAATGGAGGTTGGCGACTATCACAGCGATCTTATCTCAATCTTGCGACAACATTATTAGTGACGCCACATCTGGAATCCCAAAACACTGCCTGATATTTTTAAGCCGCATATTTTGGCTACATATTCCGTGAAAATAATATTATCACGGAATATGTAGTCAAAATATGCGGCATTGCATCTATTGACAGTGGTTAGCAACTCTATCTCCATCATATTAAAAACTCTTTCATTGGAGACTATAGACTTCGAGATGCGCTTCAACCTTCTCTATAGCCACATCTCGAATGCTTCAATTTTTTTTTTTTTTTTTTTAAATAAAAAAATGAATATGTCCTTGTTAAACAAGTACATATACATCTTCCTACGTTCCCTAAACTAAGCATAAATGCTTGTCCTATAGGTGAACGAGATCGGTCGAGGCAGGATTCGAACTCGCGACCACTGGATTACTAACCCAGCGCGCTAACCGCTATGCCATCCACCCATCCAAACCTGTTGTGCACCCATCCAAATCCATTTACTGTTGAGATTTTGATAGTCCAACATTCTACTCCATACTACAGTACTGGCAACACATACGCTTTAACAGCTCTCCATCTTGTACTTAGCTTTAGATATTTATTTTGGAATCTGGGTATTTTAAATAATGAATAACACATGCCATTGCAACAAATAGGTACATATACATTCTAGATAGGTGATAGCAGAGTGGTTAGCTTGCTAGGTTTGTAATCCAGTGGTCGCGAATTCGAATCCTGCCATGACCGATTTCGTTCACCTATAGCACAAGCATTTATGCTTAATTTAGGGAATTTATGAGAATGTATATGTACTTGTAACAACTTGTAACAAGTACATATACATTCTCAAGGGAAAAAATCCCTAAATAATGCATAGATGCTTGTTCTGTATGTGAATGAAAACGGTTGTGGCACAATTTGAACTAGCAACCACTGGATTACTATCCTACCAAGTTAAACATTCTGCCATCACCCATCTCATATTGTGTTATTTCACTTTGTAATCTTGTTGGTCAAAAGAAACTATAAAAGGATAAATAAATGAATAAATAATTTCACATACATCTAATTCCATCTTATCCCAGTGTATAGTGTCCTGATGGTTGTTGCTGTCATCCTCTGACGTTGAGGGTTCGTCTTGTTCCAGCAGAGTGGACGGCTGCAGCAGTCTGAGGAGTCTGGCAGCCGCCTGCACCAGGGGAGTGGAGGGAACAGAAGATGAGGAAGACATGAGATTCTCCCTCTGGGCTGGTGTTAGGCTGATGAGGTTCTGCGCCACCACTTGATAGTAGCACAGGTTGTAGAGGGCGCGGATCATACATGTCAGATAAGCTGGAACAATACACAACTCTTTGTTTATTATTGAATAAGACAAACAATATTTTTACATTTTTTTCAATATATTATGTAAGACACATTTACTAAAAAAAATTGTTACTTTTTAGTACATTGGGACACAATAAATGATATTTTTGATACTGATATACTAATGGGTCGATGTGGACTAACGACTGGGGGCGTTGGAGCAGCAGGCTGAGGGAGGCCAAGGCTGGTTTTGGACCGTATTGCCATCAAAGAAGAATGAGTGAATGTCCCCATTTTACATTTTGATGTGGTGTTGACGTTACCAATTTAAATTTTCATGTGGAGATAATGTTACCAATGTGGTGTTGTTGAAACCAATATACATTTATATGTGGAGTTGACGTCAACACAATGTAAATTTTCATGTGGGCTAATGTCACTAATGTAAGTTTTTATGTGGAGTTGACATCATCAATGTCAATTTTCATGTGAAGTTGACGACACCAACGTAAGTTTTCTTGTTGACGTCAACAATGTAAATATTCATGTGGAGCTGACGTCACTAATGTAAGTTTTCATGTGGAGTTGACGTCACCAATGTCAATTTTCATGTGGAGCTGACGTCACTAATGTAAGTTTTCATGTGGAGTTGACGTCACCGATGTAAGTTTTCATGTGGAGTTGACGTCATCAATGTCAATTTTCATGTGGAGTTGACGTCACCAATGTAAGTTTTCATGTGGAGTTGACATCACCAATGTCAATTTTCATGTGGAGTTGACGTCACCGATGTAAGTTTTCATGTGGAGTTGACGTCACCAATGTCAATTTTCATGTGGAGTTGACGTCACCGATGTAAGTTTTCATGTGGAGTTGACGTCACCAATGTCAAATTTTATGTGGAGTTGACGTCACCAATGTAAGTTTCCATGTGGAGTTGACGTCACCGATGTCAATTTTCATATAGTGATGATGTCACCAATTTGCAGTTTTATGTAGTGTTAATGTAACCAATTTACTGCATCTTCTCTAATCAACAGATAAATGAAAAAAACTTACGCAATTCCAAATGCAGGGGTGCCAAGAGTAGAAAGTGTATCAGGAGAGCTGTGGGGTCCTTCAGCATAAGTGGCAGGTCCCTCTTGAGTGAGCCGTCTGCCCCCGAGTCCCCCTCCCCTTCGCCGCTCTCCCCTCCCTGCATGCGAGCCAGCTGTTGTCCCCCACCACTCTCAGCGCCAGCGCCGCTCTCTGCAGTCAGGTCTGCCTCCTCTGGCAGTGGTAGGGAGGAAGTCAGCTGTGACCACCAGGAGCAAGCGGACCACTGACATAGCACGCGGGCGTGGACGGCCAACACGTGAAGTAGAGGAACTGGAAATAATTATAAATGTTTATAAATACAACAATATGGCACTCCTTATACGTTATGCCTAATAGCCTAATGTTCCTAATGGGGTGGACATTAAGAGGCACTGTTTTGTGTCTGCTGATTGTTCGGGCTTTTTTTCTTCGATGACCACTGACTTTCATCTTTATATTTATTTATATTAGTCCTATATCATTTGTTCTTTCAATGTGTCCGAACCACTTCAGACCATTCACTTATATTTTAATAACATTAAAAAAATAAGTCTCTTAGACCCGAATGCACAATCCTAGGTACATAAATACTAACTCCTAGCCTCACTGGAGTATTTAGTATTCTTAAGTTAGCTCGATGTCATGATTTTTCTGAAATTCCAGGGAATTTTCGGCATCTCGTATGAATCGCTGAATACTCTGTTTGGTTTTTGATTTGACAAAATTACCAAATACATATTAAACGAAGCCGATAAAATCATCATCCACCGAAAAAATCTCATATTTTAGTATTAAACCACTCGTAAGGTTCCTCGCTATCAACCTTACTTTTTGACAGTTCGCAAATTTTAGTTTACGCCAACGCGCATGAGCTAAGTATTTAGATATGTCTCTGCAATGCAATTCTCATACAAAAACTTTGTAGCATCCTCCAGTTAGGAAGCCACGTGATCACCTAACTTAAGTGAGCGACTGTGCAATGAAAACATGGTTAGTATTTAGAATTCAGTATTTAGGTAGGACTCTGCATTCGGACCTAAGTGTACGGTGATATGTTTTACTTTTGGAAGTGATTAATCCTGTCACTCTTATTTTAAGTTGATGTTTGTAGTTGTATACTGTACTGACCTATACAGTCGGGTCTGGGTTTGTATCTGGGAGGTGGGGCAGCTAGTGATCCTCCCCTCTGTACAATCTCAGCCTCCAGGTTGGTGCGAGCGACAGACGCCACAAATAGAAATAGCGCCTGTGGACCTGGACTACCTCCTCTTTGTTTGAAACGGAGGGCCGTAGAGTTTGTCATGTCCTCCATTGCTTTGCCCATCGCCTCCGACAGATTTGATGATGTCTGGAATATCAATAACATTATATCAAATACGTACATTTCTCACAAAACCTAACTTACAACAGACTTTTCATTCATCATAAGACATGCATACAATTTAGGAGACAAATAACATTCACAATATCTGAAGCATGCAATTTAGGAGACAAATATCATTCACAATATCTGACGTATGCAATTTAGGAGACAAATACCATTCACTATATCTGAAGCATACAATTTAGGAGACAATAATATCTTTCATAATATCTGACGTATGCAATTTAGGAGACAAATATCATTCACAATATCTGACGTATGCAATTTAGGAGATAAATACCATTCACTATATCTGAAGCATACAATTTAGGAGACAAATAACATTCACAATATCTGTATATGCAATTTAGGAGACCAATATCATTCATTCATCATAAGACATGCATACAATTTAGGAGACAAATAACATTCACAATATCTGAAGCATGCAATTTAGGAGACAAATATCATTCACAATATCTGACGTATGCAATTTAGGAGACAAATACCATTCACTATATCTGAAGCATGCAATTTAGGAGACAAATAACATTCACAATATCTGAAGCATGCAATTTAGGAGACAAATAACATTCACAATATCTGACGTATGCAATTCAGGAGACAAATACCATTCACAATATCTGACGTATGCAATTTAGGAGACAAATACCATTCATAATATCTCGAGCATACAACTTTGTATGTATTTAGTATGATATGATGTTATACAGACATGTAGTTTTATGATACTTACAGGTGGTCTTTGGTGATCTTTAAGGAAGTTGTGTATGTCAGTGAGAAGTGTCTCTGTACGTGGTGGTGTTATACGAGCCGGTGTCCCGGCACCTCCAAGTCCAGGTGACAGAGGCAACACAGAGTTAGCTAACTGACGACATACCGGACACAGGAACTCACCCCTGAAACTACACATTATCTCTATATAATACTCAATATACATATAACAGCATCATGGTTTGAAAGGTATTTTAACAGTCAAAGCCATATCCCATGTAATTGTGTCAATGATCATTATAATGTACTGCAAGTATGACATTGAATGGAAGAAAGAATATGTTTGAAGGATAACAAAGGACAAGATGACAGACCAGTTTATCTTATATTCTTCTTTAAGAACCTTACTCAAGATTCTGCTACAACAGGATGATCCTCCTGAGATACTGTCCGTTTGGTACTTGGCGTAAAGCTTTGTGTGGGATACTCTGATATGACTCATCCTCTGTACTGACTTATCTGTACCCCCATCTGACCACATATATCATCTTGGACCTCACATATTTCACAGATTGTCTTGTTTCTTATTTTATATATCTGAACTAGGTCACCAGTTCCAGTGGGTCTTATATCCTAACCAATATTATTATTATTTGAATCTTTCATTCTTATTAAATATCATATTACCGATTAAAGCTGCAAGATTTTATTGTTTTTTGCAACAGTGAGGGTGGTATAACAAGAGATTTATAAGAAAATTAAGAAATCCAAAATTAATATCGGGCAACTAACAGGTACTATGTTAAATATCACCCAATAATAAGTTGCCACATTCTGGAGACTAGTTCGTGATATTTATTGTCTTGCAGATTCATGCCACAAAAACACAATCAACAACAAAGTTTCAACGAGGAATCAAATCTGGGACACTTTGCAAAGGAGTCTTATATCTAACCAAGTGAAAGAGTATTATTAACCTGTCAATCTGTAATGTCTGCGGCCTCTGTGGATTGGTGAGTGATCTGAGATAAGCCTGAAGACATGCCAGATGGACATGATGGCCGCATGACTGGACGTGGACACCACCTTCCCATCCAACGTTCACTGACACGTGCCAATTTGACTGAAACATACAAATAATACATTATTAGATACTTAATTACATCATCGACAACTATGTACTTATTATGTTAAGTGCGATAAGTGTTAAGACGAACGAGATTTTCAATGGGGTTCATATTTTCAACGGGTTTTTCAAAGCGGCAGGAAAAAAAATTAAAATGTGTTCAATTTTTCAAGGCATTTTGCATCGTTTTTCCGAAAACAGACATCTGTAAAATTATTCGTTGCCAACGAGTCAACATGGCTAATGTATGTGTTGTGTTGACCTTGTGTCTCCGCCTAAAAGCTCGGAAACAACAAAAATGTTTTTTTTTTCCAAATTTTGAAAAATCATATCTCAAAAAGTATTCAAGATATCAACATATTTCAGAATGTTAATAAGGGTGGCAAATGTCATTTTGATTTTTTTCTAGAGGAATTGAAATGGATTTACCCATATTTCATTTTTTCATAATTGCAATAATAGGTGTCGCAAATAAAAGTCATCGTGTAAACCGATGTTTTAAGCGTTAAAAAACAGTCCACGTTGAAAGCCTCAATATTTATTTGAATGGTTTATTTATTTATTTATAAAATCCTACATTTCAGAGTACAATTTATATTATAATATACAAATAGTTTTGTTAGATATTGCAGATGTCAACTGCTTCACAGATTGGTCACTCACAGTGAATAATAAAGAAACAAGATAACATTTGATAAATAAGAAATGCACAATAATTTATTTAAATTAATTGTTTTCATGCAATTGTTATTTTAGAGAATGATTTCATTATAAAGTGTAGTTATGATGGTATGATAATATTGTATGTATGTATGTGTATAGTTACAAAGTGTTGGTCCATATCATGTTGCCTCCTGAAATGATGAGCAGCAAGAGTGTTGTCCCTGGCTGGCAGTTGTCTAGTCCTTTCTGTGTCGCTCAGTGCCAGAGCCTCCCTGTCCTTTGTCTTGCGTCTGTGGCCCACCACAGAACTTGACTGAAATATACACACACACACACAAGTGTTAGCTAATACAAGGAGGGACACAATACCTCCAATTCTATAATTTTTTAATAATGTTTTGGCTATTTTAACCTATTAGTTTTTATTTCATTTAGTACAAGTCGATATTCTATAACGTAGAAAAAGCAACATTCCTATTACTTGACATTCTTACTTTAGTATGTAAGTCACAAATTAGTCCTATTCCCGGGCTATTTTATAACGATGCACTAATTTTGTAGATTTTAGTTTAAAGAATACGAAATTAAGTTCAGACGACCGTATTTAGAAAGTCCCTACTTTAGTTCAAAAAGTTATAGAATTGTTTGATGATCTTAGTCACAAAAAGAAAGTAATAAGTATATTTTTTGTATGAATATAATAGTTTCTATTGTATTGATGGAAATACATAGAAATCAATAAAAATGAATTAAATTTTCATATTTGAAGTTAGTTGAAATGTGCTTTATTAGAACAACTGTTATGGCTATAATGTCTTATACTATAATGAGAATAATGTGGGTTAATCAGCAACATGTGTGCATTACTCATAAAATGAAGCACGACATGACAGTGTATCCCAAAACACCAGTCTTGTCTCACCTAAAATGGCACTATTATTCAGAATGGGTGGTGAACCTCATTCTTAAAATATGTCAGATGTTATTGACCCCAAAAATGATGAATACATTTATTTATTCATACAAAAATTGATGACATTACAATAATTATTGAATCTACAATGTCCCACTAGGCAAAAAACCTGTGCCGGGGCCAATGCATCTCGAGACAGTGACACTGTATTACTTGATGCCAACATCAATCATATATAAAAAGTGATAATATCACAAACAACAATGGAAATAAATAAAATAACATTTACAAAAAAAATTGCACTAATATATTTGGAGAAAATAAAGTGTGGGGTCGAAAGCTATGGGTGAAAAATCTCCTCTGTATAGTGTCTGCCTGATACTAAGAACCATTCCTTTATTTTAGTTTTAAAAGCATGACTATTTTCCATTTGCTTAATTTTTTTGTCGAGATTATTAAATGTTCTAGGATCAATGACATTATAAAATTATAATGTAGCAGTCAACAACATAATCTCACTGTATTCAATGTTGCCAACACCATAAAATATGATTATTTCTACTAAATAGATTTGATCTTTGAAATAAGTAATGAAAGTCAGTGTTTCAATCTCACAGCATCAGTTAGTGATGAGGGGTGTTATATGTATGTATATGTGTAGGTATAATAAATACATTAAATATATGTATATTTACCTGCAGTAGAACCACAAGTCCAATGGGATTAGTCTCGGTACTGGGTGATGTTGTATTGCAGATGATACAGTCGTATTCCCTCTCCAGTACACATTCCTCCTCTTCTTGCCACTCCATACTTGCACCCTCTGCAAGATACAAACAAACAAACAAATATACCGGCTCATACAACATTCTAACATAACGATATTCAGTAGAACCAACCATCTTCCCAATTATGTGTTCAACCTTCTTACAAGTCTGGTCTGATATAATTATTATATGGAGTTCTATAATATCTTAAGGTATCATAGAACTCCATATAATAATTATATCCATGATAGGGATAATCAAGAGGGTTTTGATTTCGCCGGTCGGACCAGACTTGCCCCCCAGGTCTTTTTAAGATACAAATTAATATTTTCCTGAGTAGATTGTAAATTTTTGTGGCAGTCATACCAAATTTTTTTGCTTATTAAATGTCTATAGATTATCAGTCTGTGTTTATAATTCACTTTCTTAACCCAATTATGACAAGTAGGAAAAAGTACTCGCAGTACCTAGGGACGGGAACTAGGGTTTTTTCACGATGTACCTAGTATTTTTTAATTTTATTTTGATTGAATATAATAACAGTTAAAAAAATCTATGATGTATGTAGATGTGTCATAAAAAGATCAAAGATAAACAAAAGATCAAATATACTCAAATAAATCTAACACTTCAGAACACAAACATAAGATAAATGATGTTCATACAAAAATCTAGCAGTCGCCGCATATTGAAGTGGCAGGGTTTGAACCAGCCGGACACGGAAAGTAAGTAAGTATACAAAAACTAGCAGTCGCCGCATATTGAAGTGGCAGGGTTTGAACCAGCCGGACACGGAAAGTAAGTAAGTATACAAAAACTAGCAGTCGCCGCATATTGAAGTGGCAGGGTTTGAACCAGCCGGACACGGAAAGTAAGTAAGTATACAAAAACTAGCAGTCGCCGCATATTGAAGTGGCAGGGTTTGAACCAGCCGGACACGGAAAGTAAGTAAGTATACAAAAACTAGCAGTCGCCGCATATTGAAGTGGCAGGGTTTGAACCAGCCGGACACGGAAAGTAAGTAAGTATACAAAAACTAGCAGTCGCCGCATATTGAAGTGGCAGGGTTTGAACCAGCCGGACACGGAAAGTAAGTAAGTATACAAAAACTAGCAGTCGCCGCATATTGAAGTGGCAGGGTTTGAACCAGCCGGACACGGAAAGTAAGTAAGTATACAAAAACTAGCAGTCGCCGCATATTGAAGTGGCAGGGTTTGAACCAGCCGGACACGGAAAGTAAGTAAGTATACAAAAACTAGCAGTCGCCGCATATTGAAGTGGCAGGGTTTGAACCAGCCGGACACGGAAAGTAAGTAAGTATACAAAAACTAGCAGTCGCCGCATATTGAAGTGGCAGGGTTTGAACCAGCCGGACACGGAAAGTAAGTAAGTATACAAAAACTAGCAGTCGCCGCATATTGAAGTGGCAGGGTTTGAACCAGCCGGACACGGAAAGTAAGTAAGTATACAAAAACTAGCAGTCGCCGCATATTGAAGTGGCAGGGTTTGAACCAGCCGGACACGGAAAGTAAGTAAGTATACAAAAAACTATATATCAGCATCAATATATCACATGATCCTTCCGGCATTTAAAGTAGACAATGAATGAGCGCTGATTGTATATTGGAAAGGATACATACATACATACATACCATCACGCCATGATATTGGAAAGGATCAAATTCAAAACTGAAGGTTCAGATCCGAACATAACGTGGAAGAGTGTAAATTTGTCCCGTGATTTTCAATGAATTACAATGGTTTAAGTTCTTAATTTTTTAATTAAGAACTTAATTTAACAATTGTTTAGCCAATACACCAACAGATGTCTTGAAGTAAAATATATAGAAATAACATTCATAAAATTGTCGTCTCCATTAAAGGGGGACTGTTGCCAACGTACCTATTTTTCAATTTGATATACCATCATTATTTATTATCAAATCGTTTTGAGAAAAATAATTTAGATAGTTTGGGTATTCATAAAGAAAAATGTATCTTTACTTTTTGATAATGTTCTGTATAATTTCTTGTAGAAAAATAATGGCATATCCCGATTTTCAACGTTTATCTTATATTTTTAATAAAATATAAGGCGTAGTTCAACATATTTTTTTTTAATTAAAGAAGACAAAAATATCTAGAAAAATACGATGTGACGTTGCATTAATGCTTCAGGTTTAGAAAATAAACCTAAAAAACATTTATTTTCCATTCAGCGCCATTGCTTATAGTTTTTTAGAAATCTAAGATAAATGTCAAAAATTGGGGTATGCTTATTATTTTCCTACAAGAATATATACAGAACATAATTAAAAAATTAAGGTATATTTTTATTTATTAATATCCAAACTAACTAGGTTATTTATTTCAAAATGATTCGTTTTGTAGTAATGACGCAAATTCAAATTGAAAAAATAGGTACGTTGGCAGCAGTCCCCCTCTTAGTACGAATTTACTAAGATATAATAAAGGTTCAAATTCGGTACAACACGAGGGCATGTACAGTTGACACTCGGCGTCTAGGCAAGCAGCCAGTGGTGATCTATACATAACAACCCTAAAAAGGTTAATAGATGAAATACGTAAATGTAACAACAACTTTATTTTTAAATGTGTAACAAAAACATATACATACATCCTGATACATTGATTGATTGAGGAATTCAAATGTTTGGTGAACAATGAATGTGTCATCAGCAAGATGAAAGCCTCCTAGCAAAATGGTCTTCTAGTCGTATATTAAGTTCAAATAATCAGGCTTCCATCCTAAGTATCTATTGACTTTTGCCATGAAAATTTTGACCTGTGCTTATTACTAAAAACATAATGAAATATTCTATCTCTGTCTTATTGTTATGAAGTGTCCTGAAAGAATAACAAAATGTCCAAAGAAAGAAAGAAAGAGATTTATGTAGATATATGTGTCTGTCCTACCTATAAATGTTGTACCTGTTTCCATAGCCCTCTTCATGAAGGCATTCTGTCTGGAGACAAAGTCCTGCATGAGTGTTCTCTGTCTCTCTCTCGCTCTGCGTGTCCTCTCCTCCCTCTCGCTCTGTTCCCTGGCCTGCTGTTCCGCCTGCCTCTCCCTCTGCCGCGGCCACAAGCCGGCTCGGACCGCTTCCACAACGGTCGCGCACGCCGGGTCAACTGCACACATCTTGCGCAACAGCATACCAATGAAGTGAGGACCATCACCTGACATATTACAAACAATATTATATTGAGTAAATAATGTAGTATGTAGGTAGGTATGTTTTAATTGCTATACTAATTAGTGCAAGCGAGATAGTATGAGTTACTGAGACTATATAAAGAAGGTGTGTGGTGCGACTGCCATCTTTATTCTTACGGCTGTCAGCAAGTTCACCATTATTGTACATTATATATAGTTATTGTATCTAATATTGTTAATATATGTATACTGAAGAATACATAGTTATTGTATCTAATATTGTTAATATATGTATACTGAAGAATACATAGTTATTGTATCTAATATTGTTAATATATGTATACTGAAGAATACATAGTTATTGTATCTAATATTGTTAATATATGTATACTGAAGAATACATAGTTATTGTATCTAATATTGTTAATATATGTATACTGAAGAATACATAGTTATTGTATCTAATATTGTTAATATATGTATACTGAAGAATACATAGTTATTGTATCTAATATTGTTAATATATGTATACTGAAGAATACATAGTTATTGTATCTAATATTGTTAATATATGTATACTGAAGAATACATAGTTATTGTATCTAATATTGTTAATATATGTATACTGAAGAATACATAGTTATTGTATCTAATATTGTTAATATATGTATACTGAAGAATACATAGTTATTGTATCTAATATTGTTAATATATGTATACTGAAGAATACATAGTTATTGTATCTAATATTGTTAATATATGTATACTGAAGAATACATAGTTATTGTATCTAATATTGTTAATATATGTATACTGAAGAATACATAGTTATTGTATCTAATATTGTTAATATATGTATACTGAAGAATACATAGTTATTGTATCTAATATTGTTAATATATGTATACTGAAGAATACATAGTTATTGTATCTAATATTGTTAATATATGTATACTGAAGAATACATAGTTATTGTATCTAATATTGTTAATATATGTATACTGAAGAATACATAGTTATTGTATCTAATATTGTTAATATATGTATACTGAAGAATACATAGTTATTGTATCTAATATTGTTAATATATGTATACTGAAGAATACATAGTTATTGTATCTAATATTGTTAATATATGTATACTGAAGAATACATAGTTATTGTATCTAATATTGTTAATATATGTATACTGAAGAATACATAGTTATTGATCATCTCTACTACACCCCTAACAAAGGATATTATAATTAGAATGTACGAAGAATAATGTAGCATACAGGTAGATTCTAATAATTGTAGATTGAAATTGTATTTAAAATATAGTTTTGAGAGTAAGAAAGCTGGAGCCTGATCTAATCAAAAAAATTTTTTGACAATAATTGTTCTTATGGAACTTGATTTTGATTTTCATTTCAACAAAGCATAGTTATCTCCAAACATGACATTTTTCAGCGTGGAGGGGGTGATTTGTGCGCACACAATCAAACCAACCAAGCACAAAAACCCAAATTCATCTTCTTCGCATTTATGTACATTTTTAGCAATAACTATTACATACGACGAATATATGAGTATATTTTGCGTTTCGCAAAGTGCAATTTCATGGTAATTTGGTCAGTCCAATAAACAGAACAATGTTGCCAATTAACTGTTGAATTTAAAACATAATAAAAAGAAATTTTGAAAGAAAACCAGATTTCAATATGTACAGTGATACATGTCTTGTATAATTTTAACAATTCCTGCAGATTTATCAGAAAAACTTGTACAAGTAATACAAAAAAACCCTAATTGTAGGAAATATCCTGTTTTTAACATATAACAATACCAAATGCAATCATACCAACTTAACCGCCAAGTTCATTTTTAAATGAAACACAATCTAGTTGTTAGTATAAACTTTTGAAACAAACAAACCAATTCTATTTTGACACTGAGCTGCGTCTGATCCTTCCTGTGTCTTCTCCCCCTGACCCTGTCCCTCCCCCTCTCCCTCCCCCTCCTGCTGGTCCATTGGTTCACCCGATGATGATGATGATGATGCACATGGAGCTGTCTGTGGTGTGCCAGCGCTGCTCTCATCCTCCAGACTGAAGCTGTCCAGACAACCAGACAGTTGGGAGTGCAGTTTCAATAGAAGTGATATGATGGACTCGTTGATGGGGATCAGGTTGGAGTCTGAAGGTGTTGACTGAAACAAACAAACAGACAATATTATCAATTTGATAAAAACATTATTATGTCTGAATTATTATTGTACAAAGTTTTTGCTCAACCATAGGTTCAAATGGTACCAGCAAAATAAGTTCCTTTTTAAAATAACTTTTTAAAAAAAATTGGATAAGTAATTTTTGAAAGAAATTGCCATATGGCAGTAACTTACCATTTCCGCAGTGTGCTAGGAAGTGTTTATTATTTTATCGTATTTCTTTATAAATAAACAAAATTAGGAAAAGTTTGATATGATTACACAAATATAATTTCAATCCGATTCTTGAACCCACTTTGATAATTGTAAAGTTATGTAACAAGATGATGTTAGAATAAGAAAGGTGAAATAAAAGAAGGAACAATGGACTGAATAAAGAAATATACAAGCCAATGACAGGTAAACCCTGTAGGTGCCTGATTTCCTAAAATTCTTACTTCATATCTATTGAGATATAGAATTTATTTAATATATAAATATGTTGCCCGATAACATTACTGAACAAAGAACAAAGGCTGTATGAACAAAGTGATGGTTCTTTTTCATTCATTCATACCAATATGGCATATCCCACAATGTAGGGTTACCACAGTAGGTATGTGGGTGTGTATTACCTTATAAAAGGAAGCACGACACGAGTATGTATCCAAAAGACCAGTCAAGTCTAACCTGAAAAGACACTACATTCAGAATGTGTGGTAAACCTCATTACTGAACTATGTGAGATGTTATTGTTACCCAGCTCTTACGGAACATTCAGAATGTGTGGTAAACCTCATTACTGAACTATGTGAGATGTTATTGTTACCCAGCTCTTACGGAACATTCAGAATGTGTGGTAAACCTCATTACTGAACTATGTGAGATGTTATTGTTACCCAGCTCTTACGGAACATTCAGAATGTGTGGTAAACCTCATTACTGAACTATGTGAGATGTTATTGTTACCCAGCTCTTACGGAACATTCAGAATGTGTGGTAAACCTCATTACTGAACTATGTGAGATGTTATTGTTACCCAGCTCTTACGGAACATTCAGAATGTGTGGTAAACCTCATTACTGAACTATGTGAGATGTTATTGTTACCCAGCTCTTACGGAACATTCAGAATGTGTGGTAAACCTCATTACTGAACTATGTGAGATGTTATTGTTACCCAGCTCTTACGGAACAATATAAGAGTGGAAGCTCTATTTTTGTATTGATATATGATTATGATACTTACAGAGATGGTTCTCTGTTTGGTTGTGTTCCTGGTTCTGTGGTGTGCCGTTGTGATGATGTCCTGTGACGTGGCGGGTGGAGGGGCGGGCTGAACTCGGGCGTAGGACAGATAGAGGGTTCCTCCTCCCCCACCTCCACCCACACTTCCCCCGCTACTGCTTTCACTGACGCTGCCAACCGAGCTGCCCACCACACCGTCCTCAACAGAGAACACCTCCGACACTGAAACAAATCATACAATATTCATAGGATTTCTACTACAATCTATAGAGGTGTTACTTCTGGACATTGACCAAGAAGGACGAAAATGCATTGTTGGCGTTGGAAAGGAATATACTTCTCAAAATATTTGGCCCTACCTGTAAAGGAGGATCTTGGAAGATCCGATTTAACCATGAGCTAGAAATAATGTATGACGAACCAAATATTGTCCAATACATCAAAATACAATGTCTACGTTGGCTGGTCCCAAAGAAAGTATTGGACACCTGCCCTGAAGGAAGAAGAAGCAGAGGGAGACCTAGGATGAGATGGCTGGACGACATCAAGGGAGATATAAGAGAATTCGGACAGACAAATTTGAGGAGACTTGCTGTCGACAGGGAGGGATCTCCAGAGGCAATTTCTCGAGGAGGCCAAGGCCCACACTGGGCTGTAGCGCCATTGCGGTTTGATTGATTGAATCATGTATATATATATATATATATATATATATATATATATATATATATATATATATATATATATATATATATATATATATATATATATATATATATATATATATATATATATATATATATATATATATATATATATATATATAAACTTTCTATCTCTCACACACATTGTTTCTTTCTCTCTTACGCACAACCACTCTTTAATTATAAAACCACATACTTATATTATTTTGATATTAGGTATAGCATGTAAGAGGTTCATGTCATTTCATCAGAAGAATTTGTAATAGAACAACGTATGACAGGGGAAGAAATGAGGTCATAAGGAAAGAATGGAAGATGAAAAAAGATCTCATGAATAGAATGGAAGTGAACACATTGAGATGGTTAAGCCACATGGGGAGAGACGAAGAAAATACACATTGCAGACAGGAATGGAGTGAGGTTGTGGCCGCCCAAGAAAGGGATAGCACAATCATGTGAACGAGATTCTGAATGACGAATGAAAATGGTGACGCCAACGTGATCTGAACACGCAACCGTTTGATCTGGAGTCAGATAGCTAAAGTTAGTTACATAACATAAATGCTATACATAAATGAAAAGATTGTATGAAATAGATGTACCTTGGTGTGTTGATGGAACTATTGTCATAGTCCCGGGTATGGCAACGGTCATCCTGTCAGAGTCTGTGTCGGGCTCAGGTGGAGGCAGGGCCAGCTGATAAGCTTCCTCCTAAAATAACATATCATCACAATATTTATTTTGAAACAAAACTAAATACTTCATAGTCCGTAATGATATAAATATATATTTTATTAAGTGACTGGACAAATCATTAGTCCAATCACATTATTAGGATTTGTAACACACCAAAACAGAAAATCAGGACAGTTAGATTAGGATAGTCAGCAAATACAAATGGTACTTAGATATGACAGGACAGGAAAATAGTGAAAACTCTCATCCACCAGTGCAACTTTATTATTACTATCCAAGTTATCTTCAAATAATATTTTTGTTTAAAGTAATTCACCATCATGCAAACAGTGTTTTGGGATTAGTTCAGTTCTTAAGGGATATGCGTGAGCAACTTACATTAATTATAAATTTAGATAAATATGCATTTTTCATACTTGTTCACAAAAAAATGTTCAATTTTGTGTAATTATATCTCATATTAAAATTTCAATGAACTCTTTTGACTATGTCCAGCAGGCTAAGCCTGTAAGTAGATCTCGACCGATAAATGTCGAGATTAACTGTCAAAATATCGACTAATCGATATTTTGGCAGTTTTGGTAGTCACTAAGCAGATAACGCGTCGAATCGTTCTCGCCCACTTATTTGACGGCGAGATTGGGTCGACATCGAGTCGAGTGACAAGATCTAACGCCACCATGTTGAATTGAATGTCATTTTTTACGCGAACAATGCCGAATTTCATATTTATTTTGAGAATAATTATATAAACGGGTTAAACAACGCCGTTTAAGAGATTCTTCAAACCCCTTAAATATTCCGCGTAATTCTTTTATTGTTAATTACCGCGTAACAAAAGTTTTATATGGTTACATATTTATTGGAAATATGCGTCCGTAAATGTTTTCCGTAGGTATAGATTTGAAATAAATTTTGATTTTGAGAAAGTATTCTTGTGAGCTATTTTATCACTTATGTATTTTAACACTTAACAAAAGAAAATTCGGCGTAGTTTTTAGTAAAAATATAACACGCTGCTGTCATCACACTTGATAAATTGATCGAAATATAATTAAAAATAATTTTTAAAATTACTCTCAAAACATTCAATAAACAAAAAATAAACTTAATTTAATCGTATTATAACTTGCTTTCGTGCTTAAAATATGACCATATTATATTTATTTAACAAATTTATGTAAACAAATTTGACATTTATTCAAATCATGGGGAACATATTGTGTATTGCCATAAATGATAATTCAAAAATGTACCGCAAGCCAGCCTAACGGCGACAAATACTAATAAGTGCATTTACGAACTCGACAGCGCTTAGTGACTACGAATTGTCGTCACGGGCGTAAACATGGCGAGAAGAACGGCGATACGTTGTCGGATCTCGACTTTTTTACTGACTTGGCCTGCTGTTTTATCACAGTTCTTATTTGTCAATGTACTCTTTTGACTATGTCACGTTTTATCATAGTTCTTATTTGTCAATGTACTCTTTTGAATATGTCCTGGGGGGCTACTCATGACACATTCTTAATAAGTTCTTATCTTGCCTTAATCTTAAAAATGTATAAATCAGTACTCGATTATAATCCAAACTTAATCTTACTCTATATTTAATCACGAAAATCTGTTAATATCAACGTTTAGTATGAAATTGTCATTAATTTTTTTATATATTAATATTAGTATTCAATTAATTTAACCTCAAAAATTGCTAAAGTTTGAAGCTGATCTTAATTTTACTGTTATCAACTTTATGAGTAGCCCAGCTGTTTTGTCACAGTTCTTATTTGTCAATGTACTCTTTTGACCATGACCTGTTAGTTCTTATTTGTCAATGTACTCTTTTGACTATGTCCTGTTTTATCATGGTTTTTATTTGTTATTAATGTACTGACTAACCAAAATACTCTTGACTATGTCCTATTTTATCTCTGTTCTGACCCCCTAGACAACGTGTCATTTAGCTCAAGAAAAGATAACTCAATGTATTGAAGTGACAGTTGTCACTTCCATACATTGAGTTGTCTTTTATTTGTTTCTTTTTACGTTGAGTTATCTTTTATTGTTTCTTTTCTTGAGCTAAATGACAACTTGTCTAAGGGGGCTGTTTTGACGTGTTATAAGACTGTAAGGATTTGTCACAGTAGCATTTAATTATAATATAGTTTTATGTAATGTTTTGTACCTGTAAGCTGACTTCATCGTCTTCCCTCATGACATAATCATGGTGGAGCATCATGTCCCCTGTGTCTGTGTCCACCTCTCCGCTTCGGGCGAGGGGTGGAGGGGGTGAATGAGGTGAGGCGGGAGCGGGAAGGGGAGGAGCAGGAGGCGGAGCCAGGCTGCGTACCATGCTCAACTCTACACCTTCGGATGCATCCCATTCAGTGTCACCTGAAACAAAATATATAAAATGTTAGAAGATAAGGCATAACGCACAAAAGAGATCAATTTAATGTATTTCAAAGTGAACATCATAAGCAGGCAAGTTTTTACTTTGCATTTTCATCGACACACATTTAATTATCATAATATAATATTGAATATTTTACAAAAACAATATATAGTTTAAATGATATCTAGGGGTGAGTTCAGAATGACAAACCGAGTGCACTTAGTGACGATCTAAGTCATTCATAATGACCGGAAACAGACGCTTTAAAGACACTCTGTCGCATTCAGATTGAAGATAGAGTATATGCTTCAAATTCTCTGTAAATTCATACATACATACATACCATCACGCCATGTCCCTCACGGGGTAGGCAGAGAGAACCGAACGCCACATTTTTCTATCTTGACACGCATTCATCGCCTCATCAACATTCATACATGTTCGTCTATTGCTCACACTTCTAACATTTCCGTCTTTCAAAATTTCGTTCACATGGTCGTGCCATCCCTTTCTTGGGCGTCCCCGACCTCTCATTCCATTCCTTTCCGCTCTGTATATTTTCTTCGTCAGGCGCTCCTCATTCATTCTTCCCATGTGACCAAACCATCTCAATGTGTTCACTTTCATTCTAGTAATGACATCTTTCTTAATCTTACATCTCCTCGTTTCTTACCCGGTCATACATCGTTCTATTACAAATCCTTCTTAACGATCTCATTTCAACTGCATTTATTCTGCTTTCGTGCGACTTCTGCCATGTCCAGGTCTCACTTGCATACGTCAGGGTTGGCACTACGATTGCGTTATGAATGGCAACTTTAGCGTCTCTTGATATGTTGCGATCATTCATAACTGTTGCGATCTGTAAATTCGTCATATGAAAAAATGGTCTGATAGGTATAGTTGACTTCTATTTAATCTATGGTATATGTTATTATATTAATTAATGATCTCAGAGAGAATACATGCACCTCTTGACAGCCATCACAGACCAACTGCCCAACATATGACAACTCAACTCACATAATTCAATACACAACAGTTATGTCAGCTGACATTATATCTGATGTGTTCTATGTGAACATAGCCTAGATTAAGCAATATGGATGTCTGCATGTAATTTGATTATATAGGTAGTTTTCGGTAAATAATTCCAGTAATCACGTGGACTACATAGAACGCAAATTTGGGTGTTTTGTTAGGTTGGTATATGTGCAAACTGCCCCTACATATTACTTCACTCTTCTACACATACTCTTCATAGTGGAACATTTGGTATCAATTCCTTATGTAAGGGCCAAATTATTTGATACATATGTTTCAATGCTACAATATCTGTTTGTTAAATAGGTACTCACTGTCAGAATTGTACGTGGTTGGAAAGTTATCTTGTGGTGGTGGTGGAGGAGGTGTCGGTGGTGCTACACATGTCAGTGTGATACGAGCATTCTGCGACAGACTGTCTCCTGGGAAACTGTCCAGCAGAGGACGTACTCCACCTCCCTGTACTGGCCAGGAGCTCCACTGACAGACGGTTGACTGAAACATAAATACAATACTGAGGATATCTACTGTTAAATATAATAAATCAATTATATACTACTTATACTTATTAAAATCACAAATTGAGTATTTAATTTGACCAGTTTCGGAGCATACCACTTCCAGATCAGGATGTTTATTTTTTCTTTGTGATTTTAAAAATGTACCACAAAGTGAGTTCTGAAAATATTAATAACACTTACCTATGTAATACATTACTAAAACTAGGGTAGAAATTAGAAACCATTACTAAATTACAAACCATTACTAAACATATTGTAGAATTAACAAACTATCACTGAAGTTAGTGGGGAATTTATCAACTATTACTGATATTACAATTTAGCAATAGACCCACAACATGCGCAGGGTGTAAGAAGAGTTTATAATTAGACGGGTCAATGACAGAGCGGTTAGCGCGCTGGGCTAATAATCCAGTGGTTGCAAGTTCGAATCCTGCCTCGACCAATTTCATTCACCTATAGCACAAACATTTATGCTTACTTTAGGGAATGTAGGAAGATGTATATGTACTTGTTTGAAAAGGACATAATATTTTTGTTTAATAAAAAAAATGAAAATACTATTAACTGTAAATACTGCACACCCTATGCAGAGATGACATGCAAATAGCATTTCTAACCCACAGAAGCTAGTTTTCTTTTTTTTCCTAAAAAAAAATTCTAGGCCAAGAAAAATAGTTGAGTAGCACATTAGGGATGTTGTATGTCCCACTCCTAGTTCAATAATTATTGGTGAAATTGACCAGTGTTTATGGTTGAGTTTTAAATAGTAAGTAAGGTCCATAATGTCATACCACCATGATACAGCAGTCAACAATGGTTATTGCTTCATTCCTACTGACCTGTGTGTTCTGCTTTCCTTGCTCCATCTCCATGTCGACCGTAGCCTCCAGCAAGTACACAGCGAGAGCCAGTACATGCTCGGGGGGAGGTCTTTGTCGGTGCACGGTGCGGTGCAGCACGGCCAGGAGGAGGGCGTGCATGCGGCCGCAGCAGACCAGCCGGTGGGGGTTCATGCCACCTCCCCCGTTGACAGGAGCCTGAGGCAGGCGCAGGGGGGGCCACAGGGAGCCCCACTTGGATGAACCGGGCAGACCTGATGACTTAACGCTGAAAAAAGTATAAAGCATATTAGTATTGTTACAACACTTTTTTCTCAGGCTGTCCTCTCCCTTTATGAATTAGAGTTTTTTATTTTTCATTTGTTTCTTGTATACTTTTTTGCTATAGTTCATATGAGCATAGAAACAAATAAATTGATAAATTTATTTTTATGTCACACAAATTGGATGGAAGAGATTATCTTATGGCAATTAACCTGTCATTGCAAAATTTTACTAATTGCATGTCATAAGTCTGTCAATATGTAAAAATTATGAATAGGTATAAAAAATTTGCATTTTATAACCGATAAAATTTTAGGCTCTGCCAATAAAGTGAATCAAAAGTTATAAAGGGGGAACAGACAAACACACACATATAAAATGTTCTCCTCAGAAATTATCCAAACCTACTATTCACATGCAACACATTAGAAATTATCAATGATCGAATTGGATACATTGAATCTCTCAATGATGTCTTGTCTTTACGATTTTGTCTTTATCCATTAATTGACCTTTCAGTGCAAATCAGTTTTCGCACTTATGCTCTACATCTTCTAACATAAACAGCACTCCATCTACAACTTTTTCCACTGAAACTTGCGATAGGAGAACGGAAATAAGAATGTAAATATTGTGAATTATAAATATACTCACAAAGCTGAAAATCTGTCCATGGAGTTTTGGAAATCCCTTCTGTGTACGGCTCTCTGTAGGACGTGGAGGGGATCGTAGTGAGTGGACCACACAGCAGCTTTGGGAGCAAACTGTCCCTGCTCCAGAGTCTCTGAACCCTTGGGTGGGGCTCGGTAGTAAGACAACTGAAAAAAAAATGCATCAATTGGACCGGTGTTCCAAACTAACAATCCCGAGGACTTCCAAACTCTCATGTCACAGCATATTAAGATGTTATTTCCATTTACATAACACATCATAATTTGTCAAGTGGTTAAAATGAAAGAAGTGGACTTCTTACAGGAAAGGATACAGCTAAGTGTCAGTCCTAATATTATGTGTGTCATTGCCTATTCAGAATAAAGAGTGAGATAGCATATGCTATTTCATTCTGCTGCCTTATTTAAAAAAAAAAACACAGGAAAGCTCAAACTGCGATGGATGGACTCTTGTCAGTACTGATACATCCAATTTGCAAATCAGAAATTGGAAAACAACGATTAGAAAAATGTAGGAATGGAAGTGATTGCTGGATTCATCCAAGGCCCACCCAGAGCAGTCAAGTTTATGATGATGATGGTTATTATCGGTTGAAACTAAAATTAGTGTTTTATTGTGTATGTTATTATAGAGTTTCATCAAGTATTGTCCATCAAAAAATTTAACAAACCTCCTTGAGCACAGTTTCAAAGTTCCTCGTGTGTGCATTGCCCGACCTCTCTGGCATCAGCTCCAGCAGTTGGCTGTGCGTCTTGTCGCTGGTGGCCAGCAGTGTGGAGACCTCCAGTCTGGACTGTGTCAGCTCGTCGTGCGCCAGGTTGGTGCGGGAGCTGACTAGCGTGGCAAGGAGAGTCAGGAGACCCTCCACCATTGCGTCCTGCTCTTGTTCGCGGGCCACGCACATGTTGCCGAGACCGAGCCACTCGGAAACGCCAAAACTGAAATGACCACACAATATTATTTAAAGACATAATATGAAATCAATTGAAAGATTTCATAGAACACCAAACACCATACAAGCTGAGAACTTCATAGTATGTACTGTCTATAAATTTTTATTATAATATACTAAATGGAGTACTCCGTGCAAAAAGTGAGTCATGGAATATCACGTGTTTGACGTTTTGGTTGGCAACATATTGCAATTTTCCATACATTTCAACACATCCTAGATAACTGTTTTCTAAATCTTAATAAACAAAGTGTTTTTTTCAACAAATAAATCCGAAAACAATTCACATTAGTCGTTATTCTCTATAGAAAAACAATGTGGTCTGCCAACTAAAACGTCAAAAATCCCGTGGAAAAATGCCTCACTTCGATTCATACAAATTTGCTAACTACGACATCTAGTATATTATAATAAAAATCTATGGTACTGTCTATTCCATAAGGAATGATTTAAAAAATATGCATAATTCTAGTACAAATTGACAATTCAGAAAACTAACACATGAATGCTCTTTTAGAGGGAATCAACAAAATGTGTATTGTGTAAATGTAAAAAGTTTGAGAAATATTTAAGACAACCATTTGTAATGTTATTTTAAGCTTTGAATATTCACTATATCAGTGAGATTGAAAGCAATGAATGTTTAATATTTGTGTACTCTGATAAAGGATTAGTAATTTAGTGGTGTTTATTAAATGAATGAACTGCTAAGTCTAAGCAGGAATTAACAACTATGAACAGTGACACGCTAAATAATGCAGATTGTGCAAAGTATGTAAGTAATATAATATAGAAATACTTACGTGTTAATACATATATCGAGGAATTGATGAGTTGGTAGATGCGAGGCACAAACTTGAAGAAAATATATATCTATGTCAACCATTGAGTTACAGAAGTTGGCCTGAATGTATGTCATGGCTTGTCCCTTTATTTGAAGGCCGTTCCTCACCCAGATACCACTTAATATCTCATAGAATAAACTCTGCAACAAAAAGATCAGACTTATTAATTTACGGAAATAAAATTGACTAATAAAAGTTTTTCTCTTTCCTCCTTGGCCTCATGACTAAGAATGGCAGCTATGTACACTCAAATAACTCGAAAAAAGGTTCATGTAGGAAGGTCCTGGGCTAATTGTAAGATTTTAGTCATTTAGGATCCTGTAACAGACTTAAAATAGTCACTACATTGGGCCAGTGAGTGTCCTTTTGATTTACTAACCTCCATGCTACCCATTACACTGAACTTCTCAAGGTTTAAAAAGACCCTCCTGGCAATATGATCCAAAAATTGAAGTTAACTTATTAATTCTGTTGACGGATAATTCGTGGTGAAACTCCATTATATAGGTATAAATGAAAACACTAATTTGTTTAAGTTTCACTATTTAATTTAAAACTTTATATTCATCACACATATTTACCATACTGTTTTGTTTGCCAGTTTTCTTCATCAGTTCTTTCTGGCAATACTAATCCAACTGATAGAACTTTACAAAAAAAAAAAAAGATTGTGTACGTACCAATATTTAAATTATATTTATACTCTGTTCACATTCATTTTCGTGCACTCTGACGATGATCTTCAACAGATTGATACCGGTCAGTGCCAGTTTTAAATTAAATAGTGAAACTTAAACAAATTAGTGTTTTCATTTATATCTAGACAAAAATTGAAGGATAAGCTGTCATCTGTATTACAAAAGACGGATCATTTATCTGTAGTACATTTAATATAGACAATTTGGTGCAGTCTCTTTCAAAATATAAAACAATGATTATAAATGTTATCTGGTTAGACTGGATACTAGAATACACCTTCAGTGAATAATATAAACAAGATATGATCTTCCATCATTAAACAAACACAGCTATACAAATTGTTATCATTGTAAATGAAAAAAGTATGATTATATAATAGTGACCTGTACTCTGAGTGGATGCATCATCAGAAGCAGTAGTGTGTCCGTATCTGGTAGAAGTTCACCAACTGATACTCCCATATGACGCACAGCCTGACAGATGAACGCAGCGAGGTAACGATGGAGGGGAAAGTGGAATGATGCTCTCGTTACTTCACACTACACAAAACAGAATACCAATAATATTACTAACTTATAATGTTGGCTTATAAAATATATTTGTATTGATTGATTGTATGTAAAAAAATAGTAACATTGTCTAGAGCAGTGGTTGGTAGCTATCATAACTAACAATATTACAAGCAAATAAATGGTAATTATCACAACAAACATAGGCTAAATTGTATATCAAAAAAGCAAAAAATATTTTAACCAAACTCTCCTGCGGACCACCCCCGTGGCTCTCACAGACCACAGGTTGGGAAACACTGGTCTAGAGTTAGCTATTAATGAATGTATGTTAGATACAGTATAGTAAAATTGTAGAGATAACAAAGACTGCGTAAGAAATAACAATAAAATTGTTTAGATAATAAGGATTACATGTTGGATTATAGAAAAATTGTTTAGGCAATAATGCTAACATACTAGATAACAATAAAATTGTCTAGATAATAATGTTAAAACACTTTGAATAGCCGAAATATGACGCAGCCGATGGCGGAGAGAAGCATATGCCAATGCCAAACAAAAAGTATAGCACACTAGATAATAGTAAAATTATCTAGATAGTAGTAAAATTGTCTAGATAATAATGATAGCACACTAGATAATAGTAAAATTGTCTAGATAATAATGAAAGCACACTAGATAATAGTAAAATTGTCTAGATAATAATGATAGCACACTGGATAATAGTAAAATTGTCTAGATAATAAAATAGTTATCCCGATATAAACAAAAATGTATTAAATGTCTGGAAAATAATGAGCAGATATATGTATGTTATGTGGATATTTACAATATAATATGTAATATATGGATTTAGACTGACCCTCTGTATGTTTGGTGATGTGAAGCAGATGTCGTCGAGCCACGTCCTGAGATACCTTAGACAACAGTGTATGAGTTTCCTGGCTAATGGGGCATGCTCTGGTCCAGTCAGGTGACTTATGATGCTCCACATGGGATAGGCAGACGCCTCCAGTTCACAAGAGAAGGCTGCATAGTAAGACGACGGCTCAAACTCTACGTGACTTTCTAGCTCTCTGTCGTTTACATTCATACCTAAATGTAATTTAATAAACATTGTAGTTAATAAAAAAAAAACATTACAGTTGTATGACACAGTTTAAAGATATTTAATATCTTACTACAGTTGTTTTTGTAAGATTTGCGGCTCCAAGCCTTGGGACTGACAACGCTTAAAGAAAGAAGAACGAAGGGTGACATTGAGACATATTAAGTGTTAAACAATCATTATGACTGTCCTGAACTGCCGCATATATACACTCAAAATCAAAACGAGCACTTGCGTGGCCATAGCCTGAAGTTAAATAGAAGTGCGTTTGGTCAGAATCCGCATAAACACTTCCTGAGCAATAGAGTGGTGGATGCTTGAAACAGGCTGCCTCAGGATCTGGTTGCTGAGAGTGTTAACTCGTTTAAGAACAGACTGGATGTATTACAGTGAAACTGTGGACTCATTCAAGCACATCAGCTTTTTGCTGCCTGCTTGTCATCTCAATAATAATAATAAGAATATTTGCATATTTGTTTCTGGTACATCTTTTGTTTCTGGTCTTCTTTTGTAAATTTGGATTCACCACATTGATTTCTGAACCAGTATCAGAACTGACTGTTCCCTCATCAGTTGTGAATTAGCCCGATGAGGAAATATTCAGATATTTTACTATCTCATGGATTGATTTAGATTTATGCATCATCATCAGCAATGGCACTACAGCCCGGTGTGGGCCTTAGCCTCCTCAAAAAACTGCCTCCATCCCGCCCTGTCGACAGCAAGTCTCCTCCAATTTGTCCGATAGCTCTTATATCGCCCTCGATGTCGTTCAGCCATCTCATCCTAGGTCTCCCTCTACTTCTTCTTCCTTCAGGACAGGTGTCCAATACTTTACAGGATTTACACGATCTAATGTAATGTATTACAATGTAAAAAAAAGTCAAAAGTCTTACCCAGAAGTGAACACAACATCAGTGTTTACTTTGGGTATAAATAATGTATTATAAAAACAAATGTTTGTATAAATACCTTGAAGCATGGAGAGGAACTGAAACCACATATCAATGAGCGTGTCCTCCTTAAGAAAGACCAAAGCAACGCTCTTGTGTGAGAGAACATTGTTGAAGTCAGACACGAGGGGCCAGTAGCAATGTTCCTTCATAACACGACGTGCGCAGTCAATCACATGATGTCTGTTGTTTAACTCATCTATAACACACGACACACACATTATTACTCATGCACATATTGTCCCAGCATATCTAATCTTGCTAATCCTCCATGTTCCTGGGTTTCACTACGTGTGCCTGCAGGTGTATGTGTCTGGCTTCAATTAAGTATGAACATTCACAAATTACATGTGAGACAGTTTCTTCTTCCCGTTGACACAAAATCTGCATTGGGTTCTCTGAAAGCCCCATTATGTAAAGTCATTTTTTTAAACTTAATTGAACTATTACAATATCTGTTAATTAACCAAACTTTTCCAGCTATATAAACTTTGTTCCCCTCTTTGGTAAAGTAGAAGGACATATGGGTTATTGATACATAATTAGATAAAGATAGGATAATAAATAATAATTTTAGATAAAAAAGAATGTAAGAGATATTATAAATAACACATAGCAAGAGCCAATGGCGAACAAATTATGAAGAAAGAAGTACAAAATATCAATTGGTATGGAACAAAGGTAAAAGTCAACTGTGATACAACTACATATACCTCACCCAGCGAAAGATTGCGGCTGACATAACCAGTGCATAAACCAATTTTAGTGCAGAAAATACTCTAATTTGTATTAACCAATAAAATTAGTTGGCTTTCGACGTTGTGCAGTGAATTACGTGTCACTTTTTCCCTGACCTTAGCATCCATAGATTTTTAACAACGCTTTATAAAACTGTCACCCGCAATCTCTTGTTTGTCGAGTCCTACATATATGTTATTAAGTTGAAACAAAGAATCATAAGTCATATGATTTTCTCTGATGTGTACACTGTTGTGACGGTTTGTTAGTACATATGTAATAAATATAATGTTATTACCATGCAAGGTATTCCTGAGAAGTATCTTGTTCATCATCAACTTGAGTGATATGACCATGACATGAAGCAGTGAGAGCTGATCCACCATCCTGAGGGCGAGGGCCTCGTTGGAGAACAGCTGTACAGACATGTGCACCACACGGTTGCTCAGCATATCTGGATCTGCTGACAGTTCCAGGACCAGGGGGATGCGGGCGTAGTGCATCACAAACGTCCTTGTCAGATGTTCCTGCAAACACAACAATATTAGATAAAATCATTATAATACAGACAATCTCTCTCACTCTCTCTCTCTCAGAGAGAGCATAATGCCAAGTACTTAGTTGCATGATAAATAATAAACTTCTCCTCTGCTGGGAATCAAACCCATGATGCCGGCACAGAAGTCAAATGGCTAAATATTATGCCATGGCTAACAGCTCATGCCACAGATCATATTGTGTCACTACAATTTAACAGTTAGTAATACATTGGCAGCAACACTCAGGGAACTCGCATACTACAGCCTTTTTAATCTGTCGATGGTTTGGTCGGATTGGTTGGCACCTAATGGTTGTAATATGCGCACTTGCATACATCTTCATACTGAGCCCGACCAAACTAACGGCCGATTAAAAAGTCTGTAATGTACGAGTGTTCTAGGCTGCAATCACAATGAACGCCGAGTGCATTTAGAGATACTCTAAGCCGTTCAGAATAATCAGCCCCCCTAGACAACGTGTCATTTAGCTCAAGAAAAGATAACTGAATGTATGGAAGTGACAGTTGCCAGTCACGTGACAACTGTCACTTCCATACATTGAGTTATCATTTCTTGTTTCTTTTCTTGAGCTAAATGACACGTTGTCTAGGGGGGCAGAAACAGACACTCTGTTGCGTTCAGATTGAACGTCAAGTTCACGTTGCAAACGCTCTGTTGTCTATGTTATCTGTGGTAAGATGACTTCTATTTGTTTCTGTGGTGTCTATTATGTCAGTTGACATTATTTATGATGACAATATGCATTTACAAAGAGGATAATTCATAAAAATATCATTCAAAAGTTTGAAATAAAAGGTCAGAGAGCATTATTTACTCCACTGCCAAATTGTTGTCTTTCGATGAAAATATAACCTAACATTTAACATTTAAAATGCACGATGCTGTGTTCAGATTGAAACGCCGCTCGAAAGAGTTCAGTAAGATTGGTGTAAAAAACCACAATAATCTGCAACTTCTGGTACTTCTTACACTCGAAGTTGAGTGTTCTATCTGAACACAGACCTATGTAAGGTGAACCACAAATATAAGATAAAAATAATTAAGTATTGGATAGTATCTAATAATATATAAATGTGTATTACTTTATAATCTTGATCAGGCAGCATATTGAGGAGGAAACACACAACATTCTGGGGAAATTCATATTTGAATGTCCAGAATATAAACTCCTCTAGTAATGTTGTATGACTCATCTTCTTACCCAAGGCAGGCAGATGTTTGTACCTACAAAATTACATTACATATAATTTACAAACAAACAAGAATGGTATATTTGCATGATCAATTACAATTAAAGTAATGTAACAATATTAAGTAATAATAAAAATACAAAGATTGGTTATATTAAATACCTAGATGTAGAATAACTAAACATTTTATTTCGATATTTAAATAGTTTCATGTGTATTCAAAAAGAAACTGTAATAATTTATATGGAAGACAGACCAATAATCTATAGACATGACATAAGTAAATTTCTTTGTATGCATCAAATTATTTTGTCACCAAAATTTGATGGCAATTAATATAACATATTATAATATTTTTGGAATGGTTCACAATGAAAATTGAAACAATACTCAACTTTAATATCAAAAAGTATATGTTGTTAACAAAGGGTATTAAATTTTGAAAAGCAAATATTTTTACTGCTATATAAATTTGTAATTATAATATTCAATTTATATTTAAACATGCATATATTTGATATACACCCGTTCCATCTCACTTTGTGTTCCAATCCTCTGGCCTAAATTCGTAGCTTATATCAGCTCTGTATCCTTCCAATTAGCGCTTTTGTCCTGTTTCTATCGTAGTACGCTTTGACCATGATCTTGGAATTGGCAAGACTGGTTATTACATTGAAGCGAATGCCATCTGACCTTCGTAACTCTTAGAAAGGGGAACAGACAAATGGGATCATGGCAACACATAGCTAGTGATAATATAAATCCGCACATAGATTATTTGAAAATCCAGAGGTGCGTGCCCCGCCTAGATTCGAACCGTTGATCTCACACACGTGAGGCGACGACCTTACTGCTGGGCTATCAGTTCTGTGTATTCCTTACTATGTAATAAGGAGGTTTTTGAAATTCATATTAGGTTCTTTACATATTTAAATAACAAATAAATTGTCCATCTTACCAAATTACATGAAAATATTCCACAATGAAAGTATTTTGAAACTTGAAATAAATATAACGTAACCAAATAGTCTGTACTGACGGAGTGTTGGTTGAAGCACTTCTGAACAAATTGAGAAGTGTGTCTATAGAAGGCAGTGAGACACAAGAGATGCCTCTCCCAGTTATTTAGTAGTAACTACCTAATAATGTAATTATTGTAATAAGAAATATCAATATAATGTAATGTTACATACTCATTGGGTGGGTCCGGCGCCGGGAATGATTTAACAGCAACTTCATACATTAGGCGGGACTCTGCCATATACATTCCATATTCAGTCTCTGGGAACGGTGGCTCAACCATATTTCTGTACATCTGGAAATAAACACACTTTATTGAAATGTCTCTTTGGTAATATAATAATGGCTTCAAATAGAATTACACTACACACATATTACATTGAGTTACATATTAAATTCTGTAATTTAAGAGTTTTGAATTAACTGCAAAGGTGGTAATTAATTGATATAATTAAAAAATAAATAAGAACATAATTACATCCCCAACAAATGATAGCAGTCAATGCCATCAAATATGAGTGTTTCCTGTAATTTTTTTTTAGCTATGGCTTTAGATTATAAAATAATTTAACTCTAAAATTAGCCAAATTATATTTGTTTTAAGAAAAATTCTCTTAAATATCCAACAGGACATCTGAATGCAAAATGATTTGCTACATAATATTTAACTTAAATATCCAACAGGACATCTGAATGCAAAATGATTTGCTACATAATATTTAACTTAAATATCCAACAGGACATCTGAATGCAAAATGATTTGCTACATAATATTTAACTTAAATATCCAACAGGACATCTGAATGCAAAATGATTTGCTACATAATATTTAACCCTAAACACCTGATCTCGATTTCCTCTTCTTGTTCCTACCAAATCCTTTTTTTTGCTATGAGGTTTTTTTTTATTTATCTTCGTGTTATGTATATTTTCTTTGTTCTTTTGTAGATTTCATTTTTTTTGTTGATGTAAATGTAATAATTCCGTCACTCTGTAATCTGGTTGGTTGGAAGAAATTGCCTAATGGCAATAAGCCCGCCAGTGTGCATTATTATATTTGTTTATATTATGTATGTACAATAAGTTAAATAAATAAATATTTTGGCATTGAATGAATATTGATATTAGAGAATTTTAGTAAATCAATTATTGTTCTACTCCAATTGGTCTGTATCGAATATTGAATTCTTATTAGATCAATATGTTACTTACTATATATGTGTTCATTAAATAATAAATAATTGTTAAATAAGCATGCTTTAAATTATGACAAATTAATATCACAAAACTGGAAAATCAAGACACCTACAGGACTGTCATTGGCTGGTTTACGTGATCACTTTAAGCACTTGCGCAACATTCACCAATTATGCCTTATTGTTGAATTCCCTTATCAATCCAATTTTTGAAAAGTTCAAAAGGCTTGGTAAAAGAAGTGCCTATGTGAATAGTAATTTATATTGACATAGGCACTTCTTTTACCAAGCCACAGATATATTTATCATCAATATTTTTTTGTTTGAAAATAAGCTGAAAATACCACAGCCATATATGAAAGTGATGCAGAAACTTCTTTCTTTCTAACACCATGTATTGAGAAATTGGTTCGTAAACAGGGTTCGTAGAGGGAAAACAAAGTATGGGTCGGAAAAGAATATTGGGAATTGGTTCGGGATTCCGAATACTACATCATTGATTAGGTTGGCACATAATCGGGATGAGTTTGGTGTGATGGTCGCCAACCTCCGCTAGAAGCAACACAGGAAGAAGAAGAAGAAACAATGAAAGCAAACGATCTAAATATATGAGCTGAAAATGCCTCAGCATATGTATAATATTTCTCAAAATAAATAAATATTTATATATATATATATATATATATATATATATATATATATATATATATATATATATATATATATATATATATATATATATATATATATATATATATATATATATATATATATATATATATATATATATATATATATATATATATATATATATATATATATATATATATATATATATATCCCGCAATACTTGTTGCGTCACCTATGTGAAATTCGTATAGGGTTGTTGCGTCCACCAACTTTTCGCGTCCGGTATACGGACGCAAGATAATTTTCACGCCAAAAACTACCATTCTGTTGCTTATACCATAGAGAATCAACTGGCAAAAATTTACATGGAAGCAAAAAAAATATCAAAATATCTTGAAATGAATATTATTAGTTCAACCATTGGCCGCACGGAGATTTATTCAGTGTATATTTTGAAGGTGTATATTTTTACTAAGCCACCGATCGTTTTGCATCCGCGGCAAAATATTACATGTTGACCTTGGCCGCACGGAGATTTGTTCGGAGTATATTTTGAAGGTGATTTATATATATGGCTCCGATCGTCTTGCGTCCGCGCTCAATACTCTTCAACCATGTCTCTGTGACCTTCGCGATAAAATGAATACAATTCAACGCATTTTAAATATTGCCTTGAAAAAGCGCGTACCTACTTACTTTTATTTTTACGACTTCATACAACTGTCGATATATGTATGTATTGATACCTACTCTCTCTCGTGCGCGTACCTACTTACTTTCAGTTTTACAAAGTTCATACTAGGTATATGTTGATTTGATTATTGTTACTTTCTCATGCGCGTACCTACTTACTTTTATTTTTACATCGTTCATAAAACTATCAATTTGTTTATTGTTACTCTGATGCGCGTACCTACTTACTTACTATTGCAATGTTAATATTTTTTATAGAAAATTTCCATATATCTCAGAAACCATAAAAGCTAGAACACTGAAAATTGGAATCAACATAGACATATACAAAATCTAAAATGAGTTTTTTCAAAAAAATTCCAGGGTTTCTCAAACATTTTTTGTAAAGAAAAATATTTTTTTATGATAAATTTATGAGTTTAACTGCCTATGTTTCCATTTTTTTGAATATCGAAAAAAACCGAAAAACCCCAACTAGATAATTTAATTTTCCAACTGTCGATTCGTTTATGAGAATTCAATTCTCTGAATGAATCGTCCTTATTAAGCCAAGATGCGTGTACGAAAGAACATTTTTTATGGCGTAGTGGACTTTTTGCATGCTAATAACATCAACTAGAGGCCTCGCAGCATATATGTTCCATTACATGGATTTACTCAGAATACGGAGTAGAACATTTTATGTGAGTTTTGTGTGTCTGTGTGTCCGTCCCCTCTTATAACTTTTGATCGGCTCAATTTACAGAGCCCAAAATTTCAGAATATATAAAAAGTTATAGGCCTACAAAACTTTTATACTTAGAATTTTGAATTTTTGTTTCAGTCAGGGGTTATAAACTTTTGAAATTTTGGTATATTTTTCCATATATCTCAGAAACCATAAAAGCTAGAACGCTGAAAATTGGTATAAATATAGACAAACACAAAATATTAAATGAGTATTAAAAAAAAAATCCAGGGTTTCTCAAACATTTTTTAATAAGAAAAATATTTTTTTATGAAAAATTTATGAGTTTAACTGCCTATATTTCCAAATTTTTTTAAAAACATTGAACAAACCGTAACACCCCAACTAGATAATTTTATTTTCTATAAAAAATATAACCATTGTATTAGCACATCTCAAATTCTTTTTAACAATTTTTATAAAAATTGAATTTAGTGACGACATTCCTTCATACAATTTGTATGGCAGTCGCCTACACACAATATCTAAGAAGACTTAATTGTTTGATACTAATCTCCAAACATACATACATACCATCATGCTGTTTTCATATTCTGGGTAGGATCAAAGGACTGACATCCATACTATCCTATCTTGACATACATATATAATTTAACTGTCACAATCCTTTTCCCATCCTTTTTTTTCTCTTCCCTTCCTTTCCCGTCACAGGCAAACATACATCTTAGTTATATTTAAATTAATGATGTTTAAAATGTTTCATATTTAATATCTGTGGACATATGTAATTGGTCTGTTTATTTTTATTTTATAGTGTATTATACTATTTTAGTATTTTAAGACTGTATTTGTCCCTAAATAAATAAATAAATAAATAAATACCTAGATAATAAAAAATAGTCGAGGTTTCAATCGTATGTTAATATTGGTTTTCGTTCAGTGTTTTATTTTCTAAGTATGTATATCTGTTGATTAAAAAATTAACTTAACATATTGATATTAATTATCTTTCAGTGTTACAGTTATTTAATAAATAAATTGTCGTCTATCATTATTTAGAATATGATATTGAATAGTACACAACATTCATTTCGAAATGATTGTTGAATACCTACTATTATTGTTTAATTATTATATTTTTAGTACCTTATGTAAATAAATAAAAAATTAACAAACTCATTCATTTTATTGTTAATCATTGGTATCATACTGTACACTTTCATGGATCGATCCTCACTGCGTTCCACACAATGTGGGGTAACCATCGGCAGGTGAACGGGTGTGCATTATCCTATAAAAAAGCATGCCATGCGCATTTTTGTCGTCACACCGGCATCTTTATTAATATATATTTTTTTTTAAATATAAAAAATGAATATGTCCTTGTTAAACAAGTACATATACATCTTCCTACGTTCCCTAAAAAAATCAAATAAATGCATGTGCTATAGGTAAACGAAATCGGTCGAGACAGGATTCGAACTCGCGACCACTGGATTACCAGCCCAGCGCGCTAGCCGCTCTGCCATCGACCCATCCATCCATTAAATTAATATAAATGATATGAGAATATTTTAAAGCTTGGTGACTGTTTATTTTCGATGTCACTAAATGTTTATTAAGGGTCATTTCATTTACTCCGTATATTATTTAAATCATTGGTTTTCAGTGAATTTTTGAGGAGTGAGTATAATTACTTTACCTTTTTTCAAACCATAGATTGGCCGCGTCCCGGCTTAAATAGAAATTCGTTAGTGGTAAACATAATTTCTACATTTCCGTAAAAGGGATTTAGGCTTGTATTATAGACTTCCCGTTTGTCACGCAGATCAGATAACACATTGATTAGCGATCGTATTACTTAACTCTTGTTACACATTCTCTTTCGAACTCACCACAGTATCGTGTATTTGCGAAGAAAATAAATAATAATGATACTTTCGAATATTTGTATTATTGCATATGCGCAAACATTGGATTTTTTTCTGTCGGGAGTCAATGATATTTAAGCCCTGTAGGTGCCTTGATTTCCCGGTTCTCCTACAATAAATATTCCAACTTCGTCTCTATTGAGATAATTAAAAATCTGTTAATGATACTTTCAACAAAATTTAAAAATATTACAAACCCGGCAGATGTTGTACTAACTGTGTATAATGGTTGATGTTTATGTAATCCAACTGTCGATTTGTTTAAGAAAATTTATTTATCTAAACATATCGACAGTACTAAGCCAAGATGCGCGTATTAGGAACATTTTGTATACCTACCATAGTGGACTTATTGCATGCAAAAAACACAAACTTAGAGGCTTCGCAGCAAATATCATATTCTATATAATGTCGTCCATCATACCATCATGCTGTTTTCATATTCTGGTTAGAAAAAAGAACTGACCTCCATACTGTCCTATCTTGACATACATACCTACATCTGTTGTATAGAAAACAAAATATCTTAAAATATTCAATAATTTGGATTTATGGGTTTATAGTTTGGTACTTATTCTTCAACTAACATACTATCGTTATCGATAGTTGGATCTCATGTATTACATGCAACTAGTTTCTTATTGTTTTTTTGCGTTTATCTTAATTACATATTTCAACTGTCGATTTGTTTAAGAGACCTTTGTTCTCTTAACATATCGACAATGTTTCAAGCCAGGATACGCGAGAATTGTATGCAGGGTCTACTTTTTTCACGGCTTTTCCAAGTCATAAAACACCAACATAGTGGCTTCACAGAACTCAGAATTCGGAGTAAAATATTTCGTGTGAGTTTTGTGTGCGTATGCGTGTGCTTGTGCGTGCGTGCGTGCGTGCATGCGTGCGTGCGTGCGTGCGTGCATGCGTGCGTGCGTGCGTGCGTGCATGTGTGTGTGTGTGTGTGAGGGTGTGTGTGTGTGTGTGTGTGTGTGTGTCCGTCTCCCCTTATAACTTTTGATCTGCTCAATTTACAGAGCCCAAAACTTCAGAATACATAAATAGTTATAGGCCTACAAAACTTTTATACTCAGAATTTTGAATTTTTGTTTCAGTCAGGGGTTATAAACTTTTGAATTTTTACTTTATTTTTCCATATATCTCAGAAACCATAAAAGCTTGAACGCTGAAAATTGGTACGAACATAGACAAATACAAAATCTCAAACGAGTTTTTTCAAAAAAATTCCAGAGTTTCTCAAACATTTTTTATTAAGAAAAACATTTTTTTAAATTTATGTGTTTAACTGCCTATATTTCCTTAGTTTTTAATAATATCGAAAAAAACCGAAACAATCCAAATAGATAATTTAATTTTCTATAAAACATAGTAACATTGTAGTAGTACATCTCAAATTTACATAAATTGAATTTAGTGACGACATTGCTTCATACGATTTCTATGGCAGTCGCCTATACACAATATTATAATATATTATGTAGGTATCTACATTCATGTTTATAAATTTATTTAAAATTATTTCTCACGTAACTCTTGCTTATCGGGGCTGGAAACACTAGGTAAATAAATTAGATGAAATTGTCGAATAGCAATGAAATGGCCACATGCACAGGGTGCAAGGAAGTATTTATTATTATTTTTAAATTTTATATATATTTTTTCAATGGCGAGCCTTTGAATTTTGTTTTATTTTATAATTTATTTTGAAAGAAATAATGTTTGGGTACATATTAAATTTATATGATGTACCTAGTACGTAAGTACTTCATCTAATAAATAGTGACATTAAACAAAGTAGGTACCTATGTAGTGTGTTTTATATAATATTTAAATAATGAATTTCCCCAACATTTTTTAACACAAAATTATCTTTTGACTAAATATATCACAACAAAAAAATCAAATAAAAACTTTTGTTATTTGTATAATATACGAGTACTTCAAAATATATAAAAGATTCATAAAATCCTAGATGTTATACTCCCGGTTGATATCTATATGAAAATTTAAAAAAAAGTTCAACGCTCTTAAATTTGTGCATGCCTTTCGATTACACGATTGTATAAAACTCTACGATAGAGGAGATCAAATGTTTGTTGGTGTAACATCGTTCAAAAAATATTGAGATGGTCTTATGTTATAATAATGTAGTTTTCTTCAAAACTGCGTATAAAAACACCGTCGGACTCAACAGTAAGCTGTCAATAAATTGAACAATAATTCACAATATGTTTCTAAACATCGTAGGTATTTAAAAAAACATAGTTGTTAAATTGATAATATCAGTCCATCGACATTGAAATAAACATCCCTATAATATAGAACGAGCAATTTAATTGATATATTTTTTTTAATATCCTTATTGATATTACAAAAGATGTTTTTAATTTTACTCTGACACTAATGAACATTCGGACAAACTTCACCATCACACCACAGATGTTTGTCATAACATTGTACGTAAGTTAATGTAAAATAATCCTTACAAATAATAAGTAAAATGTTGTTAGTACGCATGTTGATGTTAACTCATTATGGACAGTATTTATGTCTTCAATACGCATGTCTGGAGCAAAGCACGGACCGGGACAGTGTTCTGTCCTTTTCTAACACATACCAATGAAGCGCTATCTGTGTCGCTCACAATCACGGATCGGCAAAATTTCGTATTACTATGAGATAATATGTAGAAAAATTACGTTCATATAAATTATGCACACAATCCTATAATATACGAATTTTGGCGCTATATACAAACACGCATCTACTAACAAAGTTACTAGGTACCATTATAACGTATTTTGGCAAGTGTTTTGAATAAGTTTTTTGGATTTTATTTATTTATTTATTTATTTTTATTTATTTCTATCCAAAAACATAGAGTAGATATAAGATACAAAATAATTAAAGGTATTATAAGCTTATTCATACATAGTAGACATACAAAGTAAATATAAGTTATTTCATTTCAATAAATATGATTTCATTATTTCACCATTGCTTACATAGTTAAAGCTATCCTTTTTGTTTGTATCTTTGTTACTAGCCCCCTCACTAGGCATAGCCTGTGCTAAGGTGAGCTAGTTTTATATTATTGTCTATTGCGTTGTTTATTTATAGATACGTTTACATATAATATAAGTAAATGTACATACATACGCTACGCATTCAAGCGTATTCATCCTTCTTTCTCTCTTTCCAAACACAATATTTCATTATGAGTCATTAACACACAGCAAAAATTGTAAAAATAAAATAATTGTTGAAAAAATTGATTGATTTAGAGACAAAAAAAAACAACAAAAGTACTTATTTTTCACTTTTTTCAATTGTCTATTCTGTTGTTTGTAATAGTGCATTTACATTTTATTAGGTAGAATTATTTCCTTCAGGATTTTTTCATCTATTTCATAAACCCATCTTAGTGATAGTTTTTTAAATTCTTTTGCATTTTTAATGGTTTTAATATTTGTTGGTAAACTATTGAAGAGTTTTGTTGAAAAGTATCGTACGCTACGTTGTCCAAAAGTTGTTTTTATGTATGGTATATTTAAGGTATTTGTTGTACTTAACCTAGTGTGTTTATATTGTTGTGAGCTAGTATATTGGTCTTCTCTTTTTAGCTTGTATAATAGCAGATTTTTTGCATATATTTTTGTAATTGTTGGAACTTTGAATTTAGTGAAAATCTCTTCAGTATTCGTTCGAATAGGTACCTTAAGTATAACTTTTATGATAGCTTTTTGGGCTATATCTATTTTCTTTATTATTGTTGGCGTTGCACTTCCCCATCCAATAATTCCATATTCCATTATTGAATGACAAAGAGCATAGTATATATTTTTCAAATGTTTTAGGTCAATAACATTTCTGATTGATTTAAAGAAGTATATAAATCTGTTCATTTTATTTGTCATACAGTCAATGTGGCAGTCCCATCTCAAGTTTTCATCAAATATAACTCCTAGATATTTCATGCTCTCTGTTCGTTCAATGATCGGGCAGCTACATGTTGGTTGATCACTTAAGTTTTCGGTACAGTAATCATGAATTCTTAGTTTATGTTCGTCACTAGGTTTATTTCGGGAGGTTATGCTGTATGCAATGTATTTTGTTTTGTTTGTATTTAGTGCCAGAGAGTTCCTGTCAAGCCATTTTTTTACATGGGTTAATTCAGTTTCAGCGACTTTGTATAGTTTATTCCAAGTTTTTTCGTAATAGATGAAAACTGTGTCATCAGCATAACTGATGACATGTCCTTTTGTGGGTAGGTTGCCCAGGTCATTCATATATATAAGAAACAGTATAGGTCCTAACACACTTCCCTGAGGCACACCACAGTTAATTGTTAGGTTTTCACTTATGTGACTTCCCACTTTTACACACTGATTTCGGCCTGTCATGTAGTCTTTGAGTATTTTTAGGGATATAATATATATTTATTAATTTTAGAAGGCAGTGTAGTGCACTTATGTACACACTAAGAAATCGCCTGTGTACAGAAGGCGTAGTAATAAAGCTAGAACAAATGGACGTGAAAACTATATAAAATATACGAAATATATAAAATATCGAAAAATATACACATGGACGCAAGTATGATGTCAATTATGCATAGGAAAGTTTTTAATATACACCGGAAGTAGTAATAAAGATAGAAAAATGGACGTGAAAACTATATGAAGAAATATATAAAATATACAAAAAATATACACCGGACGCAGTAATAAAGATAAAAAAATGGACGTGAAAACTATAGGAAGATATTTGTAAAATATACAAAAAATATACACATGGACGCAAGTATGAAAATGACGTGTCAAACGTACCAAAATAGGATAAAACTGAATATTTATATTTTTCAATTTACAAGAAAAACCTTATGGCTACAATGATTGTGAGCAACAAATAGCTCTAAATTCACTGACATAAACCTAAAATAATAAGTAGAAGTGGTGGACGCCGATCTGTCGGATATTTGGCGGACGCAAAAAATGTAGTGGGATCTATATATATATATATATATATATATATATATATATATATATATATATATATATATATATATATATATATATATATATATATATATATATATATATATATATATATATATATATATATATATATATATATATATATATATATATATATATATATATATATATATATATATATATATATATATATATATATATATATATATATCGGGTCGGGATTTTTTCAAATCGACGTATCATGTACACCTCTCCGTGAAGCCTGAAATACAACATATATGCCAACATAATTATTTTGGTTTGTATCAAAGATTAAATTGTGGTTATGGTTTACCTGAGGGTTGATAAGTGCCTTGGTCATTGCTTTTCTCATTAGTTCTCCCATATTGTTGAATTCCATCAACATTGACACATAACCTTCACACTCTTGTACGGCACGACGATATGTGTCAGAGTTTGAATCTGCTCCCCAACTGCTGACAAAACAACAATCATTATTAATTTATACATCTTTTAGTTAACTTCACCTACATATGCTATGGAATTATATCTCAATATACAACAGCTGGGGGGCAAGTCTGGTCGAACCGGCGAAATCAAAACCCTCACGATTACCCATATCATGGATATAATTATTGTATGGAGTTCTATATCTATAGATGTCATAGAACTCCATATGATAATTATATCCATGATATGGGTAATTACGAAGGTTTTGATTTCGCCGGTTTGACCAGACTTATCCCCCCTGATGGCTAAACATTCTACTTCTTTCATTTTTATCGTTCCTTATAGAAACGATAAAAATGAAAAATCAACGAAGTCAGATATTTGTAATAAGTATGGAATAAATATGGAACATTTTATAAGTATCAAGTAGGTACCTACCTATACCAAAGTTTTATAAATTTGAATTTGATTCATAACAAAAGTTTTAGTAGATTGGTTTATTTGAAAATTGTATTCTGTGTCCCCATGGCAACATGTAAACTCCGGGTCAGTGAGAAAACGACTGCTTGTGTTAACCAGAGGTGGTCTGAGGAAAGCACATGCTCCGTTGCCAAACATACATGGCCAAAATATGATCTCAGAAGAACCAGAAAAATACTCTCGCTCAGAAGAGACTCACTTGCCAAAGTCATATCAGTATTATTATTATACCATTACTGCAGAGCATGCCAGGACGAGGAGGAGGAGGAATTAGGAGAAGCTCCTTCAGAAGTTTCTTCTATGATGATCTGATGGACATAGCGTCGGCCGTCATCGGAGATATTCATTAGCCACTCAGGCTGGTTCAAGGGGGATAAGTGAGAGGTTGGACAGCCCCATTTGTGGTATCACAAAGAGCCAATTGGCCTTAGTGTGTTCTACTTAAGAACTGCCACCCGCAAAAGAAAAACGGAAACGAAATCTAATAATAGGTACGTCGAATATTTAAATACTTTTTGTTCCCGGTAGATTCTGTTAGTTCGATCTATTTGTTCATATATAAAATGACAAATTTCTACATTTTATAAATACAAAAAACATCAAAATGAAATAAAATAATCCAACGTTTTTCACTCAAACGCTAAGTTATACTTGCAAATATGTAATTTGTGTAAAACGCACTTCTGAAATTGAAAGAAACAAATATTTGCTTACGAAAAAGTACACATTTTAATGTTTCATTCATGACAAATTTTGTAAGAAAATTTATGTAAAAATGAAAAATAATAATGTGATAAAACATTAAAAAGTCTATTTTTAATTTGCCTGGGTTACTCACTGGTCGCAAAAGAAGCGATATGCAGTATTACGAAATATTTATTATTATATTTCCAATAGTATAACGAAATGATAGATTTATATTATATAAGTACATAAATATTACATCAACTACTGATAAAAACAATAAAACATTTCATGGAAATGCTTTTATTATATTTATATTAAGTATTGTTACTGTTCAATTGTTTATTTTACATACTTGCCGACTATATAATGTTATTTAACTTTTGCAAGTATGAATAGTATGTATAGACTTATGTTATAGAATCTTTTAAGATACACTTGAAGAGCTCTTAATTTAAAAAGGCAGTTGTATATTTAAATACCTATTTTCTCTGAAGTGTTGCAGAAGTCTCAGTATAACTCTTGGCATCATAGCTTCAGCAACACACATGAGATCTGCTGGGGCGGGACTCTTGTTGGCGCAGTTGTTGATACCGTGATTACTGCAGAAACTGAAATTAAATACACAAATTTATAATTATGTATATTCAAACTATATAGCTATGGGGAATGTATCACCAAACACCAGGTTAATTATTTACCATTTCTCTTATTAGATACAAAATTATAAAACGTCATTAGTTTAATATTCGTAAATAATATATATTTTTATTTAAACTGTTGCTAAAGTGTAATACTTTAACCACAACTAACCATCACTTTCAATGTCATATTATACCAAACACCAAATAATTCATGCCCCGTACTATCATATGGTTCCGAATGCTGAGTATTGAGTAAAAAACATGAATTGTTTCAACGAGTATTTGATAGGAAAATACTCAGGAAGATAATCGAACCTGTGCAGGTTAAGGGAGTTTGGAGGATACGACACAACGACGAGATCTACAGTATTTATAAAACCAACATTATAAGGGTAGTAAAAATATGGAGGCTTCAATGGGCAGGATAGGTTAAGGAATGAGCAATGAAAGTGTGCCAAAGAGGATCTTGCACACAAAGCTCCAAGGCATATGAAACATCGGCTGGCGCGCAGCGGGATGTAGACGCTGTTGTGTAAGGGATTGGAGATATACATGCCACGATAGAGGGAGATGGGGAAGAATGTCAGAGGAGGTCAAGGCTCGCAACGGGCAGTGGAGCTATTGAAGATGATGAAATCATTTAATTACTTCTTATGTGTGTGATCTACTTTCACAAAATTCATTATTCAGTTCAGTTGTTAATTATTATCGTATTCAATTGCTGTCTCTGCTGTCAAAAATGGAGTAGTCCCTCTCTATTCCTATACATCTCAGCTTTGACCTGTCAACAATTCTCCTACTAATGGGTTTCGTAGAGAACAGTCTTCTAAGTGGATTTCAAGCATCAATTCTTCCTATGTGACCTGGCCACTGAAGGCGGCAATTGTTGCATGTTTTGAGACTTTTGTAAAAAACAAAGATGCTTTGGTGTCGCAATAGTGAATACTCCACAGAGAATGAATTCAAAATAAAAATATTGATTTTCTTTAATGATACATTAAAATTAGATTATTTACTTGTGGCGCAACCGCCGATTGCGCCGCGTAGCTGAGTTACACCGGCAGGCGCCATCTTGCCCTGCGCCGTATTCACAGCCCGTCTCCTATTTAAGGGGAAGCACAGCGCGCCCAGACCATTCCGCTTATCCAGATCTCGAAGCTAGGCATCACGCTGCCCGACCGCTCGTCGTCGTTCAAATCGTCCGAGTTTCAAATTTACATTTATATTCATTAAATAATAACTCGACATTTCTGTACCAAGTCATATTAGTAAGCACCAATTGTAATCATCAACTTGATAAATAAAAGAGTAAGTTCAATTTCCTGTTATATCTTTCAATCTGTCAACCATTCCTACCTGAGTAATATTTGATAATAATATTTAATCTATTGTATACGGTATCGCAGTTGCTTGGTCGATAAATCTGTGGCTCAGCTGTCGGGACTCTCCGAACAGACGGCCTCCAGGTTCGAACCAAGCGGTTGAGATATCATTTGGGTTGTATGTAGCTGAAGGCGGACAAACAGGTAATACCTACACGTCCAACTGACCGACCTTACCACCTCAATTACAGGCGTGTATATCAGTTCCGGCTGGTATGCAATCGCTTCTAACCAAGTGACCACTCTGGCACTTTAGTAAGCTCTACATACTACAAATACCTTTTTTAACCCCAAATACTTATGTTGAAACATTCGCTGTAATACAAGTCCCAATTATTCTTATACTTTCATTCTTTTGAAATATTAGCATGGTCATGTCAGCATTTTATAATATTCTTTGGATCTGTTCCTGTAACTCCTGTAGGTACATAAGTTTTCTTTTTCTTTTATGTAATCCTTTGGGTCTGTTTAAAGAGGTCTGCTCTGAAGTCTGATGCTGACCATACCAGTCCCTCTTCTGCTACTACTCCATCGGATGATAACATCAACCATACATATTTCCCTTATTCTGGTATTCCTCACTCAGTCTCCCAAGGTTTTGCCTGATATCATTCTCAGTGTCTCTGATAAAGGTATATAAGTGAATAAATATAAAATAGTATGTACCCATCTTCCTTCATGACGGATGTGTCTCCGCAGTCACAGGCTCCACCCGCCTGCGACAGGAACATGTTGAAGTCGTGCGTTGAATGGTCCCCCCTCCTGAAGCAGTCCCTGCAGATGCTCATGCAGGGTGATATGCCGCAGGTGCGACACCTGTAAGCCACAACATGGGGGATCCACACGAGACCGCACTTGGCGTGGTTGTCATAACTGCGAACTGCAACAAGCACAATAAAAAAGTACATTATTAATAAAATAATTATATGTTGCTGACAGAATATAATATGATCAATTAAGTCAATATTGGAACGTCGCAGAATTACATAAATAAAATCACAAAAGATGGTCACAAAATAGTTGAATAATGGAAGAAAATTTAAATATCGCATTGATATTTTCAGGTGATTGATTAGTTACTCATTATTCCAATATATAGAACTTTCAAATATATAGAACTTTCAAAATTTGCATTGATAAGGGAACTCAATAAGAAGGCATAATTGGTGAACGTTGCGCAAGCGCATAAAGTGATCACGTAAACCAGCCGGTGACAGGTCGTAAGCCCTGTAGGTGCCTCGAGTTCCTGGTTTTTTCATAATATTCCAACTTTGTTAAAAACGATGTTAAAAATTTTGTCAAAAAAAATAATATTAACAATGAACAAATTAACACATATAATTCTTTCCAACTTAATAATTGCAAACCTAATAATGCATAGTAAGATATTATTTCATGAGGTCTTTGATTCCGCCGTTTGACCTGACTTGCCTCCCAGGTAAGAATGAGAGATTAGGACTAGATATAATATTTTAACAATAACAACCACCCATCCCTTTTACTTTGTCTAATTTGTATTCAATGTAATACTATATAAGAAAAATCTTCTCCAGTTAAAAGACCTTCACCAGGCGAAACGGACGTCCTGAATCGTAATAAAATAATTGTAGAAAAAAAAACAGAGTTTAATTATTATACTGGAAGAATGTTTATAAAAATATTAAATAGATTAGGCAGTGAAAAAAAAACAGGTTAAAATGTATGGAGTTTTATCCTCTCTGCCAACCCTAAATTTTAAAATCATTCGATATCATGTATACATAACTTATAAATCACGTGATTCGTGTAAAACAACATAAACGAAATAAATAGGTATCAGTAATCAATGAAAATTAGAGATATGTACCTACCTATTTAAAAAACGAATAGGCATAAAAAATTCGGAATATTTATATGAATGAAAAAATAAAAACATTCTAAACTTAGATTATATATGATACAGATACCTAGTCAGCGCAAAGAATGTATGCCAACTAAAACTACGCTGAAACAGACAAATTTCACTCGCCCGGCCGTATACGTACACCTACTTAAAATACGTAGACCAACCGATCTACCTCCTCACACATACATGTAAAAAAAAACTTGGCATACATTTGAATTTGAAATTTGTACTACACGCGGTTTCTGTACATTATAATTCTATGATTCGAAAGATAATAAAACAATAAAAAATTTAGAAAACATAGAATTATATATCATATAAAATAATCTTCGGTAGAAAATAAAAAAATATGTATAATTTTCGCCAAATAACTTGAACGAGGTTCCGGTTGCGCAGAGCGCAAATTTGTGTCTTTTTTCTTCGTTGGTTTACGTGCAAATCGTCCCCTTTCTCGGCTATAAGTCCAAGATGTTTGGCTACAACTACCATAAAATGATCTTTTGATATGTCAAGTATCTGGACGAGTGAATTATTCTTGATCAGCTCGATAGGTGACAGGCGGGGATACTGACCACTATACTACCGAGGAAAATGGGCCTAGGTTGCGGCTCTAAGGGCCTAGGCAGTAAAGGCGGGGGTGGGCGGCCGACGCTGTTGTGCCCTCGTCAATTCTGTACTTAGAGAAGAGCAGGACGAACGCCTCTAGTCTCGCTCGGCAGTGACTCGTCAACTGTGGCGAATGTTGTATGGTCCGGGCACACCGCCGGCGCAGACGTCGGGTCAGACATCCTGTGTTGACATCTGTGACGTCAAATCTGACAGGTGATGATTGCGTCGGATGCCCCCGGTGTTAGCCCGCCAAGCTTTCGGACGCCAACACGAGGACCGAGGGGTGCGGGGGCAAGCCCTTCCGTTCGATCGGTTGTGCTAGGGGCTTGCCCCGGCTGCCGATCTTGAGCGGTTGCCCCGCCGTTTGAGGTTGGATTCTCGGGGGCAGTGGTTGAACCCGATGGATGGTGGATATTTTGTGTTTGTCCGATGTTGCGGCTTCGTCCGGTGGCGAACAGGGCCAATGGGCTCTATAGCGTCGCCGGCGTGGAAGTGGATCGCGATCTCCCTCGAGCTCGATAGGTGCGGTTGTTGCATTTTATTTTGATATATTAAATAATGAACAATTGATGCATTTGTTTGTAAATTATTTTGAGGAAGTGCGTTATGTTGGTAGTGCTTAAACAATATTAATATCACAAGTAAGTCGGTCGGCGCCGTATTTAAAAAAAAATGAAAATTGACGATATTCAAACTTGAGGAACTTGACTTGAAGAATACAGTACTTGAGGAATTAATATTACCCTAACAAAACATCGTATCAAAATAATAATTGTATTATTTAAATAAAAAAACGTATAAAAGTATCTATGCTGTGAGGCAATAGTGCTTTCTATTATCCTAGTTTTCGGATGTCTCGGGAGCCCGTAAGAACCGGACAACAATAGCATCCGATGGGAGGTTCACCACCCATTAATATTGATGTTGTGCCTTTTTACGTGAGACGAGACTGGTGTATGGGCATACACGCACGTGTGTAATGCACGCCCGCACACCTGTCGCTGGTTACCCCACATTGAGGAGGGGGAAGGGGGGGGGGGGATATGCCGTGATGGTATGTATGAATGTATGTATGTAAAATGTAATAATGCGCGCACCGCTCGCGCCATACTTGGCTAATTAGAGATTATGTAGTATGTACTTATATTGTGAAGGAAGGTAGATGTTGGATTGTTGTATGTATAATAAATAATATACCTAATGCAGTTATTTCATACAAATATGCACCCACGGGCATCTAATTAGACCATACATACACTTGCCACTGCACCTAGTATTAAATTATACCTACCAACCAATGCAGGGTTGACACTAGACTTGTCCTGTGTACCTAGGTACATAAAATAAACCATTACCAACTTATTTATAACTGGGAAGTCCGGTACTATTGAAGTATGTAGGTACTCGCTGGTGCCGTGCAATTGTAATCGGCACACCCGCTGTATTCCAGCTATTTAAGGACCTTGTATACCCTGGGTATATGGATGTACGCAAAATGCACACTATATTATTACCTTCTAATGTATGGAACACGAAAAAAAATGTATTTAACCAAATCTGTGACATACAAATTATTTTCGTGAAGAAAAGGTAAAACTTAGAGGATTTTTTTAAAAGCAAGAATCGTAATTAAAAAAGGAAGAAAAAAGGCTGTCGGTAGATTTTCATATTCTTATTCGATTGAAGTAAAAATCTACTTCATAGGCCTTGTAGTTACATAGTTACTTACAATAAATAAATTAAAAACGGTTTTAGTAAAACTAATTTGACAAGAAAAGTATGTAACAAATTAAAATTAAAAAAAAACTCACGCAATAAAATAAAGATGTATTAATAAACAGTTATGTATTTCAAAGACGTATCTATTGAGGGTACTGATTCACCATTAATTATAAAAATTGGGGATTCCCTTGTTCTCATACAGTTAACAAATTTCACTTTCATGGGAATCTAAAATAACACTCCATTTTGTATTACATTTTTATAATACCTAAATAAATATTTATTTATCTTTTTGTACGAAATATAAAAAAATTTAATCCACACTGGCGGGCTTATTGCTATTAGGCAATTTCTTCCAAGCCAACTAGATTACAAAGTTATACAAAATTGACAAAATTATACATGTACCTAAGTACATCAACAAAAGAATAAAAAATAATCAACATCATATTATGTAATATTATTTTACTTTACCATTTTGACATTTAAGTACTATTTTAATTTTATTTACAGAATGAAAATTGTTTCTTTTCTTATAGTTGATATTTCTTTCCGATATTTTAATATTTGTTATAAATATCGGATTTTTGCGAACCATGCTTTAATTTTTTTCATTTTAATAATTTATATTGGTTATTTATAATGATAAAAAATATAATATTATATTATAGTGGTGACACCCCTAATATGTGCAAGTCGCATTTGGTGTGCATCATAATACCAATGTGTATAATAATATGTATGGTATAGTATGGTACAGGATAATATGGTTGCAGAGTGTATGAACACGTTAATTATATAAGTTTCTTGTCTTCTTCTTCTTATTTTTCCCTCTTCATTCTCATCGTTGACTGATTACCAATCACACCGTGTACCTACTTACCTACCTACCTACCTACCTTCCTGCCTACACGCTTCATATTATCACATAGATACAATTATGTACATTGCATTTTTTTATAATATACACCGTTGTGCTGTGAACACTGAGTCGGCGAGACTTGAAACGACTTTTTGACCGCGGATCGTGATCAACACTAAACTCCTTGCGATATAATTCAATATTAATTTAAATTTTTCGTTTTTATTTAGATTTTTCAAATTCATCTGAATCAAATGACAATCTATGAACTCGCCGATCGGCTTCGTGACTTAGTTGGTTAGATATTTGACACATGGTACCGAGTTCAATTCCCGGTGGAGACACAGTTTTTAGTTTTTAATTGTGTTCAGTCGTATCTTTGAGACGATAATATCGTGTTTATATTTATACAAGAGCACCGCGTATTATGAAGACGTGAATACATCTAGCTGTGAGGCACCGCCTTAGAATAGTGTTTCCACTGTTTTCTAATTTGTCCAGTAAGAGCCGGGTCATTGAAAATATAACAGGCAACAATAACATTTCACATTCCTAGTACAGCAATGAGGCACACCAACCATTCTGAATTGTGATCTTTTAGGTGAGACGAGACTGTTGTGTGGGTATACACGCGTGTCGTGCTTCCTTTTAAGGTAATGCACACTCGCACACCTGTCGCTGGTTACCCCACATTTTGGGATATGCCGTGATGGAATGAATAACCATACAATTCCAGATTGAAATCACAACAAATATATATCAAACCTGGGACCCACAACATAAGAATCTGATATTTAATTGACTGGTTGGTTGGAAGAAATTGCCCGCCAGTGTACTAATTATATGTACAAGAAGACTCAAATAAATAAATCTCTGTGATGTATTGTGGGGGGGGGTGGATATGAGGAGATGAATGGATGTCAAGACAGGATTGTACGGCATTCGGTTATCTCTGCCTACAAAAATAGTGATACGGTGTGTAATATAAAATATAGGGTTGTCTTTAATTTAGGTATTTTTTTTATTACAGAAAGAACAGCAAACAGTACAGCATACAATTATTAAAAAAAATGGTATATATACGAAGAAATACTAAGTTAATAATATAGAACAAAACAGACTGTCTAGTGTCTAGTGCAGAGGTACCCAAACTTTTTTCTCGTAGACAACTTTAAATTTTTTACTGATTTCGGTGGACCTCCTGCTGCTAGATTTCTACCATATTTCCAAAATTCGACAAAAAATGTGAAGAATAGATCTAACGATAGAAATTTGCAACCTTAAATTCGGAGTGGTAAAAATATAAAGAAAATTAAGGGAGGTTAAAAAAAAAGAATTCAAGGCTGAATGAGATAAATGATTGAGAAATCAATGTCAAAACTTACCGAAAAGTTTGGAATTTTTTTGCTCGTTTTAATTTTTTTAAGTAGTGTATTATCTGCCTGCATTAAAGTCTACACAATTTTTTTATTCTTTACTATCGAAATCATATAAATTTTCGTGGACCCCCATTATTATTTCATGCCAACGTAGACCCCCGGGGGTCCACCCCTACCACTTTGGGAATCACTGGTTTAGTGAGAGAGTAAATTTTCAAATAGGAACAATTGTACATAGTATGTTAATAGTAAGTCTTTTTAAAATATAGTTATTTTTTGTTATTGTAATACATATACATACATATTATGTATGTTAAAATAATGTAAATAAACATTACATTTCATTCCAGAACGATACGGTATATGTATTTATCTATTATAGTGACATAACACGGCCGCATTGCGCCAATGTAACTATGTAACTACATATTTTTATACAAAAATAATAATTTAAATTCCACGGAAATATGTGAGTAGCGTGGGCAGAACTAGACTATCAATACTGTACAGACATAAACTTACATACAGTAAACAGCGAGAGGTGGACATCACATTAGGACCACTGCATGGTATTTGTGAGGCACAGCCTTATAATAGTGCTTCCATTCTTTTATATTATCATCGTTTTCTGGTGTCCCTTAAGAGAAAACAGACAACAATAACATCTCCAATATTTCAGCAATAAGGTTCACCACACATACTGAATGTAGTGCATTTTTAAGTGAGACGAGACTGGTGTGTGGGGATATAAGCGCGTGTCGTGTTTAATTTGATAAGGTCAGTCAATCTGGATCGCGATCCGTTATCACGATCTAGATTAATATGCAACGGCAGCCCGTGAATTATACAGTCAATCTGGATCGCGATCCGCTATCACGATCTATATTAATATGCAACGGGAGCCCGTGAATTATACAGTCAATCTGGATCGCGATCCGTGATCACGATCTATATTAATATGCAACGGCAGCCTGTCAATTAGAAAGTCAATCTGGATCGCGATCCGTGATCACGATCTATATTAATATGCAACGGCACCCAGTCGTCAATCAATCAATTACATAGTCAATCTGGATCACGGTCTATATTAATATGCAACGGCACCCAGTCGTCAATCAATCAATTACATAGTCAATCTGGATCACGGTCTATATTAATATGCAACGGCAGCCTGTCAATTACACAGTCAATCTGGATCGCGATCCGTGATCACGATCTATATTAATATGCAACGGCACCCAGTCGTCAATCAATCAATTACATAGTCAATCTGGATCACGGTCTATATTAATATGCAACGGCAGCCTGTCAATTACACAGTCAATCTGGATCGCGATCCGTGATCACGATCTATATTAATATGCAACGGCAGCCTGTCAATTAGAAAGTCAATCTGGATCGCGATCCGTGATCACGATCTATATTAATATGCAACGGCACCCAGTCGTCAATCAATCAATTACATAGTCAATCTGGATCACGGTCTATATTAATATGCAACGGCACCCAGTCGTCAATCAATCAATTACATAGTCAATCTGGATCACGGTCTATATTAATATGCAACGGCAGCCTGTCAATTACACAGTCAATCTGGATCGCGATCCGTGATCACGATCTATATTAATATGCAACGGCACCCAGTCGTCAATCAATCAATTACATAGTCAATCTGGATCACGGTCTATATTAATATGCAACGGCAGCCTGTCAATTAGAAAGTCAATCTGGATCGCGATCCGTGATCACGATCTATATTAATATGCAACGGCACCCAGTCGTCAATCAATCAATTACATAGTCAATCTGGATCACGGTCTATATTAATATGCAACGGCACCCAGTCGTCAATCAATCAATTACATAGTCAATCTGGATCACGGTCTATATTAATATGCAACGGCAGCCTGTCAATTACACAGTCAATCTGGATCGCGATCCGTGATCACGATCTATATTAATATGCAACGGCACCCAGTCGTCAATCAATCAATTACATAGTCAATCTGGATCACGGTCTATATTAATATGCAACGGCAGCCTGTCAATTACACAGTCAATCTGGATCGCGATCCGTGATCACGATCTATATTAATATGCAACGGCACCCAGTCGTCAATCAATCAATTACATAGTCAATCTGGATCACGGTCTATATTAATATGCAACGGCAGCCTGTCAATTACACAGTCAATCTGGATCGCGATCCGTGATCACGATCTATATTAATATGCAACGGCTGCCAGTCTTCAATCAATCAATTACACAAGTCAAATCTGGTCAACCGGCGGAATCAAAATCATCCATGTTTACCCATATCATGGATATAATTATCTTATGGAGTTCTATAATATATTAAGATGTGATCACGATCTAGATTAATATGGAACGGTAGTCTGTTAATCAATCAATTACACCATCGCAATTACAAATCAAGAAAAAACACTACCAAAATTATAATACAAATAAATATATAAAATGAACCACAAACACACAAATTTCAGAGAATGTAATGAAATATTAGGGAGAGGGTTTCAAATTGTTTTGAGTTTCTTTTTAAATACTTCGTAATTTGTTTCTATTCTTATATTCAATGGTAGGATATTAAATAATAATATTTAGCGCTACATAATATTATGCTCTGTTAAGAGGGTGACTGCTTCCAACGTACCTATTTTTTCAATTTGAATTGGCATCATTACTACAAAACGAATCATTTTGAAAAAAATAACCTAGTTAGTTTGGATATTAGTAAAAAAAATATACCTTAACTTTTTAATTATGTTCTGTATATTTTCTTGTAGGAAAATAATAAGCATACCCCGATTTTTGACAACTATAACTATAGGTATTATATTTTTAAATTAAATATATTATTAAATTATATTATATCTTTATAAATTAAAGAAAATCATAATATCTGGAAAAATACGATGTAACGTTGCATTAATGCATCAGGTTAAGTTAATAAACCAATAAAACATTTATTTCGCAATGGCGCTGAATGGAAAATAAATGTTTTTTAAGTTTATTTACTAAACCTGAAGCATTAATGCAACGTCACATCATATTTTTCTAGATATTTTTGTCTTCTTTAATTTAAAAAAAAAAACATGTTGAACTACGCCTTATATTTTATTAAAAATATAAGATAAACGTTGAAAATCGGGGTATGCCATTATTTTTCTACGAGAATTTATACAGAACATTATCAAAAAGTAAAGATATATTTTTCTTTATTAATACCCAAACTATCTAAATTATTTTATTCAAAACGATTTGATAATAAATAATGATGGTATATAAAATTGAAAAATAGGTACGTTGGCAGCAGTCCCCCCCTTAATAGTATACCTATATAATATTATGAGGTCAAGGATCCAACGCATAATACAGATGTGCAATGAAGATAAATCGGAGTCTGCGAAAACACGACTTGAGAGATAATAAGATATAATATGTAATGTAATGTAATGTAATGTAATGTCTTCATGTTGATGTTTGTTTACTGAAGACGATTCAGAACAGGAAGTAAGAAATTTACAACTTACTATGAAACAGGTCAAGGTAATGTCGTTGAATATAGGACATATTATACACTATAGTGACTATAGCATATTATTTCTTAGAGGAAATAGTTGAGGAAACAACTGGCAGAGGGCGTCCCCACCCCGCCGGGGTCGCTGAAGACCGACCGGAGTGGAGGAAGAGATGCATCGCTCTACTGACAAGATTGAAACCAAAGAAGAAAAAGGAACATATTTACCAAAACGATTATGACGTATGTGGTACGTGGATAAAATAATAGTTTCTTTGTAGATGCAACAAATAAACAATAATATGAAATAAACTTTTTTTCTTTCAAAGATTTTATTTGTAAACAATTATTGATTGTTTTCAGTAAAAAACGAATTATGTGAAATAAGTCTATTGGAAGTGAGTGAAAATATAAATTCCGATGTTCTGATAAGGGCGAATACTGAATTGCTCACATTTATGCATACGGGGATACGGAAAATTTCATATGTGGGGCACAATATCAGCCCCATCGTCAAGGGATGGCGTGGTGTGGGAAGAAGCATGTCTTGGGTCTGAAATATTCGACAGGTATGAATACCTATGGAGAGCTGCTCCATCATCATCAGTGGCTCCACAGCCCAGGACGGGCCTTAACCTCCTCAGGGAATCGTCTCCATTGCACCCTGTCCATGGCCTTTTCTGTCCACACCGGCTATCTGAAGATCCCTCTCGACTCCATCCATCTATCGTAGTTTAGGCCTTCCCACACCATGTCTTTCCTCCGAAAGTGTTGTTAGGATTATTTTCGGTGTCTAATCATCGTTCATACGATACACGTGTCTTAACCAGCGGAGCCTTCTTATTTGTATCGTTTGAACGATACTTGGTTCCTTGAATGGACTTTCTAGTTCGTAGTTGTACCGAACGGTTGTACCGTGGTTGAGGGGGCCGAAAAATTTTCAGTAGAATATCAGTAACGCATCCATATATTATACTCTTTAGCGAGAACCAAACACCCAGAGCCGTATGTTAGTACAAGTCGTCAGAGTTTTATAGGCGAGGGTTGAAGTGTTTATTGATAGTATACGTAATCAAAAGTGCCGAGTAACATTTTGATACTGTCCGAAATACTCGTAGAGAAGCATTTTCCCAAGTGATTGTCACCATATATACCATATATGTAGGTCGGGGAGACCTGACACGGCACCTCACGAAGAAAAATAACAAAATGCAGGAAAAAGACGTGAGGATTGTTCTCAAATAGGGAATTATTGCATAATTGATATAGGTGTCGCCAAATAACTTGATTTTTTAACAGAGAAGGGGGGCGATTTGCACGTAAACCAACGAAGCAAAAAGACACAAATTTGCGATCTGCGCAACCGGAAGCTCGTTCAAGATATTTGGCGATAATTATATTATATTAGGTTTAAAGAATGAATTTAAAGAAATTCTCATACATTCCCTAAATGTTATTGCTGTAGGTCGTGGCAGGATTCGAACTCGCGACCACTGGATAACAAACCCAGCGCGCTAACCGTTCTGCCACCACCCATCTATTGCACTAACGATACAAGTATATGGAGTGTGTATGAATGTATGTGATGTTTAACAATACAAAGTGTGAATATATTCCAGGAAGGAATGTATGGTGAGGTGTGGTGTATGTATGTATGTAATCCGGTTAAGATGTATTCAATTTCTCGGTACCAATATCCATCTAATCATACAAAGTAGGAATATTTCCTTATTTAACCCGTCACATATCCATCTTACATCCCAAAGGACACTACATGAAAAGTAACGAGCATATCGTCAAGGCTGACAACTGACTACGGTCTGAGGAATAAGCGGGTTTTTAATTTTAGCGATTGAGATAGCGACCATAATATAGACTCTGTACGACACTCTGTACGTAAACTCCATTCTTCATCTTTTACAATTACATAATTTTGTTTTTAAGTTTTATTTTTGCAGGAAGACGACCGAAAATATGTTTTTGAGCCTTACATTACATACAGTATAGAAAATAGAAAAGATTTTTAAAATTAACAAATAAAATTTTAGGGATAAAAATGGAAGATTTTTCTACAAAGGTGTGTGAACCTAACCAACAAATCGAATATTTATTTATTTATTTATAACAAACAGTAGGTATACAATGTTATAAGTAAAGAATATAATATGATGATATAAAAAGTATAACTAGATCATTATATCCCAATAATATGGAGTATCGAGGAAATAGGGAGGAGGACAGTGTGTATGTGTGTGTGTGTGTGTGTGTGTGTGTGTGTGTGTGTGTGTGTGTGTGTGTGTGTGTGTGTGTGTGTGTGGTTTGTGCACGAGATAGAGTTTATGTGTAAGAGCATGAAGAGTAACACAAGTAGAAGAAAAGAACATTAATAACATTAAAAAAGAAACAAAAACAAAGTTACAAAATAGGTTTTTAAAGATAAAGTAAACTACCTCTACCTTATCTACCTTATCATAAGGATTTTTTTTAAATGTTGGTCTTGACAGATGAAAAATGTCCAGGTTATCAGTTTAATTTACAATTTTTGTATAGGTATTTATTCATTCATTCATACCATCACGGCATGTCCCACAATGTGGGGTAACCAGCGAAAGGTGTGCGGGTGTGCATTGCCTTATAAAAGGGAGCACAACACATCAGTGTATACCCACACACCAGTCTCGTCTCACCTAAAAAGGCACTATATTCAGAATGGGTGGTGAACCTCATTGCTGAACTATGTGAGATGTTATTGTTGCCTGTTGTATTTTCGATTACCCGGCTCTTACGGGACACTCGAAAACAATAATAGAAAAAAAGTGGAAGCACTATTCTATATATAATATTTTAGGATATTTTATTTTCTATAAAACACAAGTAGGTATGTATGTCAAGATAGGACAGTATGGAGGTCAGTCCTTTTTCTACCCAGAATATGAAAACAGCATGATGGTATGTATGTATGTTTGGAGATTGAAGTATCAAACTATTAAGTCCTCTTACACACTGTGTATAGGCGACCGCCATACAAATTGTATGAGGCGATGTCGCAACTAAATTCAATTCTTATAAAAATTGTTAAAAAAAAAACACCTGTATAATGGAGCATTACTATCAATATTTGAGTTACATTTATTAAGATATAGATATGTATATAGTAGTAACATATTTATTTTAGCGTATAAAATTTTTATCCTATAATAATAACACAAGATGGATCAGACAATGAAAATTCCTCAAGTAAGTCAGTCGTAAAATAATAGAAGTAAAGGTAGGTTATTATTATTGTTGTGTGTGCAATAATATGTAGTGAATGTGCTTTACGCTAAATCAGAGTTGAATAATACAAAGATACAGACAGTACCATCATCATCACCATCACCATCAGATGATGTCGTTGAACGCTGCGGTGTATATATATATATGTAGTTGTCAGGTGAGCGATGACTCGCGCGCTCTTCCTTCTATATGACACGAGATGTGGTGTAGAGACGGACGGGGAGGTAGGTAGGTACCTACTGGAGTAGAGACGGGGGGGATCCGCCGGTCATGACCCTGTCCAAAAACCAGAGCCGTCCTTGGATCGAACCGTCTTGCCGAACAGAGCCTATATCGCGATAGTTGTGTCTCCTTCCTTCAGCTCTGATACGAGTCACGCTCGGCTCGGTTGATTACTATTATAATTATTATGTCTTCAGACTGGGCTCCGACTCGAAGGGGCCCCAGTGTCGTGTATCATGTAAGAGGAGGGCCCGCCGAGCCGCCTTTGACTCGGGACCCCTCGGTGTGAGACGGCCCTAGAGATGCAATAACGAATAGAGGCTAATCGGTGTGAAGGAGTGGAAAGGTTCGAGAATATCTTCTAGTATAGCCAGCACAAGTATGGATGGTGGATGAGACATTTTGATGTAGCGCCGTCCAGTTGTTGTCTGTTTAAAGACGTATAAACTAATAAAGAATAATAGGTACATATTATATTACTCCCGATTCTCGTTTTACACGGTGGATAATATGTACGTTGCACGCAATATTACATATCTAATGTATTAAATTATTTGCATGCAAAGTACTGCTTATCGGGAGTTAAATTATAAGAACAGTGCTGGTTTGTCTTTGAAAAACAATGAGCTAAAATAAAATGGAATTAATACGTAAAATAAACACTTCTTTCCACAATACCCCGTATTGGAACTAAATTAGGAACGTTCTAAAATTGTAGTTTTTAGATTTACGGTCTTATTTCAGCGTTGGGCATGAATCCAGTGAAACCACGATTGCCTTTCTCTTTTGTATCAATTGGACTAAATTGAATAGAAACGTACCTACATTGGCCGGCTACGGTTGGATTATAATTTGTCTTATCAGTCGTAACCAAATTCAAAGGTGATTAAATACAGTAATTTTTCAAAAATAATTATTATTTTTAATTAAGAAACTATTATAATTTACAATATTTAAATTATAATAGTTTCTATAATTTACAATATTAACTAACAATATGTATTACAAGCAAATAAATGGTAATTATCAGAACAAACATAGGCTACATTGTATACCAAAAAAGCAAAAAATATTTTAACCGAACTCTCATGCGGACCAACCCCGAGGCTCTCACAGACCACAGGTTGGGAAACACTGGTCTAGAGTTAGCTATTAATGAATGTCGGCCTTCGTGGCTCAGTTGGTTGGATATCTGACTGCTGATCCAAAGGTCCCGGGTTCGATTCCCAGTGGAGACACAGTTTTTATTTGTGTTTTCAGTCTGGATCTATGAGATGATAAATATCACAAGCCTGTAGAATGTGGCAACTTGTTATTGGGCCGGCCGAATCTATACACCCGCTACACATGTCATGTTCGCGCATGTAAATACAAGTTTTAACTGTTTTTAGCGGTTGACAAAAGCTTCGGCTTGGACCAAAAATTCGGGATATTTTTGGCCGAAGCCGAAGGTGAAGCCGAAGCTTCGGTCGGACACTAATTATAAGTACAGCGTAGTTATGAAATACAGTATAATTATAACAGTACAATTATAAAATACAGTATAATTATAAAAATACAATTATAAAATACAGCATATTTATAAAATATAGTCTTCTTCTTCTTCTATCGTATCAGCAACGCAATTAAATAATCTTCTGCCAGTGCCTACCAACGTCAATAGCACAATCATTATAAAATACAAATATCAAGAAATACAGTGTCACTGTCTCGAGATGCATTGACCCCGGTACAGGTTTTTTGCCTAGTGGGACATTGCAGATTCGATAATTTATTATTGCAATGTCATCAATGTTTGTATGAATAAATAAATTAATTAAAAAATACAGTATAATTATGGAATACAGTATAACAATATAAATAAAAAAAAAGTCAAACCTTCGACTTTGGTCAAAGTTTAATACGACTAGGGCCGAAAATCCCACTTTGGCTTCAACCAAAATCTGACCCTCAGTCGGACACTCGCGATAACTATAGATACTTACTATAACTATGGGCCTTACTTACTCAATGGTTTAATCCAATGTTAAGTCAGTTTTGGCCATACAAAAAACTGGGTAAGTATCAGCTTAAACACAAATTGCAAATAGTATAAGTAAGACCAAATATGTTCCTGTTATCGAGGTAGGCAGAGAGAACCGAGTGTCATTTTATTCTTGCCCCGCGTTGTATAGAAACCGTATAAAAAGAGTCTAATGGTAGGTAGGTAGGTACATAATAATATAAGTGGCTACAATAATACTAGAATGAGCACACCACACATTCATATGTTCACATAAAAAAAACTAATAGATCCGAATTATTCAAATTCGTACTATGAAGTCATATTATACATATTTTGCATAATATTAGGTGTATACATAATATGTTGTATTGGTATGTCAAAGTATCTTTGTCCTATGATAATGTAGATTATGACATGACATGTGTGTATCTATCTGGTATCGAGATCATTTAAGTTATAATATAAACGAATGGGTTAACTCAATTAGAAGAATTCTTGCTGTGAGGCACCTGCTTAGAATAGTACTTCCATTATTTTCTATTATAATCGTTATCGAGAGTCGCGTAAAAGAAGAGTAATCGAAAATAATAGACAAAAATAAAATCTCACATAGGTAGCTCAACAATTAGGTTTACCACTCATTCTGGTAATAAAAAAAAGTAAAGTAAAATAAAATGTTTTTTTTTTCATAATTTTAGTTGATTATGGAGTTCTATCATGAAGTGACAATTTCAAACATTGAAAAAATATTTAGGTTAAGTAAGTAACGCCCCACTAGGCAAGACCTGTTCTGGGGCTGTTACTTTTACACATTTACACAATAGGATATAAAAATTATTTACACTGAATGAATGAGATATTTAAAAATTATGAAATTGCGAACACTCTTATTAAATATTTCTGGTATAAATATGCAGATAAAGGGATCGTTTGATAACAATCTAATCGGTCTACATTTTCGACACAACGCCAGAGGGCCCCCAGATCGAAGATCCAGAGGCCGTATCAATTCCGCTATAGGATCTTCTATCACTGAAGCTCTTCGATCTGTCAGTCACGAGGCCAAGGAGGAAAAAGAAGAATAATAAGATTTCTAATATATAAAGTGAGCACGAGGGACATTCACAAGAAGAGTGCACAGACAAGGTCGTGTGGGTCAGCTAGTCGTGTGGATATATTATATATTTTATCACATACATACCTACATAGTGTAAACATATGTGTATTGACCATTCAATATAATAATATATACATACATAGATAGATGATACATAATATATGTACCTATATATTTAGTTGAAGGTGGGTTTATTTTAATTAGTAAAAAATGATTGGAAGTTGATTAAAACCAGAACCAGTTGTTGGGGTCAATATCAGCAGCCATGCCATACAATACCATACCATACCATATAGATCCTCGTCATCGCATCATCATATTTATTTATTTATTTAGAGGACAACATACAGCGTATAATAAAGTATATAAAATAAAGATGATTTGAGTAAATGAAGCGGTGATAGCCCAGCGGTAAGGTTGTCACCTCACATGCGTGAGGTCGACGGTTCGAATCCGGGCGGGGCACGCACCTCTGGATTTTTAAAAAAAATCTATGTGCGGATTTATATCACTAGCTATATGTAGCCATGATCCAATTTGTCTGGTTCCCCTTTCTAAGGGTTACGAAGGTCAGATGGCAGTTGCTTCAATGTAATAACCAGACTCGCCAATTCCAGGATCATGGTCAAAGCGTACCCCGATAGAAACGGGATAAAAGCGCTAAGGGGAAAGAAGAAAGATGATTTGAGTAATATTAAAGCCAATTACAGGTTATCACTGGAGTCACTGTAGTATATTAAGATAAGTTAGGAATAGTTACATATTATGGTGAGATATTGTGTGAATGATGTGTGAAATCTTATATATATATATATTATATATATATATATATATATATATATATATATATATATATATATATATATATATATATATATATATATATATATATATATATATATATATATATATATATATATATATATATATATATATATATATATATATATATATATATATATATATATATATATATATATATATATATATATATTAATTCTCTATATGTATATGTAATAAACTAGTTGCATGTTACACATGTAGTCCAACTGTCGGTGACGATAGTGTGTATAGTAGTAGAATACGTACCAAATTAAATCATTGAATATTTAAAGATTTTTTTTTTCTATATAAAACATGTAGGTATGTCAGGATAGGAAAATGTCAAGTTCAGTCCTTTTATCTTACCCCGAATAGATAAACGGTTTTATGATATGTATGAAGCTTGTCAAACTATAAAAGTCTCCGTAAATATTGTTTATTCTGTCATACAAATTATATGAAACGATGTCGTCATTAAATTCAATTGTTAAAAAAAGTTTGTATATTTACTGCAAATATTTATTTTACGAATGAACGAATAATTTATTTCCGATAGTATAAATGTTATAAAGGAACATAATTACAATTTATTTCCGATAGTATAAATGTTATAAAGGAACATAATTACAATTTATTTCCGATAGTATAAAGGTTATAAAGGAACATAATTACAATTTATTTCCGATAGTATAAAGGTTATAAAGGAACATAATTACAATTTATTTCCGATAGTATAAATGTTATAAAGGAACATAATTACAATTTATTTCCGATAGTATAAATGTTATAAAGGAACATAATTACAATTTATTTCCGATAGTATAAATGTTATAAAGGAACATAATTACAATTTATTTCCGATAGTATAAATGTTATAAAGGAACATAATTACAATTTATTTCCGATAGTATAAATGTTATAAAGGAACATAATTACAATTTATTTCCGATAGTATAAATGTTATAAAGGAACATAATTACAATTTATTTCCGATAGTATAAATGTTATAAAGGAACATAATTACAATTTATTTCCGATAGTATAAAGGTTATAAAGGAACATAATTACAATTTATTTCCGATAGTATAAATGTTATAAAGGAACATAATTACAATTTATTTCCGATAGTATAAAGGTTATAAAGGAACATAATTACAATTTATTTCCGATAGTATAAATGTTATAAAGGAACATAATTACAATTTATTTCCGATAGTATAAATGTTATAAAGGAACATAATTACAATTTATTTCCGATAGTATAAATGTTATAAAGGAACATAATTACAATTTATTTCCGATAGTATAAATGTTATAAAGGAACATAATTACAATTTATTTCCGATAGTATAAATGTTATAAAGGAACATAATTACAATTTATTTCCGATAGTATAAATGTTATAAAGGAACATAATTACAATTTATTTCCGATAGTATAAATGTTATAAAGGAACATAATTACAATTTATTTCCGATAGTATAAAGGTTATAAAGGAACATAATTACAATTTATTTCCGATAGTATAAATGTTATAAAGGAACATAATTACAATTTATTTCCGATAGTATAAAGGTTATAAAGGAACATAATTACAATTTATTTCCGATAGTATAAATGTTATAAAGGAACATAATTACAATTTATTTCCGATAGTATAAATGTTATAAAGGAACATAATTACAATTTATTTCCGATAGTATAAATGTTATAAAGGAACATAATTACAATTTATTTCCGATAGTATAAATGTTATAAAGGAACATAATTACAATTTATTTCCGATAGTATAAATGTTATAAAGGAACATAATTACAATTTATTTCCGATAGTATAAAGGTTATAAAGGAACATAATTACAATTTATTTCCGATAGTATAAAGGTTATAAAGGAACATAATTACAATTTATTTCCGATAGTATAAATGTTATAAAGGAACATAATTACAATTTATTTCCGATAGTATAAATGTTATAAAGGAACATAATTACAATTTATTTCCGATAGTATAAATGTTATAAAGGAACATAATTACAATTTATTTCCGATAGTATAAATGTTATAAAGGAACATAATTACAATTTATTTCCGATAGTATAAAGGTTATAAAGGAACATAATTACAATTTATTTCCGATAGTATAAAGGTTATAAAGGAACATAATTACAATTTATTTCCGATAGTATAAATGTTATAAAGGAACATAATTACAATTTATTTCCGATAGTATAAAGGTTATAAAGGAACATAATTACAATTTATTTCCGATAGTATAAAGGTTATAAAGGAACATAATTACAATTTATTTCCGATAGTATAAAGGTTATAAAGGAACATAATTACAATTTATTTCCGATAGTATAAATGTTATAAAGGAACATAATTACAATTTATTTCCGATAGTATAAATGTTATAAAGGAACATAATTACAATTTATTTCCGATAGTATAAAGGTTATAAAGGAACATAATTACAATTTATTTCCGATAGTATAAATGTTATAAAGGAACATAATTACAATTTATTTCCGATAGTATAAATGTTATAAAGGAACATAATTACAATTTATTTCCGATAGTATAAATGTTATAAAGGAACATAATTACAATTTATTTCCGATAGTATAAATGTTATAAAGGAACATAATTACAATTTATTTCCGATAGTATAAAGGTTATAAAGGAACATAATTACAATTTATTTCCGATAGTATAAATGTTATAAAGGAACATAATTACAATTTATTTCCGATAGTATAAATGTTATAAAGGAACATAATTACAATTTATTTCCGATAGTATAAATGTTATAAAGGAACATAATTACAATTTATTTCCGATAGTATAAAGGTTATAAAGGAACATAATTACAATTTATTTCCGATAGTATAAATGTTATAAAGGAACATAATTACAATTTATTTCCGATAGTATAAATGTTATAAAGGAACATAATTACAATTTATTTCCGATAGTATAAATGTTATAAAGGAACATAATTACAATTTATTTCCGATAGTATAAATGTTATAAAGGAACATAATTACAATTTATTTCCGATAGTATAAAGGTTATAAAGGAACATAATTACAATTTATTTCCGATAGTATAAATGTTATAAAGGAACATAATTACAATTTATTTCCGATAGTATAAATGTTATAAAGGAACATAATTACAATTTATTTCCGATAGTATAAATGTTATAAAGGAACATAATTACAATTTATTTCCGATAGTATAAAGGTTATAAAGGAACATAATTACAATTTATTTCCGATAGTATAAATGTTATAAAGGAACATAATTACAATTTATTTCCGATAGTATAAATGTTATAAAGGAACATAATTACAATTTATTTCCGATAGTATAAATGTTATAAAGGAACATAATTACAATTTATTTCCGATAGTATAAATGTTATAAAGGAACATAATTACAATTTATTTCCGATAGTATAAAGGTTATAAAGGAACATAATTACAATTTATTTCCGATAGTATAAATGTTATAAAGGAACATAATTACAATTTATTTCCGATAGTATAAATGTTATAAAGGAACATAATTACAATTTATTTCCGATAGTATAAATGTTATAAAGGAACATAATTACAATTTATTTCCGATAGTATAAATGTTATAAAGGAACATAATTACAATTTATTTCCGATAGTATAAATGTTATAAAGGAACATAATTACAATTTATTTCCGATAGTATAAATGTTATAAAGGAACATAATTACAATTTATTTCCGATAGTATAAATGTTATAAAGGAACATAATTACAATTTATTTCCGATAGTATAAAGGTTATAAAGGAACATAATTACAATTTATTTCCGATAGTATAAATGTTATAAAGGAACATAATTACAATTTATTTCCGATAGTATAAAGGTTATAAAGGAACATAATTACAATTTATTTCCGATAGTATAAAGGTTATAAAGGAACATAATTACAATTTATTTCCGATAGTATAAATGTTATAAAGGAACATAATTACAATTTATTTCCGATAGTATAAAGGTTATAAAGGAACATAATTACAATTTATTTCCGATAGTATAAATGTTATAAAGGAACATAATTACAATTTATTTCCGATAGTATAAAGGTTATAAAGGAACATAATTACAATTTATTTCCGATAGTATAAATGTTATAAAGGAACATAATTACAATTTATTTCCGATAGTATAAAGGTTATAAAGGAACATAATTACAATTTATTTCCGATAGTATAAATGTTATAAAGGAACATAATTACAATTTATTTCCGATAGTATAAAGGTTATAAAGGAACATAATTACAATTTATTTCCGATAGTATAAAGGTTATAAAGGAACATAATTACAATTTATTTCCGATAGTATAAATGTTATAAAGGAACATAATTACAATTTATTTCCGATAGTATAAAGGTTATAAAGGAACATAATTACAATTTATTTCCGATAGTATAAATGTTATAAAGGAACATAATTACAATTTATTTCCGATAGTATAAAGGTTATAAAGGAACATAATTACAATTTATTTCCGATAGTATAAAGGTTATAAAGGAACATAATTACAATTTATTTCCGATAGTATAAAGGTTATAAAGGAACATAATTACAATTTATTTCCGATAGTATAAAGGTTATAAAGGAACATAATTACAATTTATTTCCGATAGTATAAAGGTTATAAAGGAACATAATTACAATTTATTTCCGATAGTATAAAGGTTATAAAGGAACATAATTACAATTTATTTCCGATAGTATAAAGGTTATAAAGGAACATAATTACAATTTATTTCCGATAGTATAAATGTTATAAAGGAACATAATTACAATTTATTTCCGATAGTATAAAGGTTATAAAGGAACATAATTACAATTTATTTCCGATAGTATAAAGGTTATAAAGGAACATAATTACAATTTATTTCCGATAGTATAAAGGTTATAAAGGAACATAATTACAATTTATTTCCGATAGTATAAAGGTTATAAAGGAACATAATTACAATTTATTTCCGATAGTATAAAGGTTATAAAGGAACATAATTACAATTTATTTCCGATAGTATAAAGGTTATAAAGGAACATAATTACAATTTATTTCCGATAGTATAAAGGTTATAAAGGAACATAATTACAATTTATTTCCGATAGTATAAAGGTTATAAAGGAACATAATTACAATTTATTTCCGATAGTATAAAGGTTATAAAGGAACATAATTACAATTTATTTCCGATAGTATAAAGGTTATAAAGGAACATAATTACAATTTATTTCCGATAGTATAAAGGTTATAAAGGAACATAATTACAATTTATTTCCGATAGTATAAAGGTTATAAAGGAACATAATTACAATTTATTTCCGATAGTATAAAGGTTATAAAGGAACATAATTACAATTTATTTCCGATAGTATAAATGTTATAAAGGAACATAATTACAATTTATTTCCGATAGTATAAAGGTTATAAAGGAACATAATTACAATTTATTTCCGATAGTATAAAGGTTATAAAGGAACATAATTACAATTTATTTCCGATAGTATAAAGGTTATAAAGGAACATAATTACAATTTATTTCCGATAGTATAAAGGTTATAAAGGAACATAATTACAATTTATTTCCGATAGTATAAAGGTTATAAAGGAACATAATTACAATTTATTTCCGATAGTATAAAGGTTATAAAGGAACATAATTACAATTTATTTCCGATAGTATAAAGGTTATAAAGGAACATAATTACAATTTATTTCCGATAGTATAAAGGTTATAAAGGAACATAATTACAATTTATTTCCGATAGTATAAAGGTTATAAAGGAACATAATTACAATTTATTTCCGATAGTATAAAGGTTATAAAGGAACATAATTACAATTTATTTCCGATAGTATAAAGGTTATAAAGGAACATAATTACAATTTATTTCCGATAGTATAAAGGTTATAAAGGAACATAATTACAATTTATTTCCGATAGTATAAAGGTTATAAAGGAACATAATTACAATTTATTTCCGATAGTATAAAGGTTATAAAGGAACATAATTACAATTTATTTCCGATAGTATAAAGGTTATAAAGGAACATAATTACAATTTATTTCCGATAGTATAAAGGTTATAAAGGAACATAATTACAATTTATTTCCGATAGTATAAAGGTTATAAAGGAACATAATTACAATTTATTTCCGATAGTATAAAGGTTATAAAGGAACATAATTACAATTTATTTCCGATAGTATAAAGGTTATAAAGGAACATAATTACAATTTATTTCCGATAGTATAAAGGTTATAAAGGAACATAATTACAATTTATTTCCGATAGTATAAAGGTTATAAAGGAACATAATTACAATTTATTTCCGATAGTATAAAGGTTATAAAGGAACATAATTACAATTTATTTCCGATAGTATAAAGGTTATAAAGGAACATAATTACAATTTATTTCCGATAGTATAAAGGTTATAAAGGAACATAATTACAATTTAATTTATTTATCTATTTTCACACATATTTGAAAATTTTACTGCCTCGCTAGAAATAGTTGAAAATTCAACACCCGTTCATAGTAAACCTTCACTATACACGAACCAGTCGCTTTTCGAACCCTTTTGTCAACACAGCATCCCGGCTGTGGAAGGATCTTTCGAATTCTGTGTTTCCACCTTCTTACAACCCTGGTATTTTTAAATCATCATCATCATCATTGGCGCTACAGCCCTATGTGGGCCCTGGCCTCCTCCAGAATCCTTCTCCAGCCGTCCCTGTCCTCCACCGCTCTCCTTCAGTTTGCAATTCCCATCGCTCTTATGTCGTCTTCTATGTCGTCCAGCCATCTTAGCTTGGGCCTGCCTCTACTTCTTCTGCCCTCTAGATTGATGTTAAGAACCTTTTTGGGGACACGATCATCATTCATCCGGCTGACATGTCCCAACCACTGCAGTCTACGTACTTTTATGACTTGTACAATGTTGGGTTCGTCATACAATGCCTGTAGTTCGTGATTATATCGCATCCTCCAAAATCCATATCATTTACTGGGCCAAAAATCTTAGGTATTTTTAAAATCCGAATTAATATTTTCCAGAGCAGATTGAAAACCCTCCCCAACGCTACGTAGTGCGCTTTTTCGGGAGAGTATAATGGACACAAATCCGAATAGCTGGTGACCTCTACGTTTCAAAAAAAAAACTTTGAGATATTGTATTTATACAAATTTTCGGCATTCCAGTTTTTTTTTAAATATCTGGAAATATCCCGTGACTTGAACAAAAAGTCGAAATATAAATTTTTTTGGGCTTTAAATTTTTTGGGGCATTATAATATCAAGTTGCGGCTCTGATATGTGGTCAATAGTCAAACTGACTGACTGACTGACTACCAACTTGTATTAATATGTAATAAACATGTACCTATCTATTTACCTAACATAATGTTGTAAACCACGAATTTGACACGTGAACTTACGTTGTGTACATCATTATATTATAGTCATGCAAATACATATTATATTTATTTATTTATTTACATTTATACATCTTCTTATACATAATATAAACAAATATAATTTGTAACCTATTGCATATTTATCAAATAATATTTTAACTATTATAATAATATAAACAAATGGATCAGACACCTGAAACATTCGTGCTTTCCAGACAAATAAAATGAAAATGCTTCTTAGATGGATGTGAGTATATATAATATTATGTAGGACAGATAAAATAACAAATGTCCAAGAAGCTCAATGAGACGGTACCGACAAGTTTGCAGAAGACCACCAGAATATACTGGTAATGTTGCCCTATATTTAAATGTGCCGGACAAGATCCAGAGGGAGACCAAAGTGCAGATGGAAAAAACGGTGAGGCAGGATATGCTAAGCAACGGAGTTAAGTATCCCAGAGCATTCTCAGAACCGAGGCTGGTGAAAGCGTGAGACGAAGATAGCAGAACTCACCGTCAAGTGGGACAAAGGAAAAAACGAGATTTTGGTAACATACTAACCATTTTTTTCTGTGATAAATAATGATTTGTTTAAATATCATTTGCATTGGTAAAATTTCTTTGTGTTGTCAGATGTAAAAAAACTTACTTTGTTAGATGTGACAGCATATGTAGGTATTAATTTATTTTATTTTTATTTCTATCACATAATCCCTAACCTCACTCTAGGACTATGCATGTTTCGAGATTAGCGATTTCACACAATATTCACAAACATTATTCGGTTACCTCACACCTATTCAGCAACAATAATATTATCACCGCACAAATACAAGACACCCATTCAGTGTAGAACCTATTTATCTCACTGAGTTACTGTAGTTTATTATTTGTAGATATATTATAAATATCAAAACAAAATACTTGGTAATAGTAAGTTATATTGTATTTATTAGATTATCGACGCGTTTCGTGCAAGGCACATCGTCAGAATAATTCTGTCATGTAGATTTTGTATATAACCACTAGTCTCAGTATAGTAGAGTATTATTCTGACGATGTGCCTTGCACGAAACGCGTCGATAATCTTAAATACAATAGAACTATTACCAAGTACCTATTTTGTTTTGATATTTATAACATATCTACATACAATGGAGCTCTATCAAGAATTGTCGATTGACAAACTACATTTATTTTGTAGTATTCTTCACAAAGTGAGGATTAAAATGCCATACGCCCAAAAACAATAAAATTAATGTAAAAATTCTTGATAAAAAGTAAAGTCGACCGCCGTGGCACAGTTGGAAAGCCGTTTAGTTTCTTGCGGGCGTCCTGGGTTCGATCCCCAGCCGAGGAGAAATATATTTAAATATATTTCTTACGCTAATATTGCTTCTCTGGGCTGGAAACACTAGTTACATAGTTGGAAGAAATTGCCAGATGACAATAAACTCACCACTTGCGCACGGTTCAAGGAAGTGTTCATTATTATTATTATTATTAATACCAATCGTCTCACAGATCCAGATTGAAAAAAATGTGAAAAACTGTGTCTTCAACAGTAATCGACCCTGGAACCTTTGGCCCAGGATTCAAATATCATGGAAGAAATTGCCGTATGGCAATAAACTTGCCACTTGATTGATTGAAAGTCTCCGTGAATTAATATTTTAGCAAACTATTTAAAGTGATAGCAACTCCGTATAACTATTTTCGCCAGATTGTAAACTAAGGACATGCTTACTAACACAAAATGAGTTAATAAATGGAACGGACAGTACAGTGTCAATTCCGTAAATATTGAAAAGAGAATATCCAAGATCAAAATATTACATACAGGTACAATAGTACATGAAGTATACGAAGGCGGATTTGAAAAATATCATGGAGCTATTTCTTTCAACTAACTTAAGTATTATAATCTGTTTGTAAATAAGTATTGTAAGTGAAGTATAATAATATATTGTTGTTGAAAATACCTTATAAATTATTTATATTAAACACAAAACACTATACTTACTTTGTATAGGTACTTTCATGACAAGTGGAAATATACAAAGTATAATGTTTTGTGTTTAATATAAATAATTCATAAAATATGAATTTCCACGAAGTTGAAGCCTCTACGTTTGATTATTTACCCAATACTTGCTTGAATCTTTATTCTAGATGAAAATATACCTTATGTCTATATATATATATATATATATATATATATATATATATATATATATATATATATATATATATATATATATATATATATATATATATATATATATATATATATATATATATATATATATATATATATATATATATATATATATATATATATATATATATATATATATATATATATATATATATATATATATATATATATATATATATATATATATATATATATATATATAGCAGTTTTGGTACTCCCTTACTCATATTCCACTTCATTTATATGGGTGTTTCTCTGTAAACTGGGCAAGTTGATCTAAGAAAGTTGTCTAGGGCACTTTTTTGCTTATATATTGTACAAATCTTATTAAAAGAATAGATATCTACTAGGTTAATAATAAATAGCAGATGAACCAAAAATATTTCCAATACGTTAGGAAATATTGAGCATTTTCTGAAAAATCGATACAGGGGACTGTTGATTTTGACAGGGGACTGATAATTTAAATGAAAAATGTTGTTTTAGTAGCAAAATAAGTCTTTTTATATTTTCTTAAACTCTATAATTTAAGAATGAAATAATTGAACAATAAAGTTATAAAAAATTAACAGTATTTTTTATAATATTTTTTTATGACTATTATAATTTAGAATCCTTCCATTGTATAAAGCTGATAATTTCTTCCAAATCTGGCATATTTTATCTCAGAATCGAGCTTGTTGCATTTCTTGACACTTTTTTCTTATTGCGATAATTGTTGCAATGCTCTCTCCACTACTTTTTTGCTTCTGGTGGAGTCATATCCTTAACTAGCTTCTTACTTCCATTTTCTTTTTTTTTTGAGATATTATAAATGTTCTTTCTCTCTTCTATTTTCTGTGGGTCTTTTTTGTTACGCTCATATCTCTTTCACTCAACCTCTCTTTTCCATTGTAAAATCTCTTCCTTAAAAAGTTTTTTCTTTTTGGCATCATTCTCAAAAGATATGTATATCTAAAAAGAACTAAAAAGGCATATAAATTAATATATAAACTAAAATATTGTTTAAAATAATGTAAAAAGTTGGTTCTATATATTAATAAAATAAATAAAATAATGATAAACATATTAAAAGACCATCCCCTGGAGGCAGAAACAGTCCCCTGCCTTTAGTGCAGGGGACTGTTGCCAGGGGAGTGTTTAATTTGACTTCATTGGATGATAGCACAAAATACAAATAAGTTTTGTTATTTTACTATAAATAGGGAATATTTATACATTACAAGAAATATTTTTTAAATTGTATAAATATAATAGATATAAAAGAGATAAAAATAATTCTTACCAGAGGACTGTTGACTGGCCGGTTGTCACACGGATTTCTCGGAGCGAAGCTCGTGCAGCTCTAAATAAATTGGCGTATACGCGCTTTTGGTGACAAGCATGCAAACTTCAGGTTGTTTGCGCATGGTTACATGTATAAACGCAATAATTTAAGTATTAGACTACGAGGTGTGCAATTTAAAATATAGACAGGGGGACTGTCCACAAAATGCTGAGACAAACTTTAATTTCCTTTAATTTCCTTTTTTAGCTTTATAAACATATATTAAGAAAAAATAACCAGATCTAATTAAAAATCATGTAATATTGTTCAAATAATTAAGTAACTCAATTGATTCTTAAATTTATTTTTAAAATAAATTGAATCTAAACGAACTAAATTGGTGTTGTGACACACCAGGGGACTGTTTTTTGAGCATTATAAACACATTTTTTATGTACTAAAGTTAAATTAAATGGATGCAGTATGCTGAGCACATGTAGATTAGGTAATTATCTTTTATAATTAACTATGAAATATATAATAATCTAATTTTTTTTGTATAATATAGGCCTGAGACAACGAGTTGCCCAGTTTACAAAAAAACACCCATATATATATATATATATATATATATATATATATATATATATATATATATATATATATATATATATATATATATATATATATATATATATATATATATATATATATATATATATATATATATATATATATATATATATATATATATATATATATATATATATATATATATATATATATATATATGTTATATTTGATGTTTTCACGGGTGAAATATGTCTGCCTATATATGCCTGGTGATATTCAGGCGAAACGTCGGAAGACAAATGGTCTTAGTCAAGACCTCCTGACACGGGAAAACCGAGATAAAAATATTATAACATATATATATATATATATATATATATATATATATATATATATATATATATATATATATATATATATATATATATATATATATATATATATATATATATATATATATATATATATATATATATATATATATATATATATATATATATATATATATATATATATATATATATATATATATATATATATATATATATATATATATATATATATATATATATATATATATATATATATATATGTACTTATATAATATGTAGTGTTTGTATGTTACCCGGAACACGATATAATGTAATATAATATATGTAATGATGTACTTACTGTGTGTGAATAACGCGAGAAATATATCCGGAAGAATATAGGTAGGAGGTACATAATATATATAAAGTATGTATGTATGTATGTATAAACTGATAGACAGGTAGGTACGGTAGGGAAGGTATATGATTAATTAATAAGATAAATAGTATTGGCCGGGAGTCGAACTTGACGCCGCGGGACGCGTGGCAAACCATTTAACGATTCCGTCATACTACACCGCTTCTTATCTGTACCTACCTATGTACATAATATACTCACCCATCAACAGGGTTGCCATATAACAATATTATTTTTTTTATTTATGCATTAAATAATACCTCCATCGCGAAAAATATATAAAGGTCATAGTGAAACATTTAGTGAGACGTAAAATTTACATACAATTAACAAATTAAAGAGAAAATAAAGAGAAAACAACTTTAAGGTCTTAAAAGGACCATGCTCAGCAATGCTATATTGCAGAAGGTGCAACAGGTTATCATTAGCTTGATCCCATGTTCCCAAAAATTATAATTGTAGTGGTGTACACAAAGTTGTGTTTTATTTCATTTAATTAAACACATATTTAGTTACCGTTAAAATTTTAGAAATTTTTAGCGAGCAAATTTGTCTTCTGCGCACCCACGTCATTATATTTTATTTTATATTAGAAAACATGTGAGGCACCGGCTTAGAATAGTGCTTCCACTCTTATCTATTATTGTTTTCGAGTGTCCCGTAAGAGCCGGGTAATCGAAAATACAACAGGCAACAATAACATCGCACATAGTTCAGCAATGAGGTTCACCCACCCATTCTGAATGTAGTGCCTTTTAGGTGAGACGAGACTGGTGTGTGGGTATACACAGATGTGTTGTGCTCCCTTTTATAAGGCAATCACACTTTCGCTGGTTACCCCACTTTGTGGAATATGCCGTGATGGTATGAATGAATGAATGAATGAATTAGAAAAGATCTTGAACAATCAAATTAATAAACAAATATCATGTTTGTTGGCCCAAGTTAAGCCAGCGGCGGAATATATAGGTAGGTAAACACATTATGTCACTATTGTACAATATTCTCTCTAATACAAATCTGCCACAGTACCTTAAAAGCAAATTCAGATATTTATGTAATCATGGACTTCCACGCTCCGATCTGCTGAACGTACTACACTATAGTAGTTCCAAGTACAATCAGCAAATCTATGAATAGCCTATGTGTGGTGTGGATATTACGTCGTCAAACTCGCTTTGAATTTTCAAGAAAAAACTAAAAAAGGAATATTATTAATCCCTGAACACCTGATCCTGATTTCCTCTCCTTGTCTTTTTCCATTTTTTTTGCTATGAAGTGTTTTTTTTAATGTTATCTTAGATTTGTGTATCTTTTCTTTGATTTTTCGACACACATAATCATGGTTGGAAGAAATTGCCGAATGGCAATAAGCCCGTCAGTATGCATCATATATATTTATATTATGTATAAAAAGATAAATAAGTTAGGTTTCGGTCAAGATAGGAATGGCACGACCATGTCAATATTTTAAGAGTGAAATATAGAGCAAAATGTAAAATCACCAAATACGCATGGGAAACGATGAGTTCGGTTCTCTCTTCCTACCTCACTGGTAAGGTAACCCTAATCCCGACATTAGTAGGTATTATGTAACCGGTTCGAACCCAGCACAGGAATATTACAGTATTGTGCAGTGACCAGTGACCAACGATATGAAACATCTCCAAGTTCTGAACACAAATATTATATTTCATCATGTTAAGGGGCCATATAAACATAAATACACCAATTTCAAATCAAATTCCTCAAATATGTTAAACAGTGTGTTTATAGAAAAAAATACTATAAGTGGTTTCAACATTTCTCTAATGAATGTTCGTCACACAACTTCAAAATTTAGTCTTAATTCCCTTCAAAAAATATTAAAAATATCCTATTTTACAGCATTTATTATAAATTACTCCTGTGGGAATCTATACCAACATTATGCATCTATATTATCTGTGGTTCAGTCCATAGAAAAGAGATTTATTTTATTTTTCAGTTCAATCATTAAAGAAAGGTCGTACCAAATACACGCGCTAAAATATAGGTTAAAAATCCAGGTCCGTCCATCTAACCTCAATAATGAAGGTGTCCCGATGATACCTTATTCAATAGGCAGATGACATACTCTTATTATCGACGTCTTCAAGACGGAACCATTGGCCTTCGTCACCTCCAACGCCCTGACCTTACCGTCGCGACCCGGAAAAACCTTACTTATTCGAGCCATCGGTCATCTTGAAACATTACTAAGGTCCCTACTCTTACATTAGGAATTTGCTTCTTCCATTTGGGAAGGTGCTGCAGCGTATTTAAATACGCTTTAGACCAACTCCATAACTATGTATGTGTCGTAGAGAAATAAATCTTTTATGTGCTTAAAGTGTGCATAAAATCAAAGTGAATGATCGATTAAAGTGTTCTTAAAATGCAAAAAATCAACAAATTTTAGGTTTTCGATAATATAAATCACGTATAACATTTTTTTAATTTTTTAACGCGATAGTTACCCTTACTAACACGTAACTTCATATTGCATTAAGCGGTTTTAATATAATATCATGTTTTCAGTCACCAGATTTAGCGTCATATGTCCTCTTAAGCGCTGGCTTACAATAGTGCTTCCACTATTTTCTATTATCATTGTTTTTCGGGTGATCGAAAATATAATACAGGCAAAATACATACATACCATCACGCCATGTTCCTTACGGGGTAAGCAGAGAGGACCGAACGCCATACTTATCTATTTGTACATACATTCCTGACTTCTTTAAATCCATGCATCGTCTCATACATGCTCGTCCATCGTTAAAGCTTCTCATGTTTCCTTCTTTCAAAATATCATTCACACGGTCATGATGCCATCCCTTTCTGGAGCGACCCCTGTTTTCACCCCATCTCTTACACCGATGTACCTCTCACATAGTTCTGCAATGAGGTTCACCACCCACCCATTCTGAATGTAGTGACTTTATACGTGAGACGAGATCTGTGTGTGGGGATTGATAAACGCACATGCCGTGCTTCCTCTTATAAATAAGGTAACAAATCAAATGACAAAGCAAATGTACCTAAATGAAAATCAACAGAAAATAAATTAAGGAACTTTGCGTTAGTAAGTAATTAGTAATTAACTATAAAGTTTTTTTTTCTTGACGGACAAGATTAGCTGCACTTAATTTGCAAACGAGCCCTACTATGTCAATTATAAATTCAACACACACCTAATAACAAGTTGACAGATTCAGGAGATATTTATAATATAGATTGTCTCACAGATACCTACATTTAGAGGTATTTTCGTAGTCTCCTACCTCACTTATCGTAGGTTGAGTTGACTGAGACCTGTTCATCCATATACCGGCTGTTTGTCGGTAAGTCTTACAAATATGGTTTGAAATCACAATTAAAACTGTGTCTCCACCGGGAATAGAACCCGGGACCTTTAGTTCAGCAGTCAGATATCTAACCATTGCCGACACATAATTAAATATGTAAATCTGCATATAAATAAAGTAGACCAGAGGGCTAGCCAAGATGCAAAAAACGAAAACGTTGACGCTGAACGTTATTTTTTTTGTATGGGATTTGACGTTATCAAACGTTATCAAACGTCAAATCCCATACAAAAAAAATAACGTTTAGCGTCAACGTTTTCGTTTTTTGCATCTTGGCTAGCCAGGCTGGTAAGATTGTCGTTCTGGATTTGCACATGTTTGTGCACGGCTAAATTCATGTCAGTCTGTCTGTCTGTCTTTCGTTTGAAATCTTACTATGTCAAAATCGTCAATTTTACAGTAGAGCAAAAATCTTATAATATTACATTTTTATAATATAACATTTGAAACAGTATAAAAACACAAAGCCTCGCGAGCTAATTTGTTTTTTATGTTATTTTCAAAAGAAAGCATGTTTAAATGTTATATAATAAGACTTATAGAATGCTTTTTTGTATTACTCGCCGAGTCGCCAAAATTGATTTATGAGAATATATCCTTACGGTTATTATAATGCCAACTGATGCCAACGTAAAATTTTGTTTGTTCCCGTCATAGCCAGAGCTCAAAAGGCACGAAATAATAAAATTCTACATGGGAGAGGGAACAATTTACACGGAACAAGTGTTTCCTTTTGAATTGTGGGTCAGATTTGCTTTACTTGCATTGTTTTACCGATTTAGCTGTCAAAATGGTGATTCTTTACAAGTGGCCTACAACGCCAATTATATTGATTTTTTGTTTAAAGATAGTCAATATTATACATATTTCGGGAAAAATATTCTTTTTTTGTGGAAACGCCTATTTTTTTTTTTTTAAATTACGAAAAAATATATAAAGAGTATAAATGGTTGGTTTTCGACATCTATCGGTAAATTTTCAAACTTATGGAAACACAATATAAAATCATTTTTACAAAAAACAACTTTATTTCTACGAAATTTTGTAAAACAGGAATACAGTTTAAAAATATATAAGATTACAAAATATTTAAATACCTTCTACTTTCGTGTCAGGTCTTGAAATTTAATTATTATATAACTAAGGAATATTATTTGAATGACATCACAAAAGCGCCGCAATGCGTTTAAAAATATAAGTTTTCTTCCGATGAGAATAATATCTAATTATGAAATAATATTATTATCAACAACTATTGATTATTGATTACAGTTTAAAAATATATAAGATTACAAAATATTTATATACCTTCTACTTTCGTGTCAGGTCTTGAAATTTAATTATTATTTAACTATGGAGTATTATTTGAATGACATCACAAAAGCGCTGCAATGCGTAAAAAATATATGTTTTCTCCCGATGAGAATAATATCGAAATAATAAAAAGGTCATCAAAATAAAATATTATTATCAACAACTATTGATTATTTATTATAAAATAATGTATGATGTGCACGTTACAACTTTAAAAACACATTCGTTCTATATGGGCAACCCAAAGTTTGAATTAATTGGACTAACATAAATAAAAAAAATACTTATTTAAAAATAATCAAAATGAGGTAATTAACTACATTTTGATGATGGAGAATATAGAGTGCTGGTGCTCATCATAATATGCCCATGAGACACAATGCGAAGATGCAGGTCGATAAATTGCAGCATCCAGAGTAATAAATTTATCTTCCCACGTTACTCACGGTTAAGGGCAAGCGTTCGTTCTTCCTCGCGGGTGCTCAGGTTGACGTGGCCAAGTCTTCATGGACTATTGGCATCGTCATGGGCATGTTCATGGGGCATGTGGCTGGGGCCATGTGTCCATGCGGAGTAGCCGCAAAAACAACACTGGCAATGGACTGGAAGCCCGCACCTTGTGAAGTCCACTAGATATTGTGACGTCCACCAGGTGTTGGTTAACACTGTACCGAATATATTTTTTAAGTACCTACCATAAAAGCTTCGTTTCATTTTGTTGCATGAACCGCCGAAGGCGGCCATTTACCGCGCAGCGGTAAAAAGTAGGCTGAAAGCCCTAGCTTAGAAGCTGAGCGAAGCGATGCTTCTCAGCTAGTAATTAAATGAAATGATGTAATTTGTATTGAAACAGCGCAGAGGCAGATAAACATAATATGACACATCCAACCAAATAAAGCCCAAACATCGTAATATCATCATTTTCAAATATTTATGCTATGACAAAACGTTAAAAATACCATAAACTTCACATCACCATAAGTATGCATTTTCAACTCTTTCGATCATGACACTATATAGTTTTGTATTTCATGTTCTTTTAGATATTTGATTCTTGAGACAAGGTCGCAGGTTTGATTCTCGGTGGAGATACACTTTTTAATTGAGCTTTCAGTCTGGATTTAGTTATTGGATGTACATAGAATATTATAAATCTTATCTTGTATTAATCTATAAATCAGCACTCGATCTTAATCTTATCCTTCATCATCATCATCATCATATTCCTGTCATATTCCTAATTTATTGAGGGTCGTGACCATCCTCTCTCCTTGTCATCATGATGTTTTGTATTTTTGTCCTCCATTTCTCCCGACACATCGCCGTTCTCATTGCTCCAACCACTGATCCACCAGTGGCAGCCCTAATTTGGTCCGTCCATATCCTTCTTCCCCTTCTACCTTCAACCCCACCCACGACAACCAGCTTTTCAGGGCTATTCTCATAGCGTCTGGCGATGTGTCCAAAGAACTGAAGGACACGCTTGAGGCTCATGGCTAATAATCTATCCTCTATCTTTAGTTCCTTTAGGATGGATATGTTTGTCATTCTCGCCGTCCAGAAAATTTGAAGCATACGTCTTCAGCACCACATTTCAAAGGCGCCAATTCTTTGCCTTTCGCGGGCTTTGATTGTCCGTGATTCTCCAGCGTAGAGAAAAATGGGGAAAACAAACGCCCTTATTAAGTGGATCTTTGTGGATATGGAAATAATTGTATCTTTCCATATCATGTCCAGTTTAGTCATGGCAATTTTGGCCATTGCAATGCGACGTTTTACTTCATCTACACACTCACCGTTGTCCACGAATAAAGAACCGAGATAAACAATTTTTTGCACAATCTCCATATTAGCTAAGACATTCGTCCTCTCCAATTGGTTATGCCGGTCTACAATCATACGTTTAGTTTTTGGTTGATTTATCTCCAAGCCTAGGTGTCTGCTTTCTTGTTCTACTCGCTGCATTTCGTTTTCAGAATTTGTGATGATTGTGGTGTAGTATGCATATCTAAGGTTAGATATAGTCTTCACTCCTCCGTCTCATCCGTCAAGTGCTCTTTTCAATATATATTACATAAATGTTGAATAGTATTGGAGATAGAATGCATCCCTGACGAACGTGTTTATGAACAGGGAATTCTGATATCGACACGTTATTGACTCTTACTGAAGCAGAATTACTAGAGTAAAGCTGTTTTATGGGGTATATTAGATGTTTCAGGACTCCCATTTCGACCAGCATTCTCACATGCACGTCCCACCTCACGCAATAAAACGCTTTTGTGTAATCGATGAAACAGAATACCATTGGGGTTCGGAATTCGCGACTTTTTTCAAATAAGAGTCATAACTTATCCTTATCTACATTCAATCATAAAAATTTGTTAAGATCAAATATTAGTATGAAATAGAATATTTTTATTATTGCATATGCGCAAACATTGGATTTTTTTCCCTGTCGGGAGTCAAAGGTATTTTTTAACAGATTTTTAATTATCTCAATAGAGACGAAGTTGGAATATATACTGTAGGAGAACCGGGAAATCAAGGCACCTACAGGGCTTACGACCTGTCATCGGCTGGTTTACGTGATCACTTTATGCGCTTGCGCAACGTTCACCAATTGTGAAATTATTCATTAGTATGAAATTTTAAACAAACAAACCTGACATGAAATGACAAAAATTCATCGGTCATTCACTTGGAATTTATGCACTCTTTAGGCACATAAAATATTTATTTCTCTATGCAATATAAGTATGTACTTAGTTATTAGAAAAAAAAATGTAAGAAAAGGATGTATATAATATTTTTTATGGGAATATATGCTGAATTTTAAAATTGTGTTGAACATTCAATAGAGAAATGATAAAATAGGTAGATACTTTTGTTAGAAATACACTGATTAACATATTTGAGAAATTTTATTCCAAATTGCGATATTTATTTAATATTGCTTCTCGGGCAACTAACAGCTGTACTATGTCAAATATTAATTTAACACGCACCCAATAACAAGTTGCCACATTCTGGAGACTTACAATATTAATCGTCTCACAGATACAGACTGAAAACACAATTAAAGACTGTGTCTCCACAGGGAATCGAACCCGGGACCTTTGGCTCAGCAGTCAGATATCGAACCAACTGAGCCACAAAGGCCGACAGATTTATATGTCGGCTTAAATCAAAATTCAGTGTAGATGTAAACGATCATTTACTTTTTCATAAAAGAGATTGCTAATGCATATTGTACGAAAAACAAATTAAATATATTAAAATTAGGTATGTAGGTATATAAAATAAGTTATGTTGCTATCACGAAATGAAATATGAACTTAGAGAAGTTAGTGTGTATATACGATACGTTACGCTTCACACACAGCCATAGATCATCAAGTCATAATATAATATTATGTAAGTAAACAATAATAATTAACATAACTAAGTTTAAATTGATATTAGCATAGTAATTAATTATTACTATAGATAAGAACTGAAGGCGTGACATAGTGGGTGGATATTAACTATTTAAGATTAAAAATATATATTAGATACTTAATACGTACAATAATATAAAATCGTTATAAAATACACATACTTATACATCATTTACTCGTAATAAAATCCTGCAATTAGTGTCGAACTCGGGAATTTGACAAGAGAGTCTGATATCTAACCAATTTAACTACGAAGGCCGACTAAAACGTGCTGCAAACACATCCTTACTTTATGGCACTTTATCAAATGACAAAAAAAAACAAATGTACCTAAATGAAAATTAACGAAGAAATTTTGCGTTAGTTTTCAAATTCGGATATTGACGTAATTAACTATTTGCATGTAACACATGAGATCCAACTGTCTATGGCTATAATAATATGTATTGTTGAAGAATACGTACCAAACTATAAACACTTCAACACAAATTTTGTTTTCTATAATAAACATGTAGGTATGTATGTCAGGATAGGATAGCATGGAGATCAGTCTTTTTTCCTACCCAGAATATGATAACAGGATAATGGTATGTATGTATGTTTGGAGATTAAGTATCAAACTATTGAGAGTCCCCGTAGATATTGTGTAGTGTATAGTACCTTACAAATTGTATGAAACGATGTCGTCACTAAACTCAATATTTATAAGAATTGTTAAAAAAAGTTTGAGTAGTGTTAATATTTTTATAGCAAATTAAATTATCTAGTTGAGGTATTTCGGTTTTTTACGATATTTTTGAATACTTTGGAAATATAGGCAGTTAACACAAAAATTTATAATAGAAAAATGTTATACGTAATAAAAAATGTTTGAGAAACTCTGGAATTATTTTGAAAAAACTAATTTGAGATTTTTCATTTGTCTACATTTATACCTTGATTTATACCAATTTTCAGGGTTCTAGGTTATATGGTTTTTGAGATAAGTATATGGAAAAAAAAGAGTAAAAATTAAAAGTTGATAACCCCTGACTGAAACATAAATTCAAAATTCTGACTACCTATAAAAGTTTTGTAGGCCTATAACTATCTATATATTCTGAAATTTTGGGCACTGTAAATTGAGCGAATCAAAAGTTATAAGGGGGGACGGACACACACACAGACACACTAAATGTTCTACTCCGAATTCTGAATAAATCCATATATATAGCACATGTATGCTGCGAAGCCTCTAAGTTGGTGTTTTTTGACTTCAAAGTTAAAAAAACCGTGAAAAATTATAGACCTGGCATTTTTTTTTTATAACCCATTCTCACGTCGACTCAATAGTAGTCCATTGTGATAATTTATTGATCACTAGCTTTTATGTCCCGCCGTTGGCCAAGAATGTAAAATTGTGAAGGAAAAAGCAATCGTTTTTATAATATTGTCACCCAATTATTTTGCAAAATCGGACTATGAAAAGTGGTTTGAAATATGATTGAATTTGATTGTAAAATGTTCAAGTGATGGCCACAACCCATTATTTTTTATATATTGCTATAAAGTGTGAATGAAGTATAATATACAATTTCTTCACTATTCGAAATGGTTTTAAATATGACTGTTTATCAACATTGTAAAGAGATTGGTTTGGCCACAACCCCCATTTTTAAATATTATCATCGAAAACAAATTGTAATATGTACTTACCTATTGAATATTTAGTAATTTTGGATGTTGGGATGTGGTTAAAATTTGATTAAACAAATGTACTGAAAAGATCCAGTGTTGGTCACATCCCATTCGTTTTATATTTTTTCATCAAGTGTGTTTTATATTTTCACAATTAGACTGATGAACTTAAAATTGACACAAAAGTCTACATTAACGAAGAAGAAGAAGACTTAAACTATGGTAAATAATTTGAATATAAACGTTGTGAAGAATTCAGTAATGGCCACAGCTCCCTTTCTTTAAATATTGTCAACGAAATCAAATATATTATGTAGGTGTTAAAAATTATTTAAAATAGGATGATATAAATGGTTTAAATTTGATTAAACAAAAGTATTGAAAAGATTCTAGTGCAGGTTATATCTTCACATCCCATTCGTTTTTACATATGTATTTTCATCAAGTGTGCATATCGTTAATAATATTTCTGCACAATAGACTATTAGACTTAAAACTAACCCAAAAGTCTAAATAAAAAAGAGAAGAATAAGTATAAGACTATAAGACATAGTTTGTTTAAAAAATCCCAATGGTCTACATAAAATAAGAAAAAATACATAAAATAGAAGAATTAGACTATTGGAAATAGATTGTATAAAAACTGAGCAAAAGGTCTTCATAAAAGAAGAAGAAGATTAATCTATAGGAAATAGTTTGTATTAAAACTGTCCTTAAAGGTCTACATAAAATTAAGAAGAAAAATAATTAGACTCCAGGAGCCGTCGCTTCAGACCCTTCAGTACCTCCCGTCCCATCAGGCCCTTCAGTACATCCCGTCCCTTCAATCCCTCATCACGTCCCTTCCAATCAGGCCCTTCAGTACCTCCCGTCCCTTCAGGCCCTTTAATACCTCCCGTCCCTTCAGGCCCTTTAGTGCCTCCCTTCCCTTCAATTACATCCCGTCCCTTCATTCGGGTAAGAAAAGTTTAAATCCAGAAACCATCCTGGAAGAACCGCGAAGAGATGTAAGCACCGTCTTCTTTTCCCAGGATACTCCACCTTTATAGGTAAAATGACCAAATACACGATGAAGAAGAAGAAGAAAAAAGTTTAAATCCAGAAACCGTCCTGGAAGACCTGCGAAGAGATGGAGGGACAGTCGGACCTTCTTTTCCCAGGATATTCCGCTTTCATTGGTAAAATGACCAAATACACGAAGAAGAAGAAGAATAAGAAAAAAGTTTAAATCCAGAAACCACCTCGGGCACACGCTCGACAATTCGCCAAAGTTTCATTGTAATCGGACATACGGTTTAGGAGCACATCGCTTGCATACATTCATACATTCATAAATAAATAAATAAAATAATTTTCCGATAGGAAATCAGTATATTGTTGATTTGTAAGTAAATAATAATAGGTAGGTACCTACCTACAACAATGTTCTAAATAAATTCGATTCATAACAAATTTTATTTGAATATCAGAATCTTTCCGTTACCATAGTAACCATTCCAATACGTAAAAAATATCAAATGGTTTGAGACATTTTTTGAATATGTAGGTACCTACATACATTGGTTTGTTCGATGCCATAAAAATGAAAATTGTCAGAAAAATCAAATATTATTTACAAATTATGCAATTTTATTATGCCTATATCTTTACTAATAATAAACACATTTTTACAATATATGTCTTAAAACTTGCTGTAATGTCTTGTGTTTCATTTTATTATTTCATAATTACATTTAATTCAAAGGTTTATTATTTTCAAGAACATATTCATTCGGTAGGAAAATGAAATATTGTATGAAAAGATATTAAAATGGCGGCGTTCATGTACAAAACGCTTACATTAAAAATAAGTTAAACATTATAATTATACAAAATATTCACCATGTTTTTCACTCAAACGCTAAGTTATACTTGAAAATATATTTTTTTCGTGTAAATACGTACTTCTAACTTTTAAACTAACAGATATTTGCGTGCAAAATGTACACTTTTTTGACAGATACGACTTGGAAAATTTTGTATGAAAAAAATAATTATTGAAATATTTTTAAAATTCAGCATTTTTATCGCATTATTTTTAGCGTGACACTGCATCAGGTATACAGGTACACGTTCGCACATAAATTAGATTTTTAGATGCTCTTGGTTTTTCAGAAGGCGTGAGACAAACACACACACACACACATACACACACTCAAACACTAACATTTTGATTGCTTTATTACTTTAGATTTAGACCTGGCATACAAATCTCGCGTATCCTGGCTTGATACTTTGTCGATATGTTAAGAGAACAATGATTTCTTGAAGAAATCGACATTTGGATTACTAATTACTAACGCAAAATTCCTTTTTTTATTTTCTATTGATTTTCATTTAGGTACATTTGTTTTGTCATTTGATAAAAATAGACCGTGCATACAAATCTCGCGTATCTTGGCTTGATACTTAGTCGATGTGTTAAGAGAATAAAATTCTCTTTCAAGAACAAATTGACTTGAATACGTAAATAAGAGTGAAATATCAACTTAAAATGTTGTTTCTCATTTAGGTATGCTTTTTAGTTATGTTTATATAATTAAAAATGTTTTTTATAAAATAATAATATATAATTAATAAAATATGTTATTTATCTTTTAGAGCATCTCATCTCAGTTTTATTTCACCATTAACCCACTTCAAGTGATATAAAACACATTATAGGTATTTGTATCTTATAAATGGTTATTATTATAGGTTTAGTAAGAATTGCTTCTCGCTATATATAAGGTACCTACACATACTTACACATCTATCAATAAGTACTTAAGTAAATAGGTAGGTAATACAATTTGCTCAGGTAGGCGGAACATTACTGAGCGTGTCGAATATACACATATTTATATACCTATATTATACATACTACCTAGTACATGTACCAACACCATCTTCTTATTACTTACAAAAATCTACAGTAAAACATAAAAATCAAAAACAAAAAATAAAAATCACACAAAACATTGTGATTACATTCACAGTGTGCACTCTTTACAATGATACCTGTTGAGATTAAAAAAAAAAACTTTAAAATGGCTTTAAATCTTGTAAAATTCACCTTAAAGCAAATAGCATTTTCGATCACGTGAGAACACTTGGAGATATATAAACAACCTGCCAGTGGCAAATAAAATATTCAGTATATTTCATTAAAATATATTTGAGGTTAACTTTCTACGATTGGCTCATTTAATGTAAAATTTGTAATTAATGTAGCTTGTGACGATTTTGGAAAATATAAAAATGGACTGATAAATTCACATAATAAAATAATTTACATTATAGAAAAAAGAAGTTGATAATTATCAATAATTATAATTTTCTGTAATCTGTATACGATGTATAATTTTTCTGTACGTGTGTATGTCACTGAACTCCTCCTAAACGGCTGAAGCGATTTTGATGAAACATTTTATGTCTGTTTATGTGAGTCCCTGAATGGTTTAGATTCACAAAAAGGAATTTCGTACGTTAATATAATAAAATAATAATAAAAATATAAATTGTTATAAATATTTTCGGAATATGGATTTTGAATACTAGCAACATTTCTTTCGATATGTCATTATGCAATGTTGGTTATGTCATTAAAACTTGAGAGAGAGAATATTAGTGTGTAACAAGACATATATGGGTGTTTCTCTGTAAACTGGGCAACTCGTTGTCTCAGGCCTATATTATACAAAAAAAATTAGATTATTATATATTTCACAGTTAATTATAAAAGAAAATTACCTAATCTCTATGTGCTCAGCATACTGCATCCATTTAATTTAACTTTAATACATGAAAAATGTGTTTATAATGCTCAAAAAACAGTCCCCTGGTGTGTCACCACACCAATTTAGTTCCTTTAGATTCAATTTATTTTAAAAATAAATTTAAGAATCAATTGATTTATTTAATTATTTGAACAATATTACATGATTTTCAATTAGACCTGGTTATTTTTTCTTAATATATGTTTATAAAGCTAAAAAAGGAAATTAAAGTTTGTCTCAGCATTTTGTGGACAGTCCCCCTGTCTATATTTCAAATTGCACACCTCGTAGTCTACAACTTAAATTATTGCGTTTATACATGTAACCATGAGCAAACAACCTGAAGTTTGCATGCTTGCCACCAAAAGCGCGTATATGCCAATTTATTTAGAGCTGCACGAGCTTCGCTCCGAGAAATCCGTGTGACAACCGGCCAGTCAACAGTCCTCTGGTAAGAAGTATTTTTATCTCTTTTATATCTATTATATTTATACAATTTAAAAAATATTTCTTGTAATGTATAAATATTCCCTATTTATAGCAAAATAACAAAACTTATTTGTATTTTGTGCTATCATCCAATGAAGTCAAATTAAACAGTCCCCTGGCAACAGTCCCCTGCACTATAAAAAGGCAGGGGACTGTTTCTGCCTCCAGGGGATGGTCTTTTAATATGTTTATCATTGTTTTATTTACTTTATTAATATATAGAACCAACTTTTTACATTATTTTAAATAATATTTTAGTTTATATATTAATTTATATACCTTTTTAGTTCTTTTTAGATATATACATATCTTTTGAGAATGGTGCCAAAAAGAAAAAAAATTTAAGGAAGAGATATTACAATGGAAAAGAGAAGTCGAGTGAAAGAGATATGAGCGTAACAAAAACGACCCACAGAAAAAGGAAGAAGAGAGAAAGAACATTTAAAATATCTCAAGAAAAAAGAAAATGGAAGTAAGAAGCTAGTTAAGGATATGACTCCACCAGAAGCAAAGAAGTAGTGGAGAAAGCATTGCAACAATTATCGCAATAAGAAAAAAGTGTCAAGAAATGCAACAAGCTCGATTCTGAGAGAAAATATGCCAGATTTGGAAGAAATTATCAGCTTTATACAATGGAAAGATTCTAAATTATAATAGTCATCAGAAATAATAAAATATTATAAAAAATACTGTTAATTTTTTGTAACTTTATTGTTCAATTATTTCATTCTTAAATTATAGAGTTTAAGAAAATATAAAAAGAATTATTTTGCTACTAAAACAACATTTTTCATTTAAATTATCAGTCCCCTGTCAAAATCAACAGTCCCCTGTATCGATTTTTCAGAAAATGCTCAATATTTCCTAACGTATTGGAAATATTTTTGGTTCATCTGTTATTTACTATTAACCTAGTAGATATCTATTCTTTTAATAAGATTTGTACAATATATAAGCAAAAAAGTGGCCTAGACAACTTTCTTAGAACAACTTGCCCAGTTTACAGAGAAACACCCATATAAATGAAGTGGAATATGAGTAAGGGAGTACCAAAACTGCTGTGCAGGGACAGATTTTTTCTATTATCATTTTCTGGTGTCCCATCAGGGCCGGTTAATCGAAACTACATATAACAGGCAACAAATACATCTTACATATATTATGTAAGTTCATTACCCATTCTGAATGTTGCCTTTTTTAGGTGAGGCAAGACTGATATGTGGGTATACACGCATGTGTCGTGCTTCCTTTTATAAGGTAATCCACACCTGATGCTGTGGGATATGTCGTGATACATTTGGTATTTTTATGTTTGTTGAACCAGCTAATGACAGGAATGTCAACTTTGCACCTCAGGACAATGTCTGTCAACAATAAAATTTGTGAATGATAGGTGCAATTGCTGCATATTATACAGAAAGTTAAATCACACAGGCTTACTAAATTAACCAAGGGTTCCGGATTAGATTCATGGCGGAGACACAGTTAATAGGCTCCAAAAGTCAATAATCATTTATAGGACAAACTGTGAGCTTTTATAATAAATTAACGAGTGACACGGATGAGTTCTAATTTGGAAAAATTAAGAAATATGTTAAACAAAAGTCAAGATATGAAGGCTCCTATCTAGTCATTAACCTTCGTGGGCCAAAATACGAGGTTCTCCAATAGTTTCTTGGTGTGGACCCGGCAAAAGGTAGATTAAAAGTATGGACTGGAATGAGAAGTGTAGAATAGTTGTTCCGTATGGCACAGGACAGGGTGCCCTTGGCTCAAATGGTTGCCACTGTCGGAAAAACCTGACATGACACATATAGAAAAAGAAGATGAATATTTAGATGGGTAGTGGCATAGCGGTTAACACGCTGGGTTTGTAATTGAGTGGTCACGAGTTCGATTCCTGCCATAACTGATTTCTTTCACCTATTGCACAAGCATTTATGCTTAATTTGGTGAACGTATGAGGATGTATATGTACTTGTTACTACAAGGAAATATTCATTCTTTTTAAAAAAAAATATATACAAGTAGGTGGCCCCATTTTATGATGCAAGATAATTAAAGGGTCTTGTTTTATTGTTGGTTCTGCTTCAATATTAAAAGCTTCACGTATATTATCAGGAGACAATTTATTCTAATTCAATTCTGTTAACACTAAAACTGTAATCATCATTTTACACTGAAACTGTCAGCCTTCGTGGCTCAGTTGGTAAGATATCTGACTCCTGAGACAAAGTGTTTGGGTTCGATTCCTGGTGGAGACACTTTTTAATTGTTTTCAGTCTGGATTTGTGAGACGATAAATATCATTAGTATACAGAATGTGACAACTTATTAATGGGTGTGTGTCAAATTGATATTTGACATAATGTCTGGTAAGTCGCCCAAGAAGATATATACAAAAATAAAATAAACCCTTGTAAGCTGCTTTATTGACTCTATCCAATACCCTTACTGAATTGTACATCTGTAATTCTGAAAAAATAAATGTATTTTTGACTGCACATTCTTTTGATAAAATTCAGCCAAATCACGCAGATCCTTGAAAACAACTATCAAGTATAGGTATTTAATAGTCTACTCATTATGGGCACATTTTTGTTTCATTATAGTACGTAAGAGTTCACATCAGAAAGCATTATTTGTTGCTGTTATATTTCTATTATATTTTATAATTCTAGGTTATATTTATATTTTGCTAATAATTATAATCATCCGAAAAACACAAGCTCCACTATACACTATAAGAGTAGCCAGATAGTGGGATATGCGGATGACCTTAATATTATGGGCAGATCCCTCGCAGCCATTCGAAAAGTCTTTGAGCCACTTGAAACAGCAGCAGCAGAAGTAGGTCTGCAGATCAATAAAAATAAAACAAAAGCAATGAACAGACCAGAAGCGCAAACCGTTGGCAAGGAAACACAATACATCTGAAAGACAATTATGACTCTGAAACTGTTGAAGACTTCAAATACCTAGGTTCCACAATCAACAAAGATAATGAGGACACAACAGAAATAAAAAACAGAATAACAACAGGTAACGGAGCATTCTTCTCTCTTCTACCGGTGTTCAAATCAAGAAGTGTCCATGGGAAAGTGAAAGTCGCGCTGTATAGTCTGACCGTTATTGGAACGGTTGTGACATGTGGATGTGAAGCATGGACACTTACAGCCAAATCTGCTGAAATGCTGGACACGTTTTAGAGACGAGTGCTTCGTAGAATCCTAGGACCTGTGCCTGATGGTGACGCCTGGAGGATTAGATACAATAATGAGCTGTATGCTATCTACAAGACTTCCAGGCTCTCTGTGCATGTCAGATTGAGCAGATTGAGATGGGCCGGACATGTACAGAGAATGCCACCACAGCGAATACCAAAGAAAGTTCTGTGTGGACATCCAGGTGGATGAAAGGTTGGAAGACCGCGGCTGCGATGGGAGGACGAAGTTGGAAGGGATGCTTCCCAGCTACTGCAAGTGCCGGGCAGTTGGAGACTTGCTGCAGAAGATAGGAGAAGCAGGAGGCGAAGACTGACGGAGGCCAAGGCTCGATATGGGCTGTAGCGCCATTGATGAAGAAGAAGAACAATAAGTATAATAGAAAATAATCATATTTATACTAACCACCAAAACAATGGCGAGAAAGTAAAGTTCAAAGACAAACGACAAAGAAGAAAAGAAAATTAATAAGATACAAAATAGCAAGACCAATAAAGAGATTGGGGGAGAGTTGGACCTCTTCATCTCAAGACTAAAAAGACCAAGTATCAAGTGTAGGAAGAAATAATAATCATACTATTTTATAGAACAATTTAAAACAAGAAGATTTTTAACGTTAGGTAGCTTTAAATTTTCTATACTTACGTCAGCTAAAAATGTTCTTTATTTCTATTTAAAGTTTGTGCTGCATCAATATTTGAAACAGAGTCATAGAAAAAACAATTCAAAATAGGTACCTAGTTATAAAATTAGTAATTAATGTGTGAACCATAAATCTAAACCAAATAAAATGGTATATATAATTATTAGGTATACCAACATTATGAAGAACGATTCAATATGTGTATTTCAAGTGGATTCAATAATGGCTATCGGCCAAAATCTTAAAACATTTCTATCTTTTGTATATAAATATATTTGACTGCTTCTAAATCTGTTTTATATTGCAAATTAACCATCAAGAAGCATCCACAATATTTAGTAGACAAAATAACTTCCTACATTTAGTATTGGAATATATTTAAACCGTAAGTATTCAACAAAGAACAAAGCTAGAATTATTTAAGTACAAAAATTTTATGATTTCATTGATTGAGTGTTCTTTAAATTGTAGCCCTCCATAATCATATTGGTAAAATCAAACACAATTGTCCTATGAAAAAAAGAATAACATTTCGTAGACTATTTAATCTTCTGTTAATATTAAATTGGGATGGTACGATGTTTTAGAAATTTCGCTGGTATCTTGTGATTGTGGGCTGAGGTATATCACCTTGATTGCTAGCTTATGCGAAAAACAAGGAAAAGCACCCAAACTCAAAAAGGTAGTTATTATGAAATTGTTTAGTCGGAAGAAATTGCTATTAGGCAAAGTCGCCACTTACAGAGGGTGAAATTAAGTGTTAAATACATCTAGTTTTAATTTACCACGTGGTAAATCTCACCAGGAATATGTCTTATTTGATATTATTTGGTACTAAGTAATATAAAATGTCAATTTTTAACATGTTTAGGAACCAATAAAATATGTTTAGGTATATTATGATGAGAGACACACGGGCATGGAATATAGTGCTTTCAGTCTTTTTTACTATCAAAATCTTGTATAATTCAGCAGAGATTCACCATCCGAGGTTCAGAATATCATCGGTATGATACGTGAGGTGCAAGCAACATCAGACCTGCAAAACAGCTTTGTGGAGCAGAGTATTAAGCTGCATAATAAACTGCCACACGTACCTCACATACGGTCTTTGAAAGAAGGTATTTATGAAAGAGAGAGACGAAGAAGTATCTCGTCTAAAAATCATTTTATACAACTGACGAAATGCTCAATGAAAGAGATTTCAAATTAGCATGGATTTTTTTTCTTTGTTTATTAATAATAATTTGTTTAATTATAATCAATGACGACTCCGAGTGCTCTGCTTGGGAGCCTATGGAGGATAAACCAATACAAATACAAAAAATACAAATACATCCATTATGAATGTAGTGCCTTTTTAGGTAAGACGAGACTGGCGTCTGGGTATATGCACATGTGTCGTGCTTACTTTTATAAGGTAATACACACCCACAAACCTTTCGATGTTTACCCCAAATTGTGGGATATGCCATGATGGTATGAATAATCTTCTTTTTCTTCTTCTTCCTTTTCATAGATCCGAAGATCTGTTTGTACCACTATTCTGTCTCCTGCGATGTGGACTGCCAGCTGTCTCGCCACCTCTTTGGAGGTCTTCCTGGTGGTCTTCTTCCAGCTGGGTTCTCCTGGAGAGCGATACGTAGGAGTCTATTTTCAGCCATTCTGCTTACATGTGAGCTCCAATATCGCCTCCACTGTCTTCCCCATCTGACGATGTCTTCCGTACTACACTTTTTTCTTATTTCGGTATTTCGAATTCAGTCTCTTAGAGTGTTTCCGGTTATACATCTCAATGTCCTCATCTCTGATGTTCTCAGAAGAGATTTTGTTCTCGTTGTGTCTGCTCTGGTCTCTACTCCGTAGGTGGCAATGGGTCTTACACATGTTTTATATATTCGGACTTTGCTTTCTATATTCATTTGTTTATTCCTCCATATACTTTCCTTTAGACATCCTGATATTGCAGCTGCTTTATTTACTTGTCTTAATGTTTCGTCGTATAGACTACCGCTGCTAGTGATGTCTATTCCCAGGTATTTAAAGTCCATCACTTGCTCTATTATGTTATTTTCTACGACTAATTTGCATCTCAACGGGTTCTTGCTTATCGTGAGACTCTTTGTTTTGTCTGTAGATATCATCATATTATATTTAAGTGATGTATGATTTAGTTTGTATAGCATCCTTTGAAGGTCATCTTCTGATTCTGCGATAAGTACCGCATCGTCGGCGTAGCATACTATACTGACTCTTTTACATCCCATTCGATACCCAAGGTTTAGGTCTACAACTTCTTCTATGAATAATGTTCCGATAATTCCTGGTTGAAATCACAATAAATAGGAATCAAACCTGGGACCCACAGCTAAAGAATCTGATATTTAATTGGAGATGAATGGATGTCAATAATAATTTACTGTTCTCTGTGATGCATTGTGGAGGCCATAGATATTGAGGAGATGAATGGATAAGATTGTATGGCATTTGGTTATCTCTGCCTATAAAAATAGTGATACGGTATGTGATATTAAATATAGGGTTGCCTTTGATTAAGTATTTTTTTATTTTATTGTCAAAAGGACAGCACATAATTATTAAAATAAAACATGGTTAGATATCTGACTCCTGAGCGAAAAATCTTGTTATCAAACTGGATCTGTGCCTTTTAAATACTATACATAATATCATTTAGTCTGGGTTCACACATAAAATAAATAATTAAATACATAGATTAAATACCTATTTAAAAATTTGTATTTTTTGCTTCACAGTTTGACTCCTATTTGGCCGAGTTCATGTCGATGGCGAAAAACCTAACCTATCCTAAAATGTATGTAAGTGTGTGTGTGTGCTACCATTTATGAAATATTAGAATACCAAAAAATGTAAATCTGATTACCTAATACTAAAATATGTGCAATTTTGTCACAGTAGTATGATAGAACACACATGTCATGTATGATAGAGTTCATTAACCTCGCACACAATATCATCCAAAACTATTTAATTGTATATTTTGTATGTAACATCATGTCATTAGGTTTATCTATAACATAATTACGTTCCAAAACCTATTAAATACTAATAATATATAGATAGATAGTAAAACATATAGGTAGGTACTTTCAAAGTAAAACTGATAATCTTTTAATAAGAATCATGTTATTGACAACATTTAGCTTATCAATAATTGCAGAGGAACAATTGTTTATAGTTATTAAATATGTACAAGTTAAATACAATTGTATGAATAGGTACAATGGTGGTGGTTTTATGACATGTGCATTAGGTAATGAATCTATTGACAAGCAGGTGGAACTGTAAGCAATACAAATGGCAATAAAACAATTTGTAACTTTTCATCAATACAATGTTTTCAATGCAAAATATGATTAGTAATCAAATATAAATAAATATATAAAGTTGGCTAGGGGCAAGAGCTAGGATGACTTAGCAAGAGCTAGGATGACATTCGTGACCCTCAATGAAGGTTAGGTTCTCGGCAAAAACTATCAAATCAAACTTTGTATTAAATGTTATCAAAAACACGAGCCCATTGTTAGAAACGAACATAATACAAAACTAAATATAGTAATTATCGGAGAATATGGGGCAGTTTCGTTAAGAAATGGCACATTTTCACCGAGTAACGTCATTATATCGTAAGTTATGTATGAAACACGGAATGACTTCAAATATTTTTAAGATCGATTTAAAAATAACTTGTCATTTGTTTGGCACGTTCAATTAACAAGAAATTATCGTCTAATTTGTCATCCGAAGTATACAAATGGTATATTTTGAAGAATGAAACGGGACAGTCACAGAAGCGGGCAACATACCTATAGCGGAGAATTCATCGGGTGTTCTGCCACCGGCTATGAGCCAACGACACCAGTCGATGGTCTCCCATTCATCGATAGCCTTTTTGGGGTGCAGGAGCACATCGAGGAGGCCGGGCAGGTGCTGCGGGGATCCGCCGGCACAGTCCGCGTGGATGTATGCCGCGGCACCTCGTCTGCCCTTCCTCATCAGCACCTGCGCCGTAGTCGGCGGCGGCGCCATCTCAAGGGGCACCGTGTTCGACTGAAGAACGTCTATCACAAACACTTAAAAGACACCCTCATTTCCTATTATAAACTAAACTCGCTCACTGGCACTTTTACGTAAGACACTGACACTTAATCGTACACATTATATTTTCCACATCGTGTTGGCTCCGGTGCCAAATTATAACTTTACCGGCGCGACGTCGATTCTGGTCGTGACAAAAACCAAAATTATAACGGGTAATCGAGAATCGCGGAAGATGGCATTCCATCAAATTCCATCTCTCGAGAAGCAGAGTGAAAATGTGAAATCAACTTCAAGTCGATCAGTGACCTTCGTGACCAACATAAACAAAAAAAATCATAGGTGAAAAGATGCTTTGCAAAGATAAAAAATATCTATGAATCTTTTGAAACCATAGATTTATTTCATGGTTTGTTTTTTACTTTTACCAGTTGCAACATTTGCTTGACATTTATTTTATGATTGTATTTTTCATGGGTGTTTTTCTTTCTAAAATTATTTATTTATTTATTTAATATTGCTTCTCGGGCAACTAACAGGTACTATGTCAAATATTAATTTAACACGTACCCAATAACAAGTTGCCACATTCTGGAGACTTTCGATATTAATCGTCTCACAGATCCAGACTGAAAACACAATTAAAAACTGTGTCTCCACCGGGAATCGAACCCGGGACCTTTGGATCAGCAGTCAGATACCCAACCAACTGAGCCACGAAGGCCGACAATTATTTTTTAAATTAATTTAAATTATTTTTTGAATTATTTTTTTTAGGAACAATCATAGAATTATAATATGGGAACAATATGCCTATTTTATAAAAATTTATCAATAATTTATATAGGATCCAAATTTTGTGTATTATTTCGTGCAAGAAACAAATTTTAGACTATATTATCACAATGATTTTAAATTTTCATTCAAAACATTTGGCTACATTTATTTTATGTCCGCAGGGATATATGTGACACACAAACAATCATTTTCACCAGTATATATATATATTTTTACAGTATATATATCTTTATTCTATGATTTTCACCAAACATTATATTTCGTTACCCGTCGGGAGTCAATGATATTTTGATGACATTATTAACATCTCAATAGAGACGAAGTTGTATTTCGCGGTTCTACAATATTCCAACTTCATCTCTATTATGATAAAATCTGTCAATAAAAAAAAAAAACAATTTCATTATTGGAATATGCATGTACATGAGCCCTCTCTCCGACCACTAGAAAACATTAATGCCAATGTGAGGAAGAAAAGGTGACAAATAATGGTGACACTTTGAAATTTATTCAGAATATCAATATTGTTAATAAAGTCCATGGCAAATAAATAAATTAAAACATAACAAGCAGAGTACAAAATCAAAGAAACACGAGACATATAATAGACTCTCGAAACAGAAGCATGAAAAGACACCAACCAGAAGGTGCAGTCTCAGGGTACAGTGACATCCTTTCTCCAGGCAAGTCGCTGTCTTCCACATGGTGGCTGTAAGTCCGGCAGGGCCCAGCCTCTCTGTCAGGTCTTTGTCGTACCCGGCGTAGTTTCCTCTTCTTTTCCAGGCAACGCTATGACCCTAACAGCAGGCTTTAGGGGAAATGAGGGCAAGACTTATAAATAAACTAAATAGATGCTATTATGGAGTGCTAAAGCACCTAAGGTCATGACTCATCTCTCGTAAAACTAAAACCCTCATTTATGAAACTCTTCTAAGACCGGTTATGACATATGCATCAGAATGCTGAATATTGACCAAATAGGACGAAAATGCATTGTTGGTGTTCGAAAGGAAAATACTTCCCAAAATATTTGGCCCTACCTGTGAAAGATGATCTGGTTTAACCATGAGCTAGAAACAACGTTTACGTTGGTTTGGACATATTTGGAGGATGGCCGGGTCCCAAAGACTAAGTATTGGACACCTGTCCTGAAGGAAGAAGAAGCAGAGGGAGACCTAGGATAAGATGGCTGAACAACATCGAGGACGATATAAGAGCTATCAGACAGATAAATTGGAGGAGACTTGCTGTCGACAGGGCGGGATGGAGGCAATTTCTTGAGGAGGCCAAGGCCCACACTGGGCTGTAGCGCCATTGCTGATGATGATGATAGGCAGACTTTGAATTTGCTAGGTACAAAAATCAGAAGTCGAAAATAAATTATTTGGAAACAAGAAGAAAAACTGAGTAAGTGAATAGCAGTAGAGCTAAGAATGTTATCCAATAGTCACATTATTATGAAATAGCAGTACAGCTAAGAATGTTATCCAATAGTCACATTATTATGAAATAGCAGTAGAGCTAAGAATGTTATCCAATAGTCACATTATTATGAAATAGCAGTAGAGCTAAGAATGTTATCCAATAGTCACATTATTATGAAATAGCAGTAGAGCTAAGAATGTTATCCAATAGTCACATTATTATGAAATAGCAGTAGAGCTAAGAATGTTATCCAATAGTCACATTATTATGAAATAGCAGTAGAGCTAAGAATGTTATCCAATAGTCACATTATTATGAAATAGCAGTAGAGCTAAGAATGTTATCCAATAGTCACATTATTATGAAATAGCAGTAGAGCTAAGAATGTTATCCAATAGTCACATTATTATGAAATAGCAGTAGAGCTAAGAATGTTATCCAATAGTCACATTATTATGAAATATACTTGAACTGAGCAGAAATGTATGCCTTTTGAAATTAAATAATTACTTTACTATGAATAAAAACAAACATCTGAAATGAAGTTTTTAAGGGCTATCACAGGGAAGACGCTTAGGGACAGAATTCGCAATGACGTCATTAGGCGGACCTGTGAGACCGAGGACATCATATGATGGAGTAGAGCTAGGAGAAGATTTTGGAGGGACCATGTCAACAGGATGGACGCATCTCGAATCCCATCCATAGCGGCAAATGAAATCCCACTAGGGCATCGCCTCCCCGGAAGACCACCGAAGAGGTGGAAAGATAGCTGGACCTCAGCTTCACAGGAATAGCTTTCTCGAAAAAACAGATCTACGATCTAAAATAAGAAAAAGAAGAAGACTTTACTATGTTTTTTAATAAATAAAATAATGAAAGTTAATGCATTGGCTACTTGGAAAGAATGAATGAAGAACGCTTGAAGAAAATATGGAAAGCTGACAGGAACGGAATACGAGGTCACCCAAGAAAAGGATAGCATGACCATGACAAGGCGATGAATGTGTCAAGATGAGGGACATGGTGTGATGGTATGTAATATGTATAATATTAATTATGTTTGTATAGTATGTATTGTCAGGCACATAAACTTATCTGATGAAGACAATTTTTTTGAATCAAGAACAAAACATAATCTATATTATTATATTACTAGTTGCATGTAACACATGAGATCCAACTGTCGATAGCGATAGTATGTATAGTTGAAGAATAAATACCAAACTATAATCCCATAAATACAAATTATTTAATATTTTAAGATATTTGATTTTCTATACAACACATGTACCTACATATGTATGTATGTCAAGATAGGATAGAATGGAGGTCAGTCCTTTGATCCTACCCAGAATATGAAAACAGAATGATGGTATTTATGTATGTTTGGAGATTAGTATCAAACAATTAAGTCTTCTTAGATATTGTGTGTAGGCGATTGCCATACAAATTGTATGAAGCAATGTCGTCACTAAATTCAATTTTTATAAAATTTATTAAAAAAAAATTTGAGATGTGCTAATACAATGTTAATATTTTTTATATAAAATTAAATTGTCTAGTTGGGGTGTTTCGGCTTTTTTTGATATTTTTAAAAAATCTGGAAATATAGGCAGTTAAACTCATAAATTTATCATAAAAAAAATATTTTTCTTAATAAAAAATGTTTGAAAAACCCTGGATTTTTTTTTAAAAAATTAATTTGAGATTTTGTATTTGTCTATGTTTATAACAAATTTCAGCGTTCTAGCTTTTATGGTTTCTGAGATATATGGAAAAATAAACCAAAATTTCAAAAGTTGATAACCCCTGACTGAAACAAAAATTCACACTTCTGAGTATTTGGGGGTTAAAGGTATTTGTGGTATGTAGAGCTTACTAAAGTGCCAGAGTGGTCACTTGGTTGGAAGCGATTGCATACCAGCGTGAGCTGATATGCAAGCCTGTGATTGAGGTGGTAAGGTCGGTCAGTTGGACGTGTAGGTATTACCTGTTTGTCCGCCTTCAGCTACATACAACCCAAATGATATCGCAACCGCTTGGTTCGAACCTGGTGGCGGTCTGTTCGGATAGTCCCGACAGCTGAGCCACAGATTGATCGACCAAGCAACTGCGATACCGTATACAATAGATTAAATATTATTATCAAATATTACTCAGGTAGGAATGGTAGACAGATTGAAAGATATAACAGGAAATTTAACTTACTCTTTTATTTATCAAGATGATGATTACAATTGTTGTTTACTATTATTACTTGGTACAGAAATGTCGAGTTATTATTTAATGAATATAAATGTAAATTTGAAACGCGGACGATTTGAACGACGACGAGCGGTCGGGCAGCGTGATGCCTAGCTTCGAGATCTGGATAAGCGGAATGGTCTGGGCGCGCTGTGCTTCCCCTTAAATAGGAGACGGGCTGTGAATACGGCGCAGGGCAAGATGGCGCCTGCCGAAGTACTCAGCGCAGCGAAGCACTGCGCGGCGCAATTGGCGCAATCGCCACAGACCCCGCTGGCAGTCGCTTAGACGAAACACGACCCCTCCTCGAAGTTCAAAGTCCTTACATTGCGTTCTGTGAAAGATAAAAAAAAATTTTTAAAGCATTTGATTTGTTATGTTATTTGTATAGGGTTTTCTTTTGAACCGCTATGTACATGTTATGTAATGAATTTCTATATGAAAAGTAGTCTTTTCTAATACACAGTAATGTAATTATATAAATACAACTTAATCTATACATATATAAAGTTAATCATATTATAAGTATAAATTTGTTTTAGTACAAGGTATGAAGTTACTTATCTTTAAAAAATATCTGCTGCTGGTATGATTTGCTGCTCTTGTGATGGCGTGTGGTTGCTCTGCTATTGAGGTGAATGGAGGAGTGTCGTCCTGCGTGTGCTGGCTGGACATCCTTATGTGTTCCTCAGTGGTATAGCTTGTTGGGTGTTGTTGATTGCGACTTCGTAGTGTACCATTAATTGTGAATGGTCCCCAGTTTTCTGTTATGAAGTGTAGAAGTTCTATTTTTTGTTCAGGATGAAGTAGATGTGTTATGTATGTAGAAAATTGATGCAGTTGTATGCGTGGATGCTTCGACTTTGTCGGGAATATCTTCCTGAAGTAGGTATTTATCCAGCTAGGCGAAATGGTTTGCAGTGTGCTCAGCGTGTGTATGCTTGTATATAAATATTCGACAGCTGCCTCGTGTGCCGGCAAGGGCGAAGCACGAGGGTGTCTTGTGGTTTTCGGCGTGTCGTCAGGAGACAGCTTTGGATGTAGAGTATCCAGTGTAGCCTGTAGGTTTTGCGGTGCGCCATGTTGACGGCTTTGAAGTGCATGGGACTTCTGTGTAACCTGGATACATTTCGTGAAACCGGAGAAGGATTGATGTGAACTCCTCAGGGCGGTGACACGTAAATGTTGAGCAGCTTCGTTTCTTCATGCGTCGCAAGGAGGTTGACATTAGCTCTTTGCGTGCAGGCCATGAAGGAAGAGACGTTGTATGTCCAACAAAATCGTTCCTCGTCAGAGCAATGATGGCGATGACTTGGGGAAGACTTTGCGTGCTCTTGTAGTAAGTGTATGTGTGATGCTGGCACGGAGATGTTCTCAAAAGGCAAACGTTGCTGGTTCTTCAGCAGTGTTGAGCAGTGAGTATTGGCGGTACCAAAGATGATCCTCAGCGATGCTCCGGTTGAATGCTGGTATGATGTGAAGATGCAGTGGTTCCTCCATAATTAATTTCTTCCCGGTAGTGATGCGGTAGAATGCGGGGGCAGCTAGTTTCTGTATGAAGTCGTCCAGATGATGATGATGATGTGATTCATCATAAATAATTTTTTCTTCTATGTAGTGATGCGGTTGAATGCGGGGGCAGCTAGTTGCTGTATGAAGTCGTCCAGATGATTCTTGTTGATGTCTTTGATGCTCAATTTGAAATTTTAAAATTATACAATAGAATTATACAATGTAAATGTTTGTACTTGCGTTGATTGATAGGTATAAAATGTTTTTTATAATTTGCAAGTTCCATTTGGTTATAAGTATTTATAAGTATTATAAGTTCCATTTGATTTGATTTATAAGTATGTTTATACTCGTTGCTGAAGTATTATACTATAATGCCATATAAGGTTATTTGTTTGTTTCGTATTGTATTGTACAATGTTTTTTTTTTTTAAATTTAAAATACGACTATGTTTATAATATTTATTATTATGTATGCCATGTTTCAATGTTTTTATAATTTTAATGTTTTATAATACTTTTTGTAGTATTACATAGTTAGTATAATATAGTTTAGTTTATAGTACCAGTTTGTTGCTGTATTATATAGTTAATAAATAATAAGGTTTTAATGTTTGATTATAGTTAGGTATTTTTACTACCGTATATTATAGTTTCAATGTTTCTATATTCTGGAACGTATTCGCTATCGTATCGTATTATTTTTATTGTTCGATCATGGTTTTATAGTTGTAGTGTTTTTTTATAAAAAATAAAGTAAAATATTTTGTATATAAAAAATATTTTGTATTTAGCTAATTGTAGCTGTTCAACATTAGCTATTTGTAGCTGTTCAATGTATCACGGCTTTTTATTTCTATTTATTTCGATTGTATTTAAAAACAATGTTTATTTGTAGTTAGTAATTGTTTAAATTTGCTTTCTATATTATAGTAATAGTTTTAAACTTCCGTATCGTATGCTTGTTGGAGTTTATTTTTTAGAATAATATTTTAATATTATAGTTTTAGAAGCATTAGTTTAGTTTATTTTCAAAAAATTATTTCGAAAAAATATTTTAAAAATATATTATAATGTTCGTTTGCGTACGTATTTTATTTTATTTAATTGTAATTGTATACAATTGTTTTATTCCTATAATTATGTTTAGAAACGATGTATCTAATTTATTTAAATATTTAATGTATTTTATTTTTTGTGCCTTGCGTTGTTAAATTATTTGTTGAATTCTATCACGTCGGGGTCACCAGTTTTGGGGGTTAAAGGTATTTGTGGTATGTAGAGCTTACTAAAGTGCCAGAGTGGTCACTTGGTTGGAAGCAATTGCATACCAGCGTGAGCTGATATGCAAGCCTGTGATTGAGGTGGTAAGGTCGGTCAGTTGGACGTGTAGGTATTACCTGTTTGTCCGCCTTCAGCTACATACAACCCAAATGATATCGCAACCGCTTGGTTCGAACCTGGTGGCGGTCTGTTCGGATAGTCCCGACAGCTGAGCCACAGATTGATCGACCAAGCAACTGCGATACCGTATACAATAGATTAAATATTATTATCAAATATTACTCAGGTAGGAATGGTAGACAGATTGAAAGATATAACAGGAAATTTAACTTACTCTTTTATTTATCAAGATGATGATTACAATTGTTGTTTACTATTATTACTTGGTACAGAAATGTCGAGTTATTATTTAATGAATATAAATGTAAATTTGAAACGCGGACGATTTGAACGACGACGAGCGGTCGGGCAGCGTGATGCCTAGCTTCGAGATCTGGATAAGCGGAATGGTCTGGGCGCGCTGTGCTTCCCCTTAAATAGGAGACGGGCTGTGAATACGGCGCAGGGCAAGATGGCGCCTGCCGAAGTACTCAGCGCAGCGAAGCACTGCGCGGCGCAATTGGCGCAATCGCCACAAGTATAAAATTTTTGTAGGCCTATAACTGTTTATATATTCTGAAAATTTGGGCTCTGTAAATTGAGCGGATCAAAAGTTATAAGGGGGGGACGGACACACACACCACACACACACACAGACACACAAAACTCACATAAAATGTTCTACTCCGAATTCTGAGTAAATCCATGTATGGGAACATATATACTGCGAGGCCTCTAGTTCGTGTTATTAGCATGCAAAAAGTCCACTACACCATACAAAATTTTCCTTCGTACACGCATCTTGGCTTAATAATGTCGATTCATTAAGAGAATTGAATTCTCATGAACGAATCGACAGTTGGAATACATGAAGCGAAATCTTCAGACCCCGTTTTAACCCTTTAACGCCCAGAATAAAACTACTGCTGAAAAATATACTCTATTGTTATATATTGAAGCATACAGACCAAAATGAAAGGTTTATTAAAGAAGATAGAGAAAATCCATATAACTTCGAAATAAAAGGGGCGTACACTGGGCGGTTTAAGAGCGAGGTTATTGAATGTTCTATGAGCAATGAATCCAAAATGTGTCTGTCCAAACGAGGTTTTCATTAAAGGCACAGAAAAGTTCAGTTCATTTGCTTGCCTAGTGAAACGCGTTTGTTGGCTTCTACTAAGCAGAGTTACATTCGTTTGTTGGCTTCTACTAAGTAGAGTTATATTATTCTGGAAATGAATTAATGCTTTAAATCCTTATTGTCCTTATTATTTATTATTATTTACGTACATGCCTGTAAATATAGTTACCTCCACTGTTTTCCTTTGACTTTTCCTAATAAGATTTCTTTATTTTTTATCAATATTCATATCAAGTTCATACTTCATTTTTTTTTAACTGTAAACATTAAAGCAGAATTTTGTTAGGTTCAGTTTACTCCATTAATGGACAAACTTATTACTTTAATAGGCTGTACAATAATACTAGTTGCATGTAACACATGAGATCCAACTGTCGATAGCGATAGTATGTATAGTTGAAGAATATGTACCAAACTATAAACCCATAGATACAAATTATTGAATATTTTCAGATATTTTGTTTTCTATACAACATATGTAGGTATGTATGTCAAGATAGGATAGTATGGAGGAAGATCCTTTTTCCTACCCAGAATATGCAAATAGCATGATGGTATGTATGTATGTTTGGAGATGAAGTATCAAACTATTAAGTCTTCTTACATATTGTGTATAGGCGACTGCCATACAAAATGTATGAAGCGATGTCGTCACTAAATTCAATTTTTAAAAAAATTGTTAAAAAAAAATTGAGATCTTCTACTACAATGTTAATATTTTTTATAGAAAATTAAATTATCTAGTTGGGGTGTTTCGGCTTTTTTCGATAATTGTAAAATTTTTGGAAATATAGGCAGTTAAACTCATAAATTTATCATAAAAAAAATATTTTTCTTAATAAAAAATGTTTGAGAAACCCTGAAATTTTTTTGAAAAAACTAATTTGAGATTTTGTATTTGTCTATGCTTGTACCAATTTTCAGCGTTCTAGCGTTTATGGTTTCTGAGATATATGGAAAAATAAAATAAAAATTCAAAAGTTGATAACCCCTGACTTAAACAAAAATTCAAAATTCCGAGTATAAAAGTTATGTAGGCCTGTAACTGTTTATATATTCTGAAATTTTAGGCTCTGTAAATTGAGCGGATCAAAAGTTATAAGGGGGGGACGGACACACACACACACACACAGACACACAGACACACAGACACACAGACACACAGACACACACACACACACACAGACACACGAAATGTTCTACTCCGAATTCTGAGTAAATCCGTGTATGGAACATATATGCTGCGAAGCCTCTAAGTTGGTGTTTTTTGACTTCAAAGTTGGAAAAGCCGTGAAAAAAGTAGACCTCTCCATACAATTCTCGCGTATTCTGGCTTGATACATTGTCGATATGTTAAGAGAACAAAGTTCTCCTGAACAAATCGACAGTTGGACTAGTTGCATGTAACACATGAGATCCAACTGTCGATAGCGATAGTATGTATAGTTGAAGAATATGTACCAAACTATAAACCCATAGATACAAATTATTGAATATTTTCAGATATTTTGTTTTCTATACAACATATGTAGGTATGTATGTCAAGATAGGATAGTATGGAAGAAGATCCTTTTTCCTACCCAGAATATGCAAATTGCATGATGGTATGTATGTATGTTTGGAGATGAAGTAACAAACTATTAAGTCTTCTTACATATTGTGTATAGGCGACTGCCATACAAAATGTATGAAGCGATGTCGTCACTAAATTCAATTTTTAAAAAAATTGTTAAAAAAAATTGAGATCTTCTACTACAATGTTAATATTTTTTATAGAAAATTAAATTATCTAGTTGGGGTGTTTCGGCTTTTTTCGATAATTGTAAAAGTTTTGGAAATATAGGCAGTTAAACTCATAAATTTATCATAAAAAAAATATTTTTCTTAATAAAAAATGTTTGAGAAACCCTGGAATTTTTTTGAAAAAACTAATTTGAGATTTTGTATTTGTCTATGTTTGTACCAATTTTCAGCGTTCTACCGTTTATGGTTTCTGAGATATATGGAAAAATAAAATAAAAATTCAAAAGTTGATAACCCCTGACTGAAACAAAAATTCAAAATTCCGAGTATAAAAGTTTTGTAGGCCTGTAACTGTTTATATATTCTGAAATTTTAGGCTCTGTAAATTGAGCGGATCAAAAGTTATAAGGGGGGGACGGACACACAGACACACACACACACAGACACACACACAGACACACACACAGACACACACACACACAGACACACGAAATGTTCTACTCCGAATTCTGAGTAAATCCGTGTATGGAACATATATGCTGCGAAGCCTCTAAGTTGGTGTTTTTTGACTTCAAAGTTGGAAAATCCATGAAAAAAGTAGACCTCTCCATACAATTCTCGCGTATTCTGGCTTGATACATTGTCGATATGTTAAGAGAACAAAGTTCTCCTGAACAAATCGACAGTTGGATTAGGTATGCTTTGGTTACTACAAAATCCCATGCAGTAATTCACTGTCATATCTACTATAATTCAGAGCCCTAAAGCCAAGATGACAAAATGCTGTTTGAAAATACAAAACATAATTTTTTCGTATGATTTGCAAAAATAGTGCTTTGCAATTTCGAACAGCATTTTACTATTTGACTTGTCCCAGGGACTAGATCGTTTTAAATTACTCAAAGAAATATGTAAATATTATGATAAATCATTATAGCGTAATGGAGTTCTCATCATAGTGGCATGTAGTAATTTTGTTAATCTTCGCTTTTAATACTTTCCTAGATCCTTTTGATTCAGATTCACCATCTGTATGTGGGTAACTAACTGTCTTACTTAATGTATTTTGCAATTGTGACTGTTTGTAACCTTAAATAAATAAATGATTTTTCCTTTAAATAATCTACCAACTCATCAACGAATAATAAAAGTACAGATAATCAGTCATAGAAATTATATTTTATGTATATTTTTTTAATTACTTATACACATCATTAAAATAATCAGTTCAATTGGATGAATCCATGTTAGGATGTGAATTAATTCAAACGAAATTTGATAAATATCACAGCACAATCCTTGAAGCATACTTTGATTCTATTATTTAATAATAATTATTATTAAATATTATTCAACAGGCAGCTATAATGATATGTCTGATCTCACAACAGTATTCACTTGTTCAGTCTTTCAAGTTTATTTTTACACATTAACACTTTGTGCAACAACAAGTTCCGGTGGAAAACTTTTCCATGCATCCACAACTCTATTAGACAAGAAATGCTTCCAGGGGTTCTGCCTGAAACTGTGTTTATCTAGCTTCAAACTATAACCTCTTAAATTAGTATTTTGGTTGAGGCAGAACATCAGCTTCAATTCAGGGCAGTCATAGTGTTGGTTTAGTATTTTGAAGGTTTCCATGAGATCCCCTCTCTTTCTCCGTTCCTCAAGAGTAGTGAGGCCCAACACATTCAGACTTTATTCATATGTTTGTTTAGTATTTTGAAGGTTTCCATGAGATCCCCCCTCTTTCTCCGTTCCTCGAGAGTAGTGAGGCCCAACACATTCAGACGTTATTCATATGTTTGTTTAGTATTTTGAAGGTTTCCATGAGATCCCCTCTCTTTCTCCGTTCCTCGAGAGTAGTGAGGCCCAACACATTCAGACGTTATTCATATGTTTGTTTAGTATTTTGAAGGTTTCCATGAGATCCCCTCTCTTTCTCCGTTCCTCAAGAGTAGTGAGGCCCAACACATTCAGACGTTATTCATATGTTTGTTTAGTATTTTGAAGGTTTCCATGAGATCCCCTCTCTTTCTCCGTTCCTCGAGAGTAGTGAGGCCCAACACATTCAGACGTTATTCATATGTTTGTTTAGTATTTTGAAGGTTTCCATGAGATCCCCTCTCTTTCTCCGTTCCTCAAGAGTAGTGAGGCCCAACACATTCAGACGTTATTCATATGTTTGTTTAGTATTTTGAAGGTTTCCATGAGATCCCCTCTCTTTCTCCGTTCCTCAAGAGTAGTGAGGCCCAACACATTCAGACGTTATTCATATGTTTGTTTAGTATTTTGAAGGTTTCTATGAGATCCCCTCTCTTTCTCCGTTCCTCAAGAGTAGTGAGGCCCAACACATTCAGACGTTATTCATATGTTTGTTTAGTATTTTGAAGGTTTCCATGAGATCCCCTCTCTTTCTCCGTTCCTCGAGAGTAGTGAGGCCCAACACATTCAGACGTTATTCATATGTTTGTTTAGTATTTTGAAGGTTTCCATGAGATCCCCTCTCTTTCTCCGTTCCTCAAGAATAGTGAGGCCCAACACATTCAGACGTTATTCATATGTTTGTTTAGTATTTTGAAGGTTTCCATGAGATCCCCTCTCTTTCTCCGTTCCTCAAGAGTAGTGAGGCCCAACACATTCAGACGTTATTCATATGTTTGTTTAGTATTTTGAAGGTTTCCATGAGATCCCCTCTCATTCTCCGTTCCTCAAGAGTAGTGAGGCCCAACACATTCAGACGTTATTCATATGTTTGTTTAGTATTTTGAAGGTTTCCATGAGATCCCCTCTCTTTCTCCGTTCCTCAAGAGTAGTGAGGCCCAACACATTCAGACGTTATTCATATGTTTGTTTACTATTTTGAAGGTTTCCATGAGATCCCCTTTCTTTCTCTGTTCCTCAAGAGATGTGAGGCCCAACACATTCAGTCGTTATTCATATGTTCAGCATCCGAGGCTATTTCCCAGTTTGGTAAACCTTCTCTGCACCCTTTCCAGCATGCTTATATCTTTCTCAAAGTAAGGATTCCAAACTTGGTAACCATATTCCAAAACTGGTCCTACATAAGTTTTATATATAGTTTTATTATCAACAAATCATGTGGCAAGTATGAGAGATGCCACTAGCCTGTTAGCATTCAAAAAGCATCTGAAGTCACAATTTCTATCCATATAACCCCAAATTCACGTCTTTTTCCCTTTATCCCTCTTCCCTTCTCCTCTCCTATCCTCCATCCAATAAACATAGTGTATCTATCTGATGTATTTTTTTTTATTCTTGTTTTTGTTCTTATTTATACATATATTTTTTTTGTGTTTTTTATATTTATTTTGTATTTTTAATTTATGATTTTTTTCCTTTTTTTATTTGTATTCTTATATTCCTGTAACTGATTGTATTTATCATGGCGGTTGATTGGTAGAAATTGCCTGCGGGCAATAAGTCCGCCACATTGTTTAACTCGATAAAAGTCTTTCTAATTAAATATGTTATTTCAGATCGCAAGAGATAGTGATGCCCAAGTCTTTTTGTTCATTCACCTACTTTAAGTATGTTCCATCGTGACTGTATGTGACCCTCGGGTTTTTGGTGCCGATGTGTAAAACATTGCAGTTGTCTATGTTCAGCTTGAGCATCCATTTTTGTGTCCAAGTAAATATGCTCTTTAGATCCTCCTGCAGTTGTACATGATCTCTAAGTGGGTCACCAAACAACTTTATGTCGTCTGCAAGTTTACAGGAGAATTAAGAGTCAGCAGCAAGTCTACAATATACAATATGAAGAGGATGGGTCCGAGAACCAATCCTTGCGGCACCAAACTCAATACTGGCTTAGTGTCCCATAGGTCATTCCCAACTCTCACCTGAAAACATCTGTCAGTGAGTAAACTTTCGATCCATTTGTGTAGCTTGCCTTGAATTCCCAGATGTTCTCATTTGAGAAGCAATCGTCTTATCGGGACAGTATCAAATGCTTTTTGGAAATCTAATAATATAACATCTACGGGTATTTGGTTGTCAAATTTGAAAGACCAATAGTTCAAACAGAGTAGCAGATTGGTCACAACTTGGTTTTGGAGGCATTGAAATTAAAGCCAATATCTATTGCCACACGCTCAAGCCTAATGAAATTGTCTCTCATACCAAACAGGGATCTAGCCATTGTGTCATTTGCGTTTGCCAGTACTTGAATTGATTTTCTGAAGATGGACATCTGTAATGAAAAGCATTTTTCTGTAATTATTTTTAATATGAAATTGTGAATATATTTTTCTACTCAGAGATAATAAATAATTGATAAATATTATATAGTAGGTAGGTACATACCATCAATGAAAATTATTCAAATGTATTTTGAATACATAATATTTGGAGTTACTTTCAATTGTATATTTAACAATATTGTTAAATTTTTCTCCCCATTTATTCCATTATAACTTCAAGAACATTTGATTTATTATGAAATATGTATGTCTTGACTAAGTATTTTTCTCCAGATTCAATATTGCTACAAAAATGACTTCATCTAGTGATCATCATCATCAGCTTGTCTGTGTCCAGAGTTGAGTTGGCCTCCCCTCTCTTATTTTACTCCTTGCTTTCCTGGGCACATTTAAAAATATATTTAGTATCCTTCTCTCCATAGCCCTTTGTGTCACCATTACCCTGTGCATAATATTATTGTTACAATCCTTTTTCACCAAGCATGTTTCTATTGTTTGCCAGCCTCTTCATCTCTTGGTAGCTGCTACAGCGCACATCACTGATCACCTGGCCCATATAATTGTCTATAGGGCGACCTTTATAATTTCTGCCCTCTGTCATTCCTTTGGTGATAGTAACAAGCAGATCTGGATGCGTGGTGTTATGACCCATCCATTTGGAACGTTGTTGGAAGTTGTCTCGTTTCTTTGACTCTGTTCAGTACCACGTATTTTGGAATGTGGTCTGACCAATAGATACTAGTCATGCACCTGTAGCACCACATTTCGAAGGCAGCCAGACGTTCAGATTCTCTCCGGCTTATAGTCCACGTTTTTCTGCCATACAGCAGCACACTCCAGACAAGAGTTTTAACGACATTCTTTCTATTTTGTAGATTTTTTCTTGAGGCAAATGTTGAACTCTACTTATTATTTCTGCTTTTGAACGGCTATCTTGAGATATTCTGCTGCCCAGTTATACAAATTCTTGACTTATTTTACTGTGGTGTCACCCAAAACAATATTTGCGGTCATCTCCTCTCTTCCAGCAATAATGAACTTTATTTTATCTTTATTTATTTTCATATTATTTGGAGTTCAAAATATTTTTTCTCAAGGCCTCATTCAATTCCTTTTCCGTCCCTGCAAGCAATGCAATATCGTCGGCATACCTCATCATATCAATCTTTTGTCCCAGGATTTTCACACCAGACCAGTCTCTCATTTCCTCCTTCAACTCATCGATAGATTGTTGTATATAGCAATTGAACAATGCTGGTGACATTTGGCATATCCTTGTCTTACTCCTTGACTGACACTTGATTCAGCACTGCTGTCTATATAATATAAAAGCAATTTCATTTTAATATAAACTCCATATCGCTTGTATGTCTTTGTAGCTCAGCCCTATCTTATTGAGCACTTCACAAAGCTGCTTCCAGTTTACTTTATCAAAGGCCTTTTCCAAGTCTAAAAAGGCTATGTATGTGGCATTGCTATTCCTTATTCTCTTTTCAATTATAAGCGTTAGACATCGGATTGCCTATCGTATTGCTAGTATATATATATTTTCTTTGTTTTTTTTTGCTCTTATTCTTTTGTTGTTGTACATACACAATATACTTTGTAATCTGGTTGGTAGGAAGAAATTGCCTGATGGCAATAAGCCCTCCAGTGTACAATATATTTGTTTATATTATGTACAGAAAGATGAAGTTTGTAAAGTGTATCAAGTGTACCAGTGCCTGTGTATTTAAGAAGTTCCAATGGAATATTGTCAATCCCCGGCACATTCTTTAATCTTGCAATAGCATTGTCAAATTCACACCTCAAAATTGCATCTCCGTTATTTTTTACACCTGGTTCCGTTCCTATAGCACCTTTGTAGAGTTTTACCAGATATTCTTTTAACCACCATTTCGTCTTTAAAAATAATTTTTCCATTCTGTTCTCGGATAGCCCCGCTTGTCTTAGACTTAACTTTGAAAAAATTCTTTATTTTTGAGTATGCTGTGTCTAGTTTTCTCTACTCAATGTTTTCATATCAAATGTTCTCTTTTGCCATTTTGACCTCCCTTTTGACCTTGTTTGACAACATACTATATTTCCTTTTTCCTTCGTCTGTTGTAGAATTATTCTGCATTCTACTATCATATTCAGGATACATTCAGTGTTCCACTCTTTTCTGGCTCGTTTGCTGCTGTGCTTATTCTGTCTTTAATATTTTTCTTCTTCCACATCATCATCGCCATCATAATCAAATAGCAATATTTTTTCAATACATATATTTCTTGTTTCTTCCTCTCTTATATTATCTTAATATTCCATTTACGACAACTTTATTTTAAGCTTTTTGTATTTGAGTACATTTATATCATTTAGTGTTATTTATAACATATATACTTCTTATTGATGGCAATACTCTCTCTTGAGGGTTGGTATCACCATGCACTTTCTTCTCCACTCATTCCTACCTGCAGCCAGGTGGACAACATCAAAAACATTTTATTAATTTTATAATTCGCATATTCAGCTTTATCATAAAACTGATTATGAAAATTCAATACTTATTTCTACTCAAAACTTTTTTTTGTAAAATATTTTGATGTAAATAATATATTTGTAATGTTATCACGTAAAAGACGATATTATATAGTCAACATTGATTACATTAGATTCATTATATACTTTGTATATTCAAATGCATCATTAGAAATTTGTTGCACTTTCAATATTATTCCATTTTGCATATTATAATTATTATGTATTTTGCGTGCTCAACATCATTATAACATTTTTTGAAGAATTTCATAAAATCCATTGTTGTATATATATTTTTAAACACATTGCATTGTTTAAAACATATCACATTGATTTTGTGTCACAATATTTAATAAATATTCAAATGCATCATTAGAAATTTGTTGCACTTTCAATATTATTCCATTTTGCATATTATGTATTTTGCATGCTCAACATCATTTTAACATTTTTTGCTGAATATCATAAAATCCATTGTTGTAAATATATTTTTAAACACATCACATTGATTTCGTGTCACAATGTGTAATAAAAATCAAAAACACATTTGCTTATTATTATTTTGCATATTCAATAGTAGATTTTTTCTGCATGTTTCACATTATGTTGTTACTTCTAACCACTGACATCAAAGTCAAATTGAATTAATTATTATACATGTAAAATCAAAATCGACAACATTTGATTGAGAATGTAGTTTGCATATTCATAATGAAATTCAGTTTACATAAATCATTGCAGATGATGACATTGATGTTGAATATTCTAATAAATTATGTTATTTGAAACATATTTCACTCAATGTCTATTTATTTTTATGTTCAACAACAAAGGCAATATTTTTTTTCTGTGCATAAAATTGCCACCACTCCTCCATAACTCCATTGTGAAATTTGCATGTATAAATAACTATTTTATCCATCTAGTTTATTGACATACTTAATATTCGTATATTTATATGATTTATTCTTATTATTGTCAAATAAATTATATCATTGGAAATTGTCATTTTTTTTAATTCTACAATATTTTAAAATGCAAAGTAGAAGTATCCTTTTGTATTTTATCCTTTATCACCTTTCATGGCAATCACAATCAAATTCTTGGTATATAATTGATTCTTCATAATATCACATAATGATATAAAAATTCCCCTAGATATTGTACTATTTCCATATCACAGTGTCTTAAACACTTGATATCAATCAATCCACATCCGCTTAAAGTGTGGCAGCATGTGATCGTCATTCAGTTTCTCCCATATTGTTATTATATTATAGAATTTGCAGTCGCAATTATTCAAGCCTTCCACCTATATGATTGATTTTACTTGTTATCTCTTAAATTCTTGATATATGTATTATAAAACTATTCAAAACTTTTCCATAGATATTTCATCAAATCCGAAACGCAGTGTGTCTCAGATTGTTAACATATCATACATTGTATCTCATATTTTCCTGATATTTTATTCAAAGATTCATTCCATTGATATTTTATCATATCCGAAACGAGGAGTGTCTCGATCATGTATCATACTTTTGTGTATAATTTCCTTTATCATATTTGATATTTACATCATACAGTTATATTTGTCACCAAATATATTTAGCCATTTCACCAAGAAGGGGGGCGATTTGCATATATACCAACGAAGCAAAAAGATTCATATATACGTTCTGCGCACCCGGAAGCTCGTTGAAAATATTTGGCTAAAACTATACTTCAAAATATTTCCATACTATCTGTATCGCAATTATTTAACGTTTTTATCAGGATTGCCTTTCCACATACACAGTATGGACAGCGTTCATTAAATTATTTAAACTCTTGATAGTATTGCAAATGAAAAATTATTGCCATGTACCTAAAATATAAAAATATAATTTTATTGAAATTCAACAGGTAACAACAATAGTAAATGTGAAAGTAAAAGATGACATAGGAAAGATCAGGGGAACCTAACACAGCCATCCATATAGGAAAGATTTAAAAAAAAACTCTTTAATACTGAAAAATAAAGACACATATATTATCTTTTATTTAAACTAGTTGCTTGTAACACATGAGATCCAACTGTCGAAGGCGATAGTATGTATAATTGAAGAATACTTACCAAACTATTAACACATAAACGCAAATTAATAAATATTTTAAGATATTTTGTTTTGTATATAAAACATGACATATAGTTATGTATATCAGGATAGGATAGGAGGTCAGTCTGTTTTTCCTACCCAGAATATGAAAACAGCATGATGGTATGTATGTATGTTTGGAGATTAAGTATCAAACTATTAAGTCTTCTTAGATATAATGTATAGGTCACTGCCCTTCAAATTGTATGAAGCAATGTCGTCACTTAATTAAATTTTTATAAAAAATTAAAAAAAAAAAAATAGAGATGAAATGCTACAATGTTGATATTTTTTATAGCAAATTAAATTGTCTAGTTGGGGTGTTTCAGCTTTTTTCCATATTTTTAAAAGCTTTAGAAATATAGGCAGTTAAACACAAAAATTTATCGTAAAAAAATGTTTTCCTTAATAAAAAATGTTTGAGAAACTATGGAATTTTTTTGAAAAATTAAATTTGATATTTGTCTATATTTATACCAATTTTCAGCGTTCTAACTTTTGTGGTTTTTGAGAGATATGGAAAAATAAAGTAAAAATTTAAAATTTGTTAACCCCTGACTGAATAAAAAAATTCAAAATTCTAAGTATAAAAGTTTTGTAGGCCTATTACTGTTTATACATTCTGAAATTTTTGGATATTTAAATTAAGCGGATCAAAAGTTATAAGGGGGGCGGACAAACACACACAGACAGATACACTAAATGTTCTACTCCGAATTCTGTATACGGAACATATATGCTGCGAAGCCTCTAAGTTGGTGTTTTTTTACTTCAAAGTTGGAAAACCGTGAAAAATATAGACCCTGCATACAATCTCGCGTATCCTGGCTTGAAACATTGTCGATATGTTAAGAGAACAAAGTTCTCTTGAACAAATCAACAGTTTGAAAAAAATATTATTAATACAAGTCATTGTGAACTAAAATTCAATGATTATTACTCTAAATTTATGTATAGGATAAGGGAATGATTATTGAAAAATTAAAATATATAAAAACAACTTACTATTTATTTGCTTATTTAAATTATTTAAAATTTCCAGAAAACTAATTTTTTGCCAGGACCAATGTTTCCTCTAATTTTTCTAATGTATGTGCAGATCGTCACTAAATATGAGCAGTGGAGTAATTAGTCTCTCATCACCTGTAATTTTAACATTATTAATACAAGTCATTGTGAACTAAAGTTCAATGATTATTACTCCATATTTATGTATAGGATAAGGGAATGAAAAAAAAATCAATATATATATATATATATATATATATATATATATATATATATATATATATATATATATATATATATAATATATATATATATATATATATATATATAATATATATATATATATATATATATATATATATATATATATATATATATATATATATATATATATATATATATATATATATATATATATATATATATATATATATATAATATATATATATATATATATATATATATATATATATATATATATATATATATATATATATATATATATATATTATATATATATATATATATATATATATATATATATATATATATATATATATATTATATATATATATATATATATATATTATATATATATATATATATATATATATATATATATATTATATATATATATATATATATATATATATATATATATATATATATATATATAATTATATATATATATATATATATATATATATATATATATATATATATATATATATATATATATATATATATATATATATATATATATATATATATATATATATATATATATATATATATATATATATATATATATATATGTATATGTATATATATATATATATATATATATATATATATATATATATATATATATATATATATATATATATATATATATATATATATATATATATATATATATATATATATATATATATATATATATATATATATATATATATATATATATATATATATATATATATATATATATATATATATATATATATATATATATATATATATATATATATATATATATATATATATATATATATATATATATATATATATATATATATATATATATATAAACAACTTACTATTTATTTGCTTATTTTATGACTTGCCATTGATGAAAATTTCAAATTAAGTATTTAAAATTTTCAGAAAATCCAAATTCTTGCCAAGACCAATGTTCCCTCTAATTTTTCTCATCATCACTAAATATGAGAAGTCATCACTAAATATGAGCAGTCATCACTAAATATGAGCAGTGGAGTAATTAGTCTCTCCATCACCTGTAATTTTAACATTATTAATACAAGTCATTGTGAACTAAAGTTCAATGATTATTACTCCATATTTATGTATAGGATAAGGGAATGAAAAAAAAATAATATATATAAACTAGTTGCATGTAACACATGAGATCCAACTGTCGATAGCGATAGTATGTATAGTTGAAGAATATGTACCAAACTATAAACCCATAAATACAAATTATTGAATATTTTCAGATATTTTGTTTTCTATACAACATATGTAGGTATGTATGTCAAGATAGGATAGTATGGAAGAAGATCCTTTTTTCCTACCCAGAATATGAAAATAGCATGATGGTATGTATGTATGTTTGGAGATGAAGTATCAAACTATTAAGTCTTCTTACATATTGTGTATAGGCGACTGCCATACAAAATGTATGAAGCGATGTCGTCACTAAATTCAATTTTTAAAAAAAAGGTTAAAAAAAAATTGAGATCTTCTGCTACAATGTAAATATTTTTTTATAGAAAATTAAATTATCCAGTTGGGGTGTTTCGGCTTTTTGCGATAATTGTATAAGTTTTGGAAATATAGGCAGTTAAACTCATAAATTTATCATAAAAAAAATATTTTTCTTAATAAAAAATGTTTGAGAAACCCTGGAATTTTTTTGAAAAAATTAATTTGAGATTTTTTATTTTTCTATGTTTGTACCAATTTTCAGCGTTCTAGCTTTTATGGTTTCTGAGATATATGGAAAAATAAAATAAAAATTAAAAAGTTGATAACCCCTGACTGAAACAAAAATTCAAAATTCTGAGTATAAAAGTTTTGTAGGCCTGTAACTTTTTATATATTCTGAAATTTTGGGCTCTGTAAATTGAGCGGATCAAAAGTTATAAGGGGGACACACACACACACAGACACACGAAATGTTCTACTCCGAATTCTGAGTAAATCCGTGTATGGAACATATATGCTGCGAAGCCTCTAAGTTGGTGTTTTTTGACTTCAAAGTTGGAAAAGCCGTGAAAAAAGTAGACCTCTGCATACAATTCTCGCGTATCCTGGCTTGATACATTGTCGATATGTTAAGAGAACAAAGTTCTCCTGAACAAATCGACAGTTGGATGACTTGCCATTGATGAAAATTTTAAATTATTTAAAATTTTCAGAAAATCTAAATTCTTGCCAAGACCAATGTTCCCTCTAATTTTTCTCATCATCACTAAATATGAGAAGTCATCACTAAATATGAGCAGTGGAGTAATTAGTCTCTCCATCACCTGTAATTTTAACATTATTAATACAAGTCATTGTGAACTAAAATTCAATGATTATTACTCTAAATTTATGTATAGGATAAGGGAATGATTATTGAAAAATTAAAATATATAAAAACAACTTACTATTTATTTGCTTATTTAAAATTTTCAGAAAACCCAATTTTTTGCCAGGACCAATGTTTCCTCTAATTTTTCTAATGTATGTGCAGATTGTCACTAAATATGAGCAGTGGAGTAATTAGTCTCTCCATCACCTGTAATTTTAACATTATTAATACAAGGCATTGTGAACTAAAGTTCAATAATTATTAATCCATATTTATGTATAGGATAAGGGAATGAAAAAAAAAATAATATATATATAAACAACTTACTATTTATTTGCTTATTTTATGACTTGCCATTGATAAAAATTTTAAATTTTTTAAAATTATCTGAAAATCTAAATTCTTGCCAAGACCAATGTTCCCTCTAATTTCTCTCATCATCACTTAATATGAGAAGTCATCACTAAATATGAGCAGTCATCACTAAATATGAGCAGTGGAGTAATTAGTCTCTCCATCACCTGTAATTTTAACATTATTAATACAAGGCATTGTGAACTAAAATTCAATGATTATTACTCTAAATTTATGTATAGGATAAGGGAATAAAAAAAAATTAATATATATAAACAACTTACTATTTATATGCTTATTTTATGACTTGCCATTGATGAAAATTTTAAATTATTTAAAATTTTCAGAAAATCCAAATTCTTGCCAAGACTAATGTTTCCTCTAATTTTTCTAATGTATGTGCAGATTGTCACTAAATATGAGCAGTGGAGTAATTAAGTCTCTCCATCACCTGTAATTTTAACATTCTTAATACAAGTCATTGTGAACTAAAATTCAATGATTATTACTCCATATTTATGTATAGGATAAGGGAATGATTATTGAAAAATTAAAATATATAAAAACAACTTACTATTTATTTGCTTATTTAAAATTTTCAGAAAACCCAATTTTTTGCCAGGACCAATGTTTCCTCTAATTTTTCTAATGTATGTGCAGATTGTCACTAAATATGAGCAGTGGAGTAATTAGTCTCTCCATCACCTGTAATTTTAACATTCTTAATACAAGTCATTGTGAACTAAAATTCAATGATTATGACTCCATATTTATGTATAGGATAAGGGAATAAAAAAAAATTAATATATATAAACAACTTACTATTTATATGCTTATTTTATGACTTGCCATTGATGAAAATTTTAAATTATTTAAAATTTTCAGAAAATCCAAATTCTTGCCAAGACTAATGTTTCCTCTAATTTTTCTAATGTATGTGCAGATCGTCACTAAATATGAGCAGTGGAGTAATTAGTCTCTCCATCACCTGTAATTTTAACATTCTTAATACAAGTCATTGTGAACTAAAATTCAATGATTATGACTCCATATTTATGTATAGGATAAGGGAATAAAAAAAAATTAATATATATAAACAACTTACTATTTATATGCTTATTTTATGACTTGCCATTGATGAAAATTTTAAATTATTTAAAATTTTCAGAAAATCCAAATTCTTGCCAAGACTAATGTTTCCTCTAATTTTTCTAATGTATGTGCAGATTGTCACTAAATATGAGCAGTGGAGTAATTAGTCTCTCCATCACCTGTAATTTTAACATTCTTAATACAAGTCATTGTGAACTAAAATTCAATGATTATTACTCCATATTTATGTATAGGATAAGGGAATAAAAAAAAAATTAATATATATAAACAACTTACTATTTATATGCTTATTTTATGACTTGCCATTGATGAAAATTTTAAATTATTTAAAATTTTCAGAAAATCCAAATTCTTGCCAAGACTAATGTTTCCTCTAATTTTTCTAATGTATGTGCAGATTGTCACTAAATATGAGCAGTGGAGTAATTAAGTCTCTCCATCACCTGTAATTTTAACATTCTTAATACAAGTCATTGTGAACTAAAATTCAATGATTATTACTCCATATTTATGTATAGGATAAGGGAATAAAAAAAAATTAATATATATAAACAACTTACTATTTATATGCTTATTTTATGACTTGCCATTGATGAAAATTTTAAATTATTTAAAATTTTCAGAAAATCCAAATTCTTGCCAAGACTAATGTTTACTCTAATTTTTCTAATGTATGTGCAGATTGTCACTAAATATGAGCAGTGGAGTAATTAGTCTCTCCATCACCTGTAATTTTAACATTATTAATACAAGTCATTGTGAACTAAAGTTCAATGATTATTACTCCATATTTATGTATAGGATAAGGGAATGAAAAAAAAATTCATCACCTGTGATTTTAATATTATTAATACAAGTCGTTGTAAACTAAGTATCAAAAATTATTAATATTAATTTATGTATAGGATATCCGAATGATTATTGCGTAATTAAAAAAAACATTAAAACAACTTACCTACTCATTATTTTTTATTTTGTAATTTTCAGACTCTTGCCATTGATGAAAATTTTAAATTATTGGTAATTTTCAGATAACCATATTCATCTTGATAATAATCTATTGGTAATTTTCAGATAACCATATTCATCGTGATAATAATCTGTTGGATTATTTATTTATTTTCAGTTATAATTTCGATCATACCTGCGCATTTGTGTATGATTTGATGAATGATTGGTATAATTGAACTGATGGTGGGCTAATGATAGATTATTATGTATAGCGGTTGGTGGTGGTGAATACATTATGGATGATTGTTGAGGGTGCGTAGCGGTTAGATGTGGAGGATGCATATATGGAGGAGGAGGATAACTAGTGGATGGTGGAGGAGGACGCATAGCGGATGGTTGATTAGGATGTATAGCGGACGGTAATATAGGATGCCTAGCGGATAGTGGTTGAGGATACCTAGCAGATGGTGGTTGAGGATACCTAGCAGATGGTGGTTGAGGATACATAGCGGATGGTGGTGGAGGATACAGAGCGGGTGGTGGTGGAGGATACCTAGCAGATTGTGGTTGCGGATGTATAGCGGATGGTGGTTGAGAGTGCCTAGTAGATTGTGGTTGAGGATGCCTAGCGGATGGTGGTAGAGAATGCCTAGAGGATGGTGGTGGAAGATGCATAGCGGATAGTGGAGGAGGATGCATAGTGGTTGGTTGATGAGGATATATAGTGGACGATGGTGGAGGATGCATAGTGAATGGTGGTGGAGGATGCATGGATGTCTGTAGTGAATTATGCATAGCAGATGGTGGTGGAAGAGGATGAATATCGAATGGTGGTGGAGCAGGAGGCATATCGGATGTTGGCCAAGAATCATGAAAATATTGTTGAAATGAATATTGATTATTTTGATAGTGATCATTTCTTGCATTAACAGCAAAACCGGCGTTCATATAATGATTATATGATAAAAATGAATTGTGATTGACTCTGTTGAATGTTGATTGATCTCCACCAAAATTATTCTGAAAATATTGTGGAGTTGTAGAATAGGAATAATTATTTTGAGGGGTTGGATTTTGCGAATGATGTGGCGCCCTATACGGTACAAGACTTTGAGATTCTCTTGTTTCAGATATCTGAGTGTTGACCGTATTTGACACAAGGCTGCTCTCTGATGAACTACTAGATAATTCATCAGCTGGACTATTGCGCCGAACCGAAGTACTGGCTATTGAATATTCTGTTGTGGAATCACTAGGCGCTGAATATTTAGGTTTGGCCACACTAGGTACTATAAGATTACATTTGGATATTGGAGGCATTTTATGGTCAGATTTTGATTTACTTGGTTGATTATTGGGTCTCGGAACATTATCAGGTTTAGTATATATACTAGATTTTACTTTTGTCGATTTGGACACTGGATTTTTGGATCTGGAAACTAGATTCGATTTTGATTTTCTAGTTGTTGGATTATCAGGTATGGAATTTCTAGAATCTGGATTATCAGGATTAATGCAAATACTGGATTTCGAATTTTCTGGTCTGGATACTATAGGGTTTTCAATTGATGCATTGCTGATGGACAGTTGATTAGGTTGCGGTAAATTCCGATTAGATTTTGATGTACTTGTCATTGATATTGGAGAAATTGTTTTTGTGACAGTTTGTATAGAATCTCGATCTGAAATTACTGCTAAACTTGAATTATGATTTGATTTTATACTGGCGATTTCTTCGCTGTAAGTATTTTGATGCAGCATTTCATTTAGATGTTGCTTCAACGATTTAGATGAATCATTATTACTTTGTTTTCTATGGTCGTAATCAAACAAAGGATCAATTGTATTTCTTCTAGAACATATCTTTTTCGGAACACATTTAGGAGCTGTGAAATGTTCATTTTTAGTGGAATTAATTCTCACCGATCGCAATGAATTTGATTCTTTTGTGTGACCAATATATGTTTTGTTTCCAATGTCTTTTTCAACTTCTTGATCCGAACATTGTTTAATAGATTTCATATCCACACAAGCTGGCTCAGAGAAAGCCACTGTGTTTCGTCTTTTTAATATACTTTTTGGTACCTTAGAAATATTGTCATTTGATATATTTACATCTGTATTTTGACATTGAATCATCTGCTTAGATACAGGAGTATGTGAAGTTTGAGCTAAACTATCAGCATCTTGATTCAATGTGACATTTGATTTCATATTATGGGTGGAATTAAGTGTAGAGGTTGAAGTGATAATATTATCTGATTCTGTTATTGTGTGACGTCGTGCGGTGATTTTAGTGTGTCTTCTCGTAACAGCTGAATTTGCGTTTATATTATTTTGTAAGGACTCAATATTGGATGTATCTTTACTTAACTGTGAAAACAAAAGCTGTTTTGTGTAAATTGAATTTAGTTTAAGAATGGTTTCATTCGAGGAAGAGGAAGAAGGACATAAATCACCGCAAGATGTTTCGAATGGGGTATTTGTTTTTGTCAAATATTTTGAGAGAGCTTCCAGGGGAATAGTTTCAGGTTGCTGTTGTGGTATTTCTATAAATTTATCTTGTTCTTGAAAGTTTGGCAAATTGTCAGGTATAATATTTTCATTGATTAATGAAGGCTTCACATCTTCATCCAAAACTTCCATTTTTTCTTTTTTCAAATGACTGGAAGTGTGGAGTTCTTTTAATATTTCATAAATTTCTTCCTTGTCGATTCCATTCCCTCCCTGTACAAATATTTTAACCCACTCGTAAACATCATTGACACAACATTTCACTTCATGATTCTCCATATCAAAATCTTTTAACATATTGTCGCACCAAAAAAAGTCTAGCATGTGACATTTTTTTGTCAAAATTTCGAGTCTCTTTTCGAATGCTGTCGAAAGTAAAATATCAGCCATTTGGGTTTTCTTACTTGTCGTGTTTTCGACTTCTTTGTCGGAATCGTCTGAAAGTTCAACCACATCATCCTTTGTTTGGTTGATGACAAAGTTGTCTGGCATAGGATTGACATTAATCGATGGCCAAAAAACATAATCCAAATTCTCAATGGTCCTATGAGAGTGTTCTATGTTATCGACTATGCCTCTACACATAATCGTACTACTGACACTCCCATCTTGAGAATTTAGCGTCAAAGATTCTAAAACATTGTCGTTTTGGTTTTCAGTGACGGCTGGATTTATTTTATTCATTATTGAACAAGGATCTGAAACATGTTCTTGGTTTATGCCATCGGTATCTTGGAGATCGGTATTTATTTTGTTTTTTTTGTCCGGAATATTTGTGATATTTTCCATGTACTTCTTTAAAAATGACTTCTTCCTCTTGTTGATTTTGTGGTATTTGTTCCAAAACCGACAGCGCTGAATAAAATTCATCAATTTTGATTTTGGTTTTTTGGCAAAAAACCCCACGACAATATTTGGTTTTGGCACCAACGGAACATGTGATTGAAGACTCATTTTTTAATTGAATTGAGATTCTATTATTCAAGATTCATTTGTATAATTATATATTTGTATATTTGATACATTTTTCACATCTGAAACAAAAAAATATAAGTTTGAGATGCAATGGCACGCTAAGGCTGTGTTTCTCTTAAAAAAATAGTAAAATTATAGTTAAAATACTTAAATTTTATAAAATTGCCTAAAACATTTGGTTGTTTCATTGAAATCTAATGCCGTTATATGACGCAATTTTGAACAATTTATGGAATCAAAGTATTTTGACTATACTATTACTGATACTTTTGTTAAAAAAAGTAGTCCGTGTATCACGGCCCTAATGCCTGATTTACACCAGTTTAGTCAAGTAGTTAAGTACATTATTGTAAATAGCCCGGACAGTAGCTGATCAACTTGGCTTGCAGGCTGAACTAATAGAATCGCATTCTATTTTTTCGGCAGCTTTGCGCCTGTAAACAGTACGGTGGATTAGTAGAAAGGCACGAAAGCACGCGCGGTGCAAATTTACTATCAGACTATATCAGATGGTTGTTCCTACATCGTCATGGATGAAATGCCATTTGACTGTCTTTAGTGTAAACGGTCACTATCCACTTGCAACTTTACTTGTTACCTGCCACTAAACCAGGCATAAGACCCAAATAGTTTGAGCAGGTGGGATGGGCCATGTAGTTACATATTACTATATCAATACCTAGTTAACTTGATATAAAAATACACTTCTAATTTAGAAATAAATTTAACTCATCACTAAATTACAAAGAAGTAGAGAATATTTATTGAAAATACAATTTATGTACGACACACCTACCCAATATTAGTGCCGGGGAACCGTTAGAACCCAGTTTGGTCATTTAATTCATTTTTAAAAAATACATTTAATGAGTGAAGAACTTTAAAGGTACAAATACAGAAAAAAATAGTTATATCTATTTATTCCTATATTATTGGTTTTGTCACAGCCAAATAAATATATTCCCAAAGTCCAGTACATTTGAATTTCATTATTTAACACTGGAACATCTGTATTAATAATTTCAATGTTTTTTTCAAAACACAAATGAGTACCTATGAATTTAATGAGCCTAAGTGCTTTCGCCGATCACAGCCGGCATAGATTTCTGCCAGTTTGATATCTGCCTCTGAGTATGGCGACTATGTTCGGCGAAAACGCTTAGATTAATTAAATTCATACTCATTTGTGGATTAAAACTATGTGTTTTTATTTATTTTTATAAATATTTTAATTTGTACTTGTCTATAGTTACACAAATTTTCAGCATTCTAGTTTTTACGGTTTTTGAGATAAATGGAAAAATTAAATAAAAATTCAAATGTTGATAACCCCTGACTGGAACAATAATTTGAAAATACATGTATGAAAAAATTGTAGACTTTCTGTACTTTCTGAAATTAGGACTCTTTGGAAGTTAAAAGGGAGGACACACAGACAAATTTCTACCCCAAGTTCTGAGTTCATCAATATACATACATATGTAATACTCAATACAATTTGTTGTTTTTTTACTTCAAATTTGGATAAACCATACAAAAAGCCCACTACGCCATACTAAATTCTCACACTAAAGTTAATACTGTTGATTTATTGAACAAATCTGTTGATTCTCCTTTACACACGAGTGCTTGCACTCTAGTAAAGGGTAAATATGTTTTGTCTTACTGTGAATCTTTTCTATATAGTTTGTTTGTTTTATATTTTGTATATGTTATTGTAAACATAATAAAATAAATAAAAAAAATAATAATTTATTACATTGAGATCATCTGGATCACATAGTACCAATACCCTTATAAGAATTGGACAGAGTCAATAAGGTGGATTAATATTTTAATTTTATTTATTGAAAATAAATGTGCATCCAATTTAGTACATAGGACAAACAGGTAAAAAACATAAAAAATAAGTCAAAAATGTTTGATGAATATTACTGGTTAAAACATGAATTGAAAAAGAATCATCCTCAATAACATAATTTGGAAGGAAATGGGGGTTAAGGGAAGCATGCTTGAGATCTCTCAGAGTGATGAGGGAACGTGGCCAAAATGGATAATTTACATCTTCTATGAGATGTGTTGAAGAAAGAATCATATTTCTGCCTGCTCTGTATATGAAAGAATGTTGTGCATAATTTGTGCTACAAATGGGAAGTTTTTTTCCAGTTTGTCTCATTGGTATGTATCCGCCTACTGAAGTGGGAAGGTCTAAGGTCCGGACCCGTAAAGTAAATATGTTGAAGATAATTTTGCTATTAACTATTTCGTACAGGAATGTCATGTCCAATACAGTTCACCTGTATTGGACATGACTATGATCGCGATGTCAGTGTGAACACGCCTTTAAAGTGGAATAAATTGCCTCTTAACATGTATACATGGAACTCAGCGCATTAAAACCTTCGGAAGACGACTGCCTTGTTTCCTAGAGTCAACAAATAAGCTACAGCGCCCTTGGAGTGATCTTGTATCACTAAACGGCGCTTTATAAATGCTAATTATTATTAAATTGACAATGATTACTTAAAAATAACACCAATTCTCAAAAATATTTTTTTTCTAAAAAAATAACGCGTGTAATTCAGATCTCTAGCAATAAGTGTAGAAAATGAGTTTGTAAAAATTATAATTCATTTCAATATTTCGTTAAGTATAAAAATTTGATAATTCTTCAATGCCATTCTATGAAAATAATTAGCCATTTTAACAATTTGAAAATAAAAAGTTTCCTTAGCTTGGGGTCACTTTGAAATATTTGAAAGTTCAAACAAATGACAAACACTGATCAGGGGGGCAAGTCTGGTCAACTGGCGGAATCAAAACCATCCATGTTTACCTACCCATATCATGAATATAACTATCTTATGGAGTTCTATATGGAGTTCTTCAGATATCTAACTCCATAAGATAATTATATCCATGATATGGGTAAACATGGATGGTTTTGATTCCGCCTGTTGACCAGACTTGCTTCTTAGATATCCTTCAAAATAATCGAATGAGTACTTTAGTCTATAATCGATAACATAGAATAAACACAACATACATACATAGTACATAGCACATATCACATAGAACACAGCACACACACAAACACAGTTATGTACATTGAGATGAAACTTTTCCAATACAATCTCAGCATGATTCTAGTAATTTGCAATAAAAAATAGTCGTTAAAATTACAAACACACACACACACGAACGCACTCATCACATATTTACGCACACACTCACACGCACGCATGCATACACGCACGCACCACGTACTTATGCACGCAAGCACGCACACACACACACACACACACACAAGCTGCATTACTAACCCTGATATACAGAGTATTTTAGTGTATAATTGATAAAGTAGAATAAACTAAGCACACCGTACATAGCAAACACCACACACATACACAAATAAATTGTAGTGAAACTTTCAGAATACAATCTCAGCATGATACTTGTTGATAATCTGTAGTAAAAAAAAATAACTTATAAATTGCAAATTCATAACTCCTCACTATAATCCCTTAGTACTACCTCCAAGCCTCTGTAAATAAATAGTAGTGAGTAGGGGTAGTGAGGAGTAAAATGTGTAAATAAATAGTAGTGAGTAGGGGTAGTGAGGAGTAAAATGTGTAAATAAAAAGTAGTGAGGAGTAAAATGTGTAAATAAAAAGTAGTGAGGAGTAAAATGTGTAAATAAAAAGTAGTGAGTAGGGGTAGTGAGGAGTAAAATGTGTAAATAAAAAGTAGTGAGTAGGGGTAGTGAGGAGTAAAATGTGTAAATAAATAGTAGTGAGTAGGGGTAGTGAGGAGTAAAATGTGTAAATAAAAAGTAGTGAGTAAGGGTAGTGAGGAGTAAAATGTGTAAATAAAAAGTAGTGAGTAGGGGTAGTGAGGAGTAAAATGTGTAAATAAAAAGTAGTGAGTAGGGGTAGTGAGGAGTAAAATGTGTAAATAAAAAGTAGTGAGTAGGGGTAGTGAGGAGTAAAATGTGTAAATAAAAAATAGTGAGTAGGGGTAGTGAGGAGTAAAATGTGTAAATAAATAGTAGTGAGTAGGGGTAGTGAGGAGTAAAATGTGTAAATAAAAAGCAGTGAGGAGTAAAATGTGTAAATAAATAGTAGTGAGTAGGGGTAGTGAGGAGTAAAATGTGTAAATAAATAGTAGTGAGTAGGGGTAGTGAGGAGTAAAATGTGTAAATAAAAAGTAGTGAGTAGGGGTAGTGAGGAGTAAAATGTGTAAATTAATAGTAGTGAGTAGGGGTAGTGAGGAGTAAAATGTATAAATAAAAAGTAGTGAGGAGTAAAATGTGTAAATAAATAGTAGTGAGTAGGGGTAGTGAGGAGTAAAATGTGTAAATAAAAAGTAGTGAGTAGGGGTAGTGAGGAGTAAAATGTGTAAATAAATAGTAGTGAGAAGTAAAATGTGTAAATAAATAGTAGTGAGTAGGGGTAGTGAGGAGTAAAATGTGTAAATAAATAGTAGTGAGGAGTAAAATGTGTAAATAAATAATTTTCTCCACATTTAATTCAGATATCTTTCTCAATATGTTCGCACATTTTCTTTCGGCGTGTCCGGACAATTGACCAAATTACCGAATAGACAATTGAACGTAAGGACAATTGACCGTGAGGACAATTTACCGCACGTACAATTGACCGTGGGGACAGTTGACCGTACGGACAATTGACCGTGGGGACAGTTGACCGTACGGACAATTGACCGTGAGGACAATTTATCGTATGAACAATTGACCGAATGGACAATTCACCGTGCGGAAATTATTTTCAGTAACAGAAAGAACTTTTTTTCGTATGAGTTAAATAAATTGCGTGTTCGTTTATGCCGACAAACCGATTGCCTTCATTTTTTGATTTCAAAATACTAGGAGAAATCCAGTCCGGGAATCGGTTTTCGGTACATTGTAAGTTATACCTTCTAATTGCGTATTATGACATAATATCTCGTGGAAAAGTGATGTTTGATAAAATTGACGTTATAGGTATGCTACTTGCTTCAGGGCTGCCAACTCCAAAACTAAAAAAACCCCAAACACAAGTCAATAAACCCCTAAAAAGCCCTAAATGGACTAGAACTAGTTGCATGTAACACATGAGATCCAACTGTCGATAGCGATAGTATGTATAGTTGAAGAATAAGATTCAAACTATAAACCCATAAATCCAAATTATTGAATATTTTCAGATATTTAGTTTTCTATGCAACACATGTAAGTATGTATGTCAAGATAGGTTAGTATGGAGGTCAGTCCTCTTTTCCTACCCGGAATATGAAGACAGCATGATGTTAAGTATGTATGTTTGGAGATTAAGTATCAAACTATTAAGTCACCTTAGATATTGTGTATAGGCGACTGCCATACAAATTGTATGAAGCAATGTCGTCACTAAATTCAATTTTTATAAAAATTGTTAAAAAAAAAATTAGATGTACTGCTACAATGTCAATATTTTTTATAGAAAATTAAATTATCTAGTTGGGGTGTTTCGGTTTTGTTCGATATTTTCAAAATCTTTGGAAATATAGGCAGTTAAACTCATAAATTTATCATAAAAAAATATTTTTATCAATAAAACATGTTTTAGAAACTCTGGAATTTTTTCGAATTAATGAATTTGAGATTTTGTATTCTCCTATATTCATACCAATTTTCAGCGTTTTAGCTTTTATGGTTTCTAAGATATATGGAAAAATAAAGTAAAAATTCAAAAGTTGATAACCCCTGACTGAAACAAAATTCAAAACTCTGAGTATAAAAGTTTTGTAGGCCTATAACTATTTATATATTCTGAAAATTTGGGCTCTGTAAATTGAGCGAATCAATAAGTAACTAAAATATATAATATTTTAGTTACTTTTTTTTAATATATAATGCTCGTCACGCCAGTCGCAATTATAACTACAAACCTAACCAATCTATTTTTACCAAAGTTTTGTAGGTAAGGTTTAAGAAATCGGTGTACATCCTAGGATATCCTTCAAGTATCACCTTGATATTATGGTTTCTTTACAAGAGTTTTTGCTAGTACTAATAATCAAAATTTTTAAAGTATTCTCATATCTTATAATACCCCTAAATGAGCCCTAAAAAGATCTCTAAAATATTAGGGCCCTAAAAAAGCCCATCCCAAATATTTTAGCCCTAAATTTAGGGCTAAAAGCCCCAAGTTGGCAACCCTGACTTGCTTGTAAACAATTACGTATTTGACAGTTAAACCGGTGAAACAATGCAAGTAACGCAAATCTGACCCACGATGCAAAAGGAACCATTTGTTCAATGTGAATTGCTCACTCACTCTATTTTCGCCAAACATTTTGAACGAGCTTCCGGTTACGCAGAGCGCAAATTTGTGTCTTTTTGCTTCGTTGGTTTACGTGCAAATCGCCCCCCTTTCTCGGCTAAAAGTTCAAGATGTTTGGCTACAACTATATTTCATTATTTCGTGCCGTTCGAAGTCTATCTAGGGCGGGAACAGACACATCGTCGTGTTGGCATTATAATCACCGTAGGGGTAAATTCGCGAGTGAAGCAAAAAAACATTCTATAATAGGCGTGATGACAGTAAGAAAAAATCATTGAAATTATGATTTTATTAGATAAAATATGTTATAAAGATTTGAAAAAATATATTTATTTTCATTTTAAAAGAGCGAATAATATTAATATTATTAAAATAAAAATACAAAATATGTTTGTCCGCCATTTTATGTGAAACACCAATCAGAGCGCATGACGTCACCATATTGTCACTGTCAATTGTGTTTGTTACTGTCAACTGTTGTGTTGTTCGAAATGGCTATTTTTTTCATAACAAGCTATATGGAATATGCTGCTTATTTTTAACATGCTATTTTTATTTATTGATTTATTTGGTTTATTTGGGACAATAAACCAAATAATATCGCTATCCGCTCTATTGAATCGTTGACGCATCTGTTATAACACGCACCGAGTATTGTAACGTGGTGGAGAATATTTAACGTTTCAGAAATAAATAACTTGGTGGCTTTCATTGCTTGATTATAAAATAAAATGATGTAATTATATTGTTTGTGGGAGTTGTACAGTGTTACATGAGGTTGAAATGGAAATACACAATGTATTATGATGAATCTAATATACATATGGGATAACTGTTATGATTCATATACATATTATGATTAATATATTAAAATATGTAATAGGTGTGAAAAAATATGTGATATATAATATGTGTGTGACTGTAAGAAAAAAATCATTGAAATTATGATTTTAAAAAATAAAATAGGTTATAAAGATTTAAAAAATGTTTTTTTTTTATTTATAGGAGTGAATAATAATAATATTATAAATATAAAAATACAAAATGTGTTAGTCCGCCATTTTATGAGAAAAAACAATCAGCAGGCCAAGTCAGTAAAAAAGTCGAGATCCGACAACGTATCGCCGCTCTTCTCGTCATGTTTACGCCCGTGACGACAATTCGTAGTCACTAAGCGCTGTCGAGTTCGTAAATGCACTTATTAGTATTTGTCGCCGTTAGGCTGGCTTGCGGTACATTTTTGAATTATCATTTATGGCAATACACAATATTTTCCCCATGATTTGAATAAATGTCAAATTTGTTTACATAAATTTGTTAAATAAATATAATATGGTCATATTTTAAGCACGAAAGCAAGTTATAATACGATTAAATTAAGTTTCTTTTTTGTTTATTGAATGTTTTGAGAATAATTTTAAAAATTATTTTTAATTATACTTCGATCAATTTATCAAATGTGATGACAGCAGCGTGTTATGTTTTTACTAAAAACTACGCCGAATTTTCTTTTGTTAAGTGTTAAAATACATAGGTGATAAAATAGATTACAAGAATACTTTCTCAAAACCAAAAATTATTTCAAATCTATACCTACGGAAAACATTTACGGACGCATATTTCCAATAAATATGTAACCCATAGAATTAGTATATTATAATTCTAAAACTTTTGTTACCCGGTAATTAACAATAAAAGAATTACGCGGAATATTTAAGGGGTTTGAAGAATCTCTTAAACGGCGTTGTTTAACCCGTTTATATAATTATTCTCAAAATATATATGAAATTCGGCATTGTTTGCGTAAAAAATGACATTCAATTCAACATGGCGGCGTTAGATCTTGTCACTCGACTCGATGTCGACCCAATCTCGCCGTCAAATAAGTGGGCGAGAACGATTCGACGCGTTATATGCTTAGTGACTACCAAAACTGTCAAAATATCGATTAGTCGATATTTTGACAGTTAATCTCGACATTTATCGGTCGAGATCTACTTACAGACTTAGCCTTCAGAGCGCACGACGTCATAGTATGGTCGCGTCAATTCTTCTGATAGTCTTCAATACAATATACGCATTAATTGTCGGTCTGGACAATGTTTATTTTGGTGTTATCGATATATTAATATTTTAATTAGGTACTTAAAACTAAAACAAAACAATAAAATAGCAATGGAACAAGGATTCATCAAAGCAAATAGTTTCAATTTACCTAGATACTCGCCTACCTATCGGGGGACACTATGGGCCGGTATTACAGTGTCAGTTTAAGAGCTAAACTCAAGTTTTACAAAAATATAGCGTATTACAGTGTCTGTTTAGGCCTAATCTTCCCTCAAATATGTCACTTAAACGACAAATATTTAACTCAACGTTTCTGGCAGATTAAGTACTTAACTGTGAGTCAACTGTCATTTGCTAGGCAACTCGTGTAGTTTCAGTTTCTATCACTAGAGGCTTTAGGCAACGTGTGTAGTTTCAGTGTTGTATCACAAAAGGCGTTAGTTGTATCGACGGTGGCGCCACACAACAAAACAAACTGACAGCCGTATTGAACATGGGCATTTAAAAGCATTATTTTGGTGAAAAAAAAAAAATTTACCATGTTGGATAATAAAACAATGGTATTTAAAGTCGTAGCGTCCCGTTTTGTATTTCGTATTATTTGAGGTTATTTAAATTTGACAGATAATAACCACAGAAAAAGTGAAATATGTCTATAATTGAAGATTTAGTAACTGACATGTCATATTGCACTGTAATACGGAAATGGATTAAATCTCCCCTTAACATTAATCTTGAGTTTAACAAACTCAATGAGTTGAGGGCCGACTGTAATATCGGGCCTAAGTTTATTGTATTTTGTATGTAACTTAGTTCTTATTGAATAAGTAAATAAATAATGAACGCTCGCAACGTATGGTAAACTAATTTAGTTTTAGTATTCTACAATTTCGTCACGCGATGGTGAGCTGATGAACGTTCGACACGTTATGATGCTGGTCACTGCCAAACTAAACTAGCAAGCTATATTTTTTTCATGCAATGAAGCGATTCGCGAAACGACGGCGATTACGTGAAGCATGCGTTTTAAAATATCGTTACAATTTTAGCAGCATACGAATTATTACATAGCGCTCGTTATTTGTATTGTGTTCATAACAAGCTATATTTATCTGCTATCGTTATTTTTAGCAACAGCAGCTATAGTAGTCATTTCTTCTGCCTGTCTTACCTAGAATGGAACTTTTGATGGTCGGATATTTCTTTGCGTCGAACAAAGACTTTTGCTCATCAGAATTTCGAAACGTAAAAACTTAAAACGTAAAAACTAAATAAGTACTTTATTTATCTGTAATTTAAATACAACTTACATCTCGAAAATCGATAAAATATGCTTCTTCTCTCTACATTATGTGTTCATAAGCTAAAAACATACGCGGGAAACGTATGATGGCCTTTGACGTTTGGACATTAATGAAGTTCTTAATATGCTTATTGCCTAAATAATGGTAAATATTATATTACTGAGAGCTAAAAGTGGGGGAACAAATAATACTGTACTTCATTGTAAACGCGTACTTAATAAAATTCACTTGTGTCTCGCCGTGCGAAATTTAATCACTTATTTCTCTTTTTTTTCGCGTGGGACGAAAACAAATACCTCAGTAGGTGTTTTTTTCGTCGTGTTTGTACATTTAGGGACCGCACAACACTTATGCACTTTTGAATTGATTGTAAATACACAAATCGTCTTAGAACACATATATTACATATAGTAGTGATATGCAGTTTACGATACCATGACGTCACCGTCAGGGTCGGCAGCCGCCATGATACTACAAGCTTTTTTTGGCGTAAATGTCAAATTTGATTTTAAAATGGCGATTTTTGCTACTAAACCTTTATTTTATGTAGAAATGTATATATATTTGAAAACAGTGAATGCGTAAAAACACCGTGAGATAGTTTTTCAAAATTAGTCATCATGCCTATTCTAATTATATAACATTTAAACATAGGTACTTTATTTTGAAAATAATAAAAGAAACATGTAAGTTTGCGAGGCTTTGTGTTTTTTACTTTTTTCAATTATAATATTAGTAAAATGTAATAGTGAAAGTTTTTTGCTCTACTGCAAAATTGACGATTTTGACATAGTAAGTTTTCAAACGAAAGACAGACAGACAGACTGACTGACATGAATATAGCCGCGCACAAACATGTGCAAATCCAGAACGACAATCTCACGAGGTCTACTTTATTTATATGCAGATGCAGACAGACAGACAGATATGCAGATGCAAATAAGATATTTTATACCAATACCAATTTTCAGCGTACTAGCTTTTATGGTTTTTGAGATATATGGAAAAATAAATTGAAAATTCAAAAGTTCCCCTGATTGAAACAAAAATTGAAATTTCTGAGTGTAAAAGTTTATAGGCCTATAACTTTCTAAATTTTAGGCTCTGCGCATTCAGCGGATCAGAAGCTATAAGGGGGGGACACAAGAAACACACAAGATGTTCAAATTCTCTACTTCGAATTCTGAATTCATCCATAAATAGAACTTAATAATTTTTTGTTCATTTTGATTTTAAACATTTGATTCACTAGAACCATACGATAAATAATAATATTAATAATGAAAAGTTCCTTGCACCCTGCGCAAGTGGCGAGTTTATTGCCGTATGGCAATTTCTTTCAACTAACCAGTGTATCCAGCCCAGAGAAGCAATATTTGCGTGAGAAATGAATTTAAATAAATTTCTCATCTCAGCACAGATACCAACTGTGCCACGGCGGTCAGCACAGTCGAACATATATATGCTACGAAGTTTCTAAGTTGGTGTTTTTGGCATACAAAAAGTCCACTACACCATACTAATGTTCCTTCATACAAAATGTACCTTCATACACGCGTCTTGGCTTAATACTGTCGATTCATTAAGAGAATTAAATTTTCTGGAAGGAATCGACAGTTGGATAACCATCGTTTGCTCCATCATTAATAGGTCAACGCGTTAATTTATAGTAAATTATTGTAAAGATTAAAATAAAATGCAATAGGTGCATTAACTTATTCATCAAGTTTCACAAAGTCATACTTAGTTTCTGTGAACCAACAAATAAGCGCGCTTTATATTTTTTTACGGCGATGGCCGATTTAACAATTAAGTACTGCAAATAATAACACTCAATTATTATTACTGTCATTATACACTTCTTTAGAATAATTAACAGTTCAATGCGTAAATTGTTAGTTATTTAACAGACCAAAATAAAATATAGGCAACAAACGCACCGATCAAGCTTTCAATTGGGAATAATTCACCCATCCAGATACTTAACATATCAAAGGATTAGGCTCTGCGAAGATCGCTACACTACCTATTCTATTAATAGTGTCCGACCGAAGGTCAGATTTTGGCCGAAGCCGATTGTTCGGCCTTAGCCGTAACCTTCGGCCGAAGCCGAAGGTTTGATTTTACTAAAAAAAATCTATTAAAATAATAAATAATCTGCTTTCGTGATTCAGTTGGTATGATATCTGACTGCTGAGCCAAGGGTCCTGGGTTCGATTCCGAGTGGAGGCACAGTTTTTATTTGTGTTTTCAGTCTGGATCTATGACGTTTTAACTGTTTTTAGCGGCTGACAAAAAGCTTCGGGTTATTTTTGGCCGAAACCGAAGCCGAAGCCGAAGGTGTTTTTTTTTTGCCAAAGGTGGCCGAAGCCGAAGCTTCGGTCGGACACTACCTATCAACGTAATGATTCCTGATTATAAACATTTTAAAAATCTTAAACGATTCTAAATGTATTCATTATTACCGATTTTTGCATCATTATTATTTATTTTTCGATAAATATAAAATATATAAATTACGGTTGTAACATTTGTAAAATAATAACAAATAAATTAATATCAATAAATGGGATGGGAAGTCAGATGACTGAATATCATGATGGATACGAGAACAGAGAGATATAACCTTCCAAAGGAGATCTGCATCTCGTCTCTTAGGCCTGACTTGACAATTTACTCTCTTTCATTGAAAAGAGTTATTTATGTGAAGCTGACTGTTCCATGGGACACAAATATTCCAAAAGACCACCAATACAAACTAAACAAGTATAAGGAACTGGTAGATAAAACAGTTCAAAATGGCTTTAGCACGAATATATATGCTGTAGAGGTGGGGGCGAGAAGCCTGCCCGCAAAATCTTTATATTCCTACTTTAAAGACCTGGGTCTCCCTACAGGTAAAATAAAACAACTTTTGGATAGGGTGATAAAAGCAGCATTATCCGCATCCTGTTGGATTTGGTTGCGCAGGGGAGTGGAGTGATATCAGGGTATCAGTCGGAGATTGGTGGGTGAGTGGTGAGCGTGACTTGAGTCATAAAGGGGCCCTTAATCCCGCATACATGGTCGCAAGCCCATGTGGCTCGCCTGTTCTGGCTGGTACTCTGATAATATTTGATGGATGCCTGTTTTATTTTATTTATTTATTTATTCATCTTTCTGTACATAATATAAACAAATATATTGTACACTGGCGGGCTTATTGCCATTAGGCAATTTCTTCTAACCAACCAAATTACAAATTATGACAAAATTGTGTATGTACAACATCAAAAGAATGAAAGTAAAAGAAAATATATTTTACACAAAGATAACCATTTATACAAAAAAAATCTTCATAACAAAACAAAAGGATAGGAAATCGGGATCAGGTGTTCAGGGATAAATATTCCTTCTTTAGTTTTCTCTTGAAAATAAAAAGTGAATTAGACGACGTAATATCCGGATACTGAGAATGAATGCAACTAAATCTAAAGTGATGGTATTTGAGAAGAGCGAAAGACGAACAAAATGTGGAGAATGGTACGAGTGGAGAATGTACAAATAGAACAACTGGATGGATCCAATGTTTTCAAATTTTCAATACTGACGGTATTTTAAGTGCAGAATTCCATTATACTAGCTACATACATACATATCATCACGACATGTGTCTCGCGGGGTAGGCAGAGAGAACCGAACGCCACATTTATTCATCCTGGCACGCATCCCTCGCCTCGTCTACATTCATGCATCGTCTCATACATGTTCGTCTGTTGCTCAAACTTCTATCATTTCCGTCTTTCAAAATACCGTTCACATGGTTGTACCATTCCTTTCTTGGGTGTCCCCGACCTCTCATTACATTCCTGTCCGCACTGTATATTTTCTTCGTCAGGCGTTCCTCATTCATTCTCCCCATGTGCCCAAACCATCTCAATGTGTTCAGTAATGATATCTTTCTTCATCTTACATTCTTTCCTTATACCATCGTTTCTTACTCAGTCGTACATCGTTCTATTACAAATTCTTCTTAGCGATCTCATTTCAACTGCATTTATTCTGCTTTCGTGCGACTTCTGCCATGTCCAGGTTTCACTTGCATACGTCAAGGTTGGCACTAAATCAACAACCTGAATCAAATTTTAAATTTAAAGTATTATATATTTTCATTTACATTTTTCATGATATATTATTTTTAATAATAATATTTATTTATTTTTATTTTCAACTCTTAAATATTTTTTTTATTCGGGGTTGACTGAGAGATATTTTTTTACGGACAATAAGTTCGTAACATTGTATGAACATAATACGGACAATAAGTTCGCAACATTGTATGAACATAATACGGACAGTAAGTTCGCAACATTGTATGAACATAATACGGGCAATAAGTTCGTAACATTGTATGAACATAATACGGGCAATAAGTTCGCAACATTGTATGAACATAATACGGACAATAAGTTCGCAACATTGTATGAACATAATACGGACAGTAAGTTCGCAACATTGTATGAACATAATACGGGCAATAAGTTCGCAACATTGTATGAATAGTTCTTTTATGTTATTTTATATAAAATGTATTACTTTTTATTAAAAATTGAACTATTGAAGGCTTTCTTCTTAAAATTATAATATCCTCATTATATGATTCGCTTCTGATGAAGTTTTACAAATATACTTTATTTATAATTTACGTCAAGTTATGAATTAAAGTAAACAATAAGACATTAATAAAAAATATTCATCATTACAATCAATTACTTGCGTCTTGTCAATGTGGAAACAAATTTAAAATATTAAATAATAATTTATTTTAAGTAGCAGACAAACAAAACTGTCAAAAAACATACATTTGATAATTTCATTTTAAAATCACTTACCGAGTGAACTGAAGCCTGCGTTGAATTAAAATGTTTCACTAAAATAAATAAAAAAAATTCACTAAAATAAATAATAAATAATCTACTTTGATACATTGTTTATCAAATGTATAACTTTGATTGTTAATATAATATAGGTATCAAGATATTGTCAAATGTGTTGTACGTAAAATTGTGACAAATACAACAAAAGCTCAGTATAGGGTACTGGGAGAAATAATAAATTGTAACGCGACTGGCAGTCATATTTATAGACTTAAACAATCCCCTCTACTTTATTGGGAGTCGAGTAAGAAAAACAATAGTACCTCGTTATACGTCCTTAAATATTCAAAATACTAATTTATTAGACTAATTTATTTAGATTAGCTTGGATTGGACATGTTGTAAGATCAGGGGAAGAAAGAGCCACAAAACGTATTCTGCAAAATAACCCTGTGGGCAAGAGACCCCTGGGAAGACCATGGCAGAGATTGATGGACAATGTTACCCGAGATCTGAACGTGCTGAATGCTTGTGATGACTGGGAGTCCACTGCAGCTGACAGGAAGGCTTGGAAAGCTATTGTTCAGGAGGCTAAAGCTCTACCGGAGTTGTATGGCCATCGGAAGTAAGTATGTAAGTAAGTAATTTATTTATTTCTACTATTTCTCGGGCAACAAACAGGTACTATGTCATGAAATATAATACCATGTTACTTTACTTACTCAGCCTCTTCTTGAGTCCAGTATTGGACATCATATAGCCAATTCCAGTCGCCGTGTCGACACGTGTCGACACGGTTTGTGTCGACACATTGTATTCTAGTAACATATTTCAGTCGCCGTGTGCACACTGTGTCGTAACGGCGACTAGAAATGGGGAGGAGTGGACACAGTAACATTCGGTCACAATGTTCCGACGCCGTGTGGTAACATTGTTACCAGTTTGCGACCGCATTTAGTTCATCATTCGCTCACTTGCTTTCAACTCGTTTGACATTTATGCGAGAATGATAGATAAAAAAAAAACAATACAACACCGCCATTAAAGTTTGTCAAGTGTTTATTTTGAATATTGCTAAATATGACTTTATAAGGCTACATTTTTAATGGGAAAAGAAATTCATTGTGTAATTTGTTAAAATAGGTTGAAATTGTCCAACGGGACACCATGTAATCGTAATTTAAACAATAATAGCGATATATTTATTATATTTTCACTAAAAAAATCATGCATTTAGAAAACTCTGAAGGTTTCGTTTCAATAAATAACAAATTATAATACTAAAAATTAGTTATATAATCAACAAAAAGCATAAAATTGTGGTGAATAATAAAACAAAATTATATTTGACATATAGCATAATGTGGTCGCAATCTAGTCACAAATTTACCACACAAAGTCGACATGTGTCGACATGTTTCCAGAAGTAGTAACATAGTTACCGAATTTACAAAATGGCTTCACGTCCTTTTTGCTACCAGTTATTCTCAAAGTTTTAGAAACTTCACAACATTATTTATTTATTTGTTTAATAATACGCTAACAAAAGCATTTACAAACAAAAATATAGCAAAAAAATATTATGAACGATTTTTTTAGACGAAGAAAGACTTAAATACACTAGAATCATTCAAATAGGTTTATTTTGGATGCATGAAAATAATATATGAAAAAAACGTAATAACCCAATCAAAAAATGCACACCTACCTAAAATGGAGTATTATTGATTTTTAGAAGGATGATTAGAGAACTATTATTGGGATTACAAATCCAGATTTGCAAATTTCAAAAATATGTGCAAATTGGCTGTCAAAAAACTGTTTTTTTCGTCCTTTTTAAACAATATCACTTTAACTTTTTTTTAATAAAAAATAAATTTACTAAGAATTGATTTTTTTATATAAATGAATCATTTTTTATAAAATTTGAAATATTTAAGATTTCTTCAATCTTTCAAATTGGATTATGGCTAAATGACACGTCCTATAGAAAAATTAAAACTACTTTTCGTACAAAACGAGGACTAATATCAAACTTATTTCATACTAGGTAATAAGTTAGTAGCGAAATAAGTTAGTAGAAACATTTTTTTTAAACTACTAACAAAATTTTATTACTAACTACATACAAAATTATTTTAAATTTTTCGCGAATAACGCGAATTTTGACGTTTTTGGAAAATATCACGGATTTTTTGTCATTTTTACCGTCATTTTCGCAAAAAAATAACAAATTGTTTTGATTATTTACAGTTTAGACATTTCTAGTAATTTTATTTGTTGTTTAACGTTATGTTTGGATTATTTTTAAATAAAATAATGTCGATTCAGAAAGATTTTTATCTTCATACAATACTGTTTTGTATGAAGTTTGACAGAATAACCAATCTTAAAGAAAACAATTTGGCTGCAATGTATATTTTCAATTTTGAAGCAATTTAAATTTGATGCAAAAAATTGTTATTTAGGATGATAAAGTTCTATTTGTTTGTAATTTTTCAAACAATTTTAATTTTAATTATATAAATTATTTAAGCATATTATCTTTTATAATGCAAACAGAACTTGCAATTCTAAATTTTAAACAATTCTAAACATTACTTTTCTTAAAAAATAACACCGCTTTCACAAAAAATAACACCGACTTCTTAAAAATAACACACCTTTCTTAAAAATAACACCGCTTTTCTATAAAAATAACATCGCTTTTCAAAAAAAAAAAAAACACCGATAAATTCAGGTCTCTAGTCATGACTCATGCTCATAGCACATCGACTAGTGTGCACGCTGCACGCGCTGTGCTGTGTTGTTAAGAATCAGAATCACAGATTATATGGTAGTATGGATCAGAATCGCTAGTATTTTTTCTATCTATAATAATAATACGATACGCCATCTTTTTTGGTTTGTCCGAACAAACAATTAAAAGTAAAACAATTTTACCTCAAATAATGTTCGCGTTCAAAAATATTCATTATTAATTTAATAATGATACAGATATGGCTGACAATTTAGGCAGCGAGAACCAAACGCCACATTTTTCTATAACGATTGTCATTACAGTGATTTTAAAAATAGAGGAATTTGGGCAATTTTTTTTTAAATAGAGGCATTTGGGATTTTAAAAATAGAGGCGCGAAGCGGCCCAATTAAAAGCCGCGGAGCGGCAAAAAGGCCTGGGCCGCGGGAGCAGAAGGGGCGAAGCCCCTAGTATAATATACAATTCAGTTGTTATTACATTGCGAACATATGAACACTCCGAGAGCTACGACTAAATGATTAATAATAATATATTTATTTTCTTTACAAAAAGACCTAAAGGAAAACAAATAGGTATCTCTGATTATAAATAATTAAAAAAAAATACAGATGTAATAATAAAGTATGAAAATATAATGATGTAGGTATTCGAGGTATCATGTTAAGTGTTCAAAAAAAAAATCTATTTGTCAAACTAAGTAGGAAAAATTCCTGTTTAGGTAGACAATCAATACACATTACTATTTATTCACATCAGATAAATACGAATACGGCTTTAGATGAACTAATTAAACATAGTTAGAAAGGTATCATAAACTAAGAGAACATTTCGCTCATATATTTGGAAATGAAATATTTAAATAGGTAAATAAAAATATTTACTTGGAGTTAGGTTTTATAAATTAATTAACTTTTTCACTTTTCTGTAGAAAGTCGATGACTGACGGAATCGTTTTGGTTGTTTGCTCATAATGAATGCAATTTTGATGACAATACATGGCACTCTATCGAAACAGTTTGAGAAGTTATGACATTTTCTTTACATTTAGCATTGTAATGATCGCGACTAGAAGTGTGGTAACAGTGTGGTAACGTTACCACACATTGTGTGTAGATTTAAATATTCTGGTAACAATGTTTCCACATTGTTACCACACGTTACTACACTTTTTCCCAAAGTGTACACTAGTCGCAAACTAGTCGCAAACTAGTCGCAAAGTGTATAGAATGAAAGTCTACACAATGTGTACACTTTGTGTCGACACGGTGTCGACACAAAGTCCACACTTTGTTACCGAGTTTTTTCGGTCACAAAGTGTGGTAACTGTTACCACACTTTCAGACACTGCGACTACTTGTGACTACTTTGAAAATTTTGTGACCGAAAATGGCTATATGAGAGGCCTCCCGCTTGGACTTCCACTGGTCTCTATCCTGAGCCATTCTTCGCCATTCTGGACCCACTTCTATTTTGATGTCATCGGACCATCTGATCTGGGGCCCTCCCATGCTTCTGCGTCCTGTTCTTGGCCTCCAGTCCATCACAACCTTTGTCCATCGTCCATCCGACATCCCACCCAACTCCGGCTACATCCACTAATTCTGTGTTATTCAACGTTCTTCTTTCCACCGCTCTTTGTGTCACACTAAGCTTTTCCATTGTTCTCTTAGTCAAAACGGATGTTTCAAAGCCTTAAGTGAGCATAAAGAGTACACAAGCTTCAATAACTTTTTCTTTAAGTGGATTAGGATATTTGTAGATTTCATAACATTCGATAATTTGCTGAACGCGGCCCATTCTAGGCCTCTTCTTCTTTCTAGTACAGTTTCTTAATTATCTCTCCCCATTTAGCGATGTGACAGAGGTAGACATATTTTGATTCTACTTTGCTATATTGACCATCATTGTTTGTGGGTTCTGAACCTATAGATGACATGATTTTTATCTTATTAATGTTCATTTTTAGTCCCACTCTAATGCATTGATTCTTCAGGTCTTTTAGCATTAATTTAATTTTTGCTCTGTATTGGTAAATATAACAATGTCATTAGCGAATCTAAGGTTGGTCATTTTGATGAATGACCTACCTTAGAAATACCGTGTTTTAAATCATGTTAAATTGCCACTTTCGCAGACTTAATATATTTATCGTCTTGTAGATTCAGACTGAAAATGCTATTAAAAACTGTTTCTTCGTTGGGAATCGAACCAGCGACCTTTCGTTCAGGAGACAGATATCTATCCAGCTGAGACACAAAGGCCGATACAGTAAAAAAAAATGAGCAAAAAGTCTTGCATAAAATTATCATCATAAAATTGTTGGTCTTGTATAAAATGCATTATCAATATTCCGCGTGTCACTGCAGGACTAAAGTCCAGGTTTCGCAAATAACGGACACTTAATAAATTAATGAATGAAGAATTTATTTATTGAAGAAGAATAAATTTGTTCAAAGTACAAATTTATTTTTATTTTTTTTCTTTATTCAAATCATCACAAAATATAAGAACATACAGGTCCTTACTTACTATTTAAAATACGAGTTTAATCCAATGTTGTCAGTTTTGGCCATACAAAAAACTGGGTAAGTATCAGCTTAAGGGGGGGACTGCAGCCAACGTACCTATTTTTCAATTTGATATACCATCGTTATTTCTTATCAAATCGTTTTGAAAAAAATAATTTAGATAGTTTGGATATTAATAAACAAAAATATACCTTAACTTTTTGATAATGTTCTGTATAAATTCTTGTAGAAAAATAATGGCAAGTGAATGCAAGTGAAACCTGGACATGGCAGAAGTCGCATGAAAGTAGAATAAATGCAGTGGAAATGAGATCGTTAAGAAGAATTTGTAATAGAACGATGTATGATAGAGTTAGAAATGAGGTCACTAGGAAAGAATGTAAGATGAAGAAAGATGTAGTAACTAGAATGAAAGTTAACACACTTAGATGGTTTGGTCACGTGGAAAGAATGAATGAAGAACGCTTGACGAAAAAAATATATAAGGCTGACAGGAATGGAAAAAGAGGTCGGGGGCGCCCAAGAAAAGGATGGCACGACCATGTGAATGATATTCTGAAAGAAGGAAATGTTAGAAGTCTGAACAATAGAAGAACATGCATGAGACGTAGCATGAATGTTGACGAGGCGGTGAATGTATGTCAAGATAGAATAGTGTGGCGTTCTGTTCTCTCTGCCTACCCCGCGAGGGACATGGCGTGATGGTATGTATGTATGTATGTATGTAAATAAGACCAACAAAGTTTATACATTGATGATTTACAATATTACCTCCCTCTTAAAATTTATTACCTCCCTCTTAAAATTTATTAGCTTGTGTAGAGGGAGGATGTGTGTTACTAAATGGCTAATTCGAAAATGTAAAACTAAATGAAAAAATATAAAAAAATAATAGATTATACCAGCATAATATTATACAAAATTAATTATGCATGTATTAAACACATTATCACGTATATTATGTATTAAACACAATATCACGTACATAAACACAATGTATTAGTTGGGATTCATTTCTCGCCTAATCAATTACATAATATCACATAACATAAAAATAATTATCAAAAGTCAGGTTCACATAAAACAATGCACAATAACTATGACCATAAAAACAACAAAAGTCACAAATACCTACAATATAAATATAAGATACATCATTAGGTACAGGGCATGAAATACACAGTAGGTACATATTACAATTACTATTTAAAATACAAATTTTACTGCCTCGCTAGAGACAAGCTGTTCCGAGGCATTTTAGCTAAAAAATTGGCAAAAAATATGGATTTCTGTTTTTGATCGAAAAATATTCGTTATGTAGAGGAGTTTAAAATTTCAAAAGTCCCTAATCGCGGTTTTTTTTTAGTTTCAAAGAAAATCGTACACGATACATAAAAAGTGCGTATCAACAAAATGATCCTTAATATTTTTTTTATTAACCTTTAATGCACACAAAATTGATGTCACTTAATAGTTTTTGCGCAATCGACCCCTGGATATGAACTTTTTTTAAAATGTTTAGTTTTCTTGAAATATTCACAATTTAACATTAAAATATGCGGTTATGACTAAGGTATAGAATAGATTATCTTCTATAAAAAGATTATCTTAATTTTTTGTTTATAAACTTCTTTATTTAACGTTAGTATGCTATTTTGAAAAATTACTCTCTCCAACATTATATCTATAATCGCCGTAAGACGAGGTACTACTGTATTTTTGTGGTTCTAAATAACTTAATACATCCATCCAACAGAACAATACTAAACCATACCATCACGCCATTTCCCTATTTGGGGGAGGCAGAGAGAACCGAACGCAAGACTTCTCTCTCTTGACATACATTCCTCGCTTCATTCACATCCATACGCGCTCTTCTGTTCTTACTTAGAAAACTTCATCATTCGAAATTCCATTTATATGATCGTACCAACTTTTCCTTGGCCGACTTCTACTTTTCGTTCTCGTTTTATCAGACTTATATACTTTTTTGTCAGACTCATTCTTGCTATGAGGCCAAACCACCTTAGAGAATTTATTTTCAATTTACGATATCTCTTACAATCATACATTTTCGTGTAACATCCTCATTTCTTATTCGTCTTAGTGACCACAGTCATGTCAACCACATTAATTCTACTTTCATGCGTCTCCTGCCAAACCACTAAACCACAATATTAATATCAAAAATATTAATTTAACATAGAAATAAAGGCATTAGGTATTTGTTTCTCAGAAAGATGTTTTTATTTGAAATATGTTTCACAGAATGAGAAAATATTTTGTAAATATTCTTCTCCAAAATAAAAATAATGTAGTTTGGCCAAAAATTTGAGATGGTTTGGCCACATGGGAAGAATGAATGATGAACGCCTGACGAAGAAAATATACAAAGCTGACATGAAATGGAATAAGAGGTCGGGGCCGCCCAAGAAAATGATGGCACGACCATGAGATAGATATTCTGATAGACATAAAAGCGTGATCAACAGACGAATCATGAATGAGTGTCAAGATTGAAAAATGTGGCGTTTGCTTTTCTCTGCCTACCCCGTATGTATGTATGTAGTTCGAAATGGAATAGATAGAAAGATTAATATAGATTTTAATAAAATCATGATAAAATCATGCCCACGAAGTTCAATAATATACCTAACTTCATCTCTATTGTGATATAGTTTGTCAATAATATAAGTCTGTTAAGTTCGGTATTACATGAAAGTAGAATAAATGCTATGGAAATGAGATCACTAAGAAGAGTATGTAATAGAACGATATATGATAGAATAAAAAATGAGGATATAAGGAGGGAATGCAAGATGAAGCAGAGTATTATAAATAAAATGAAAGTGAATTTCTTGAGGTGGTTTGGACATATTGAAAGAATGAATGATGAACGACTGACCAAAAAAATATACATGGGAGTAAGAGATGGAGTGAATAGTAGGGGCCGCCCCAGAAAGGGATGGCATGACCATGTGAATGATATTTTGAAAGAAGGAAATATAAGAAGCTTGAATAATCAACGAGCATGTAAGAGACGATGCATGGATGTAAAGGAAGCTAGGAATGTGTGTGCAAAAATAGAGGAGTATGGCGCTAGGTTCTCTCTGCTTACCCCGTAAGGTATATGGCGTGATGATATGTATGTATATTTTTATGTGTCCGATGAACTCCCAAACCAGCCATCCGATTGCGATGAAACTTTGGGAATTTGTTCAGCTCATTCAGGAGAAGGTTTATGCATTATAATTTATTTATTTATTTATTCGATATAACACAAAAAAAAATAAAAAAAAAGTTGGTATTGAATTGATACTTAGTGGGTTTGTTCAGCAAAAATCCTATATACCCATACATAAAATGGTATATTATATAAAACTGGAATAATGCTAAAGGTTCAAGTACCTAGGTATATTTGTTTGAATAATTAAATAAAATTATAAATGAATGAATGAATAGGGACGGAAGTATGTACGGATGGAAGGGAAAAAAAATTACGGAATTATAATTATACATACCATCACGCCATGTCCCTTACGGGGTAAGCAGAGAGAATCGAGCGCCATACTTCTCAATTTTTGCACACATTTCTGGCTTCCTTTACATCCATGCATCGTCTCATACATGCTCGTCGATTGTTCAAACTTTTTATGTTTCCTTCTTTCAAAATATCATTCACATGGTCATGCCATCCCTTTCTGGGGCGACCTCTGCTATTCATGCATGTATATTTTTTTGGTCAGTCGTTCATCGTTCATTATTTCTATATGTCCAAACCACCTCAAAGCATTAACTTTCATTTTGCATATAATATCCTTCTTTATCTTGCATTCTCTCCTTATGTCCTCATTTTTCATTCTATCATATATCGTTCTATTACATACTCTTCTTAGTGATCTCATTTCTACAGCATTTATTTTACTTTCATGTGTCTTTTGCCAGGTCCATGTTTCACTAGCATACGTCAAAGTAGGCACCACAATTGCATTGTGTACTGCAATTTTGGCTTCCTTTGAGATGCTTGGATCGGACATTACTGGTCTGAGTGCTCCGTTTATTATATTCCCTGCCATAACTCTTCTTTCAATATCTTTATCAGGTCTTCCATTCCGTTCAAACATATTCCCCAAATATAAATATTCCTCCCTAGGAGGAATATTTATATTTGGGGAGTATGGGGAGTATCTCTAGGAGGAATTATAATTAGCTAATCTAGATAAGAATGTTAAGTGATAAAAAGGAAACATACCGACCAACCATTTTTATATATTTGGAGGTAAATAATTAAACAGGAAGGACAACCTCTGCCGGGTTTTACTAGTTAGGTAGGTATATAATAAAAATTATTATTTTCAAAATTGGATTGGTTTTCAGTGCGCAAGTTAAATATCTATATTTTTTACTCATCTCATTTCTTTGTTTGTGTTGTTCAGTGTTCTGTTGGTGTCTCTGTATATTAAATAAATAAATAAATAGATCTCTACCCCAAGGGGAGATAGTGGTATCATGCTGAGATTGTATTCTGAAAGTTTCATCACAATGTATCTGTGTGCTGTGTATTATGTACGGCGTGTTTATTGTAGGTACTTGTTAGTAATCCAGTGGTTACGAGTTCGAACCCTGCCTCAACCGATTTCGTTCACCTATAGCGCAAGCATTTATGCTTAGTTTAGGGAATGTATGGGAATGTATATGTGTGCTTGTGACAAGAACATATGATAATTAAAATGATATAGTAAAAAACACTTCCTTGCACCCAGCGCAAGTGGCGAGGTTATTGCCATATGGCAATTTCTTCCAACTACCCAGTGTTTCTAGTCCAGAGAAGCAATATTTGCGTGAGAAATGAATTTAAATAAATTTCTCCTCTGCTGGGGATCGAACCCAGTACGCTTGCGCAAAGTCTCTAGAATGTGACAACTTGTTATTGGGTGCTTGTTAAATTATTATTTTACATAATACCGAGAAGTAATAATATAAAATAAATAATATACCTATACCGTCACGGCATATCCAACAATGTGTGATAACCAGCGACCAGTTTGCGAGTGTGCATTACCCTGTTGCGTCAGAAACATTTGTATAGGATTTCCCTTGTGCTTGCAATAATTACATACCTACCTACAATTCATTGACTTTTTCTTAAAATGTTCAAGTTGATATGATCTATTGTCACAGAACCCATCGTTCATTTCAAGGTAGACAACATGCATGTGCAACGTTTCATTGTCTCATATTGACAAAGGATATTATTTGAAGAAAAGGAAGACATTTTTTTTTTCTAGTCGAACGCAATATTATTTAATTGTATTATCCGAGCCAAAACACGTGTGGGATGGAGTTCCTTCGATGGTGCGTCTTATTACCTAAACGTCCTAAACTACCCCCATCAAGATGTCTTTGGTCGACACGTGAGGACCTAGGATCATAAAGCAAAACAGTGGTGTCCTTAAGACGACATACACTTGCCAACACTCCAACCACAAATTCAAAATGGAGACGCAGTCAGATATATAAAGCTAATTTCATCCTCTTCTCTTCTTTTCCTTATGTTTTCCTATCATTGCTATCAAAATCATGTCAGATATATAAAGCTAATTTCATCCTCTTCTCTTCTTTTCCTTATGTTTTCCTATCATTGCTATCAAAATTATGTCAGATATATAAAGCTAATTTCATCCTCTTCTCTTCTTTTCCTTATGTTTTCCTATCATTGCTATCAAATATGCATCAAGTTGATTAAGATACATTTTTACATTTTATTAAGATACATTTTTACATTTTATAATTACATTTTTATGTAGTTAATAGAATTATATAATATGATAGAATAAAAAATGAGGACATAAGGAGAGAATGCAAGATAAAGATGTAAAATGAAAGTGAATGCCTTGAGGAGGTTTGGACATATTGGAAGAATGAACGATGAAAGGCTGACCAAAATATATATACGGGTGCAAGAGATGGAGTGAATAGCAGAGGTCGCCCCAGAAAGGGATGGCATGACCATGTGAATGACATTTTGAAAGAAGGAAATATAAGAAGCTTGAATAATCGACGAGCATGTATGAGACGAGCATGTGCGAAATGACACCATCAGGGAAAGAACAAAATTGGTTGATGTCGTCCACCGCATTCTTACCCTGAAGTGGAGATGGGCGGGCCACGTGGCTAGATACCCCGAAGACCGATGGCCAAGAATAGTTTTGGCTTGGAGACCGAGAACGACAGTCAGAGATGTTGGAAGACCGCCAATGAGATGGAGAGATGACATCAGCCGTTATGCTGGTGCCAATTGGTTGCTCAGAGCACAGGATAGAGTGGCGTGGAAGGAGATAGAGGAGGCCTTCGTCCAGGAGTGGACGGGATTGGGCTGATAAGAAGAAGAAGAGAAGATGTATGAGACGATGTATGGATGTAAAGGATGTGTGCAAAAATAGAGAAGTATGGCGCTCGGTTCTCTCGGCGTGATGGTATGTAGGTATGCATAGTATATATGCAAATCGCCCCCCTTCATGGTGAAATAGCACAAGATCTTTGACGGAAATTATATTGTCGTACCGACTCTAATGTATGCTAGTGAGACATGGACATGGCAGAAGACGCATGAAAGTAGAATAACGCTGTTGAAATGAGGTCACCAAGATAAATCTGTGGTAAAACGATGTATGATAGAATAAGAAATGAGGATATTAGACGAGAATGTATTATTGAAAGAGATATCGTAAGTAAGACGAAAGATGAAAAATGCCCTAAAGTGGTTTTGCCACATAGAAAGAATGAGTAATTACCGTCTGACAAAAAGTATAAAAGGACGGCCATGAAAAAGTGTAATTTTTTATCATTGTTTTTATTTTTTATTTGGTAGGTACCTACTTCACGGGCAACTAACAGGTACTATGTCCAGTATTAATTTTTTTTAACAAGTTGCCATATTCTGGAGACTAAAGATATTAATTTACTGTCTCACAGATCCAAACTAAAAACACAATTTAAAACCATAGAATTATAAGGTATCATATATATGTACATTATAATCTAAGTTAAAAACCGTGTCTCCACCGCAAATCGATCCCGAGAACTTTGGATCAGCAGTCAGATACCTAACCAACTGAGCCACGAAGGCCGACGAAGGAATGTTGAAAGATGGAGACGTTAATAGAAGTAAGAATAACAGAAGAGCGTGTATAAGACGATGCATGGATATGAATGAAGCGAGAAATGAATGTCAAGATAAAGGAGTCTGGCGTTTGGTTCTTTCTGCCTACCCCATATAGGGAAATTGCATGATGGTTATATGGTATGGTATCATCATCAACATCATCATCACTCTGGCGCTACAGTCCGTTACGGACCCTGGCCTCCTCCAAAAATAGTCTCCATTTCCATTCCTCCCTATCGACCGCCAGTCTTCTACAATTTATTAGTTCCATTTATTATTGTATGGTATGACACGGTACGGTACGGTACGGTTCGGTACGGTACGGTATGGTATGTTACAAATAAATATCTAACCAAACTGAATTACGAATGCCGATATCAGGAATTTTTGAATAATTTATCAGATGAAAAGAACCTCATAGCGAAACGATTGAAAAATCTTAGATTCATCTTGCTCTGAGGCACCGGCTTAGAATAGTGCTTCCACTCTTTTCTATAATCATCGTTTTCAGATGTCGCAGAGCCGGGTAATACAACAGGCAAAATAACATCACACATAGTTCAACAATGGTTCACCACCCATTCTGAATTTGGCTTTCCACGAGCTTATTGTGTGGGCATGCACGCATGTGTCGTACTTCCTTTTATATAGTAGTAATGCATACCTGTCGCTGGTTATCCCAATGTTTGGGATATGTCATGATGGTATGTATGAAGGATTCGATTCCCGGTGGAGACACAGTTTTAATTGTGTTTTCATTCTCGATCTGTGAGACGGTTCACAAATTTGATGACAAGTCTCAATAATGTGGCAACTTGTTATTGAGTTCGTGTTAAATAACATAGTATGTGTTAATTCCCTGAGTAGATATAGGTACGTACCTACGTATTAAATTTAAAAAAAAATGTTGGGATTGCAACGACTCACAGGCGTGTTATTAATATTTTAACACGTGTAGACAATGCAGTGAAGACTGCATCCATCTGCCTCCAGCCTCTCGTCTAATATCGTAGACCAACTTGTTTGAGGCTTTCCAACACTATCTTTGGCTGTCCTAGGTTTGCCTTTCCGCCATTTTTCTTAGTCCATTTGGAGTCTGTGGTTCGGGCGACATGCCCTGCCCAACTTCTATTCTGGTTTGGACAACGTCGGTTAGTTATCCACAAGTTAGTTTTTATATCTCCCGAAATACCTAGCATTCTCCTTTCGATGTGGAACTTCTCATTTGATTCTTGGAGTTGTGTCACGGAAGTGGCATCATTATAAATATTTTCCAGGAGCTTTGAGTATTCATAGTCCACTGTACAATTCTCCAGATCTTTCAGAACTCCCTCTACAGAGTAAAAGGCTTTCTCAAAATCAATAAAAGCTAATAAGATTTTTAGATGACAGTGTTTGTACTGAAACCCTTAAATACAGCCTGTTCTACTGGCTGATATCCATCCAATTTGTTATTTTAGTGAATAACTAGTATAAATGAAATAATAAACTAATTGACTTATCAGTAAAAAAAGGTTTGTGCCAAGGGCAGCAAAATCGTTCTACATATTGGCATTTTTTGATGATCTCATTATTTCAAAAGATACGTCTATTTTTTTTTTGCTTTAAAAGCGTTCTTGTAGCCTACTTATGTAGATACCGCATAAATTACCAAGTATGAAAAAGCATAAATAATAATATTTGAAGGATGTTTTGTGTTTGGTAAGTGGACGTGAATTACCTACATATTTATCTTGCACGTGTGGTCTTGTTTTCATATAACAACATTTAGGTATTATTTATTCCAAGCGTTGGCGTTGGTTGGTTGACTAAATATTGCATTCCATCAAGTAGATGCCAATTTTATTTCTTCAAATGAGTCATATACATATTGTTTCTATTAGTGATGAACAAATGCAAAGCCAAGGCTGGGGTGGTCTTTCAAGTCTTGTAATATATAATACTTATAACATATGGAAACACTGGTTAGTTAGAAGAAATTGCCATATGGCAATAAACTCGCCTTTATTATTATTAATATTTTTCTGCTGAAATTCAGTTATAACAATGAAACACTTATGACCAAAAACACCAATTTATAGCATATTATATAATTTGACTTACTTATTTACTTGGTTCTATTTCTTTATGACATATGGGATAGAAGTAAGAACCGACTCCAACAGAACAATAAGCTGTCTTAGAGTGGCTGAAATGGAGACCTTAAGCTCCATTACAGGAAGAACCCTCAGGGACCACATCAGAAATGAGACCATCAGGGGGGGAAAATCCCGTCAAACGGTAGAATCAAAACCCTCGTGATAACCCATATCTTCTTCTTCTTCTTCCTTGCCTCTTCTTCTCTTGAGGTCGGCCCTTCTGTTACACAAACGCCAGACCTTTCGATCTTGCATCATCTCTTAGGTTAGTTGCTCCTCTCTCAGCTCCCTCTCAATATTTGTCCACCAGGTGGCCTGTAGACGGCCCCTAGTTATGGACTGAGTGGGTATGTCCAGTGCAAGTTTAATCACATGATCGTCATTTCGTCTGATAATATGTCCATATCATCAGAGTCTAATCTCCTTTATTAGTTTATCCGAAAAAGGCGCGACCCCGAAACTACCTCGAAACTATTCGTTTCTAACTCTATCCTCCCTTGTAACACCTGCGGACCACCAGTTCATTTTCATTTCTGCTGTGTGCATCTTTTGCTTATGTTTTTTCTTTATGGTCCAGCATTCTAAACCGTAGAGCATTGCCGGGCGGATGGCTGTCTTATAATATATTTTGCCCTTAGTTTTTATGGGCATCCTTGGGTCACACATAACACCCGATAGGGCTCTCCACTTCATCTAGCCAGTATTCACGCGATGTGTTATGTCACCATCTGCGGAAGCATCTGGTGTTACAACGGATCCGAGGTATTTGAACTGCTTGTCAATTGGAAGAGGCGTGTTGTCTATGTGTATATTGTGGATAACTGCACTCCCATCGAAGATGCATGGCATGTATTCAGTCTTCGTTCTGTTAATTTTAAGACCTTTGTCCTCCAAGGCAGCCACCCATTCATTCAGAAACTCCTGCAGAGCTACGGGGTCTTCATTCATTTGCACAATGTCATATGTAGCATGCACCATGGTAGATGTTTTTTAATGTTATTTGTTAGGTAGTCCATCACTATGATGAAGATTAGGGGACTCAGTGCTAAGCCCTAATGGACTCCGACCCTCTTGATGTACTCTTGATGTATGCCAGATCAATCTACGTGGGACCCTGTCGAATGCCTTCTCTAGATCGATAAATAACATATTTCAGTAGGATTCTAATAGTTTGTATTGGGTCTGTAGTTGATTTTTCAGATGTAAAGCTAAACTGATTGGGCGATAATTGAAGTGTCTTCTGCAATCTTACGTTTCATATTCTTTATATAATTTTGTGAGCCAGCTTATACCAACTGGGCCGTGCCTCTTAAGTAGGTCTGTGGATATTTCGTCGGGGCCTGTTGTTTTGTTATTTTTCATATTGGAAAGTGCTATTTTAACTTCAAGTTCAGATATTTCATGGATGGGACCCGTTGTATTATAGGTTTCATATTTTCAAGGTTCTTACTAGGTACTTCGTTTAGCAAGTCGGAGTAATATTGCTGCCATTTTGTGTTTATATCTGCATCCGCACTAAGCAGTTTTCCTTCCTCATCCTGTATTTACATATTTGTTTGTTTTTTTGTAGTGTTTTATAATAATAATAATAATTTGTATAGCGCCGTTTAATGATTCAAGATCATTCCAAGGGCGCTGTTATTTAGATAGATATTATATTGCTCTACGAAACAAAACTGTTTTCAGTCCTTTAGAGAAAGTGCTCTTACTATTTGCACTGCGGACATCTAGAGGCAATTTATTCCACTTTATAGGACCACTCACACCAAAGCATCGATCATAGTAAGCCGCTTTATTGGCTCTGTCCAACTCCTTTAGGGAGTTGGTACTCTGTGATCCAGAAGACCTAAGTGTGAGATGCCTCCCAGAGAGATCTTTTCTCTGACACAGCTCTTGTATGTATTGTGGTGCTAGGTTATTTAAAGCATTAAACACCGTTAAGCAGATTTTGTAGTCAACTCGCTCTGGACACTTCAACCAATGCAATTCGTTAAGTAGTGGAGTTATGTGACATCGTTTTTCCGCTCCATAAATGAGCCTTGCCGCTGCATTAAACACCATCTGTAATCTATCGAGCTGATACTTTGGCAATCCATCATAGATGCCATTACAGTAATCTAGCCGAGACACAACGAAAGCATAACATAATAACATTTCCAGTATAACATAATAACTTTGCCATTGTTATTGAGACAGCTACCTTCTTCTTGGCCAGAAATTACAATATTTTGTACTTTTCCTTGTCACCATTCAGATCCTTTCATTGCCAAGTCTTGAAAGCTGCTCTTTTTTCTTTAAGTACCTCCTTGATTTCGTCAGTCCACCGTGATCTTTATTGGAGCTCAGTCAGCGGAAGGCGATTCTGGAGAGACCAAAACGAAAACATGGATACCTAACAACAGAAAACTATCCGGAAGACCTGCGAGGAGATGGTAAGTAAGTTGGACCTCCTCCCCCCAGAATAGTCAACCCTCGCAAACTGGTGGAATGACTAAATTCATGATGAAAAAGAAGAAGAAGTAATTTCGATATTACGTAAATAAATTGGGATAATTTTAATAGCGCCGTTTTTGTGATGACCTCACCTCAATGACGTAGATAATTGCTTACTATTTATTTGAAAATGAATATTTTTATAAAATTAATAATGCGAGACCTCAAGACTCTTGCATTCAGTCTTACGAGACGAATTTTTTGGTCTCGCACCCCCCTGTCTTGATCTTGCAGCGACGCTAGCAGTTTGTCTTGGTCATATATAGTTTTGCAAGTCTCGCAAGACGAAGACGAAGAATGCAAGACTTGCAAGACTAGGTATTGCTCATCACTACGAATTATTCCCAGATGTATGTTTATATCTAAGTACCATATATAGCGTATATGTATTTTGAATTGATTCTCTTTATCAAAGAGTAAGCGAAATACTGAGAACCAAGATAAGTCTTGAAAGTATTATATTACATATATCTTATTCTTATAGAGTTGATAAGAGAGGAACGAGAATTTTGAACTTGCGACTGGATTACTGACCAAATGGATGAGCTTATCGCTCTCCCACCACACATCACAAATCACAATACAAGCTATGAAACCTATATTGTAGCTTATGTGCTTAAAATGGTACTTCTGTTGTCTGATAACAATATTTTAATATTTTTACATTTTTTTAAGTAAGTACGTACCTACTTTATTGCACGCGTTAGTTACCCTTACTAACACGTATTTTCATGTACCTACTCCACTGAGTATAACTCAATGACCTACTCTTGTTTTAAGTAAGTACGTACCTACTTTATTGCACGCGTTAGTTACCCTTACTAACACGTATTTTCATGTACCTACTCCACTGAGTATAACTCAATGACCTACTCTTGTTTTAAGTAAGTACGTACCTACTTTATTGCACGCGTTAGTTACCCTTACTAACACGTATTTTCATGTACCTACTCCACTGAGTATAACTCAATGACCTACTCTTGTTTTAAGTAAGTACGTACCTACTTTATTGCACGCGTTAGTTACCCTTACTAACACGTATTTTCATGTACCTACTCCACTGAGTATAACTCAATGACCTACTCTTGTTTTAAGTAAGTACGTACCTACTTTATTGCACGCGTTAGTTACCCTTACTAACACGTATTTTCATGTACCTACTCCACTGAGTATAACTCAATGACCTACCTACTCTAGTTTTTAATATGTCATATTTTCAGTAACAAGATTTAGCGTAATATGCCCTCTTTAGACTTTAGAGCCTGATTTTCTGTAAATAATTCTTTATTCTAGATTTTTAAACGGAATTCTGGTTTTAAATTGTTATTTGATTCTTATGCTTCTCAATGTGGCGTAGAAAGTATTATATTATATCAACCGTGTACTTCATATGATATTTTTCGTTGGGATACGTGATCAAAAGTATAAATAATTATGAAACAAGTATACCTACTTCATATTCATAATACCATTACAGTTCCAGCACAAGAATAGTATAATTTTTAATCAGCAACAGACTTTCTGTTATCTTTCTTCGCTGAATCCATTCCATAACATGTTACATGATATTATTAAACCTCAAGAAAATATTATATAGGTACACCGTACACATCTATGTATCTATTAAACCTTATCGCTATACAATCCTTCGTATTACTAAAACACCATACGGACCATAGGTGTGTAAGTAGGTACCTACCTACATCACAGAACAGATAAAAAAACCCTTAGGTAGGTACCTAATTATACAACACATAAAAATATTTGATTTGATTTTGGAAGCATGTGATTCATATTAGTTACACCATCGTAGTCCAACTGTCGATTCGTTCAAGAGAATTAAAGTCTCTTAATGAATCGACAGTATTAAGCCAAGACGCATGTATGTATGAAGGAAAATTTTGTAAGGTGTAGTGAACTTTTTGCATGCTAAAAACACCAAATTAGAGGCTTCGTAGCATATATCGTTCTATATATATGGATGAATTCAATTCGAAGTAGAACATTTTGTGTGTTTTTTGTGTCCCCCCCTCCCTCCCCCCTTTACAATTTAATTTTTGATCCGCTCGATTCACAAGTACTTACTAAGAATTTTGAATTTTTGTTTCAGTCAACTATGGAATTTTTACTTTATTTTTCCATTAATCACAAAAACCATATAAGCTAGAAGAACCATTGGTATAAATGTAGACAAATACAAAATCTCAAATTTGTTTTTTACAAAAAAAAAAACATAGTTTCTCAAACATTTTTTACTAAGAAAAAAATTTATTTGTGTTAAATTTATATGTTTAACTGCCTATATTTCCTAATTTTTAAAATCATCGAAAAACTAGATGCTTTAATTTGCTATAAAAAATATCAAGATAATAAGTAGTAGGTACATTTTTTTAACAATTGAATTTAGTGACGACATCGTTTCATACAATTTGTAAGGCAGTATACCTACACTACACAATATCTCAGTCAATAGTTTGATACCTACTTAATCTACAGACATACTGTTTTCATATTCTGGGTAGGAAAAACAGACTGACCTCCATACTATCCTATCCTGACATATATACCTACATGTTTTATATAGAAAACAAAATATCTTAAAATATTTATTAATTTGTGTTTAAGACCCGAATGCACAGTCCTAGGTAACTAAATATTTCTAAATTTCTTTATTGAATAAAATTTAAAAAAAATATTGAAAATATCCCTTTTCCACATATTAATTAAATTGCACGTCGTCCAACTAGTACCTACATAAAATCAATGTGAATGTTCGAGATAGTTTTTAAGTCCCATAAAACAGTGGAATCAAAACCCTCATTATAATCGATATCACGAATGTAATTATTTTATTGAGTTCTATAATATTTTAAGATTTTATAGAACTCCATAAGATACTTATAGGTATGCATTATATGGGTTATCATGAGGGTTTTGATTCCACTGTTTGACGAGACTTGCCCCCAGGTTTCCTTCATCGGATGTTCTTCAATCATTATTTCCATGTGGTCAAGCAATCTCAAGTTTTTACCAATATCTGGCTCGAGATATGAAATACATGAAGGAAGAATATCTGACTCGAGATTCAAATTTCACAAGACGCATCAACTGACAAAGTTCTCACACACAAAATGCTGACAATATAGATTCATGTTTCATACAAGTATCTGATACATTTTGAATTCAAACAACTTACTGTATCCTGCATCTATACATTAATGTTATTAGTAGTTGTATTTAACACATGGGATCCAACTATCGATAGCTATAGTATCATAGTATCATAGTATGTATAGTTGAAGACACAGATAATATAGAAGGTTGAAGAATACGTACCAAACTATAAACACATAAATCCAAATTATTGAATATTTTCAGATATTTTGTTTTCTATACAACACATGTAGGTACCTATGTATGTCAAGATAGGATAGTATGGAGGTCAGTCCTTTTTTCCTACTCAGAATATGAAAACAGCATGATAGTATGCATGTTTGGAGATTAAGTATCAAACTATTGAGTCTCCTTAGATATTGTGTATAGGCCACTGCCATACAAATTGTATGAAGCGATGTCGTCACTAAATTCAATTTTTATAAAAATTGTTAAAAAAAAATTACAATGTAGGTACTATTATAATGTTTTAATTTTTATAGAAAATTAAATTTTCTAGTTGTAGTCCATAGAATTATAAGTATATTATAATTCTATGTTGTAGTCATACCTATGTGTTTTATATACAAAACAAAATATCTTACAATATTTAATAATTTGTGTTTAAGTGTTTATTGTTTTGGTAGGTACGTATTCTTCAACTATACGAATATGAAATAGATTTGAGTGTCTGCTTGTTCTACCTGGCACATGAAATAGTCTAGTATGATCACAGAGTAAGGAATATAATTTGTGATTTGAAAATAACTAAGTAGGTAAGTACCTATATAATATTTTAATGTATAAGAATCTATGTATAATGTATATAAATAAAACCAAGTCGAGTTAGTTAGACCATTTATAACTCAAGAAAGGCTGCACCAATATTGTAATGATCTCTTATTTGATGGATTCATCTCCGCCACGAATAGACGAATAACTATTAAAATATTGGAAAAATTCACGTAAATAAATTATACAGAAATTAAATTTTCATTTATTTATAACACACCGCAATGCGAGCATGAAAGTCTAATTGTTTTTATATGCTTATAATATTACTATAAACTATTGAATATAATACTTACATTTTTTTAATTAATTTTATTACGTTAATAAAATCCTGAGTTTAGCTAAAAGTTAACACGAAATTCATTTACTGTATATGAAGGCGGTATTATGAATTTATTAAGTTAGCTTGTTTTAAAATTTAAATATTTTTGATTGTAAATCGCCATCTGTTGTTCATACTCCATTATTCATTTTATCGTACACAGTCAATATTTAGTTCCGAATGCGACTTTGATGTAGGCATATTATTATCTTTGTTGTATGAAAAAAGAACACCGAGCTTCATGATTTCATTCATAGAGCGCGCACTGAACCTCAATTTCATACAAACCTTGGGAGGAATTATTTACGATAACGGACACTGGTCACTGGTCACTGGTCACATTGATAATTACGGTTTTCCCGGACATAGGCTCCCAAGTCGTGGTACGTGAACCGAGTGTTAATTTGACTGATTTAATACAGTCCTATGAAACTGGATAAAAAATATAATATCTACACAAAAACAATAATGCAGTTTTACTACAAGAAAAATAAATTAGGAGAGTTTGTAATGTTAAAATACAAACAATGTTTTTATTTTTATTATGATTAATTTTGCTGAAAACCACGATATGTTTTTTTTATAAATCGTTTTTTTCCAATTTATTTATTATTTTTTAACACACTATAATTTAAAACGACAATAACAAGTGGATTACTGCTACCCAACTAGGAAACTTTGTTCTAGGGCTAGCAGTTTACAATTTTTCAATGAAAATTCTAAATTAAATCCTGGGTGATATAAAATTAACCGTAATAAAATATATGTACCTTTACCACAAACAACTTATTATTATTATTGACGTGACAAGCAGGCAGCATAAAATTGATGTGCTTGAATGAGTCCACAGTGTCACTGTAATCTATCTAGTCCATTCTTGAACGAGTTGACACTCTCAGCAACAACCAAATACAGAGGCAGCCTGTTCCAACCATCCATCACTCTATTACTTAGGAAGTGTTTATGTTTATTCTGAGCAAACACATTTTTATTCAACTTCATGCTATGGCCACGCATTTGATTTTGCTCATGCTCATTTTGATTGTGAGTGTATATATGCGGCAGTTCAGGACAGGCATAATGATTGTTCAACACTTTAAATATCTCAATGAGGTCACCCCTCATTCGTCTTTCTTTAAGTGTTGTCAGTCCCAAGCTTGGAGCCGCTTCTCATATGTCCAATACTTAAACCCCGTTCCCAGTTTGGTTAATCTTCGCTGCACTCGCTCCAGCAGTCATCAGATAAAAATATTTTATCAGATACATACATACATACATACCATCACGCCATGTCCCTCACGGGGTAGGCAGAGAGAACCGAATGCCACATTTTTCACTCTTGACACACATTCATCGCCTAATCAACATTCATACATCATCTTATACATGTTCGTCTGTTGTTTACGCTTCTTACATTTCCATCTTTCAGAATATCGTTTACATGGTCGTGCCATCGTTTACTTGGGCGTATTTTATCAGATAAAAATTAAAAATCATTTTCACCGAATAAAATCAATTAAAAAAACTTTTACAAAAATATTTTTGTACGACCTATCAAATAAAAAGACAAAATCATTTTCAGCAAACAATCTAAATTAAAAAAAAATGAACTTGAGTCATGAGGGGTACTACTAATAAAGTTTAACAAGACTACCTTTTTTAAATTGACACACGAATATTATTTGGCCTCGCTCTTTATTGAATTCTGGCTTCAAATTATAGATGATAGAAAGAGATATATGATACGGGATACTTTCTCTTTAAATTTACAATTCGTCAATCATAACGGGATACTGTTGTTAACTCGTGCTGTCGTAATGGCACGCAACAAAAAAGACATGTCTGCAGTGTGTTACTTTTTTCACGTATATTGTATGCTATCTTTCTTTTGATAAACGATTCACGCTGAATCCTATATTCACACCCGTCTGGGAACATAATTTCTCTTGGATTTTCGTAGTTCGGGGATTTACTCGTGTTCAGTTCTGTTTTATAAAAATCCCGGGTAGGGTCGTCTTGAGAAATATTGGAAGTATTCTCAGTAACAGTTTTTTAGTAACAATATATTGATATTATTTTAGTTTTGCTAGTAGTTTGATATCTAAATGTTGTTTGGTGAATACAAAGTATACAGACAAGTCGTGGGACCTCTATGAAATTAGCAACAAGATGTCCGGTGCGGATTGATGTGGTGTTGAAAAAATACCAAACAGTGAAGGCATTGGAATTATCTCCAATATTTTTTAAGCGACCATCGGATGTAATTTTTCTGATTGCTGACATTTGCCTAATGTTTCATACATAATACATTGTTTCATATTACACGCATTCTTCAGGACTTCAGCATTTCAGCATAATTCAGCTTGATATCATTCAGTGAATTCAGTCATTAGAGGCGAGCTTTTGTTGTGAATATTGAAAATAAATGATATTTGTTGGTAAGTTTTTTTTAAATCCTAAACTAAAATTGGTCTTTTTGTCTAAAATTCAAATTTATTTTAACGTTTTATTTTGAAAATACATAATATGAGATGCCGGTCAATACTTTTTCGCTTCATTTTTCAAAATGTTCAATTTATTGCTTTACACTTGTGCACTTTATATATATTTTTTACAAATTTGATTGGTACCAACTTTCAAATCTTCATAAATAAATAACCCGATAGTATTAAAATATAGGTACATCAGGGGTCGATAACCTACGAAGCGCGGTAGTTATGAACATAATATTATGTTTTTAACCGACTTCAAAAAATGGAGGTTATCAATATTATCTGAAATTTAAATATATTTACGATTGTATGTGTACAGAAAACATTATTTTGTAGTCTTTAATTGTTTTAAACAATGTGGCGGAATTATTGCCTGGAAAACCTTACATACATTTCTTTATTTCACCCCCATTTTAAGGATATCTGATAAGTGCTTCTGATTTTTTTTAATTGTTAAATATTTCAAAGTGATATTTTAATTTTCAAATTGCTAAAAAGACATATCACTTTCATAAAATGGCATTGAAGTATTATCTATTTTAAACAATAAAATATTAAAAAAAAATATTAAAATCATTTCATGAAAGTGCTGAAAATTTTGCATACAATTTTTTTTAATTAATATGCCCTTGTCTAACAAGTACATATACATCTTCCTATGTTCCCTAAAATAACAAATAAATGCTCGTGCTATAGGTGAACGAATAGGTACTTTGTGGAGTGACTTGGTAGTGAGGAGTACGGCGTTGACCACAACCCATTTGTTTTCATTTGTCTCTAGCTGATATTTTTGAAAAGAAACAGGTAAAGGAACAGAACGTTTAATATATTTACACCTACTTAATCTATTATACATCTTGAATCATGACGACTATCGCCAATTCTATGATAGGAACTAGTTTATATAGGTAAGTGTCAGCTTTGTCAAAAAAAAAATCACATTTCCTTTGTTTCAGAGGTGCTCAAGTTGAAAACTAGCGCAAAATGAAGTTTGCGCAGTGCGTGTTGGTTATATGTTTGAGTCTCCAGTTACCTTCTCCGCGATTGGCCATCGTGGAGGATGTCATCGACGTTCTCAAGTTGGCCAAGGAAGTCGGCGAGGGTGTCTTCAACAACTGGAGTCTGTTTGCTGGCGATGATCTAAGGACACCGCGGGAGAAGCGACTTCTCACCGCCCTGTCTCAGATCACGAGGAACATCAACAGCTTGGAGGTTCTGGTGCAGAATTCTGCCACGGGTTCTCTGTCGTCCATTTTGCAAAAGGTGCCAGAGTCCACCAGGTATCTATATAATCTGTTTCTTTGTTTATACATATGTGTCGGCCTTCGTTGCTAAATTGATTATAGGTTCCAGATTCGAGTCCTGTTGGGGACACAGTTTTTAATTATGTTGTCAGTCTTGTTATGTTGTTGTCAGTCAGTCTGTCACGAAATCTTTGGGTGCATATAAACGTAAACATCCAAAATTGAAATCAAATCCCTCTAATATGTTAAACAGTGTGTTTCTAGAAAAAAATAGTATAAGGGTCGTATTACGGGAGTTATTTAAGAATAAAGAAAAAGTTGAGGTCCCGTAAGCAGTATTTTCGCAGTACGGAACCTTACCCTTTTCTCACATTTTTCTCAAATATCTCTTGTAATACGACCCAAAGTATTTTCAACATTTCTCTAGTGAATGTTCGTCACGCAATTTTAAAATTCTGCATAAATTCCCCTAAAGGAATATTAAAAATATCCTATAAGACGGATGATTTATTTTAACCATCCATAACTTTACTATTTGTCGTAGAGAATTGAATCTTTAAAGAGTGCATAAATTCAAAGTGAATGTTTGTGATATTTTCTCATTTCAAGTCAGCCCCCCTAGACAACGTGTGTTATTTAGCTCAGGAAAAGAAACAAGAAAAGATAACTCAATGTATGGAAGTGACAGTTGCCATTCACGTGACAACTGTCACTTCCATACATTGAGCTATCTTTTCTTGAGCTAAATGACTCGTTGTCTAGGGGGGGGGGGCAGGTTTGTTCTTAAATAAAAAAAAACAAGTTTTGGGTTTCCGATAGTATAAAACGTATAAACCTTGGGTATAAACCCTTTTTAACGGACGCGACTAGTTACCCTTACTAATACGTACCTAACTTCAAAGAGGTTTTAATATAGGTATTATGTTTTCTGTCTCTATATTTTGCGTTATAGGTATGTCCTTTTAATAGAAGGAAAATTAAATAGGTATGTCGTCTTTATATTTCTTAGCAAATAATGCCTCACCTCTTTGGTCTCTTATCCGGCACATTTATGTTTTGGAAAACGTTCTCTAAATATTCATTTTTTAAGAAATTTTGGTTTTTGATAATATTTAAAAAAAACAGGTTGGAGTTGCGTCTGCACGAGCTGTCAGACCTGGTGACTCGCGTGAGTGTCTCCGAGGCCGGGATGAGACACTACGCCGATGAGCCCAACGCCGTGGAACGCCTGACCCTGGAGAACTTCGCCAGGTGGTGCGTGTCGCACGAGCCAGGTGCCATCCCTGGCCTGCTCGAGAGGATCCACACCCTCGTGGCACCGAACCCCAACGGTGTCGGTCTTCTGGACCGCGGCATAATGGACCTCATACTTCGAGCGCTTAAGGTAACCCATTGTTTTTATTTTCATTTGCAACAAACTTATAGACTATGGCGTGAAGACCAAGTATTAGTATGTAATAATATTAATATGTAAAAAGGTTTATAAGAATCACGAGTTTTATTGGTTTTTTTTTTTATTATTATTATTATTATTGAAACCAAACAAAATATAACAATATACAAACAATAAAAATATTACAAAAAAGTACAATTTAAATAAGTTATATGAAACATTTTTTTTATAGGATTATTTGGTATACACCACCTCACTAGGCTGAGCCTGTACCGAGGTGGCAGAATTTTTTTTTTTTGCGTTATATCTGACAGAAAAATATTAAACTTGTATTTAACTAAAACTTGTTATAAAATATACCTATTATAAAAATAAAATATAAACTATTGTAGCTTGATCATGTTTCCGCAGTATATAATGCCCTTGTTTCTAATCCATGTTTCTATTGTTTTCTTGTGTTTCAAATTATTCATCAACTGTATGTCCGTTATTTCACTTTTTATCTTATTAAAAATTTTTGGAGCTAAATAATAGTAATGTCTTTGTCCGAATGTCGTGTTTGTCTTTGGAGTCATGAGAAAATTACTGCGTGTCGTCTCGTAATTGTGTTGCGGTGTAATGTGAATTGTTTTATCTTTATGAAAATGTATAGAAATAATTTTGATATATAACTGTGGAATGTTGAAAACTGGAAAATCATTAAATAATTGAACTGTTGGATATGTAAATGGTTTTTTTATTATAACCTTAATTAAAGCTTTTTGTGCTTTAATAAGAGGATCCATATTAATTTTAGCAGCGCCACCCCAACCAATCATTCCGTGTGTTATAATCGATTGAGCTAACGCGTAATATATTGTTTTTAAGTCTTTTTTAGTCATTATGTTGCGAATGTTTTTAAAAATATAAATAAGCCTTCTAATTTTACCTGCAACTGTGTTTATTTGTTCTGTCCATCTTAAGTTGTGATTGTGATCAATGTAGATACCCAAATATTTATACAATGGAGTCCTTGTCAGTGGTTTGCAAAAGCAACTTTGCTCGTGAGTACAGTCATGTATGATTAAATTTTTGTCTTGGCTAGGTTGCCGTCTAGAATCTATACTGAATGTCATGTATTGCGTTTTGTCAATATTTAATGTAAGCAGGTTTGCATCTAGCCATTGTTTTATTTTATTAATACCGTCAGTAGCTGTCTTGTATACATTTGTCCATGAGTCGGAAGTAAAAATAAGAACAGTGTCATCCGCGTAACAAATAGATTTTCCCTGAAAATTCAGTTGGCATAAGGAATTAATATATAATAAAAATAAAACCGGACCCAAAGTACTTCCTTGAGGAACTCCATAAGAAATATTTCTATTGAAACTAGTTGCGTTACCTACATTAATTGAGTGAGAGCGATCAGATATGTATGATTTGAACCAGTTGTATTCAGTGCTGACTATGCCAATATTTTATATTTTTTTTAAAAGAACTTTATGGGATACTGTGTCAAAAGCTTTGCTTAAGTCTAAAAAAACTGCTATACAATTTTTATTTGAATCAACGGCTTTCAGTACCGTATTTGTTACATTTAAAACTGCATCTTGCACTCCCCTGTTTTTTCTGAATCCGTATTGGTTTTCAGATAAAACTTTGATTTTTGACTTTTGACTTTTGACTTTTCAGATAAATGATTTGTTTACTTACCAATTTCTCATATATGGCTTTGGAAAAAGTTTGATTGTCATTCCATGGATGGTTATGGTGTATTCGGTTTAATTTCAAGTGGTGTAAATTTACCAATCGACATAATATATAGGATTTTCAAAAATTTTTATTGATTTACAAAAAAACTTGAACTAGCAATCTATTCGAGCGCCCTAAGGGTGAGTTTATTACAAAAGGACGATGAATGTTACGATCATGTAAACCAGCCAATCACAGGTCGTCAGCCCTGTATTTGCATGATTTCCCGGATCGCCTATAAATAAATATTTCATCTTCGTCTTCATTAAGATAATGATAATAAACACTTCATAGCACCCTGCGCAATTGGCCAGTTTATTGTCATATAGCAATTTCTTACAACTAACCATTCTTTCCAACTCAGAAGCAATATTAGCGTGAGAAATGAATTTAATTGAATTCCTCCTACCCACCCAATGGTGTCCTCTTATAGATCGGAGTTCCTCGTTGCTGTCCGTGGGCCCCCTCAAGGTCCCATTGGTCATGCGAATTTTGTGATCTCGATGAACAATTTTAAAGCCTTCAAGAAGTTCTGTCATAGTTATGGTAAAAGATCTGAAGTCGATGACAGTCTACGAATGTGAATCTTTTATTCACATTCGTCGATTGTTCTTTGTGCCGAGATTGCTAATCTAGAGGGCTCCATGAGCTACTTTTCGTGCTATGCATTTATTGTCGCTCATTTAGCGTTCTGTGAAGGGGCCGTTTACAGTCCCCATATGCAGAGCGGGTGGTTGAGGGAGTAGCAAATTTCTCTTCTGTTAGAGATCGAACTCTGTACGCCCGCACAGAAACTAAACGGTTTACCAATTGTGCCACGGCGGCGGTTGGCACAGAGATACTAAAAAGTTTGTCAAAAAACCCATTTGATTATCACAGAAAATGACGAATTCAAGTTGTGGCACATCCAATGAGCGAACTAAATTTGTGTCATATTAACGACAAAGTGTTTAAAACGATTGTTAGGTTAGATTAGCAAAATATTAAAGCGATTTTACTTATCAACTAATTTATTGGAAAGCTTTCCTATCATCAGATAAATTGTATGACTGTAAATTAAAATTAATTTGTTAAAACTAAGTGATTGTGAAATAGTTACATCTTCAAATCCATTATTTTACTAACTAAAAATCATTTTGAGCGTTTTAAAACTTTGCAAAACATGACAATTTACATTTTCAGCTGATACAATTATTAGATACAATAATATGTCGCATTTTGAATTAAGAGGGTGACTGCTGCCAACGTACCTATTTTTTCAATTTGATATACCATCATTATTACTAAACGAATCATTTTGAAAAAAAGAACCTAGTTAGTTTGGATATTAATAAAGAGAAATATACCTCAACTTTTTGATTATGTTCGGTATATATTCTTCTTCCTGGCCTCTTCCCAACTTATCGTCGATGAAGACTGTTGGGGTCAGCTCTCCTCGTCCTCAAGCTGTACACTCTTCGGTTCTGGGCCGCCTCCGATGTCAATTCTTGTTTCATCAATTGTGAACTCCTTTGCGCCATCCATGTATTTTTTGGTCTTCCCCTATTCGTTGATCGGGGGATATCTACGGCCATAGCCTGGTTCACAATGTGATCCTCGGGTCTTCTTAATATGTTCGGTATATATTTTTGTAGGAAAATAATAAGCATACCCCGATTTTAGACATTTATCTTAAATTTCTAAAAAAATATAAGGTATAGAGCAATATTTTTTTTTATAAATTAAAGAAGAACAAAATACCTGGAAAAATATGATATGACGTTGTATTAACGCATCAGGTTAAGTAAATAAACCAAAAAAACTTTTATTACGCAATGGCGCTGAATGGAAAATAAATGTTTTTTAGGTTTATTTACTAAACCTGAAGCATTAATGCAACGCCACATCATATTTTTCTAGATATTTTTGTCTTCTTTAATTTAAAAGAAAATATATTACTCTACGCCTTATAGTTTATTAAAAACTAGCTTTTATGTCCCGCCGTTGGCCAAGAATGTAAATTAGTGAAGGAATAAGCATTCGTTTATATAATATTGTCATAAAAAATATTTGCTAATTCGTAGTATGAAAAAGTTGTTTGAAATTTAATTGAGTTTAAGCGATGTAAAATGTTCAAGTGATGGCCACAACCCATTTGTTTTTATATATAAGTAGGTACATACAATTTCTGCACGCATGGACTATGGTCAATGGTTTTAAATATGACTGATTATAAAGAGACAACGTTGTAAAGAGTTTGGATTTGGCCACAACCCCTATTTTTATATATTGTCATCGAACGCAAATGTGTTTTAAATATTTAGTAATTTTGGATGATGAGAAATGGCTTAAAAATTAAATAAACAAAAGTACTGAAAAGATTCTAGTGTTGGTCACATCCCATTCGTTTTTATATTTTTCGTCAAGTGTGCATACCTATAGATTATTATATTTTTGCACAATAAAACTGATCTACATTACAGAAGAAGACTTAAATAGTTTTTAATTTGAATATAAACGTTGTGAAGAGTCCAGTAATGGCCACAACCCCGATTTTTTATTATATTGTCATCAAAATCAAATATGTAGTTATTGAAAATTAAGCAATATATGATGATATAATAAATGGTGTAAATTTCGATTGAAAAAAAGTATTGAGAAGATTCTAGTGATGGTCACATCCCATTCGTTTTATGTATTTTCGTCAAGTGTGCATGTTGTTTATAATATTTCTATACAATAGACTATAAGACTTAAAACTAACCCAAAAGACTAAATGAAAAAAAAAGAATAAGTATAAGACTATAACAAATAGTTTGTAATAAAAACTGACCCAATGGTCTACATAAAAGATCCAATAGAAGAATTACACAATAGTAAATGTATTATATAAAAAACTGACCAAATGGTCTTCATAAAAGAAGAAGAAGATGAATTGAAATATTGGAAATATTTTATATAAAATTCACCCAACGTCTACATTAAATAAGAAAACGAAGAATTAGACTAAAGGAAATAGTTTGTATAAAAACTAACCAAAAGATCTACAAAAAATAAGAAAAAGAAGAATTAGACTATAGAAAGTAGTTAATATAAAAACTGACCCAAAGGTCTACATATTAGAAGAATAATTATACGTCAGGAAATAGATTGTATAAAAACTAACGCAGGAAATAGATTGTATAAAAACTAACGCAGGAAATAGATTGTATAAAAACTAACGCAAAGGTAAAACATAAAAGAAGACGAAGAAGAATTAGACTTAAGGAAAAGTTTGCATGAAAACTCTCCCTTGGTCTACATAAAAGAGGAAAAATAAGACTATAGGAAGTTAGTTTATACAAAATTCAACAAAGGTCTACATAAAATTAGAAAAAGAAGAAATACGTTAAAAGAAATAGTTGGTATCAAAACTGGCCCAGAGGTCTACATAAAATAAGACGAAGAAGAATTAGACTAAAGGAAAAGTTTGCATGAAAACTCTCCCTTGGTCTACATAAAAGAGGAAAAATAAGACTATAGGAAGTTAGTTTATACAAAATTCAACAAAGGTCTACATAAAATTAGAAAAAGAAGAAATACGTTAAAAGAAATAGTTGGTATCAAAACTGGCCCAGAGGTCTACATAAAATAAGAAGAAAAAGAATTAGATAATAGGAATAAGTTTGTATAAAAACTCACCCAAAGGGCTACATAAAAGAAGAGGAAGAAGATGAATTAGACTATAGGAAATAGTTTGTATAAAAACTCACCCAAGGTCTACATAAATTAAGAAAAAGAAAAATTAGACTATAGGAAATAGTTTATTTATGAACTGTCCCAAATGACTTCACAAAAGAAGAGGAAGAAGAATTAAACTCCAAGAAATAGTTTGTATAAAAAATCACCCAAAGGTCTACTTAAATAAAAGAAGAATTTCACTATAGGAAATAGTTTGTAGATTGAATGACATGTGTATTGTAGTTAACCTAAGATAGTTTAATAATTTTCCTATACGAAATTAGTATATTGTTGGTTTTTAAGTAGTATTAGGTATGTAGGTACCTACCTACAATGATGTTCTAAATTAATTCGAATTCGATTTATAACAAATTTTATTTGAATATCAGAATGTGTCCGTTACCATAGTAACCATAGAACATGTAAAAAATATCAAATGGTTTGTAGACATTTTTTGAATAATATGTATGTAGGTACCTACATTGGTTTGTTCGATGCCATAAAAATAAAAATTGTCCGGAATATCAAATATTATATACAAATTATGCAATTTTATTATGCCTATATCTTTACTAATAATTAACAGACTTTTACAATATACGTCTTAAAACTTGCTGTAATGTCTTGTGTTTCATTTTATTATTTCATAATTTTATTTATTTCAAAGGTTTATTATTTTCAAGAACATATTCATTCGGTAGGAAAATGAAATATTGTATGAAAAGATATTAAAATGGCGGCATTTATGTACAAAACGCTTACTTTAAAAATAAGTTAAACATTATAATTATACAAAATATTCACCATGTTTTTCACTTAAACGCTAAGTTATACTTGAAAGTAAAAATTTTTCGTGTAAATACGTACTTCTAACTTTTAAACTAACAGATATTTGCGTGCAAAATGTACACTTCTTGACAGATACGACTTGGAAAATTTTGTATGAAAAAAATAATTATTGAAATATTTTTAAAATTCAGCATTTTAATCGCATTATTTTTAGCCTGACACTGCATCAGGTATACAGGTACACGTTCCCTTAAGTACCTCCCGTCCCTTCAGGCCCTTCAGTACCTCCCGTCCCTTCAATTCCTCATTACGTCCCTTCCCTTCATTACATCCCGTCTCTTCAGCCGGTTAAGAAAAGTTTCATTCCAGAAACCATCCTGGAAGAACCGCGAAGAGATGAAAAGACATTCTTTTCCCAGGATACTCCACCTTCATAGGTAAAATGACTAAATACACGAAGAAGAAGAAGAAAATAGTTCAAATCCAGATACCTGCGAAGATATGGAAGGAAAATTGGACTTTCTTCTCCCAGGATAGTCCACCTTCATAGGTAAAATGACCAAATGCACGATGAAGAAAAAGAAGAAGAAAAAAGTTTATATCCAGAAACCGTCTTGGAAGACCTGCGAAGAGATGGAAGGACAGTTGGACCTTCTTCTCCCAGGATACTCCCCCTTCATAGGTTAAATGACCAAATACACGAAGAAAAAGAAGAATAAGAAAAAAGTTTAAATCCAGAAACCATCCCGGGCACACGCTCGACAATTCACCAAAGTTTCATTGTAATCGGACAAACGGTTTAGGAGCACATCGCATACAATTTTCCGATAGGAAATCAGTATATTGTTGATTTGTAAGTAAATAGTAATAGGTAGGTACCTACCTACAACAATATTCTAAAGAAATTCTATTCATAACAAATTTAATTTGAATATCAGAATCTTTCCGTTACCATAGTAACCATTCCAATACTTTAAAAATATCAAATGGTTTGAGACTTTTTTGAATATGTAGGTACCTACATTGGTTTGTTCGATGCCATAAAAATGAAAATTGTCAGAAAAATCAAATATTATTTACAAATTATGCAATTTTATTATGCCTACATCTTAACTAATAATAAACACATTTTTACAATATATGTCTTAAAACTTGCCGTAATGTCTTGTGTTTCATTTTATTATTTCATAATTACATTTATTTCAAAGGTTTATTATTTTCAAGAACATATTCATTCGGTGGGAAAATGAAATATTGTATGAAAAGATATTAAAATGGCGGCGTTTATGTACAAAACGCTTACTTTAAAAATAAGTTTAACATTATAATTATACAAAATATTCACCATGTTTTTCACTTAAACGCTAAGTTATATTTGAAAATATATTTTCTTCGTGTAAATACGTACTTCTAACTTTTAAACTAACAGATATTTGCGTGCAAAATGTACACTTTTTTGACAGATACGACTTGGAAAATTTTGTATGAAAAAAATAATTATTGAAATATTTTTAAAATTCAGCATTTTTATCGCATTATTTTTAGCGTGACACTGCATCAGGTATACAGGTACACGTTCGCACATAAATTAGATTTTTTGATGCTCTTGGTTTTTCAGAAGGCGTGAGACAAACACACACACACACACACACATACACACACACAAACACTAACATTTTGATTGCTTTATTACTTTAGATATATGATAAACGTTGAAAATCGGGGTATGCCATTATTTTTCTACAAGAATTTATACAGAACATTATCAAAAAGTTAAGGTATATTTTTGTTTATTAATATCCAAACTATCTAAATTATTTTTTTCAAAACGATTTGATAAGAAATAACGATGGTATATCAAATTGAAAAATAGGTACGTTGGCAGCAGTCCCTCCCCTTAAGAGGGTGACTGCTTCCAACGTACCTATTTTTTCAATTTGAATTTGCATCATTACTACAAAACGAATCATTTTGAAAAAAATAACCTAGTTAGTTTGGTTATTAGTAAAAAAAATATACCTAAACTTTTTAATTATGTTCTGTATATATTCTTGTATTAGGAAAATAATAAGCATACCCCGATTTTTGATATTCATCTTAAATTCCTAAAAAAACTATAAGGTATAGAGCATTATATTTTTTTATAAATTAAAGAAGATCAAAATATCGGGAAAAATACGATGTAACGTTGCATTAATGCACCAGGTTAAGTTAATAAACCAAAAAAACTTTTATTTAAGCCTTTTATATTTTATTAAAAATATAGGATCAACGTTGAAAATCGGGGTATGCCATTATTTGGTATATCAAATTGAAATATAGGTACGTTGGCAGTAAAGAGTACCTGATTATAATTATATCAGTGTCCAAATGACCACTGTCTGTATAGTATATTGAATGTTGGTCGTGCTACGTTTACATATATCATTTATAGCTATTTTTATCTAGCAACAAATTAGTTTTACATTGCAATTTGTCAAGGTTAATTAGAGCGATCCACGATTGTTGAAGTACCTAATTGTTAATGTTAACTTGTTCAGTTGCATTTTGTACGAGCTCAAATACGTATCTCTTCTTCTACTTTGTCTTTTTCCCGTCTTAGTCGGAGTCAGCCCTCCTGGATACTCTCTTCTATTAGGTTGGCAAGGTATCGATGCGGTTCCCCTGAAGTTCCTTTTGAACGACTGTGACTCGAGCAGAGGATGGTATATATTATTAGAGAGACATATTCGAACGTTGAATTCTCAACTGATTGTAGTGACTAACAGTGTTATTTATAAAAAAAAACTTGGTTCAATTGAACCCGGTTCAAAGTCTTATTCTGAAATTCAAATATTCTTATAAGAATATTTGAATTTCAGAATGAGACTTTGAACCGGGTTCAATTGAACCAAGTTTTTTTTTATAAATAACACTGTAATTGAAAAACGCATCTTAGCGGAAAAAACTGGCTATTGGTATTTCTTACGATCTATTACTATAGAATAATGTAGTCATGTTTTCACAGTTTTTCAGCGTATTTTTTAACATACATCATTTTCTCAACAGGCATCGTGTAGAGAGTGCACACTGTGAGTTTCGTCGAGATGTGTTGGTTTGTATGTATGCAGTACGCTGTATCCTTTTTATGTTCTCTCTACATCCCAAACTATATACCTACGATTATGTACGATTGACTTCATATTGATATTCAACAAATGTTGGGAAGAAGGACACACTCCCTCAGACTGGAGAAATGCAGTCGTGGTACCTTTGTATAAAGGTAAAGGATCGAAGCTCGACTGCAAAAACTATAGAGCCATAAGTTTGCTAAGCTCAGTTGGTAAGATGTATGCAAGGATCCTGGATCAAAGAGTACGAAAGGTTACAGAGAGCAAGATTTGGGATGCTCAAGGGGCTTTTGTTGGCGGCAGAGGATGTATAGACCAAATTTTTTCTTTACGTATGGTCACAGAAAAGGTTTTGGGTAAAAACCAAAAACTTTTCTGCGCCTTTATAGACCTTGAAAAGGCCTATGATAAAGTTGTAAGAGAAAAACTATGGAATATACTATCGATGTACGGAGTGAAGAGTAAGCTGATACGTGCAATCGCCTCATTATATGAGAACAGCAAAGCATGTGTTCGTGTTAACGACACAACAACAACTTGGTTCTCTATAAATAATGGCGTTAGACAGGGGTGCGTGTTGTCCCCTTGGCTCTTTAATCTCTACATTGATTTCTGCATAAGAGCCCTTAAGTATGAAAGTAAGGGTCTGAAACTGAGTACTGTAACAGTACGTGATCTGATGTATGCAGACGACAAAGTATTGTTAGCAGAAAGTATGGAAGAGTTACAGTATCTTGTAAGTATGGTATATGAAGGATGCATAGAAAACGGACTTAAAATGAATGCCAGCAAATAAAAGTAGAGAATGAATGGCTTGAACAAGTCGATGAGTATGTCTACCTGGGTAGTATGTTCCAACGGAATGGACGGCCTGATAAGGATATTGAAAGAAGAGTTATGGCAGGAAACAGAGTGAATGGAGCACTTAGACCAGTTATGAATGATCGCAACATATCAAGAGACGCTAAAGTTGCCATTCATAACGCAATCGTAGTGCCAACCTTGACGTATGCAAGTGAGACCTGGACATGGCAGAAGTCGCACGAAAGCAGAATAAATGCAGTTGAAATGAGATCGCTTAGAAGAATTTGTAACAGAACGATGTATGATAGAGTTCGGAATGAAGATACAAGGAAAGAATGTAAGATAAAGAAAGATGTAATTAACAGAATGAAAGTTAACACATTGAGATGGTTTGGACACTTGGGGAGAATGAACGAAGAACGCCTGACGAAGAAAATATACAAAGCTGACAGGAACGGAATAAGAGGTCGCGGGCGCCCAAGAAAAGGATGGCACGACCATGTAAACGATATTTTGAAAGATGGAAATGTAAGAAGCGTGAACAACAGACGAACATGTATAAGACGATGTATGAATGTTGATGAGGCGATGAATGCGTGTCAAGATAGAAAAATGTGGCGTTCGGTTCTCTCTGCCTACCCCGTGCGGGACATGGCGTGATGGTATGTATGTATGTATGTATGACTTCATATTGATATCATTATGTGTAAAGTGCATAGGTCCAGAGCTGTTCAGTTTTCCATAGATATCCGTTAATATATTATATTTTAACCACTAAATTAGTTGTTGGTTTGTTTTCTCTAAGTGTAAGTTATATTCGTGAATTATCTGAAGGTGGAACCCATTTTTTCATGGCTATTCATTCTGAAAGGATAGTATTCTTTCTGAAAGGATCCTATTCATTCTGAAAGGATCCTATTCATTCTGAAAGGATCCTATTCATTCTGAAAGGATCCTATTCATTCTGAAAGGATCCTATTCATTCTGAAAGGATCCTATTCATTCTGAAAGGATCCTATTCATTCTGAAAGGATCCTATTCATTCTGAAAGGATCCTATTCATTCTGAAAGGATCCTATTCATTCTGAAAGGATCCTATTCATTCTGAAAGGATCCTATTCATTCTGAAAGGATCCTATTCATTCTGAAAGGATACTATTCTTTCTGAAAGGATCCTATTCATTCTGAAAGGATCCTATTCATTCTGAAAGGATCCTATTCATTCTGAAAGGATACTATTCTTTCTGAAAGGATCCTATTCATTCTGAAAGGATCCTATTCATTCTGAAAGGATCCTATTCATTCTGAAAGGATACTATTCTTTCTGAAAGGATCCTATTCATTCTGAAAGGATCCTATTCATTCTGAAAGGATACTATTCTTTCTGAAAGGATCCTATTCATTCTGAAAGGATACTATTCTTTCTGAAAGGATCCTATTCATTCTGAAAGGATACTATTCTTTCTGAAAGGATCCTATTCATTCTGAAAGGATACTATTCTTTCTGAAAGGATCCTATTCATTCTGAAAGGATCCTATTCATTCTGAAAGGATCCTATTCATTCTGAAAGGATCCTATTCATTCTGAAAGGATACTATTCTTTCTGAAAGGATCCTATTCATTCTGAAAGGATCCTATTCATTCTGAAAGGATACTATTCTTTCTGAAAGGATCCTATTCATTCTGAAAGGATACTATTCTTTCTGAAAGGATCCTATTCATTCTGAAAGGATCCTATTCATTCTGAAAGGATACTATTCTTTCTGAAAGGATCCTATTCATTCTGAAAGGATACTATTCTTTCTGAAAGGATCCTATTCATTCTGAAAGGATCCTATTCATTCTGAAAGGATACTATTCTTTCTGAAAGGATCCTATTCATTCTGAAAGGATCCTATTCATTCTGAAAGGATCCTATTCATTCTGAAAGGATACTATTCTTTCTGAAAGGATCCTATTCATTCTGAAAGGATCCTATTCATTCTGAAAGGATACTATTCTTTCTGAAAGGATCCTATTCATTCTGAAAGGATACTATTCTTTCTGAAAGGATCCTATTCATTCTGAAAGGATCCTATTCATTCTGAAAGGATACTATTCTTTCTGAAAGGATCCTATTCATTCTGAAAGGATCCTATTCATTCTGAAAGGATCCTATTCATTCTGAAAGGATCCTATTCATTCTGAAAGGATACTATTCTTTCTGAAAGGATCCTATTCATTCTGAAAGGATCCTATTCATTCTGAAAGGATACTATTCTTTCTGAAAGGATCCTATTCATTCTGAAAGGATCCTATTCATTCTGAAAGGATACTATTCTTTCTGAAAGGATCCTATTCATTCTGAAAGGATCCTATTCATTCTGAAAGGATCCTATTCATTCTGAAAGGATACTATTCTTTCTGAAAGGATCCTATTCATTCTGAAAGGATCCTATTCATTCTGAAAGGATCCTATTCATTCTGAAAGGATACTATTCTTTCTGAAAGGATCCTATTCATTCTGAAAGGATCCTATTCATTCTGAAAGGATACTATTCTTTCTGAAAGGATCCTATTCATTCTGAAAGGATACTATTCTTTCTGAAAGGATCCTATTCATTCTGAAAGGATCCTATTCATTCTGAAAGGATACTATTCTTTCTGAAAGGATCCTATTCATTCTGAAAGGATCCTATTCATTCTGAAAGGATCCTATTCATTCTGAAAGGATCCTATTCATTCTGAAAGGATCCTATTCATTCTGAAAGGATCCTATTCATTCTGAAAGGATCCTATTCATTCTGAAAGGATCCTATTCATTCTGAAAGGATACTATTCTTTCTGAAAGGATCCTATTCATTCTGAAAGGATCCTATTCATTCTGAAAGGATCCTATTCATTCTGAAAGGATACTATTCTTTCTGAAAGGATCCTATTCATTCTGAAAGGATCCTATTCATTCTGAAAGGATCCTATTCATTCTGAAAGGATACTATTCTTTCTGAAAGGATCCTATTCATTCTGAAAGGATCCTATTCATTCTGAAAGGATACTATTCTTTCTGAAAGGATCCTATTCATTCTGAAAGGATACTATTCTTTCTGAAAGGATCCTATTCATTCTGAAAGGATCCTATTCATTCTGAAAGGATACTATTCTTTCTGAAAGGATCCTATTCATTCTGAAAGGATACTATTCTTTCTGAAAGGATCCTATTCATTCTGAAAGGATCCTATTCATTCTGAAAGGATACTATTCTTTCTGAAAGGATCCTATTCATTCTGAAAGGATACTATTCTTTCTGAAAGGATCCTATTCATTCTGAAAGGATCCTATTCATTCTGAAAGGATACTATTCTTTCTGAAAGGATCCTATTCATTCTGAAAGGATACTATTCTTTCTGAAAGGATCCTATTCATTCTGAAAGGATCCTATTCATTCTGAAAGGATACTATTCTTTCTGAAAGGATCCTATTCATTCTGAAAGGATACTATTCTTTCTGAAAGGATCCTATTCATTCTGAAAGGATCCTATTCATTCTGAAAGGATACTATTCTTTCTGAAAGGATCCTATTCATTCTGAAAGGATACTATTCTTTCTGAAAGGATCCTATTCATTCTGAAAGGATACTATTCTTTCTGAAAGGATCCTATTCATTCTGAAAGGATCCTATTCATTCTGAAAGGATACTATTCTTTCTGAAAGGATCCTATTCATTCTGAAAGGATACTATTCTTTCTGAAAGGATCCTATTCATTCTGAAAGGATCCTATTCATTCTGAAAGGATACTATTCTTTCTGAAAGGATCCTATTCATTCTGAAAGGATCCTATTCATTCTGAAAGGATACTATTCTTTCTGAAAGGATCCTATTCATTCTGAAAGGATACTATTCTTTCTGAAAGGATCCTATTCATTCTGAAAGGATCCTATTCATTCTGAAAGGATCCTATTCATTCTGAAAGGATACTATTCTTTCTGAAAGGATCCTATTCATTCTGAAAGGATCCTATTCATTCTGAAAGGATACTATTCTTTCTGAAAGGATCCTATTCATTCTGAAAGGATACTATTCTTTCTGAAAGGATCCTATTCATTCTGAAAGGATACTATTCTTTCTGAAAGGATCCTATTCATTCTGAAAGGATACTATTCTTTCTGAAAGGATCCTATTCATTCTGAAAGGATACTATTCTTTCTGAAAGGATCCTATTCATTCTGAAAGGATCCTATTCATTCTGAAAGGATACTATTCTTTCTGAAAGGATCCTATTCATTCTGAAAGGATACTATTCTTTCTGAAAGGATCCTATTCATTCTGAAAGGATACTATTCTTTCTGAAAGGATCCTATTCATTCTGAAAGGATCCTATTCATTCTGAAAGGATACTATTCTTTCTGAAAGGATCCTATTCATTCTGAAAGGATACTATTCTTTCTGAAAGGATCCTATTCATTCTGAAAGGATACTATTCTTTCTGAAAGGATCCTATTCATTCTGAAAGGATCCTATTCATTCTGAAAGGATACTATTCTTTCTGAAAGGATCCTATTCATTCTGAAAGGATACTATTCTTTCTGAAAGGATCCTATTCATTCTGAAAGGATCCTATTCATTCTGAAAGGATCCTATTCATTCTGAAAGGATACTATTCTTTCTGAAAGGATCCTATTCATTCTGAAAGGATCCTATTCATTCTGAAAGGATACTATTCTTTCTGAAAGGATCCTATTCATTCTGAAAGGATACTATTCTTTCTGAAAGGATCCTATTCATTCTGAAAGGATACTATTCTTTCTGAAAGGATCCTATTCATTCTGAAAGGATACTATTCTTTCTGAAAGGATCCTATTCATTCTGAAAGGATACTATTCTTTCTGAAAGGATCCTATTCATTCTGAAAGGATCCTATTCATTCTGAAAGGATACTATTCTTTCTGAAAGGATCCTATTCATTCTGAAAGGATACTATTCTTTCTGAAAGGATCCTATTCATTCTGAAAGGATCCTATTCATTCTGAAAGGATACTATTCATTCTGAAAGGATCCTATTCATTCTGAAAGGATACTATTCTTTCTGAAAGGATCCTATTCATTCTGAAAGGATACTATTCTTTCTGAAAGGATCCTATTCATTCTGAAAGGATACTATTCTTTCTGAAAGGATCCTATTCATTCTGAAAGGATCCTATTCATTCTGAAAGGATACTATTCTTTCTGAAAGGATCCTATTCATTCTGAAAGGATACTATTCTTTCTGAAAGGATCCTATTCATTCTGAAAGGATACTATTCTTTCTGAAAGGATCCTATTCATTCTGAAAGGATCCTATTCATTCTGAAAGGATACTATTCTTTCTGAAAGGATCCTATTCATTCTGAAAGGATACTATTCTTTCTGAAAGGATCCTATTCATTCTGAAAGGATCCTATTCATTCTGAAAGGATCCTATTCATTCTGAAAGGATACTATTCTTTCTGAAAGGATCCTATTCATTCTGAAAGGATCCTATTCATTCTGAAAGGATACTATTCTTTCTGAAAGGATCCTATTCATTCTGAAAGGATCCTATTCATTCTGAAAGGATACTATTCATTCTGAAAGGATCCTATTCATTCTGAAAGGATACTATTCTTTCTGAAAGGATCCTATTCATTCTGAAAGGATACTATTCTTTCTGAAAGGATCCTATTCATTCTGAAAGGATACTATTCTTTCTGAAAGGATCCTATTCATTCTGAAAGGATCCTATTCATTCTGAAAGGATACTATTCTTTCTGAAAGGATCCTATTCATTCTGAAAGGATACTATTCTTTCTGAAAGGATCCTATTCATTCTGAAAGGATACTATTCTTTCTGAAAGGATCCTATTCATTCTGAAAGGATCCTATTCATTCTGAAAGGATACTATTCTTTCTGAAAGGATCCTATTCATTCTGAAAGGATACTATTCTTTCTGAAAGGATCCTATTCATTCTGAAAGGATCCTATTCATTCTGAAAGGATCCTATTCATTCTGAAAGGATACTATTCTTTCTGAAAGGATCCTATTCATTCTGAAAGGATCCTATTCATTCTGAAAGGATACTATTCTTTCTGAAAGGATCCTATTCATTCTGAAAGGATACTATTCTTTCTGAAAGGATCCTATTCATTCTGAAAGGATACTATTCTTTCTGAAAGGATCCTATTCATTCTGAAAGGATACTATTCTTTCTGAAAGGATCCTATTCATTCTGAAAGGATACTATTCTTTCTGAAAGGATCCTATTCATTCTGAAAGGATCCTATTCATTCTGAAAGGATACTATTCTTTCTGAAAGGATCCTATTCATTCTGAAAGGATACTATTCTTTCTGAAAGGATCCTATTCATTCTGAAAGGATCCTATTCATTCTGAAAGGATACTATTCATTCTGAAAGGATCCTATTCATTCTGAAAGGATACTATTCTTTCTGAAAGGATCCTATTCATTCTGAAAGGATACTATTCTTTCTGAAAGGATCCTATTCATTCTGAAAGGATCCTATTCATTCTGAAAGGATACTATTCTTTCTGAAAGGATCCTATTCATTCTGAAAGGATACTATTCTTTCTGAAAGGATCCTATTCATTCTGAAAGGATACTATTCTTTCTGAAAGGATCCTATTCATTCTGAAAGGATCCTATTCATTCTGAAAGGATACTATTCTTTCTGAAAGGATCCTATTCATTCTGAAAGGATCCTATTCATTCTGAAAGGATACTATTCTTTCTGAAAGGATACTATTTGTCCGAATAAAAAAGTATACCTTAGTTAATTGTTTTATTTATTGAAATGAAACACATTAAGAGGTAATATAAACTCAAACATCGCATTTTGAAATCAAATTCCTAAAATATATTTCTAAAATAATAGGACGAGTTTCTGTAATAAGATGATGTATGACAGGGTCAGAAATGAGGACATAAGGAAATAATATAAGATGAAGTAAGATGTCATTAATTGAATGAAAGTGAACACCCTGAGATGGTTTGGCCACATGGGGAGAATGAATGAGGAACGCCTGATGAAGAAAATATACAGTGCGGACAAGAATGGAATGAGAGGTCGGGGCCGCCCAAGGAAGGGATGGCACGTCCATGTGAACGGTATTTTGAAAGACGGAAATGTTAGAAGCGTGAACAACAGACGAACATGTATAAGACGATGTATGAATATCGACGATGCGATGAATGTGTGTCAAGATAGAAATAAGTGGCGATCGGTTCTCTCTGCTTACCCCGCGAGGGTCGTCTGCCCGAGAGTTCAATCTGATCGACCCCTCCCCCCCTTTTCTTTACTCCCCCGGTATAACTATGAATTTGATTTTATTTCAATCGATCGACTGAGTTTTTTACTATTTTGCTATTTAAAAAAACCTCTAAATTTTAATTTTGGCGATATACAATATTTGTTCGTGTTTCATACATGGGTTACAACGAGTGGGTTGTGGTCAACGCTAAACTCCTCACTATTAACAAGTCACTCTATAAAGTATTCAAATTTTGTATAGAAAATTCTCAGCATTTTCATGAAATGAGTAAATTATTTATTATGAAATCTTGATAGATAATTGTTCAATGCAATTTATGAAGCTGGTGTGTCTTTTTACCAATTTGAAAATAAAAAAAAAATAAGTTTCCTGTGCTTGGGGTCACTTTGAAATATTTGACAGTTAAAAAAGATGAGAAGCACTATTCAGATATCCTTCAAAATCTAACGGGATTCAAGCGAGTATTAGATATACCTACATATTTGCAAAATTTGAAAAGAATCTAATGTAAAAAAGTAGCCTTAAAATTGGGAAATATAACTCCACACTCTATCCCCTTGGGTTAGTGAGGAGTAAAAATAGATGGTTCAATGTGCATATTTGTGTACATCCCGTATGCCCAAGGTCACGGTTAACAAGGGCCTTAATCATGAATTAGCTATGGACCTTATCATGTGACAGAACATTATTTATTTGTGAGTACCTACCTAATATAATATTATGGTGTCAGTAATATAAGTAAGTAATGGTGTTAGTAATATAAGTAAGTAATATCATTAAAATATTTCATTGAAGCACATCTCCATGTTTTGATATAATATTGACTGTAAGATATTAGTTTATAGTTCGTCCAAGCTTGACTTTGGTATGACTCATTATAATAATATGCGACACATTGACACCGTCGCAATTTTTCATATTTCATGACATCTATTTTACATGTAAACGTTTTAATTAATTACTAGGGGCCCAAACCCGTTTTTCTGCCCTCATCATTATTTACCTACAGAATGAAGATAATATTAGAGTATTTACAATATCTTTTAAACACAAATAACTTCACTTTACAGTACGGTAATATAATATGACATATCGAAAGTAATGTTACCAGTATTCAAAATGCATATTCCGCAGATTTATTAACAACGACTGATATTTACGATGTTTTAAATTCCTTTTTGAAAACAATAATGTCGTCAATTTACATATGTTGAAAATATGTGTTAAACGATAATTTTGTAAGTACTTTTTTATATCAATTTATTTTCTATATTTTAGAAATATTTTGAAAGCGAAAATTAATATAGATAAAATTATTTTACTGGCAACGGAACATCCACGGATACGGGCAGAATAATTTTTTTTTATCTTTAGCTACCTACTTTATTATTTTCACGCTTCGAATTGCTTCAAGTATTTATTGGGCCTGTGCTGAACCATTTGAATCAATGGTGGATCCGGGGTTGTCATTCTTTTTCACCAACTACCTAAATTGTAATTTCTATTAAATTATACAGACGTTTAATGAAGTTCAATAGATCCTGTTGCACTCTCAAACATAGAAGTCACATCCATCATGCAGTGTGTTAACGAAGTTCAATATTCGAGGGAGCACTGTCCCTCAGTTTTCAGTGTAGGTATATATAGAGTCTGCAGTCTGTCCCTTTGTTTTAGGACCTTGACCTTCTCCCGCTCTTAGTTTTGGTTGTTGCACCCAAATCCTGCGAACAATTTATCAAGTGATATAGGTACATCTCAGCTAATTTATTTATTAAATAATGTGTCAACTATTCATTATTTTAAGAATCGTATATGAGCGTATTTTATTTTATTTATTTATTTATTTTTATTTATTTCTATCCAAAAACATAGAGTAGATATTCGATACAAAATAATTTAAAGGTAATATAAGCTTATTCATACATAGTAGACATACAAAGTAAATATAAGTTATTTCATTGCAATAAATATAATTTCATTATTTCACCATTGCTTACATAGTTAAAGCTACCTATCCTTTTTGTTTGTATCTTTGTTACTAGCCCCCTCACTAGGCATAGCCTGTGCTAAGGTGAGCTAGTTTTATATTGTTGTCTATTGCGTTGTTTATTTATAGATACGTTTGACTATCACTTTTCGCAGTTTTATATTGTTTAATCGAAATAAAGCGTTTAACAAATTCCATGAACTCTTTTCATGGAATGGCTTTGCGCGAGAAACAAATCGTTACTTATTGGGCCAAATAGATTTTTGGTATAATTTCTTTTAACGTGGATTGATTTTTCCAACTTTTTGTGAGTAACTTTGTAGAATTTAATTTTAAAAAAATAAAAACTTTAACTACTTATTAATAAATTAAAAATTAAAGACAAGCTAGGTACCTACTCAACTACAATGGAAGAGGTGGACGAGGGGGGTTGATAGTTATTGTATATAGAAGGGGAGAATTCACTGCAGGATATTGCCTATTGGCATGTGTTCTAACACATTATTATGTAATTATAAATTGATTTTCACTACTTTTTTTAAGGATAATGACATGTGTTTGAATTATTTTAGAATAAAAATAGTTTTATATTTAATTATTCTATTTGACTAGTTAACTATCGTAATACGACGGACACATACTTTACGCAGTCTTTGCGTATTTTAGTAAGAAGCCAGGTGTGAAATCAGTGTATTTTTGAGTTTAGCTACAGAAGATTGATTTTGAATTTTGGGTTTCCTTGAAGAAGATGTTATATATTTTAGGTGCCAAGAAAGTATAATGTCTATGTCCATCGGTTGTATTGGTTCTAGGCACCTGCATTAGTTTAGTAATGTTTGTTCAAATTTGGTGTACCTGTTGTCCTAGAGTCTAGAGCGTGTCTTTCCGATTTCAAGTTGAAATGTTATAAGATTGTGTATATTTATGTTTAGTTGTCTTATGTCCAATACTTGAAATTCAGAGAAAAGTTGATCTGAAGAATATCTATAGGGTTTTTTACTGATCACTTTTATTAAATTGCAAGTATATATCTTTGTCGTCGTATTTCCCGTTTGTATATTAAATTATTAAATAATTGCTAAATCAAGGTCGTGAATATCATTTTTTCTTTGAATTGTTAATTTGCTACTGTGGTTTAATTATTAACGTTCCTCTGAATTATATACTTCGTATGATGCTCATAGATAACAGAATATTTACATTAACGCGGTTCTTGTTGCTTTGATAATAACCAACAATATATTCTTTGTGGTGTGAATAGCATAAATACATTTTATTGTAGATCCTACACTTTTATACCATTCACCATATAACCTGTCCTTCCGACTTGTGCGTTTATTGTGACGCATGGTGTTGATATTCGATTCTTTAATCTCTGTTCTATGTCGGATCTCAGATTTTCATTCGTAGACGGAAATTATCTACTATTATTATTTTCAAAAACGCTATTTTTAGTAACCTCCGATCAGCAGTTAAAAGATTTTTATCGAGAGTTTGTGATATGAATGATAGAATCGATTATCTAAAAACTTCATTTGCTCACTGAGAACTATTTGTACAGTTTTGAAAATCCTAAAAGGAAAATTTATAAAATATCTCGGGATTAGATTCGGGATTTAATTAATACTCTGGTCGAAAAATATTGGAGACTGTAGAAAAGCTTACGACATCACATATCTGATCTTGGGCGTCGAAACTATAGTATACAGTAATACGGTGTTTAATGTTTCTTTTTGGATTTCAGTAAAATATATTTTATTGAAAAAAACACCAAAAAATAAGTATGCAAAATATAATTATTAAAATACTTTCAAGTATACAGAGCTGTAACATTGTTCCTACGCCAAACAGGATGCGGTCAATTGCTTTGTAGTGAAGACTGGACAAATCAATCATCTGCATCAACTGACTATAAGTTTAGTATGGGAGGATCAATACTTCCTTTGCATTTTATTGGTGATACACATTTGACTTCACTTTACATAGATTTGGTCTTGGATCATAATACACTGAAGTTGATTCACTGACATTAACATTGTTATTTTATTGTGATAAGCATTTCCCGCATCCTGTCAACATATTATCTTGTTTATAAACTGTAATGTCATCAAGATTTAAAACTTAATATTGAAATTAAATTTAGTTCATTGTCGATGATTCTTTACGTATAGAAGTCCGTAAAGTAATAACCATCGTAGACAGATTTTATTGTGCACTATTGAAAACTTTTGTACAAAAAATAAATATATGTCAATCCAATAATTAATGATAATAAATATGTTGCTCGCGGCTCCATTCCCTAACTGCAGAATTTCTGAAAAAAAAAACAACAATAAAAACGCTTAAAATTGAAAATTACAAAATAGCATTTGAAGTTAATAAGTACTTGTGGATATTTTACGTAGTAGAATTCCATTTTAAATTATAATAAAAATAAAACAATTTGTTTTATTATATTTAATTGTTTTATTTTTATTATAATTTAAGTTAATAAAATAACGCACTTGGAAATCAAATCGTATTAAATTTGTAAAAACAGAATCGATATAAACTACAAAAATCTATAATTTACAAACATGTCTGCGTGGAGCAGTGATATGTAATGAACCAATAAAAACCAATGAATAATAAAAACCATTACATATCACTGGCGTGAAGTGTGTTGCTCAATTTGTATGCTGAATAGGAGAGCTTTAGTCAATGCCCTCTGGATGCAGTTTTTCTGTTTAGAAGAAAACTGACAGAGGGCGTTGCTTCAGCACACAAAAGAGCATGCAGACACAAAAAAATAAGACAATTTACCACAACATCACAATTTACCAAGCAAATGCTACTATCTAGAACCACAATACATTCAAGAGCTGTATCAGAAAAAAGAGCTATCTGGGAGGCATCTCCCACTCAGGTCGTCTGCCATGGATCACAGAGTAATAACTCCCTAAAGGAGTTGGACAGAGTCAACAAAAAAGTAAAAAAAAATGCGTTTATTTCGATACTCTATTAATTTACGTTGTAAAACATGACTGCTAGTTGACCAACATGATGATTTATCAATCAGTATTATGAATAAATAGCACGTTTATTTGCAGCACATGATATTTCATCGTTATCTTTTACTGTATTTTATAAACATGATCTCTGAGGTCACCATTTAATGAAATTCAAAACTATATTTGGCTTATTAAGTTTGTTAATATCTATTTGGTAGAATTCCATTCTGAATATTATTGAAATGAAACACGGTGTTTGGATTCTAAAGTATATTTTATACTTATGCCGATAGCTATTACGCCTTATTAGGGCATTATCAAGACTATCTTGATAATGCCATAATAAGGCGAAATAGCTATCGGCATAAGTATAAAATTTATTGTAGAATCCAAACACAGTGTTTCATTTTAATAATATATGTGACTTGTAAACACGATTGTAAAATCAAAGGAAGACTATAGTTTCCAGTAAAAACATAATATATTTCAGACTGAGAAAAGTAAATGGATTGTGGTCAGCGTATAGTTAATTTCACGAAGTAGATTCCTGGTAAACTCGTAACACGTTTCTTTCTATTGTCGTCTACCATGATATTATGATTTGATAGCTGTCTTTGTCTTGTTTGTAAAAGTCCAAGTTCGGCATGCAAATACTAAACTGGGATAAATGCATGCAGGTATTCATTAGTTATTTTTCGTATCAGTGTTGTAGTTTCCTTTTCGTACCTATTTCTTTTCGAGTCCAATTTTTTTCACCGTAAGATTCACTCGTCTGCTTATTTCTTCTGCGTTTGTTTTTCTAAAAGATACTTAATTACTTGTATTAATAGGTACTTTTTGTATCCATTTGTCATTATTTTTATCTATTTGGTTTTCTTCCTTTATCAATGTTTCTAAATGAATTAAACCCGTTTGGTTTTTCATTGAAGATGACAATATCATCTGCAAATTTGAGGTGGCTTAAAAAATTGTCTTTGAAGTCTTTATTATTGCAGTCTAGGCTTTTGAAAACTTCCGGTAGGATGATAAATAGTATAGGAGATAAGTACTATTGTTGTTCCCCTGTCCGATACCTCTTCTATAATTAGGTTGCCCCCTCTTATCTGTAGTTTGACGTTAATTATATTTTTCTTAGAAATATATTTAACAATTGATTAATTAATGCTGCTGATATTTTTAATCACTCCTGGTTTGTTTATTAATTTTGTAAATAAGTATTCTTTATGAATCCAAATGTCCTAAGTTTTTTCGTTGCTACGAATAAATTGTGTCAAGTCTATACTATCGGAATTAACAACTTTATTTTTTTGTTTTCTGCACTATACATTTATTAATACCACATTCATTTGTTATTCAACCGAATTTGGAAATTCTTTTTTAAAATATCTTTATTTTCGATTCTAAACAGTCATGAATAATATAATTTTCGGTAACGTTGTGGTAATCCATGATTAAATATAATTGCGGCCGAACGTTATCGTCGAGACTGCACAGCGTTGTTAAGGTCTCGAAACATTCGGTCATATTACGTCATTGAATCTGTGGTAGAATATTGTTTGAATCTTTTGTCCAACTGTCGATTCGTTCATGAGAATTCAATTCTCTTAATGAATCGACATTATTAAGCCAAGATGCGCGTACGAAGGAAAATTTTGTATGGTGTAGTGGACTTTTTGCATGCTAATAGCACCAACTTTTCCCATACATCTGGTGTCAAAGTGTTGCTCCATATTTAAATCTTTATAACTCGGTTTATAACGCGATACAGAAAGTTTTAAGCATATCAATAGTGAATTAACATTATTATACATGCACTGCATGTTCGAATCTGTTTTGATTATCCGATTTAAGTTATTTTTTCTGAATCTAAATATTGAATCTTGTGACTGTGAACACCATTGTTGTATATCAAAGAAGGCAAGATTATTATTTTTTCTTGTATTATTTCAATATAAAGGCAGAGCATATATATTGGAAATATTGGCGAGTCATTCAAAGGTGCCCACGGCTGAGTTGTCTAAGGGCCCGCCTACCGATCCAGAGATCGCAAGTTCGATCCCAACCTCGGCCAAAAATTGAATCAGTTATATTTTTTTATTTTTTTTATTTCCCAAATCATTATCATATAATATATATCCAGGATATTATATTAAATAAAAATATATACAATAAATCAAAAAACGGGGAAAAAAATAAACAAGTGAATAAATAAAATACTTTACCAAATCTGCTGTCAATCTAATATTACGCTACTTTGAAGACGTTTCTGTCACGGACTGTGGACTAGTGGATAAATCGCTCGGACTAATTAATTCGGTGAACTTGGAGCTGGCAAAAGGAGTTCGACCCCGCGGCTCGGAGGATAAATATATATTTTTTTTTCTCTGACCATTTTTAAAAATAAATCTCACCTACCTAATAAATACACAAATACCACCATCTCTTGGAATATAGTTGATTTATTTAAATCAAAAATGAATTCTTGTCAGATATGCAACGAGGTTATACACGTTGGTGATAGAATCACCTGTAACGCGTGTAAAGATGATTTACACTTCAACTGTGTGGGAATTGTTGAAAGCAATTTCAGGAAAATGAGTAAAACAAATCGCACAAACTGGATGTGTATCAAATGTAAGACTGGTACAAAAAAAGAATTAATGCAAGATACAAGCACTTTAGTGCCCCAGCCATCGCCAAGAGACCCGCTAACATCAGTATTATACGAAATAAAACTCATACGTGAAGAATTAGTTTCATTTAAAGAAATCAAAAAGGATATGACTGCCATGCGCTTAGAATTTGAATCTTTTAAAACAAGTATGTCTTTTTTTAATAAAAAATTTGATGAAATTGAAAGAAAAGTTAATATTTTTGACAATAAGATTAAAACCATCGAAACCTTGGAACTAGAAGTCATTAATATCAAAAAACAGCTCAATGAAAAAGAACAATGGGACAGACTTAACAATATTGAAATTGTTGGATTACCAGAAAATAGATCTGAAGTCGTAGAAGACATTGTTACTAACATAGGGCATAAATTGAACGTGCAAATATCTAAACAAGACATCGATTACTGCTCAAGAATATCGTCACGAACAAAACCTATGGATAAACCAAAAAATATCATAGTGAAATTTCGCAATCGTCACACCAAAGATGTATTACTATCAGCCATGCGTAAAAACAAAGGTTTACGGACGAGCGATATCGGAATCCAAGGAGAACCAAAACCTATATATCTTAATGAACATCTTACCGTGAATAACAAATACCTTTTTTACAAAACCAAAATTATATGCAAAGAGAAGGAATACCAATTCTGCTGGATAAAAAATTGTCGAATCTATATACGCAGGAACGAGGTGTCACCGGTTACGATAATCAGTCAAGAAGAAGACCTACTCAAAATAAAATGAAAATTCTGCAATCGAACAACGTTACACTATCACCAAATCCAATAGATATTTTAAAACACACCATCCCTTATACTTTCCTATCCTCTCCTCTACACTATCCCGTATATTGCCATTTACTGCGCTTCGTCGTACCCTTAACTATTAACAATCAATTTAAAACAAAGAAATTTACAATATTTTACAAAGTTACTATCGTCTATGTTCTTCAATGGGGTTAAATATTTATCTACAAAACGTACGTGGACTTAGAAGCAAAACAGAAACATTCTTAATCAACTGTCTAAGTAACGACTTCGATATCATCTGCCTCACAGAAACATGGCTCTTGGAGAGCATCAATAGCTCGGAACTCTTTGACTCAAGATACGTTGTATTCCGTAGAGATCGTGAGTATGAAATAGTTAATCAAAAACTAGGAGGCGGAGTTCTTATTGCAGTTAGGAATGAACTCAATCCGAAACAACAATTAACATGGATATCTCACGCTGAAGACATATGGGTATCATTAAATGTAAATCCATCTCTTAAGGTCAACATTTGTTGCAGTTATCACCCACAGGGTGTAAATTACTTTGACAATATGCAATATCACTTAGACAATGCTAGTAACCTAATAAATAACTTCCCTGATGACATTTTCATACTAACTGGAGATTACAACTTACCTCAGTTAAATTGGTCTCTTGATATCAATTCTGTCCCCATCCTACAAATAAATTCTACTACACCAGCTAGCACGCTACTTCTTGATTTCCTTTCACTCACTGAAACTTATCAAATTAACACGCACCATAATTCAATGGGTAGAATTTTGGATTTGGTAATATCTAACTCACAGAATGTTTCCATCATTGAATGTGACTCTCCTCTTGTACCAGAAGATTCGCATCACAAATCCCTAATTATAAATATTAATATGGCAACTATCAAGTACATGAACCCAAATTCACGTGAAATATTTTTATTCCACAAAGCTGACTATATAAACATCAAGCATAGACTTTCTGATATAGATTGGACTACTCACTTCAATAACCTAAATTTAGAAGATTCATTATCTCTCTTATATGATAAGCTCAATGCATTAATCGTAGAATTTGTTCCTAAAAAATATGCTTCAGCCAGCAAAAATTATCCTGCTTGGTATAGCAGACCCTTAATCAAAATAATAAAAGAGAAAACCAAATATCATACGAAATGGAAAAAATTTTCTAACCCCAGAGATTACGATAGTTTTGCCCTATTGCGATCACGTCAAAAAAACCTCACAAGATCCTGTTTCAATTTGTACGTCGCTAAAATAGAAAACTCACTCAAATCCAATCCAAAGAATATTTGGTCATATGTTAAATCAAAACGTCCATTAAATAACTTACCTCTCACCATGCATTATAATCAATCTACTGCAAATGATGGTCCAACTATTTGTAGTAAATTCAATGAATATTTTGCTTCTGTATTTGTTGACAGTTCTGAACAACCACCTGCAATGGATATCCCAGATTCTAACTCACAAGTATTCTTACACAAAGTCACTATCAATCCTATTCTGGTATATAACTATCTCACAAAAATTGATACTAGCAAAGGAGCTGGTTACGATAACATTCCAGCCCATTTAATAAAACAATGTGCCAATGAATTATGTCATCCATTATACTTAATTTTCCAAAGATCCCTTAATGAGGGTCATTTCCCAAGTATGTGGAAAAAAGCCCTTATAACACCAATACACAAAACTGGAGACAATTCAAACATCGAAAATTATAGACCAATCTCGAAATTGTGTATTTTCAGTAAATTATTTGAAAAAATCATTATAGATCAAATTAATCCTGAAATAAGAACATCTTTAACTATTAAACAACATGGATTCCTTAGTAAAAGATCAGTGGAAACCAATTTATTAGAATTTACCGACCATTCATTTTCTGCCTTACTCGAAAATAACCAGTTAGATACAATATACCTAGATTTTGCCAAAGCGTTCGACAAAATTAACCACAATATTCTGTGTTTTAAATTATGGAACTTTGGCATACGTGGCGATCTGTACAGATGGATAAAGTCCTATATAACAAATAGATCACAAGCAGTAGCCGCCAAAGGTTTCCAATCGTGTTTTGTTCCAATTCCCTCCGGAGTACCGCAGGGTTCTCACCTGGGTCCCTTGCTTTTCCTGATCTACATTAACGACATAACACAATGCATAGCTACCTCTGAAATAATTCTTTTTGCCGACGACAGTAAATTATATAAACAAATCTCATCTACACATGACTGCTCACTGCTACAACAGGATTTAAATAACCTTTTTCGCTACTGTGAAAAAAATCAATTATATATAAATATAAATAAATGTTTCTCAATGAGTTTCAGTAGAAGCAGAAATGTAATTAAATTTCACTACACTATTAATAATAATATATTGTCGCAAAAACTCGAAGCGAGAGACCTAGGCGTTATCCTTGATAACAAACTATCATTTATTCCTCATATTGATTCTGTCGTAAATAAAAGCTACAGAAACTTGGGTTTCATACAAAGAATAACCAAATCCTTCAAAGAAACAACCTCGCTAGTTCTCCTATTTAATGCCTTCGTTAGAAGTCATTTGGAGTTTGCATCAACCGTATGGAGCCCTAGTTACAATATTCACATCGATAGAATTGAGAGGATTCAGAGAAGGTTTGTTAAAACGCTTAATTTTAGAAAAAAAATTTACCGCCATGATTATGACCAATCTTTAAAATTACATGGGTTTATATCACTTGAAAAAAGAAGAAAGATATCCGATGTCTATCTGCTTTATAAAATACTTAATAACCTTGTAGACAGCTCTTACCTACTCCAAAAAATTTCTTTCAACTGCCCCATGAAAACAACACGCCAAAATCACCTTTTCTATACACCATACTGCAGAACAAATTACGCACAGAATAATTATGTCAACAGATGCTTAAATTATTACAATAGTCTTGACCCCCAACCTGATATATTTAACTCCACACAGACATCGATGAAACGCCAATTACGCGCAGTTATTGGTAATATTACTGGTTAAAAATCAAACCTACTTTCCTTAAACATTCATCCCTTCCTTATCAACGCTTTCCTATATCCATTATCCTTCCCTTTCCCCCACATACACTCACCATCTTACAATGACTACCCAACATTAATAATGTATAATAATTTAAATATGTGAAACTTTATAATTGGCTATTTATTTTGTATTCTCATTTGAAATTAAGTATTATAAATGTATAGCTGTTAAGTTTCCAAACAAATGAAAAATAAAAAAAAAAAAAAAAAAAAAAAAAAAAAAAAAAAAAAAAAAAAAAAAAAAAAAAAAAAAAATAAAAAATACATGGATTTACTCAGAATTCGGAGTAGAACATTTTCTGTGTGTGTGTGTGTGTGCGTGCGTGCGTGCGTGCGTGCGTGCGTGCGTGCGTGCGTGCGTGCGTGCGTGCGTGCGTGCGTGCGTGCGTGCGTGCGTGCGTGCGTGCGTGCGTGCGTGCGTGCGTGCGTGCGTGCGTGCGTGCGTGCGTGTGTGTGCGCGTGTGTGCGTGTGTGTGCGCGTGTGTGCGTGTGTGCGTGTGTGCGTGTGTGCGTGTGTGCGTGTGCGCGTGTGCGTGTGGGCGTGTGTGTGTCTGTCTGTGTGTGTCTGTGTGTGTCTGTGTGTGTGTCTGTGTGTGTGTCTGTGTGTGTGTCTGTGTCTGTCTGTGTCTGTCTGTGTCTGTGTGTCTCTGTGTGTGTCTGTGTGTGTCTGTGTCTGTGTCTGTGTGTGTCTGTCTGTCCCCCCCTTATAACTTTGATCCGCTTAATTTACAGAGCCTAAAATTATAAAATATATAAAAAATTACAAGCCTACAAAACTTTTATACTTACTCAGAATTGTGAATTTTTGTTTCAGTCAGGGGTTTATCAACTTTTGAAATTTTGATTTATTTTTCCATATATCTCAGAAACCGTAAAAGCTAGAACGTTGAAAATTGGTATAAAGATAGACAAATACAAAATCTCAAATTAGTTTTTTTTAAAAAAATTCCAGGATTTCTCAAACATTTTTTATTAAGAAAAATATTTTTTTTATGATAAATTTATGAGTTTAACTGCATATATTTCCAATTTTTTTTAAAATATCGAAAAAAGCCGAAACACCCCAACTAGAAAATTTAATTTTCTATAAATAATATTATAATTGTATTAGCACATTGCAAATTTGCTAATACAATTATAATAGCTCAGTTGGATCTCATGTGTTACATGCAACTATTAATAACCGTATTTGTTTGCAAAAAAATGTAGTGATAATATTAAATTTGTAAGTTGGCTTGCTTTCGCCATATTTGATCGTAGTTATTAAACAATGCTAGTCTTGATGATATTTGAATGTTTTAAACAAAACATAACATCTTTGTTTAACATGGATGTTATGTTTTTGAGTAAAACAATCAATTATTAGGACTGTCTCTATACACAATACAACATGCTATATTTATATTAAGATGTTGAAAGTTTGGTCCATGAGTCAGTTGGCCTTCTTTAGTAACCAGATTCAACATCTCTGTACATGAATTAGTAATTATATGAGTAGGTTCCGCTTGACTCGGTGCTGATGTTAATGCCTTCAGTTCGCAACTTCATATTATTATTTCTAGTAAAACTAATTTTGCAGGTGTCGGCTGATTCACTTGAATTTTTCCTGTGTGAGTCAATCTTTACCAAGATTCTAGCATTTGTGCCAATTCTGAGACTAGAATTTCCAAGATTTTTTTTATTTTATTTGTTTGTCATTAGTGTCATTACGCAGTGCAAGTGGACTAGGTATAAATTATGCTTGATAGTTTTCAAGGATCTGCATGACTTTTGGCTTCGCACTTCGCACTACATTCGAGAACTGTCTCAAAATAATCTGCCTTCAAACCATCGCAGTGTGTTTATTTAATTATTATGTTAATATCCTTCTTCAACATACACTCAGCTCTTGTGGTAGTTCTTGACCACTACAAGAACCATTACTCTCAGCTCTTGCATCTCATTCTGTTTTACATAGTTTTTTTTTCTTATCCTTCTTAGCGACTTCATTTCCTTTATTATACTTTAATGCTTTTTCTGTCAATGTTTCGCATGCAGTGTCAGTCATACAATTACATATGTAGGTCAAGTGTGTCTTCTATTGGTATTATATTTTTCGATCATTCATCTCTGGTTGTAATTGCTTCATTTACCCTATTTCCTGCCAACACTATTCTTTCAATATCCTTATCTGTTTGCCCATGTCCTTGGCAATGCCCAGATATAGATATTCGTCCATCCTTCATCCATCATAAACACGACAGCTATGGGTGGGCCTTGGCTGAAGTCTCGTCTTTATTCTGTCGCTCTGATTTGTTTTCTGATTTATGATTTGTTGTATGGATATGTCACCGTTGACAGAGAGTATATCCATCGCAGTTTGGGGTTTTCTTCGTCCTTATGGTCGTTTATTCATATTATGACCGGCGCATCTCACCATCAAGCGTCCAACCTTGATGGAACTGATCACTTTGGGCTCTCCACATATCTCCAAATATTTGTCCACTTACTCTTTAGCTTATGTATGTGTGATAAAAGAACTGCTTGCAAACTAACAGTCGAGAACAAACATTTCAATCGACAAATCATTCTTTCTTTAATTATATCCCAAAAGTCATATAATTGGCATTTTAATTCACAATGAACTCTTCTGGGAAATATCAAATGGTGCATTTTATCTTGGTTTATAAAATTAGCGGTTAACCATGATCACAAATGACATGATTTATTAGTCTTCCATTGATATTAGTATAACATTAACATTTCTTATCGCTGCATACATACATATGTATATTATACTTTATTATCTTTCCTTATTTTTGTGGTATAATTGATATTATGTTTATGTGGGTACCTACTAAACATAGTCAACCGCATGTGTGTCTTTTAAAAATAAAAGTAAATCATGTATGTAATATATTTCAATAAGGCACAATATAACTAGTTACACGTAACACATGAGATCCAACTGTCGATAGCGATAGTATGTATAGTTGAAGAATAAGTACCAAACTATAAACCCATAAATACAAATTATTTAATATTTTAAGATATTTTGTTTTCTATACAACACATGTAGGTATGTATGTCAAGATAGGATAGTATGGAGGTCAGTCCTTTTTCCTACACAGAATATGAAAACAGCATGATGGTATGTATGTATGTTTGGAGATGAAGTATTAAACTATTAAGTCTTCTTAGATATTGTGTATAGGCGACTGCCATACAAATTGTATGAAGCGATGTCGTCACTAAATACATTTTTATAAAAATTGTTAAAAAAACGTTTGAGATTTTACACTACAATGCTGTTTTTTTTTATAGAAAATTAAATTATCTAGTTGAGGTGATTCGGCTTTTTTCTATATTTTCAAAAACTTTGGAAATATAGGCAGTCAAACACATAAATTTATCATAAAAAAATATTTTTCTTAATAAAAAATGTTTGAGAGTTTCTGGAATTTTTTTGAATAAACAAATTTGAGATTTTGTATTTGTCTAATTTTCAGCGTTCTAGCTTTTATGGTTTCTGAGATATATGGAAAAATAAACTAAAAATTCAAAAGTTGATAACCCCTGACTGAAACAAAAATTCACAATTCTGAGTATGAAAGTTTTGTAGACCTATAACTATCTATATATTCTAAAATTTTGAGCTCTGTAAATTGAGCGGATCAAAAGTTATAAGGGGGGGGGCACAGACACCAATAATCTACACACTAAATGTTCTACTCCGAATTCTGAGTAAATCCGTATATAGAACATATAATAAATATGTATATGCTGCGAAGCCTAAAAGTTGGTGTTTTTTGACTTCAAAGTGGGAAAAACCGTGAAAAATATAGACCCTACTTACAAATTTCGCGTATCTTGGCTTGATACTTTGTCGATATGTTAAGAGAACAAAGTTCTCTTGAACAAATCGACAGTTGGATAACTATTATACACAACAAAACGACCAGTTTTTTTATAATATTGTGCCTATAAAAAGTTAGGTAGTACTAGGTACCTAAGTATAATACAATTATCAAGTCATTGAAGCAGAAATGAAGGGTCATGTTGTAGTTAGGTACATAAGTAGAATAACAGAACATGGTCTGCTAGGGTTCCTATAATATAGGTAGGTACTTACTACCGACAGACAACGTTGTAAATGATTTTCATATATTTTTATTTATTTAATTTCTATTGATTTGTTAATTTTGTCAATTAAAATAATTTTAAAATAATTTTTATTTTTAATTGCCAATTTTAAATTAAATTGTGAAAATTAATTAAATTAGCGTTTTCATTTATACCTATTTAATATTGCTTCTCGGGCAATATAATATGTACTATAATTTTCGCAAAACATCTTGAACGAGCTTCCAGTTGCGCAGAGCGCAAATTTGTGTCTTTTGTTTCGTTGTTTTAAGTGCAAATCGCCCCCCTTCTTGGCTAAAAGTTGGCTATGTATAATACAATGTTAATATTTTTATAGCAAATTAAATTATCTAGTTGGGGTGTTTAGGCTTTTTCGATATTTTTAAAAACTTTGGAAATATCTGCAGTTAAACACATAAATTTATCATAAAAAAAAGTTTTTCTAGTTTTTCTTAACAAAAAATATTTGAGAAGAGAATTTTATTCTCTTAACATATCGACAAAGTATCAAGCCAAGATACGCGAGATTTGTATGCAGGGTCTATATTTTTCACGTTTTTTTCAAATTTGAAGTCAAAAAACACCAATTCCGCTCAATTCACACAGCCCAAAATTTCAGAATATATACATAGTTATAGACCTACAAAACTTTTATACTCAGAATTTTGAATTTTTGTTTCAATTAGGGGTTATTAACTTTTGAATTTTTACTTTATTTTTCCATATATTTAAAAAACCATATAAGCTAGAACCCTGAAGATTTGTATAAATATAGACAAATACAAAATCTCAAATTTGTTTTTTCAAAAAAATTCAATAATATCTAAAACATTTTTTATGATAAATTTATGTATTTAACTGCCTATACCTATTTCTAAAGCTTTTAAACATATCGAAAAAAGCCGAAACACTCCAACAAGATAATTCAATTTTCTCTTAAAAAATACTAACATTGTATTAGCACATCTCAAACTTTTTTTAACAATTTTTATAAAAAAATATTTTAGTGACGACATCGTTTCATACAATTTGTATGGCAGTCGCCTATACACAATATTTAAGAAGACTTAGGTAATAGTTTGATAATCTCCAAACATACATACATACCATCATGCTGTTTTCATATTCTAGGTAGGAAAAAAGGACTGACCTCCATACTGTCCTATCTTGAGATACATACCTACATGTGTTGTATAGAAAACAAAATGTCTTAAAATATTCAAATGAATAAATAAATGAATAAATAAATAACTTTGTATTTTTCCACAATATTTTTTATACTAACGATCGAACGTTTTCGCCAAGGTGACTTGGAATTATCAAGATCCAAACGAAACTAAAACAAAAATAAGCATAAAACCCTAGAATCATTAAAATATTCAATATTTTGGATTTATGGGTTTATAGTTTGGTACATATTCTTCAACTATACATATAGGTACTATCGCTATCGACAGTTGGATCTCATGTGTTACATGCAACTAGTAATATATGAATTAGACCTATATAATAAATAACATTCGATGCCTTTCCTTTGTTTATCAATTTTAATTTGTTTCAACCACAACAGAGCTAAATAATCCACTTTGTTTTTGTTTATTAAAAACAGCTGGCCTGTCAGTCTGGCAACATGGCGGCGGGCGGTAAAAGAGAAGGTAAAATATTATTCTTTCTCGCTCACTTATTGGCTCTAGATATCGACATATTCTGGAAGGTATTCGCTATCATGCTAAACAGTCGGAATGTCTCGTGTCAGAATTGTTAATTGTCATTAATGTGTCACTTTTGTATAATATGTTACATATACCATCCGATACTAACCTCACTAATTCGAAAAATTACTTCATGATTAATAATAATACATTTATTGAGACAGGAAGTTTACAAATAATAATTCATTGACAAAGAAATATAAACATAAAACGACTTTTCCGTCTTAATAGGATGCTCAGCTATGTTGCAGGAGGACAAGCCCCCAGCAGATGATTTTAGCCTTGATCCCATTACTACCATACAAATAAATAGTACTCAAAGAAATAAAAATGTCATTTAAAAGAAAAATATACAAAATAAAAATGAAATATCATCACTCGACCCATAATATTTGATCACTATGTTCATTATTAAATGTTATTGAAATAAGCAATTGCGAATCTTCTCTTCGCGTCATGTCATGCTTTCCTAAACACAAGTTTCTAGTTTATTAGGATAAGAAAAAATATTATGATAACATGTAATATTGTATCTAAAGTCATGTATATTCAACTAAATCCATACAACACACGAGATCCAACAGTATATGGCGTTAGTATGTATAGTTGAAGGATTCATACCCAATTAATAACCCGTAAATCCAAATTATTCAGTATTTATGATATTTTGTTTTCTATACAAAATTTGTATGTCAGGATAGGATGGTGTGGTGGTCAGTGCTTTTTTCCTACCCCGAATATGTAATCAGATATGTGTGGTTGTATGGAGATTAAGTATCATACTATGGAGACTCCACGTAGATTTTAATATGTATACTTCCATACAATTTGTATGAAACGATGTCGTCACTAAATTCAATTTTTACAAATATTGTTAAAAAAAGTTTGAGATGTACAACTATAACAATATCTAGTTGGAAATATAGGCAGATAAACACAAATTCATCATAAAAAATAAATTTTATGAAAGAAATCTGAGAAATCCTGGAAATAGTTCGTAAAAACCGTTTCGAGATATTGTATTTGTATATACTCACACAAATTTTTGCATTCTGGCTTTTATGGTTTTTAAGATATACGGAAAAATATAATAAAAAATTACAATGTTGATCACCCCTGACTGGAACAAAATTTCGAAATTCAGAGTGTAAAAGTTTTGTAGTTCTAAACTTGAGTATATTTTTTTAAATTTTAGTCCGTGAATCAAGCTGACCAAAAGTTATAACAGGGACACACACTCGCAGACACACAAAATTTTTAACTCTGAATTCTGATTTCATCCATATGCATAACATATATGCTGTGAAGCCTCGATTGGGTGTTTTTTGACATGAAAAATAAAGACCTGGCCATAAATATTTCGCGAATCTTTTCTTGAAACGTTGTCGATCTGATAAGGGATAAATTCTCTTAAACAAATCGACAGTTGGAATAAATAAATAAAATATATATGTCGGGTCGCTCCGGCACAGCGGCGGCATCGGCAACTATTCTGGCATAGTTTTTGTCCTAAGTTAACCGGTACAGTTCCTCCACTTTATTGTTAAGTAGTGAAAAAAAATCAGAGTTGTTTCATAAGGTTATTTTATTTTTATTTTATTTTATTTAAAGTACACAAACAATGACTGGACAAGTAAACTGGTGATATACAATATAAAAAAAATAGTCACGCCCAGCATCAATTAAATGTATACATTATTACCTTATTAATTAATTTAGTAGTGTATGAAAAAAACAATGAATATTAAGTAAGACGAAAGTTGAAACTACAATATATGCTACCTTGTGTGTGAGTGTGAGGGTATATTTTGATATGTAGGTACTACTAATTTTATTTTTTTGATATTATTTTTTTACTTCTTCTTCTTCTTCTTCCTTTTCATAGATCCGAAGATCTGTTTGTACCGCTATTCTGTCTCCTGCGATGTGGACTGCCAACTGTCTCGCCATCTCTTTGGAGGTCTTTCTGGTGGTCTTCTTCCAGCTGGGTTCTCCTGGAGAGCGATACGTGGGAGTCTATTTTCAGCCATTCTGTTTACATGTGAGCTCCAATATCGCCTCCGCTGTCTTCCCCATCTGACGATGTCTTCCGTACTACACTTTTTTTTTATTCCGGTATTTCGAATTCGGTCTCTTAGAGTGTTTCCGGTTATACATCGCAATGTCCTCATCTCTGATGTTCTCAGAAGAGATTTTGTTCTCGTTGTGTCTGCTCTGGTCTCTACTCCGTAGGTGGCAATGGGTCTTACACATGTTTTATATATTCGGACTTTGCTTTCGATATTCATGTGTTTATTCCTCCATATACTTTCCTTTAGATGTCTATTCCCAGGTATTTAAAGTCCATCACTTGCTCTATTATGTTATTTTCTACGACTAATTTGCATCTCAACGGGTTCTTGCTTATCGTGAGACTCTTTGTTTTGTCTGTAGATATCATCATATTATATTTAAGTGATGTATGATTTAGTTTGTATAGCATCCTTTGAAGGTCGTCTTCTGATTCTGCGATAAGTACCGCATCGTCGGCGTAGCATACTATACTGACTCTTTTACCTCCCATTCGGTACCCAAGGTTTAGGTCTACAACTTCTTCGATCAGTTTGTCCATTATTAAGTTGAATAGGAATGGACTTAGACTATCGCCTTGTCTTATTCCGATTGGAGTTGGGACTGGATTGGTGAGGTCGCCCTGTGTTTTTATTCTAGTAAAGCTGTCGGTATTCAATCCTTGGATTATTTTTACTATGTTGGAGGGAGTATTCTTTGCATTGAGTATTTCTATTATGTCCTCCAGTCTGACTCTGTCAAACGCCTTGGTGAGGTCGACGAAGTACATATATGCAGCCTTATTATATTCTATTGATTTTTCAGCGATCTGTCGAACGACAAAAATAGCATCTGATGTTGATCGATTTTTTTACTAATTTTATTATTTGATATAAGAAACAAACTAATTAAAAATATGTATATAAATATATTGTATATAAGATTCAATAAACTGTAATAGTCAGTGACGTCGTACGGATATTCCCATTCCACGAGCCTAAAGGCATGTGTTAGAGTGTTTGCATTTTTTATTTTATTATTCTTATTGTAAAGTGTGTATTCTGTTTTTGAATATATATATATTTTGAATAAATAATCAACATTAATAAATTCTGATAACATTACAGCTATACCAGAGCGCCTTAGTTTTGTCGACCTCTAGTAGTCATGTGTTGTCTTGTTGTCTGGGGACTGGGGTCGGTAGGAGGTACAATACACTACACTACAACATTACACACCAACGTATTAATTTTACAAATCATTATTAATTTATTCTATTCAAGTTGTTGATGGTAGAGGGACGTTAGTGTTCAATATAGTTTACTGAGTGTATTCTTTTTAATATTATTGTGCCAGAATAGTAATACTTCGTAAGGAAAGTTGTCAAGTGTATTGTATATGTGAAAGTGACCGTTAGTTCTTTCGTAGAAGGTCGCGATGACATTCCAAACTTAAAATATAAATATTGTATCAATAGTGAGTGATCAGTTGAAGATATTGGTTGATTGTTATTACTCAAGTGTTGGTGTACGATACAAGATGTGGGGTAGTGTGGTGTTATTGGTGTATGTATGTGGAGCAGTCCAAGCAGACTGGTCCTCTTCACGACACAAGGGAACCGTCCCAGCCTTTGGTCTCACCGAGCTCGCCCAACTCCGCCTGGACATGGCGAGGATGGAGATATCTCTGTGGGAGAAGGTGGAGGACCCGCGGTGGCACGAGGTCAGGGACAAGAACCAGCACGGTCCGTCGGTCCACCTCGCGAGGGAATTCTCTGCGTTCTGCGACGCACTTGAGACCGCCTTCCCTTTTAACCGCCTCGCGGAGGACGCACCTCAGGACGAGTCGTGGGTGTGGACCCGGCTGTCCTCGGAGAGGTTCGGCGTGGATAGGCTCCACGAGACCTTCCGAAGATTCGTGCGGGAGCAGGCGAGGGGAGGGGCGGATGTGACGGGCCCCCGTGCGTGGCGGGACCTGGCCGAAACTGTGCTGGAGGACCCCAAGGCCTCGGTTCCGAGGGCCCTCGACAGGATACACCGCCTGGTGATGGACTCTGGTATCTTCAGACATACGCTGTATAAGTTACAGGTACCTATTGACAGGAAATTTCACAAGTCCCTCGAGTATTTTTTTGTCAGATTTTTCTGAAATTATTATTACATTTGACATGTTACTCTGAAAGTTTTATTAGAATTGACATGTTTCTCTAAAATTCGTATTACAAGTATCTCTGTTTCTATAATTTTTTTATTGGAAATATAATATTATTTATGGATTATAATAAAAATCAATGGATTTGTTTTTTATTAGAAAATTCTGGTTTCTCTGAAATTTCTGTTTTTTATTTTTATGATTAATTATTTATCTCTTTATAAATTTCTCTGATTTGTCAGGTACTTAGCGGAAATTTTTAGTCGAATTGGCTATATTTTTTAAGACAAAATAATTATGTTCGATTTTTATTAATTCATTTTTGAATCAACAGAATAATTACTGTCGAAAATCAGAGGCTGTCAAAGTGGGGATCGCAAGGCACATTATCTTCTTGCAGATTTTCCTATTTTTTCAGTTCAAAATAAATAGGAAAATCTGCGATAATAAATTTCACATAAACTTACTTCATAGCATAGCTTAATTAGATTTGTGATAAGTAGGTACTTAATATTTTTACAGTAATTTTGCTGTAAAAAAATATTACAGGGAAATCATAAAAAAACGCATACTATTAAAAACGTTTATAATCATAGAATCTCTATGGTTAAGACATTTGATTTAGGTAGGTACATAAAATTCATAAAACTGCTCAGTATTAATATTAAATCGAGTGGGAGGAAAACATAACATTACCATTACACATTGAAATATCTAATTTATGTCATACATAATATATTTGTGGACGCTCATGTCTTTATTTTTAGCCACTAGCTCGCTAATGTTATGAATTTATATTAAAAATATATTTATTCCGAACACAGATTCCGACACAGATTCAGGTACAGATCTAGGAGGAAAAAAAATAAAAAATTCCATTTTTAGTGCATTTTAATATAAGTGTGGTGCTTAAAAAGTTTTTTTATTATTCTATATTATAATATGCAAGTTGAAATTATGATGATTCCTCAAGTTAGATTGATTTGGTTCGAATTGAGATGGATCGGTAGCAGAAGTTTCAATCTCGCCGAGATTTCATTCATCTATAGCACGAGCATTTAAGCAATCTTGTGATAATAAATAATGTATTCATTCTTAAAAAAAAACATTTCTTTTTATGATGATTCAATCGACACAATATTTGATATAATATTTATTGAATTCTTTGTGTTATACAAAGACTGGTTTATCTTTGTTATAACATTACATAATGACATTCCAGTTGTTATAGCTGTCTGCTCTATTGTATTATACTCGTACGTACCTATAATGAGTATAATATAATAATATTATACTCATTAAACTGACAGCATAATATAGGTAACATTATAATTATTGAAAATTGTTAATATTTCAAACATTATAAATGTTGTGTCTGTTATTTACACATAATAATCTTATCGTAGATAATTTCATATAACTTAGAAATATATTTTTATTTATTTGGTTATGCACATAAAGGCGGGTTTATTGACATTTGAAAAAGATAAGTATGACTTTGAAATAAGGAAATATACGTCTCCATAGTATATTTCGTACATAACTAAGCAAAAATACTTGCACTATAGGTGAACGAAATCGGTCGAGGCGAGATTATAACCCGCATCCACTGGATTACTAACTCCCGCCGTCTCATTTGAATATAAACAAAAATAATACAGTAATTTTACTTGTTTATAAAAATAACATTTATACTTGTTTGTGTGCTTATTCAAACTTACATATTATATTCCAAGGTCTCAAGATAAATTAAATGCATTTCAATAAAATGTGATTTTTATAATTTTAATGCCTCCTACCAGACGATGTGTCGTCGTTAGAATATTCTAATATAAAATCAGTGTCACCATTTTTTTGTATAAATAGTATATAATATGTACTTATACAGATATTACAATTATTTTACTCTATTTGCACTTTTTCCAATGCCTCAAATTGAATATCATTCACCTTTCAGTTGATTATTGGAATGGGTTATCGAAAACTATTTTTTACATAAAATACGTATTTTAAAAATTATATTTAGGTATGATCATTATGCAGATGTTATAAATTAATATACTTACCTTAATTTTTTGGAAAATATTTTGTTTTTGTAATTTTACATATTTATACTAGGTATATAGGTGTCGCACTAAATCTTAAAACTCCCACCCCCCATCTTTCGAAATCGGCCTTAAATATTTTTATACTACTACTATTTGTCTGAGGTTGTACTTATATATACATACATATCATCACGTCATGTCCGTTACGGGGTAAGCAGAGAAAGCCGAGCGCCATGCTCCTATAGTTTACACACATTCTTGGCTTACTTTACATCCACGCATCATCTCGCACATGCTTGTCGAATAATAACATATCTCGCATACCTACACAAAATATCTATCTTTTAATTGAAGTAACCAAAAGAATCAACAAATAATGAAAATGAATAAGTATTTTCAATTTAAAAATGACTTTATTATTACAATTGCCTCTACTTATACTTATTTATATTTTAATTTTTTGGAAAAAAGCTGTTATGATTCAAAATAAAATAAAATTGATCCAATTTGTCTGGTTCCCCTTTCTAAGGTTTACGAAGGTCAGATGGCAGTCACTTCAATGTAATTACTAAACTCGCCAATTCCAGGATCATGGTCGAAACGTACCCCGATAGAAACGGGACAAAAGCGCTATGGGGGGAAAGAAAGAAAGAAAATAAAATATAAATAATTACTGTAAAACATATCTGCCGGATGTATTTACAACAACTGTACCTATTTTAAATGAACCTACATAATTATGATGCAGCATACTTACTCCAATATTATTAAAATGTACTAACTGTCGATTCGTTCAAGAGAATTTATTTCTCTCAATGAATCGACAGTATTAATCTTAGTCCCATGTGAGAGAATTGTATGCAGTTGTAGAGTTTTTCCACGGTTTTTCCAACTTTGAAGTCAAAAAACACCAACTTAGATGCTTTGCAGCATATATTATGTTCCATACATTGATTTACTCAGAATTAGCAGTATAATAGAACAGTGTGTCTGTGTCTCCCCCTTTATAACTTTTAACCCGCTTGATTCACAGAGCCTTAAACTTAAACAAAAAGCTTTAAACAAAATATATAGAAAATTATAAGCCTACAAAACTTTTATACTCAGAATTTCGAATTTTTGTTTAAGTAAGGAGTTGTAACTTTTGAATTTTCGCTTTAATTTTCCATATATCTCAAAAACCATAAAAGGTAGAACACTGAAAATTGGTATAAATATAGACAAAAACAAAATCTCAAATTTTGTTTTTTTGAAAAAGTTCTACAGTTTCTCAAACGATTTTTAAGAAAAAAAAAACATAATAAATTTATGTGTTTAACTGCCTATATTTCCATTTTTTAAATATCGAAAAACGCCGATTCACCATAACTAGATACTTTAATTTTTTATAAAAAATATGTACATTAAACTAGTACTTGTTTTAACAATTTTTATAAAAATTGTATTTAGTGATGACATCGTTTCATACAATTTGTAAGGCTATATACTACACAATATATACCGGGACTCTCAATAGTTAGTGTATAAATAAATATAAATAAATATAAATAAATATTTAATTTCCAAACATACATACATACCATCATGCTGTTTTCATATTCTGGGCAGGAAAAAAGGACTGACTTCCATACTATCCTATCCTTACATACATACCTACAAGTTTTGTTTATAGAAAACAAAATATCTCAAAATATTTAATAATCTGGATTTATAATACTATCGCCATCGACATTAGTATCTTAGTAGACCGCTGCAAATAATTTTATAAGCAGGTCGCTCTTTATGCAGTTTAAATTTTAGCCATCCACGATTTACGAAACGATCCCGCTAAAGGAAATAAATCTTTGTGGTAATCAGTACCTATAGTATATTTTATAATATAGAACCCTAATATTATTCAGTGTCAGACATTCCCAAGGTCAAACATCAGCAATTAACATATAAATTAAATGAGCGAGTCTGTAGATCGCGGTGCGGCGCGGCGCATTGTTGAGAACCATTGTTCTCAGAATGTTCTAGATCGGTATACTTATTTCATCCGTGGTAATTGTGACGTCATTATTTTCCATGTATTAATGGTAATTTTATTTTAACAATCTGCTAAAACTGATTTTATAACATTACATATTCTTATTTGTAGATTTCGGTTCAACTAGCGATAGCAAGTTGTGCTTTTAAAACTAGTAAGTAGAGTGGTGACCCGACCCACTATAATTAGCAAGATTTAGGTGAATTGTGAAATAAATAAATAATATTTATTTATTTATTTGGTGAAAATTATACCCGACTGTCGATATGTTCAAGATATATCTTAACATATCGACATAGTTACAAGCCAAGATCAGCGAGATGTTATATGGCCAAGTCCTACATTTTTTATGGTTTTTCCAACTTTGAAGTCAAAAAACACCAACGTAGAGGATTTGCAGGAATTATATTTATGGATGAACTCACAATTCGGAGTAGAACATTTACTTGATGTACAGAACCCAAAATTGAGAAAGTATAGAAAATTATCGGCCTACAAACTTTTTATACTCAGAATTTTTGTTCCAGTCAGAGGTTATAAACTTTTGAATTTTTATTTTATTTATTTATTTATTTGAATCTTCTTGTAGGTACATATAATTTGTACACTGGCGGGCTTATTGCCTAATGGCAATTTCTTCCAACCAACCAGAGTAAATGTTAAATATACAAAACAATGTGTACTATGGCAATCAGTTACATAATCACATTACAAAATAAATAAATACAGCAAAAGAATTTTTATTTTATTTTATTCCATACTACTCGTACCTACCTATATCAAAAAACCATAAAAGCTAGAACGCTGAACATTTGTATAAACATAGATATTAATACAATATCTCAAACTCATTTTTATGTAAAAGTTTCAGTGTTCCTAAATTTTTACTCCTCACTAACCCAAGGGGATAATGTAGTGAGGAATTATGATTTCGCAATTTTTAAGGCTATTTTTTATTACAGATTATCAACTAGTATATCAAGCTGAGATTGTATTATGAAAGTTTCATCACAATGTATCTGTGTGTGTGCTATGTACGGCGTGTTTATTTTACTTTATCAATATTATAGACTAAAGTACCTACTCATTCGATTCTTTTCAAATTTTGTAAATATGTACCTATATCTAATACTCGCTTAGACCCCATTAGGTATCTGAAGGCTATCTGAATAGTGCTTCTCAATTTTTTCAACTGTCAAATATTTCAAAGTGACCTCAAGCTCAGGAAACTTATAATTCAAAATTTTTATTTTCAAATTGGTAAAAAGGCACATCACTTTCATAAAATGGCATTGAAGAATTATCATGTTTTCATAATAAAATATTTAAATAGAAAATAATTTAACAAACTCATATCATGAAAATGCTAAATATTTTCCATACAAAATTTGAATACTTAGAATGATTTGTTAGTGAGGAGTTAAGCGTTGGCCACAACCCACTTTTTTTTTTTTTTTTTTAAGAAAATCATTTTTTTTATTACATTTATGTATGTAACTACCTATACAATTTCGTCCAAATTACAAATAATGAGATGTCCAAAATTGTACTTTTCGTGAGCAAATATTTGTTTATTAATTTAAATGTCAGACAAGTACGTATTTACACAAATAATGAAATATTTTTCAAGTATAGCTTTGAGTTTAAGTGTAAACATGGTGATTATTTCGTTTAATTAGAATGTTTTTTTTCTTCTAATTTTAAAGTAAGTACCTAAGTATTTTCTGTGTAAATGTTGCCAGTTTATCATACAAAATGTTCCATACATTTAACATTTTGTTGATTTTCGTTGCCATGGCTACAATCTAATCCTCTTCTTCTTCTGGGTCACAATCCTAACATTGGTCTGCACCAAACACTCGATCTTTCCACTTAACTCTATCGTCCTCCAGTCTCTTCATCTCTTTGTATCATCATACTTGACATATTGTGTAGATAAGTATGTAAGAATGTAAAGGGCAAATAGTATATACTTAATACCTACGGATAGTAAAGGTTCACTCAAAAAATGTAGTTGTTAAAAATAAATGATTTGCTGCTAATAATAACCAAGCAACTTTGTTAATATAGTACCTGCAAAGTTCGTTGCTAAAAATTGCCAAGTACATGGTCTGCTAATTTTAACCGAGTAGCTTTGTTAACAATCTGTCAAAATTAATCTAGTAACTTGGTTAACCACGGACAACTTTGTATAATCAGCCAAGTAACCTGTCAAAACTTAACCTACTAACTTTGTAATATCAGCAAAGTAACTGTCAAATTCAACCAACCTAGTTGGCTAATTTCTATCAACTTACTCGGTAATCTGAACTAATTCATTCAGTATCCACAACAAACAACTTGGCTAATTTCAATTTACTAATCGGTAATCTGAACTAATTCATTCAGTATCCACAGCAAACAACTTGGTTAGATTTAATTAACTACTCAGTAATCTGAACTAATTCATTCAGTATCCACAGCAAACAACTTGGTTAAATTCAATCTACTACTCAGTAATGTGAACTAATTCATTCAGTATCCACAGCAAACAACTTGGTTAGATTTAATCAACTCACTCAGTATTCTGAATTAATTTATTCTGTATCCACAGCAAACAACTTGGTTAAATTCAATCTACTACTCAGTAATGTGAACTAATTCATTCAGTATCCACAGCAAACAACTTGGTTAAATTCAATCTACTACTCAGTAATGTGAACTAATTCATTCAGTATCCACAGCAAACAACTTGGTTAGATTTAATCAACTCACTCAGTATTCTGAATTAATTTATTCTGTAGCCACAGCAAAGCTACTTGGCTATTTTCAATCTACTTACTCAGTATTCTGCTAATTTACACAGGTAGGATATTTGGAGTGAAATAAAATACAGGTTTCATTCAAAATTTCATTTATTGCACAGGAATGTGATTTATTGTATTAAAAAAATATTATATTTCTAATACATAGAGACATATTAAACATAATAAATATAAAAAAAAACATCTTTTTATTCTCAAGAGTACATAATTTTTATTTCATGCAAGTTAGGTTGGTTCTGAAAATGCCAAAAAAACAACAAATTCTGGGTTTCAGATAATTTAAATTAGGTATGAACTCTTTTCATGTAGATACATGCGATAGTTACCTTTTCTAAAAATTGCTGAAATTGACGATACAACCCTTTCAAAAAGAATTTTGTGGATAAACGAGTCAAAATTTACTAGGGAGGGGATTATAAACCTTCACAATTTATATGCATGTGGTCTAATGAGAATCCTGCGTGGCCCGTAGTGTACTTTTAGAGAAAATTTAGAGTCAATGTTTGGGCAGGAGTGATAGGCAATATTATCGTTGGACCATACTACTAGCTGGACAACCTTAATGGTATAAATTACATGGATTTCCTTCAAAACAACTTGTTGTGTCCGGTTCACTATGCAATAGTATGCCAATTCCCGGATTGGAAGTCTAGGCACCATTCCGCGGCCCGCACAATCCCCAGAGCTATCGCCACTTGATTTCTATACCTATTTTGTACAGATAATGCAAACATCGTATCTTCTTCAGAATATTTTCAATGAAATTTATTACGTCTAATATTCTGCTCTTGGTTTTCAAGAAAATATTTTACAACTAGAGGCAGCTCATTCAGATATGACCATTCACCCTTTTTTAAACATTTTTTCAATACCAGGACACGTCTTTTTAAAGATATATGTTTCCGCAAACAATTATTTGTTTTCTTGCGAGTGAACGAAGAACGCCTGACGAAGAAAATATACAAATCTGACAGGAACGGAATAAGAGGTCGCGGGCGCCCTAGAAAAGGATGGCACGACCATGTAAACGATATTTTGAAAGATGGAAATGTAAGAAGCGTGAACAACAGACGAACATGTATAAGACGATGTATGAATGTTGATGACGCAATGAATGCGTGTCAAGATAGAAAAATTTGGCGTTCGGTTCTCTCTGCCTACCCCGTGAGGGACATGGCGTGATGGTATGTATGTATGTATCCTTGAGGGTTTTAAGGAAAATTTGCCACTTTACATCTCTCCACTTCTTCTATCGTGTCAGCAACGCATTTAACTAATCTTCTGCCAGTGCCTAGCAACGTCAATAGAACAATCATTGCCCACCATAAGATTGTGCGTGTCGCAGTTGACTGGACTTGAGGGGCAGCTGCACAGATGTGCGGTGGTCTGTTGTTGTCCACAGTCACATGTCGTTGGTATTCCCTGTTGCAGGAAGCCCCATGTAGACAGGTTATCCAATGTTCTCCCAACGCCCGTCCTCAGTCTGTTTAGTGTCTTCCACGTACGCCACTCCACGTTGTGGCCCGGGGGAAGACTCTCTTTAAGACTCTCCACTGAATTCTGGCTGCATGTTGTTTTTTCATCTTGCCTCCTTCTAGAATGAAACAAGAAATGTTTAATAACAATGATGCATTTAATTTCTATCAGACCATCATGGGAGAAATGCAGTCGTGGTACCTTTGTATTAAAGTAAAGGCTCAAAGCTCGACTGCAAAAACTATAGAGCCATAAGTTTGTTAAAATTGAGTACTGTTATAGTGCGAGATTTGATGTATGCAGACGATAAAGTTCTGTTAGCAGTAAGTATGGAAGATCTACAGTATCTTGTAAGTATGGTATATGAATATCCGTATCCATACACCGTACCTACGCCATACATACAAACACATCATGATGAAAAACTCAGTGTGCACTCTCTACATGATATCCGTTGAGTAATTGATGTAAAAAATATGCTTAAAAATTGTGAAATCATGACTCTCCACTATTCCATAGTGTTACACCTTTATAATCAATATTTAAATAAATAAATAAAATATAAACTTTGTTTAACTTACTTTTCGAGGAACGTCCTGTGGATTACATGGAAATGTAGATACATAGGGCGACAAATGTCGAGCGAGGTTCAGGAACTGAAAACATACACAGTTCATTAAGTAGTTAATACATCAACAATATACCATCACGCCAGGTCCCTTGCGGGATAGGCAGAAAAGAGAACCGAACGCCACATTTTTCTATCTTGGCATACATTCATCGCCTCGTCAACATTCATGCATATTCTCATACATGTTCGTCTATTGTTCACACTTCTAACATTTCTGTCTTTCAGAATATCGTTCACATGGTCATGCCATCCCTTTATTGGGCGGCCCCGACCTTTCATTCCATTCCTCTCCGCAATGTTTATTTTCTTCGTCAGGCGTTCCTCATTCATTCTTCCCATGTGGACAAACCATCTCAATGTGTTCACTTTCATTCTATTATTGATATCTTTCTTCATCTTACATTATTTCCTAATGTCCTCATTTCTTACCCTGCCACAAATCAAGTATTTGCAAGTAATACATCAAGTGTTTGCTATAGGTACATTTATTGCAATTAAATATTTTATTTAACTTACTTATGATGGATGTGGAAAGAGTGGTGAACTTGAGTGGACAATCGTAAGCGGGTGTTATCTGGGATGAGACGGTATCCATTGATGTTGACACATAAATGAGTTCTGTAAAAACAAATGTAGAGCGAGCGTTAATCTGTTATTTTCTTACAACTTTGAATTCATTTAATAGCATGATATCACACTGTACAACTTACCATTTCATCATTCGTCCTTTTCCTCGTGACTGAGGATAGCGGCTGTAGTCTGTCGCCACACGTATGGCCCGCCTCCATGCCAATCTATTTTTGGCTGAACGCAGAGCACCAGTCACCGAAGACCCCATTGTGGACTTAACCAAATCGCTCCATCTGGTCGGTGAGCGACCACGAGATCTCCGTCCCTCCACGCTGCCCATCACAACAAGCTTCTCGAGGCAGTCTGGTCCCCTTCTGGCAATGTGTCCAAAGAATTGAAGGATACGTCTGTAACATATCGTCGATAGACGATCCTCGATCCTTAGCTCGTCTAGAATTGACACATTGGTTCTTCTGGCTGTCCATTTATATTTTTCCAATATTGTCGTTAATTCCGTTGAACCACAAGAACATTGATGTGGCATTTGATAACATTGACAACATTGATGTGGTATTTTTAAATAATAAAAATAACACCATTACACCACACAATTTAAAACAAAACAGCAAGACACAAAAATATTTGAAAAAGAAAACACGTCGTTTTGAGTTTTGAGTTTTGACAGAAGACCAAAGCCATAGAACCAAAGCGAATTAGCGAAACGGTTGCGCGTAAGCGTAATACATATTATTGCCAGAACAAAAAAAAATTCAACATAATTTCAGACATTTCAGTTCTTTCCAGTAAATAAATTCATCTGAATATTTTTAATAAACGCAACATATGTAAAAAAATAAGAAATAACAATTATTTTAATAAATAAAGTAGTTAATGTATTCCATCATGAGAATAAGTAGATATTAAAACGAAATACCATTTTTATATATGGTCATTCCACCAATATCAACCACCGAAACGTAAATATTTGACATGTCGCTTTATACACAAATAGAACGTAGAATCTAACCTTAAAATTTACTAAATACAATATTCGTCAACATTATTATTGAATGAAATTGTTTATTTTTCAGTGTGTTAATTCAAGAAATGATGTACATGTCACTTTATACACAAACACAAATAGAACGTAGAATCTAACCTTAAAATTTACTAAATACAATATTCGTCAACATTATTATTGAATGAACGTATAAATTGTTTATTTTTCAGTGTGTTAATTCAAGAAATGATGTTAAGAAATTGATCCTAATTTTCTATTACAGTTTTACGTTCCCGAGGTTTTTTCTTAAAAACAATTTTGTAATATGAAAGTGTAGTTCTTTTAGGATCGTTTTATCATTATCAGTATACTATACAAGTCATTCCTGTGACAGGCTCCAAATACAACGAAATTAATATGTTTTAAAATTAATGAAACGCATTTTTTCAAGTTAGCCAGTGTGATATTTTTTTTAATATTAAAATGACAAATGAAAGAAAAAATCATGAATATTAAGTTCAAGCATTATAATTCTATGGTTCAAGCATATCAAAATAATAATATACATCTGCAAGAAATTTTGCTGTCTAACTTGCTTAACTCAGAAAGTATGTTGCCTTAGTATGAAGCAGTGCTCAACTGCAACACAATCGCTGTCAACGTTAATTCAGTTGCAATATGGATTTCGAGGAGGAAACATTATTTATTCTACTATAAAATAACTGACCTACATGGGCACATCCAACATTGAAAATAATGAATATTTCACACTTTTGTATCCATTACAGAAAAATACAACAAAATCTTTTTAACTGATGTCAATGAAGAACTGACTCATATTTAATTTTATTTATTTTGTTCTTTTTATTTTTTTAAATATATTATTTCATATTTTATTTATTTATGAAATAAAAAATGAAATAAAAATTAGGAAACGGACACCGTTATAAGAAAAAGTATTTCTCCTAAAGAAAGTCTAGCAATTGTAGTGGACAGATTGAAGAAGTTGTGTATTGCTGTCCCAACTAATCTAAGAATTTAGCTACACGGCGAAATTCGACCGCAATCCGACTGCTCATTTTGGCTACGACTGCTCAAGCGGTTAGTGTTTTGTAAACAAGAATTTTGCACTGGAACTGCAAACATCCGTGCTGCAACAGTTTGAAACAGCCAACCCCGACTGTTTCAAGCACTTTCTATGGCAACCCATAGTCTTTTAACATTTTATAAATAACATATTTAAAATTTCAAGAAGTATGTAATTGGTAGATCGCACAGGGCTTCCTCAGTAAACAGTAGATCTTGGATCTAATCAAGTCGGCCACCCCTGCTATATATAATATATTATCATGCAAGTATTAATAACAAAAGCGTTGTTCCTATCTAAAGATCTGCAACCATACTATGGATAGTATGCCATGTCCTAGTAGACTTGCATAGTATGGTGAAAATGAATACATTATCACACTGCCTACAGTTATAAGCAAATAACTTGAGAAATCACATGGGCTGCGTAGAGCGTCAATTTGGGTATTTTGCTTAGGTTGTACACCTATATGCAACCATCCACGATGAAAATTCTCAAGTAATTCCCTCAAGAGTATACTTACTGTATTTTGATATAAGTATATTTACTTTGTTTTATTTTTTTTTCACATGGAGAAAATGTATTTGCAGTCTAAATGAGGTTTGATAAATATATAGTATGCAGACAAGTTCATTGAATATAAATATTTTTTTTTTACTATCATAGTTCACTATCAGGATTATTCAGCCCTTATGGTTTTAACACAAACTACATTGTTAACATTAATAATATGTATATTGATAACACCAATAACATATTGACCCTTCTTCTTGTTACTCTAGGATTTGTGTTAAAATATAACTTGTTTAATATCGTTGGGACATAAAGTTAACCGTTTATGATTTTAAGCAACACAAACAGAACGGCCAACTCTCTCCTCCTGCACAGGCTGTTCATTCCAAAGAATAAGTTAATTGATTGTGTCACACTGAATTTCCATTGAAATCCTTATATTCTTTAGTTAATATCATAGTGAGGTGACCAGACAGTTGAGCAGTTGATATTCAATGATGCTGAGAGTATAGTGCAATGATTATCTATTTATTTAATTTGTGTATGGTCATAGTATGGGTAGGTTATAGTTAGTCTACATATAAAGCCTAATATTCTGTATGCTTTCCCCAGCATGGCATCAACATGAATATTAAACAACAATCCAATATCTATGTAGATATTGGATATTATTAGTACATATTTATGTAGATATTTATTTTATTATTTGTGAATGTTATAAACTGACATTAACTAATATTGAAGTTATGAGTTATTTATATTAGTTATATTAACTAATGCATACATACCTAAACACAATAACCATATTGGGGCAGAGAAAACCAAACACCACAAAACCAATCTTGACAAATCAATGATCTTGACATAATTGGACATAATACATTCTTTACATTCATTAATTGCCCCATTATGGTCTCTTATTATTCAGATTTGTATGCTTGGTTAATTTTTTCAGGATATTATTAATTAATGTGGTCATATAATATCATTGATTTATACCTATGTATTTGTATAGCTCATTTTGTTAGATGCTTATTATTCATTCTCTCTTTTGAAAAACGGAAAATACTAAATGGTAATCCAGCTTTAACATCAAAATAGTATAAACATCTTTACATTACATCTCAAATGTAAATATTAGCAAATTAACACAAGATATTTGTGAATAATAATGATAATCTTTGACGAATATCTCATCTTAATTCAACTTAATTCAATTATTTTTCAGTGTCACATGTCTAATTTGACGAGTATTATACTTTACTTAATCATTTTTTAATGTGACATATCATATTTGGCGAGAATTATACTTTATATAATATTTTTTTTAATATATCGTGTCAAATTTGAGAAATATTAATATTTTTATGTATAAAATGTCAAATTTGACAGATGCCAAATACAAAATGTCCGTATAGGTACCTGTTACTCGGTAAAATTTAAACAAGTACATTGCTATTGGTAAGCAACTTCATTCTAACAGTATTATATTCGCAAATAATAACCAAGTGCAACTTTGTTATTTTTAATCATGTATAGGTCAATAACTACCAACATGACTTTTTACATTGCTATTGGTAACCAACTACACGTTAACAGTATTCAATTGTTAGATAATAGCCAAGTGCAACTTTGTTATTTTTAATCATATATTGGTTAATAACTACCAATATGACTTTAACCGAGCCAAAAAGGTACTTTGCTAACTTTAGATTTTTTCAGTGTTGTCTCAATAATAGTGCACTATTTAATTTTAAAATAACACGTATTTTTTGAGTAAGTTGTGATATTATTATTGCATTGTAAAGTAGACATGTTCCGATTAAGAATTGTTTCTGGTTTATTTTCATAAACACAGGATTTTACAAAAACCCCAAAGAAAGAAATCGCACGGCCTTGGTGAGCAGTTGACATCAGAACTCCGTCAGATGATTAGGTTTGGAAATCGTTGCTGCAATAAAACGATTGTTTTATGCGCGGTGTGGCAGGTGGCGCCGTCCTGCTGAAACATGTCGTCCAAGTTCATGCCGTCCAGTTGAGGCTGCAAGAACTCCTTTATCATGTTCCTGTAATGAATGCCGTTCACAGTCACTGCCATTCCGGCCTCATTTTCAAAAATGTAAGGCCCAATCACGACGCCTCACCTGACCAAATTCCGCACCTGACAGTTTTTTATTCACGAAGCCATTCAAGATGGAAATGCGATTCATCGGTGAAGATATTTTTTGTCAAAAATCGCCATTCACTTTGCTCCATTACTCATTGAACGAATTGTCAGCGCCATGTATGACGGTCTGCTGGTTTGAGCTTCCGAGTAAACTGCATATTATACGGGTGAATGTCTTTCGTCAAAATTTGAAGTCGTTGAGAACGATGTCGAATTTATTTATTTAATATTTAATATAGCTTCTCGGGCAACTAACAGGTGCTATGTCAAACAATTATATAACACGCACCCAATAACAAGTTGCCACATTCTGGAGACTTGCAATATTAATCACCTCACAGATCCAGACTGAAAATACAATTAAAAACTGTGTCTCCACTAGGGTTGCCAGATGGAAATTTGAAAAAGGAGGACAAATAGCACAAAAAAGGAGGATTTTCCTTAAAAAGGAGGACAATGACAAAAAAAACGGCCATACATACAGACGCATATCGAAGAATTTTCGTCGTCTGATAATTACTTCATTTCGTCATTTTTTTAAATCTTCAATGCAGTCGCTATAAAACTTACATAATATAGTTTAGTCACTGTTTAAACTATTAACAACTAGCTGAGAAGCTTCGCTTCGCTCAGCTTCTAAGCTAGGGCTTGCAGCCGGCTTTTACCGCTGCGCGGTAAATGACCGCCTCCGGCAGTCGATAGTACTGAGGGGTCTGAAGGTACTGAACGGTCTGAAGGTACTGAACGATCTGAAGGTACTGAGGGGTCTGAAGTTACTAAAATGTCTGAAGGGAGGAAATGAAGAGGGGTATGAGGCATTGATGGAACGGGAGGTACAAAAGGACCTGAAGAGACGGGAGACACTGAAGAGACGGGTGGCACTTAGAGACAGGAGGCATTGAAAGACGGGAGGCTCCGAAGGGACGGGAGACACTGAGGGACCATTTTTAATTATACAGGCAATACGAAGATTGCTGAGTTTCATCTAAATCAAACGCCTATAATCCGCAAAGTGGTTAAAAAGGTTGCAAACCCTATTGTAGAAGTCAAACGAAGCTTCTCTTTTAGTTTCTTAATTTGCGTTTCACAAACCATGACACGGAGCAAGCTTTATTTTTCGCTGCTGTGTTTGTCGCCTCCGCACAAAAACGTTATTCTTATAAAATATTAATTTACAAAATAATAAATTGTTTAATTTAAGAAAGATTGATATTTTAAACTCCTTGTAAATAAGCATGTAATAAATATTAATATTTTTTCGTGCAACTCTCCAATAATAATTAGTACTTTAAATCCTGGCAACACCGTGGTTGACATTTGACTTGACATTTGACAAATGACCGATAAATTATGTTTGCAAACTTAACATGTAGTCTAAATCTAAACGATATTACTTAAATGTTTACTCGATCATCTATTGTGTGTTATGTGTATTTAGATTGTATAATTTTTTATGCTTAAATAAGGATATTCGCCTTTTCAGTTAATTTAGCAAGCATTCGCAGACTCTTATTTTAACTGCAGACATTAAAGCGGTACTATAGTTTGGTTATGGACATTTTATATTTAATTCACCAGAATTTGATGTATTTCAGATTAGCATTACAGTAGCGAGATGTATTCTAAGTGCAATTTTTTTAATACTATAATTTATTTTGCCAACTGTAACCACTAAAATATAAAATCATGTATGTTCTCTTCGGTGATAATTTATTTTTCTTGTTTATGTTTACCTCCGTTTCACGATGAAACTTTATCTGTTACAGAAACATATTATATTATTATGTTATATTTTTCAACTTGCAACTGACAGTATAGCCAATCAGCGGAGACTTATAATTGGCTGTTAAATTATTATATTAGATGTAATATATATGCTGTTAGTCTTCCAAAAATTTATAAACAAATAAATATAATAATTTTAGTCTAAATTTAATACTTAAACTTTGTCGTATGTTTGTTGAATAACAAATGAGAACGTATGAGGCCGACTTAAAAATTATTTACCATTTAAGACTAAAATCATTCTAACGCGACGTCCTACGTAGGCGATTCAAGGCGAACGCGAAGCGGCGCGAAAATAACAAACAGTCGGTAACTATTGAAGTGTCCTGCGTTACCGACCACGAGTAGGGTACGGTGTGACATGGCACGATGCGAAGCGAACGCGATCAATTGGTTTGATATTTTCGCGCGAATTGGAAGCGGTGCCATAGTTTTTTTTGTAAAGTATAATGTCAGAAGCACGATTCGCGTGCCCGTAGGACAGAGCCGCAGCGTCGCACCGCATCGCTTTGAATTCGCATGTATCCGTTCGGATCGCTTCGCATTCGCTTTGAATCGCCTACGTAGGATGTCGCGTAACTCAACAACACATGCTACCATTACTTGACTACGCTGACGTTGCCTACGCTGAGATTCAACTGAAGATCAACTTAACAAACTCGAACGGTTACAAAATGTCTGCATTTGATACGTGTTTGGACTCAGGAAGTTCGACCACATGTCCGAGAGCAGGCAACGACTGAACTGGTTAAAGATCCGTCACCGAAAAGATTCCCGTGTTCTTTCCCTTTATATATTTTATATTTTTAATACTATAAAAGTCTTTAATTATTATTATTATTAGGTGATGTATGTATGTCGAGTATCGAGACGACAATGCGTATATGTCAGAATAGGAAAATGTGTTCAATTCAATATGGTTATATAGTTTTTATAGTTTGATTCAAGTTTTTTCAATTAAGTTTTTGACAAAGATATACATTGTTAGAGATATGGAGAAAACTTACCACGTTAATAAGTTTTGTTGAATTTGATAGTAATATATTTTTATCGGATACCTACCTGGATATTAACAAAACACGATGAAAACAGAGTGGATGCCTTTGAAAGAAAAATCTTATGCAGAATATACCTATGTACCTATTAACGACTGTCAAACATGGCGTAAAAGATATATATCACCGAGCTTTATGATCTTTACCAGGACATCAGCATAGTCATGATCCATGGGGCAGCAGAACTCGAAGGTGGCAGCCAACGATAGAACAGTATGGAGTAGATTCTTGGACACAGATAGGACCCATCAAGAGTTGTGACGCTAAGAATAATGATGATGATATTTTTATGTGAATAAAGTAATTGATTGTTGGCAATTATTTAATTTTATTTTCTTAAATTTGTCTTCATAAATTTGAAAGTAAAATAATTTGTTAATTAAATGAAACATACAGAAATGTTTTGAAAATATAGATTTCTTCTTCCTTGCCTCTTCCCAGTTCATCTGGAGCGGCCCTTCTGGTATGACCTTTCCTTTCTTGCCCTTCGGAGACCTTTCCATCTTGCGTCATTTCTCTGGTTAGTTGCTCCTCCCTCAACTCCTTAATATTTGTCCACCAGGTGGCCTATGTACGGCCTCTATTTCTGGACTGAGTGCGATATCCTGTGTGAGTTTAACTATATGATCCTCATTTCGTCTGGTAATGTGTCCGTACCATCGGTGTCTGGCCTTTAGTTTCTCCGGAATAGAGGCGACTCCAAAACTACCTCGGACGTATTCATTTCTAATTCGATCCTCCTTTGTAACACATCTAACTCTATCCCCTTTGAAGGGGTCTCTCATAATTCTTTAGTGGTTCCTAAAAATTTCATTTGAAAGCAAGCATTACATACATACCATCACGCCATGTCCCTCGCGGGGTAGGCAGAGAGAACCAAACGCTACTTATTTCTATCTTGACACACATCGCCTCGTCGACATTCATACATTGTCCTATACATATTCATTTGTTGTTCATGCTTCTGACATCTCCGCCTTTCAAAATAGCGTTCCCATGGATATGCCATCCCTTACTTGGGCGACCCCGACCTCTCATTCGATTCCTGTCCGCAATGTATATTTTCAGGCGTTCCTCATTCATTCTGCCCATGTGGCTAAACCATCTCAATGTGTTCACTTTAATTCTATTAATGACATCTTTCTTTATCTTACATTCTTTCCTTATGTCCTCATTTCTGACCCTGTCATACATCGTCCTATTATATCTTCTAACATGACTTTTAAAATACTTAATTCTATAATGACATGCATTTATAGAATTACCTGTCAATAATGTATAAAGAGGCTCTGGAGGATATCTATTGCAGGTATGTGTACTATTCCATTGTTACAACACATTCCTGGGTTTTCTCCCTTCCATTTCAAATCACCACAATATGTACAAATTATAGACATTCTACCAAAAGTTGATACTGGCTCAGAAATAAATTGCAACTATAGGTTAATATCTATATTGCAACTATAGGAAAAAGCAGAATTTTCCTTTTGTCTCCATGATTCATGTTTCAATGTCACTTCTGTTATTTTACATACAAAAAAAATAGTGTTTGGCGATATTGTTAAGCGTTTTCAATTTGACTCAGGGGCCTTATGACTTGAAGACTTAGAGGCTGTTTTATACTTTTAATGCTGCTAAGATGGCGCATTCAAGTGCAGTTATTTCTATTTCTTCAACGTCTTGCATATTCATCTGATCTATTGTCATTAAATTATCACGACTCCCTACCTCTATCCAATTACTTGAAGACTGAAAATCTGTACTTCCTCTTTCTTGCTGCAGAAATTGTAATACCCTATACGCCGTCATTCGTAATCTACTGGCTTCACATCTCCTTTCTTGCTTTTCTTTAGATTCTTTTGCCCTAAGTGCAACCATTCGCAACATGTTATTTTCATGTGCCATTCCTTCTGCACCCTTTCACCTACTCCTAGAAGAATGACATAACCCGTACACCGAAATACAATAATCACCAACTCATTTATGAAAATATCTTTAAACAAATACCTACGTTCTTTCCATATGTGAATGTTGATTTAAAATTTACCTAAATTCATCGAGAATTGAAATTTCAACTTACATTTTTTTGTAACTATATAGGCTAAAATTTGATTCTGAAAGAAAATAAAATATAAAGTTATTAAATATTGGAAAATAAACTAAATCAATACATATTAATTACGATAAAAATAAAAAGTAGCTAACTTTCGAATATTTGACAGCTGAAAGAATGGTGGAACAACGCGAGGAAAGCAAATCTGACCCACAATGCAAAAGAGACCATTTGTTCAACGTGAATTGCTCACTCTCCCTGTGTCGGATTTTATTACTTCGTGCCATTTGAGGTCTAATTACGATAGGGACGCATATATCAGAATGTTGGTATTTTTGTCATCTTCAGGGTAAATTCACATAAATCAATTTTGGCGACTCGGCGAGTAAAGCATAAAAGCATTCTTTAATTCTTATTATATAACATTTAAACATACTTTCTTTTGAAAATAATAAAAAAAAAACATATCAGCTTGTGAGGCTTTGTGTTTTTATACTGTTTCAAATGTAATATTATAAAAATGTAATATTGTAAGTTTTTTACTCTACTGTAAAATTCCCGATTTCCACATAGAAAGATTTCAAACGAATGTAAGAACAGGCAGCCTTGGGCAGACTGACATGAATATAGTCGTGCACAAACATTCGCAAATCCAGAACGACAATCTTACCAGGTCTACTTTATTTATATGCAGATGAAACGAGATTTTTTTAATGAATTCACTTCATTTTAATCATCATGTTTCACACCAAAACACATTTTTTTTGTAATAAGTTCTTGGTGCTCTTTTATGAAATATGTATAAAAATCTTTAGTAGAAGATGAATTAACAAGGCCAAATAGTTATCGATGAATTAAAAAATATACGTAGAATCTAAAACAAACTGTTTTATTTTTTAATATAATTTAGTAGACATGTTTTTTTTAAATTATATTGGATAATAATCAACGCAAAAGGAGGACATACGGTAGGTAAGGGAGTACAATTTATCGAAAAGGAGGACATGTCCTCCTTTAGGATACCATCTGGCAACCCTAGTCTCCACCGAGTTTTCGTCGACAAATCTCGTTTACAGCAGTAATGTTTCAAGAGACCGACCGATACGTCGACACTAAGGAGACTTACTGTCCATGATCGACAAAGTTTCTTCAAATTCTTTGACAACTCTTCGAATTGTTGACACATTATGTGCACTTTCTCGATCGAAAATTCCGCGAAGTTTGCGATTTGTCTCCGCATAACTTCCCCCATTTTTTTTTAATATGTTTTCAAAATTTTAACGCGATTTTGTTTTGTATAGCGCTCCATTTTTAATAATCGGAACAATCATAGGTGACAGCTGCCTAATTTCAGAGATGCCACATGCACCAACACCCTTTATATTGATATACATATATTATATCTCCTTTGTTCATGTTCGTATCGCAGGGCGCGAACCAAGGAAGGTTTTATATTTTAAATTTATTTATGAATTATCAAGATTTTCATTTATTTATCTCACAAATGATTTTTTCTTAAACTATGTATGTACATGGAATTCATTAAAGGACTGAAAGATCCAATGTCTTAACTTGCGGAATTGTACGGAGTGTATACACACTTGCTTCCAATGACAAAGGTTGTGGCCAACACTGAACTCTTTACAACACTTTCATTTTAAACCGTTTCCCATAGACCAATCATTCTGATGCACACACACTTATACACACTTGCTTCCGATGAAAGTATATAAAATAATAAATGGGCCAACACTTCATTATTTACTATTCTTGTATTCAATCTAATTTCAAATCACTTAAAGTTCATTATTTGAGATACAAGGGAAAGGAGGGAATGAAGGGACGAAGGGAGGGACGGAGGGAGGGACTGAAGGGAGGGACTGAAGGGACGAAGGGAGGGACGGAGGGAGGGACTGAAGGGACGGAGGGAGGGACTGAAGGGACGGAGGGAGAGACTGAAGGGACGGAGGGAGGGACTGAAGGGACGGAGGGAGGGACTGAATTGAGGGACTGAAGGGAGGGACTGAAGGGAGGGACTGAAGGGAGGGACTGAAGGACGGAGGGAGGGACGGAGGGAGGGACTGAAGGGACGGAGGGAGGGACTGAAGGGACGGAGGGAGGGACGGAGGGAGGGACTGAAGGGAGGGACTGAAGGGAGGGACTGAAGGGAGGGACTGAAGGGAGGGACTGAAGGGAGGGACTGAAGGGAGGGACTGAAGGGAGGGACTGAAGGGAGGGACTGAAGGGAGGGACTGAAGGGACGGAGGGAGGGACTGAAGGGTCGGAGGAAGGGACTGAAGGGACGGAGGGGACTGTTTTTTTTAATTTATGTTATTTATTTCTTGTATTGGATATTTTCCTATATAATAATCTACTGCCGACCGCCGTAACACAGTTGGTAAGCCGTTTGGTTTCTGGGTTCAATTCCCAGCAGAGGAGAAAATACCTCGATTTTCCAAACCATGACAGCATTTTGAAAATTTGGACAGAAGAAATTAACGAATATCTATGGAAAACTAATCAGCTCTAGGTCTATGCACATTACACTATGATGTTAATATGAAGTCGATCGGACTTATAGTTTGGGCTGTAGAGAGGACACAAAAAGGATAATCCGTACGCCATACATACAAACACATCACGACGAAACTCACAGTGTGAACTCTCTACATAATACCTGTTGAGAAATTGATGTAAAAAAATATGCTTAAAAATTGTGAAATCATGACTCTCCACTATTCCATAGTGTGGAGAGTAAAAAGGAATATGCAAAGGAATATCATGAGCATTAAATATTAGTGCATAAGTGCAGCGGACGCAGCGCATCAGACGGATTTTAGTTTTCTATATAGGAATGGATGCGCACGCATCGTATCGTCAGAAATAATGACTTCATTGCTAGGAAACAAAAATCTGATCCGTTCATTGCGTCTCTGGATGCTAAACGTAATATTGTGTAAACTAAAATAAATAAGTAGGAAGGTACCTACCTACATATATTAATTGTTGAATATGTCTTATATTTCAGGATTCAAATTCTAGACTCTGTGAACTTCAACAATCACCTCATCAGCTGATACACAATATGTATAATACAATTGCGCTCACCGAGATCAAAGGATATACTATGATGCAGTTCTCATGGATGTTACTTAGGCTATATGGACAAGGTATATTTATATATTTATTTACAAAATATTTTGGCTGTGAGCTAGTCAATTCCGCTACAGGATCTTCAATCGTGTAAGTCCTTCGATCTGTCCTGTCGTTGAGCAATTAAGTATAGTCACCATCCTCAGTCAAGATTGATATTAATATACCTACATTGTACTTACAAATGATTCATTGGTAAAGCAGTTAATTGGGCTGGTCCTTTAATAATAACAAAAATGGCTCACTTATATAGCGCCATTTTTGTATACCCACTTCAAGGTACTCTACAATAAATTATAACTTAGAATCAAGCATTGTATATTATAGGCATACAATTATAATAGTATAGAATACTCTTTAGCCTGCAGTAAATGAGACAGCTTTATGTTGACTAATTTGGTCAACATTTTGCTACGAGCATTCAGTAATCATTTGGCCGTCTGCGTGATACGTTCTCCAAATAGGGAATTTTTTAACTGCTTGCAAAATTATTTACGGAATAGTTAGCAAACTAGCAAAATTACTTGCTAAATTGTAGCAGAGTCATACATGTATTGACACGAGCTGGCCAATGAAATGGCTTCACTTTTTCAGCGAGGTATTGTATGGGAATGAGTATTTTATAGTTTTATTTTTATTCTATGATTATAGGTAACTTTTTTTAGATAAAGGAGTTTTAAACTGAGTTTTTCAATTATAACTTAGAACTAAATAGATGTATTATAAACAGTAGAGTCTCCATAATCCAAATTTACAAAAAACTACCCTTGTTTGGATTATCGGGGTTTTCGAATTATAGCATGTAATATAAAAAAAATAAAAAAAAAATACTTAACTTTGTTTTGGAAAATTATATTCTTAATAAGATATAAAAGAGAAAGATAATCGTGGTTTCACTGGATTCATGAATCCAGGCCCACGAGCACAGGCGACCAGAGTACCAGCCAGAACAGGCGAGCCACATGGGCTTGCGACCATGTATGCGGGATTAAGGGGCCCCTTTATGACTCAAGTCACGCTCACCACTCACTCACCAATCTCCGACTGATACTCATATCACTCCATTCCCCTGCGCAACCAAATCCAACAGGATGCGGATAATGCTGCTTTTACCACCCTATCCAAAAGTTGTTTTATTTTACCTGTAGGGAGACCCAGGTCTTTAAAGTAGGAATATAAAGATTTTGCGGGCAGGCTTCTCGCCCCCACCTTTACAGCATATATATTCGTGTATATATAAAAACAAAACACTTACATTTATTTCGTAAAAAATTCTTTCATTGAAACGAGTTATTTATGTGGAGCTGACTGTTCTATGGGATACTAATATTACAAATGACCACCAATACAAGCTAAACAAGTACCAGGAACTGGTAGATAAAACAGTTCAAAATGACTTTAACACAAATGTTATATGCCGTAAAGGCGGGAGTGAGAGGCCTGAATTAGAGAGGGAGAGGAAGAAATCTTTTGGTTGTTTGGATTATCGAGGCTTCTCTGTACTTATTTTAGGAAATGCATGCCATGTTTACTTCATCAAGGATATAACCAATTTTTTTCATATTAAAAGTGTATTGCCATGACAAGGACTTGTTTCTATTGGCTATTTGTAACATTCTGCTTCTCAACCACACAATATCCTGACTTGGATTATCCTAGAGTTTTAATAAACATACTTAAATTAATATATACATTAATCTTGTATCATTTCTCGAGTAACTAACAGGTACTATGTCAAATATTAATTTAACACACCCAATAACAACCAAGTTGCCACATCCAGAGACTTATAATAACAAATAATGTCTCACAAATCCATACTGAAAACACAACGAAAAATTTACTCTCTGCCCTTGGAATCAAACCCAGGATCTTTAGCTCAGAAGTCAGATATTTAACTAATTGCAACACAATGGCAGATATCAGATATCTAACCAACTGCTACAAAATGGACGATGTTTTGAAAATATATGTTATTTTGTTTGAATGTGTCCGGCAGGTAACTTCACTCTGGAGTCAAGTTTGATGAGACAGAGGTTTGAGGAGCGTACTACACTGACAATGACGGCTGTCAAAGGTGCTCTTGCTGAAGCCAGTAGAGAGATATGGAGGTGTGATCCCGCATACCACGAGGAAGGTATGTAAATTATTTTGTTCTTTTCTTAAATGCATTTAAATGGGTCAAGTAAATGTACCTTTATAAAAATAAATGAAACAAAAGAAATGTTATATTTATCCCAGAACAGTTATTACCTAGTGGAGAGTTCTTTATCATCATGGGCCTTATTTCTTGACTCTAAATAACCTGACCCTTACGGAGTTTCGGCAATACAAATATTGCATTATAAGCATTGGATAGTGTCGTCAAATTACAAATAGTATGACTGTTCTGAAAACAATAAATGAAATAAAAAATAATTTACTTGTTAGATATTTTGTAATTATGATTTAGTTGTCTATGGTTGTATCTGGTCAAGGTCATGTTTTGTGATAATTATAAACAGGAAGAACTTCTGATAATGTTTATTTTAATTACTATACATAGTATGATTGATAAATAGTATTAACAAATTGATGTCAATAGAGAATGCATATTTATTGCACAATCACTAAAACAAATAACTACATGAATCATTAATTTTTTTGTGTCATAAACAATATCATTCTAAATCTATTTTAGTATACTTTTATTTTAGCAATTGAGACAACTTAGAATTAAGATACCTACCTACTAGCATTCTATAATTATTATATAGATAAAAATAACACTAGATATTTGCGTATTTATTCCTTTTTTAACAATTTTATTTTGTTTCGTCTTGTAACAGTTTTCCTAAAAAAAGATTTCTTTTGTTGTGACAAAATAAAAAATATGGTAATTGTTTACAAGTATCTACTGTCCCTCGCCGATTGCAATAATTTTTATATCAATAGATAGATAAACGCGTATATATTACGGGAAAAATAATAACTTTTGGTGGTAAGGCTTTAAAAATTATAAAAAAATAAATAAACTTATGAAAAATGTATGGAGGAATCCATTACAATTTGTTAGTTTTCCGACACTATTTGAATTTACGAAACTCACCGCTAGATGGCATTCTGCCCCCTAACTACTATCGTTTTGAAAGCAAATTCAAATCGATATTACACATTTCTCGCAATTTTATTTTATTTTTTTAATTTTTCAAAGCATGACCGCCAAATAAAATTTATTTTCCCGTAATATATACGCGTTTATCTATCTATTGATATAAAAATTATTACGATCGGCCAGGGACAGTTCTTGTAAAAAATTACCAAAAATAAACACACTTATTAAGGTATAGGTATTAAAATAATAGCATAAACCAATGAGCAGAACCAAACAAAAAAACTTTTTCACAAACAAGCCTTGTTGTATCACCCATAAAAGTATAATGTATAATGACAATGCTATTCAATGGCTCTACAGCCCGTATCGAGCCCTGGCCTCCAGAAACTTCCTCTTCCAACCTCTCCTGTCACTTAATATTGTCTATTCATCGCAGCCTCTGTCTTTCGACCTTTCGTTTGTCACCTGGGTGCCCCTTAAGACTCTTTTTGGTACTGGTGATGATGGCGTTCTCCGAACATGCCCGGCCCATCTCATCCTGCTTAGTCTTATATATTATGTTCAGAGTTTGTGAACTTTATATAATGTACAACTCATTGTTGAATCTAGTCCTCCATGTTTGTTCATCATTTACATATATCTTATCTGGATAATATTTAATGTGGTCAGTATAATGCTGACCACCGTAGCATAGTTGGTAAGCAGTTCGGTTTCTGTGCGGGCGTCCTGGGTTCGATTCCCAGCAGAAGAGAAATTTATTTCTCACGCAAATATTGCTTCTCTGGGCTGGAAACACTGGTTCGTTGGAAGAAATTGCTATATGGCAATAAACTCGCAACATGCGCAGGGTGCAAGGAAGTGTTCATTATTATTATCATTATAATGTTTAATTGAACATTTCAGGTGAAACATTTGTGGCATTGACTCGCCTGCTACAAGGATACATAGAGAATGAAGTTGATATGAACAAGGACAACACATGCAAGGAAAACTGTGCCTACTATTCCCACGCCAACAATCACGGATGTTTCAAAGAACAGTTCTGTTCACGTCAACCTCCTTGCACGGGAAGAATACACGATTGTCAATACTTTGATTCTGATATGTGGATATGTCCAGCTGTAAGATATATATTTTATTTTATTTGGGAATATTTTGTCACATTAAACAATATCCACTAATACATTCAATAATAATTCTTTTGTCATTTAATATTATTAAACTTCCTTTATTTTAACAATCTTCAGAAGAGCAAAAAAAATACTTAAAATTTTAGTGCGTTTCAGAATCAGACTCATTATAAATATATAAAGAATAAACTAAAGCAGTGTTTTACTGGTCTGTAACCTTGACTCCATTTAGACCAATATAAATTACTCTGACCTGACTCCGGAAGGGATATACATAGCTCGTGTACTGTATTTCAAGTAGCTTCTCGGCATGACGTGCTAGAGAAATTATATTTGACTTTATATTTATGGTCACCAGACTGAATAGTCAATTGAACTAATCAAGATATCAAGATCCTCGAGTTTGATACAGTTTGCATTAAGATACACAGACAGTGGTAAAGAGAATGAAAAGAAAGAATGGTTTCAACTTACAACGAATATATTGATAACAATATTGCATTGACCAATATAAACTGCATTGCAATTGTTATTTTGTAGTTAGTATAAATTGTGTCTCTGATGATGCTAACAGAGGCTAGCGAAAGCGCATTTCATTAGGTCATGAAATTGAATACTTGTTTGTGGATTAAAACTGTGTTTTATTTTTATAAAGAAAATTTTTTATATGATCTATAAATGTGAACTTCCGCTGTGTAACTATTATTTATTGAATTAAATTTTTTATCAAATCTACAGTAAAATATTCACTTCTTAAATTTATAACCTTTCCCACAAAATATCATTGACATAACCTAGTTCTTTTAATTCACACATTCTTTAAGTTGATAGTATTTTGTATTCCAAGGAGTTTAGTTTAACCTGATATAACCGCACATCACACCATAATTGGCAGCAGCTGTCGTGTGATTACGAAAAAAAAAAAAATTAAATTCACATAAAAATAAATTGTGTTGTTTCTATATTTTAGACTCGCAACAGTGGAAGACGTTACGAATGGATCGAGTATGAGAATGGCAAAGTGTTGGGACAGAAGGGAAGCTGCAGAAGAGGATCAACAAAGGTTCAATTTCTTCCTTTATTTATTATTTCTTATGTTATTAATTTAAGGGCTAAATTTTTAGAAAGCAGCTAAATCAGATTTATATGTACAAAAATTTATACACTTATATAAATATAAATTATGCACTAAATTTGGAGCATTGTGGAAAGTCCTTTGACTTATATGCCTGGGTCAAAATGTTCAATACCTAGGTGAGGAGAAAGTTACTTAAAATTATTTACTATCCAGTTATTGCTTTTCTGGAAACACTGATTTGTTGGAAAATTGCTACTGGCCCAAAAATTACCATTTGAATACACAGCCTGCGAGAATTTTAGAATACTGCTATTATTAGCACAAGCCTTTATTTTCATTCATTATGTCAAGTTTTTTAATATATGTATATAATGAATAGAATGGACCCCAGAATGCATCCCTGTGGAACCCCAAATTCAATACTTGAATCATATTTAAAATGAAACATTCATTTATCATCACAATTTGATACTTAAAGTGAGAGGAAGAATTCCCTTTGTCCTGCATGGACCTATTGCAAAGGAGTGTATAATTGGTGATGGTTTAACTTGTGATATATGTATAATAGGTATTAAGATAAACAAATAATATAAATATAATACAGAAAGCATTAGGATATGTATAAATACAATGTATAGGTGGATTCTTGGTGGCGCTGGTTGTTCTGGCATTGCTCCTACTGTCTCTGTATGTGCGACCAACCAGGACTCTCTTCAGACAGATATTTCAGTCTGAGAGAGAACATTGCCAACATGGGAGAGAACAAGTTAGTCAGAGATATTATACTGACTCACGCCTTCATTCATATCCTGCTTTCCATCCAACACTCAACTGAGGTTTCCAACTATGTTTTAGTCATATTACATGAATGTTTAGGAGCAAAAAAATTGTGATACAAAGCATTGTTTACGCATATGACTGTTTAATAAAAGTTTTGCGGTTGGTACAGTGGAAAGTGAACAGTGACCAATTTATATTTCAATTAAGTTTCATAATATCTTCTGTTGCTATGAACCAACAACATCACTTAAATTTGATTAGTGATTAATCTGACAAACGTTTTGCAATACAGTGTCTGATTATAGAATACTGCCACAGATCATCTGTAGTCTAGAACTTTTTCAAAAAGAGTACATTGTAATCCGACAAATTACATAATATAAATAGTAAGATTCTATATGTACTACGAAATATTAGATGTGGAATTTAGTAAATTAATCTATGGGTTGAATTGTAATGCAGATGAGTTGGTGACAGAAAATTAAACCAGATGTCGTGAGTTTGAATCTCGCCTCAACCGATTTAGTTCGCTTATAGCACAAACATGAATGTTTAATTTAGGGAATCTTCATGTATGTATGTAGCAAACTATCCATAATGTCACTATATAATCAAAGGGTCATTTGTAAGGTAATGTCATATTCATCGGTGCATTTTTAACTAAGTAATGTCTCATAACCTCAATTGAATGTTAAACAATCCTCAAGCTACAATCCTCTTTTTTATTTCATAAGCTGAGCTTGCATGTTGTACATGTTTCTGTCAAATGTAAGCTTCTTTTGTTTTGTTTATTTATCAATTTTATTTCTTTACTTTATTATACACGTCTATATGATAATTGAAAATTACTAACAATAAAACCATTTCTGTTATGTTATTTTTTGAGGTAAGGGTTCTTTTAAACCAAAATATTATTGGAACCTTTTCAACGTGAATATTTTTTACGTTCTTTCAAATTTTATTTTGTAGAGGCTCATTTTAACCAAAACACAAACAAAATGAGGTGGGTGTGTATTGCAATAAAATTTGTTTAAGGGGGGGACTGCTGCCAACGTACCTATTTTTCAATTTGATATATCATCATTATTTAAATCGTTTCGAAAAAAATAATTTAGATAGTTTGGGTATTAATAAAGAAAAATATATCTTTACTTTTTGATAATGTTCTGTATAAATTCTTGTAGATAAATAGTGGCATACCCCGATTTTCAACGTTTATCTTATATTTTTAATAAAATATAAGGCGTAGTTCAACATATATTTTTTTTTAATTAAAGAAGACAAAAATATCTAGAAAAATACGATGTGACATTGCATTAATGCTTCAAATTTAGTAAATAAACCTAAAAAACATTTATTTACCATTCAGTGCCATTGTGAAATAAAAGTTTTTTTGGTTTATTAACTTAAACTGATGCATTAATGCAACGTTACATCGTATTTTTCCAGATATTTTGATCTTCTTTAATTTATAAAAAAATATAATTCTCTATACCTTATAGTTTTTTAGAAATTTAAGATAAATGTCAAAAATCTGGGTATGCTTATTATTTTTCTACAAGAATATATACAGTACATAATTAAAAAGTTAAGGTATGTTTTTCTTTATTAATAACTGTAATTTAATTTTTTAATTAATTATTAAAAATTAAGTAATTATAATATATATTAAGTAATTAAGTAAGCTAAGTAATTAAGTAATTATATATTGAGTAATTAAGTAAGCTAGGTAATTTTTTCAAAATGATTCGTTTTGTAGTAATGATGCAAATTCAATTTGAAAAAATAGGTACGTTGGCAGCAGTCACCCTCTTAATGATATTCATATGAATCTTTTTAGCACAAAATGATTCTTTAAAACAAATGTCGGCTTTTGTGGTCCAGTATCTGACTGCTGATTCAAAGGTCCCGTGTTTGATTTAGACACAATTTTAATTATGTTATCAGTATGGATTTACTTTTGTAAATTAAAATGATTATAAATAATTTAAAGTGATGTTGATTCCATGTACAAGTACTTGGTTTATTGACTGTAAATAAATACAATTTATTTCATGCTTAAATTAATATATTTAATTAAAGTTTTAATCCGATTAATATTTAATTTTAAAATGATGCCTTCTAAAATGCTTGACCTTTAAAACCTACAAATGAATTACTTTCATAATTCATTGAACAAGCTAAGTTTTTGTGTGTGTGTATGGTTTGCTTAACTATTTGTTTTTTTTTTTGTAGTTACAATGTTGTGTGTTACCTATTCAAAAAATATTTTGCAGAAGCCTATAGTATGACGGTAGTCATAGATTCTAAATTAAATGTACGGAATATGCATTTGGTGTGTTGTCTATGGCTTTCTATGTATTAAACAAGTTAGTATGGTTCTGTAACAGGTGGATTCTTGGTGGAGACTGGATCTATATCACTGTTCATACTGCATGTGTCTGTGTGACCAATCTGGGGAACTCAGTGATCGCTATTTCAGCATGAGACAACAAATTTCTGACATTGAACATAACAAGTTAGTATTCTTATTCTGTATGCCACTACACATTGTTCTGAAGTAGGTACGTATTCATTATTGTTAGTTTTATTACTCAATAAATGGTAAATAATTATGACATTAAAAAATGATACAATAAAATAACTAAAACAAAATAAAATACTAGTTTATTTATTTATTAATTTTAAAATGGATTACTCTGTTAACACAAAAACTCTAGAATCATTAAAACAAAATACTTGATTCTGGAAGATATTTGGGGTACTTTTCTCAAATGGGGAAAAGTATATTCAAAAAATAGATTAATTAGTAAGCTTTCGACTGACTAAATAAAAATGTATTTAAAAATGAGTTATTATTTAAGTCTCACTTAGATATTTATAATGACCGGAATATTAAAAATAAACTTTAAAAAAATATATAAAAATAGATTGTAAAAATAAACACCAATATAATAATTATCATGTAAAAGAATCTTATTTGTGATATTCTGTTATTAGTTAAACAATATTTTATTATAAAATATTAATGGGAAATTTTATGGAACCATATTTATTTGTTAACGAAAATCTATTTTTGTTGAAAAATATATTTCTGCTTTCATTCTAATGAAGCATTAAGTATAAATAATTATAGCCATCTGACATTCAGTATAAAAAATGTAATATAAAAGTAAATGAAGTAAAAATGAAATATATATTAACTGGTAACCCTAGAACAGGATTTCCTAGTTGCAGCAGTAATCTATTTGTTGTCGTATACATAAATAAATGCTTGTGAAGGGGAATCATTTTTTGATGTTGTTTGATAACAACTAAAATAAAAGTATTATTAATTAAAATGATTTATTATTAGGTATTATCAGTTAGGCACTAAATATTTAATTATTTTATTTAATAAATGATATAAATCCCTAAGACGTATGTGTGACAATACAATCTATTATAGGATTAGGAATTTGGATATCAGACAAGAATGTAAGATTGAAAGAGATATTGACAGGAAAATGAAGATAAATGCTTTGCGATGGTTTGGACATGTAGAGAGAATGAACGATGAATACCTGACAAAGAAAGTATATAAAGTTGAATAGAATGGAATAAGAAGTAGTGGTCGGCTGAGAAAGAGTTGGTATGATCATATAAATGAGATTTTGAAAGATGGTAATTTACGTTAGAATAATAGGAGAGCATATATGACCCGATGTATGGATGTGAATGAGGAAAAACATGTATGTCAAGATAGAAGAGTTCTCTTTCATTCAGTTCTCTTTGCCTACCCCAAATAGAGTAACGGCGTGATGGTATGTATGTATGTAAGAAATAATATGTATTATAAAATTATTTGTGGTAAAAAATCAATTATTAATTAACTAAAATTATGAAAAAAATTATATTTAATTTTCCGTTCTACTTAAATTTTTCGCAAACGCGACTCCCATTCACCGGTATCGCTCTATGCTGAGCATCGTCAGAATTTTCATAATTTTAGTTGATTATAGAGTTCTATCATGAAGTGACAGTTTCAAACATTGAAATAACAATTATTAATTGTTTGTAATGTGTATAACCATAATTATTTATGTTATAATATTTTTATCTCGGTTTTCCCGTGTCAGTAGGTCTTGACTAAGACCATTTGTCTTCCGACGTTTCGCCTGAATATCACCAGGCATTTTCAAGGACTTAACGAAAAGCACGCGCGCGACACACGTCTACTCACACTGAAAGCTCACCGTCAAGAAAATGCCTGGTGATATTCAGGCGAAACGTCGGAAGACAAATGGTCTTAGTCAAGACCTACTGACACGGGAAAACCGAGATAAAAATATTATAACATATTTCACCCGTGAAAACATCAAATATAACATAATTATTTATATGTATATATATCTATGTATTTGTTTCTCATCTTAGGAAGGATTTTTTCACAAAAACAAAATGAAGTAGCAAGATACATTTAAGACCGCACATGCACTGGGGATTTTTAGCGAGTTGTACCCAGTTGTACCCCACTTCCCCGCGCATGCCGCTGTAACAGTGCCCGTTCCTAACTGTGTTCCTAACCGACTCCCGCGCTCGCCACTACGTACATAGGTACATATCGTGGCGTGAGTACGTTCACCAAAGTACCTACCTAGGTACCTATATCTGGTACATACCAACCTGTTGCATTATTTCTATTTTGCTATTGACAATAACACGATATTTTTCCTCTGTTTTGTATTGATATTGTTTTATAATTATTTATTTACAGGTTTTTTTTTATCGAGATATTATATACTTACTAATATCTTATAAATAGGTGATATTTCTGGTCATTCACTCCAAAGTAATTAATCATTATATATATAGTTATAAATCTTAGATCGGCAAACTTTTGTTGTAAAAGGGACAAATTAATATTTTTTAAATATTTTTATAAAATTCATGACATTACATAACATTATAATCATCGTGAAATGGAATAAATAAACTTTTCAATAAATAGATCAACACAAACACCTTACAAAATTACGTAGGTTTTGATTATAAAATTCATGACATTACATAACATTATAATCATCGCGAAATGAAATTAATAAGCGTTTCAATAAATAGATCAACACAAACACCTTACAAAATTACGTAGGTTTTGATTATAAAATTCATGACATTACATAACATTATAATCATCGTGAAATGGAATAAATAAACGTTTCAATAAATAGATCAACACAAACACCTTACAAAATTACGTAGGTTTTGATTATAAAATTCATGACATTACATAACATTATAATCATCGTGAAATGGAATAAATAAACGTTTCAATAAATAGATCAACACAAACACCTTACAAAATTACGTAGGTTTTGATTATAAAATTCATGACATTACATAACATTATAATCATCGTGAAATGGAATAAATAAACGTTTCAATAAATAGATCAACACAAACACCTTACAAAATTACGTAGGTTTTGATTATAAAATTCATGACATTACATAACATTATAATCATCGTGAAATGGAATAAATAAACGTTTCAATAAATAGATCAACACAAACACCTTACTAAATTACGTAGGTTTTGATTATAAAATTCATGACATTACATAACATTATAATCATCGTGAAATGGAATAAATAAACGTTTCAATAAATAGATCAACACAAACACCTTACAAAATTACGTAGGTTTTGATTATAAAATTCATGACATTACATAACATTATAATCATCGTGAAATGGAATAAATAAACGTTTCAATAAATAGATCAACACAAACACCTTACAAAATTACGTAGGTTTTGATTATAAAATTCATGACATTACATAACATTATAATCATCGTGAAATGGAATAAATAAACGTTTCAATAAATAGATCAACACAAACACCTTACAAAATTACGTAGGTTTTGATTATAAAATTCATGACATTACATAACATTATAATCATCGTGAAATGGAATAAATAAACGTTTCAATTAATAGATCAACACAAACACCTTACAAAATTACGTAGGTACCTGATTAAATTCATGACAACACATAAAATTATACCTAATCATCGTGTCAACTGTGTCTCCACCGGGATTCGAACCCGGGACCTTTGGTTCAGATACCTAACACAATTAAAAACTGTGTTTCCACCGGAATTCGAACCCGGGACCTTTGGTTCAGATACCTAACACAATTAAAACTGTGTTTCCACCGGGATTTGAACCCGGGACCTTTGGTTCAGATACCTAACACAATTAAAAACTGTGTTTCCACCGGGATTCGAACCCGGGACCTTTGTTTCAGATACCTAACACAATTAAAAACTGTGTCTCCACCAGGAATTGAACCCGGGACCATTGATTCAGATACCTAACATAATTAAAAACTGTGCTTCCACCGGGATTCGAACCCGGGACCTTTGGTTCAGATACCTAACACAATTAAAAACTGTGTCTCCACCAGGAATTGAACCCGGGACCATTGATTCAGATACCTAACATAATTAAAAACTGTGTTTCCACCGGGATTCGAACCCGGGACCTTTGGTTCAGATACCTAACACAATTTAAAACTGTGTCTCCAACGGGAATTGAACCCGGGACCTTTGGTTCAAATACCTAACACAATTTAAAACTGTGTCTTCACCTGGAATTGAACCTGGGACCTTTGGTTCAGATACCTAACACATTACGATACGATTTTTACGATAGTTGCTGCTCTTCTTTTTACTATTTTGTAAAAATTAGAAGCTGTAATAAGCCTTCTTCTCAACTCCAACCATTGACTGGAATCTCTCTGCAAAATAGTAATTCTTTCTATTTTATGCCTTTCTTCGTGTGTTCGCGGCAGGTCTTTCAATTACACGACATAATATCACAATCCTTTTGAGGATCAACTAATGATCGACGTCGTCTTCTGCAACAAGAATGTTTTTTTTTAAATATTTATATACTCATAATAATAAATACCAATAATACATAATACCTAGAATCTGCATATAAATAAATAAGATCTCGTACTAGAATAAAAAATAATACTCAATAAATACTTCCCTTGGAACAGTTGGTTGACCATTTGGTGCGAGCGTACTGGGTTCGATCCCCAGCAGAGGAGAAATGTATTTAAATTAATTTCTCACGCTAATATTGCTTCTCCTGGCTGGAAACACTATACTATAATACTAAACGCCTATGATTGGTTGGAAGAAATTGCGTAATGGCAATAAGCCCGCTAGTGAGCAATTTTTTTTTTTTATAATATGTACAAAAAGAAAAATAAGTAAATAAAAATATAATATTAAATTTCAATATTAAATACCTATAATACTCACTAATAATAATAAATTATTACTAGTTTCAATAATTGTTATACTCTTTATCTAGGTATGACAATTGCAAAAAAGTAGTTACATACCTCATGATGTCATTCATATGTTTAGCGGATTTCTTCCGACTCGTGGTAAGCTTAGGTATCTTCTTATTTTTTGCCAAGTTTTGCGCGAGAGTAGTAATAATTGACGCGTAAACGAGTAACACACCCTTCCCGTTCAAATGTTACACTCGTACTGAAGTAGAAGCAGCGGGGTTCGTCCCGCCATACATTTTGTACGACTTGACTAGCGCGAACTGGAACGACGTAAGTCGCAATATGAATAATACCTTTTTTTCAAAAATCAGGACATAAATTAAAAAATATAAAACTGTCAATGTGTTGACATCATACTTAACAATATTTTAGCTGAATTATAGTTTTACATCTAATAAATTAAACGGATAACGTAGGAATCCTTCAAATTTCGGGGGAAATTTCGGATTTTTTTTTTATCGAGAGAATTTTCAAATATTATGATTCTGGAACCGTCAAATTGTAGACACAACTATGAATTATACTTGTCTTTAGTTTCAAAACGATAGTGTTGGTATTGGTTGAGTAGATTAGGAATCGCTAATGCAACTATTCACTCGGGAGTACCAGTCTCCCCTTAATGTAAATTGCATTATAAGTGATAAATAAGTAGTTTCACAAAGGAAAATATAAAAAGTACCATATGTAATAAATATATATATATATATTTTATTAAATTACTGGTGGTGGCAAATAGAATGAGAGTACTATTTAAGTGTTACCTACTGCATACTAATTATTATAACAATTATATTTTATATGAATCTTGTCTTTGCATGTTGCTTTCGCTATGTCAATGTTAAACAAATTTATTATATTCTATTTTTAATGTTTTTCTTTATGAATATGTTTGTTATTGATTCATTTTATTATTTGAAAACAAATATTATTTGGGAAACCTCTGAGGTATGTCATTTTCATATTTATTAAATAATAATTACGTTTTTCATTATAAATTTTCAATAGTGTACTGGTAAGTTGTTTGATTTCTGTACTAGCGCCTTTGGTCCGATTTCTAGAAGATGGAGAATTTGTTGGCAGTTAGATATTTATCTCTGGGCTAAAAATACTGTAATAAAAATTATATTAAAACCTTTGTTTTTTTAAACACTGCTTTGAATATTATTAAAAAAATGTTAATGATTGTAGAAATTAGGTTGGAAGAAGCAAAAGTTTAGCATAAAAAAATTTATATTGTCAAACAATGGTCCATATTTACAAAAAAAATATTTGATTGTATTATATAAGTATTAATAAAATTATAGAAATTGCATTTTACTCACATAATATTGAGGAAGGATTATATTCAGTATAGGTACATATCTCTTGGAAAAGACCATAGACTTTGAATAACACTAAGTATTTTTATATAGTTAATATTTATTTTATTTAAAGTATAATTATGTATTTTTTAATTTTTTTACAAAGGATAATCACAGGTATTCGATTTACCAAAGTAAACCGAGTTATTCACTTGCAAATAAGTGAAGGAACTTTAACACCCCGAGGGAAGGTGGACGCAGCCAGCGTTCGCTGGAGAGCCGTGCAGCCGATGGATGTGAGGAATGCCAGCGTGATGGAGGGCATCGACTATCACACAATGTCGTACGAGGAGAGGAGCATGGACTTGGATGATCTGGAGGGGCCTGAGGGACATCTGTTGACTGGTGTCAGATTCCGCAAGATAGGAAGTCACCTAAACTTTGAGATTCAAGTCACTCCGTTTAACTTTACAACGGGCAAATTGATTTCTCCCAAAGATAAGAGTATCTGGATCAGTAACGATAATACGGACGCTTCCGATATTGAGCCGAGGTATGTCAACAAGATTACATTTACTTATATGTAGTATATTTGAGGTGGTTTTTATCTTCGTTGTAAGAACAAGGGATCTGAAAACAATTAGTTATTTGTAAAAGGATTATTATTACAATAAAATCATAATATTGTTAAAGAAAGGGGATGTGACATTCATATTTGAGTATAGTTGGTTGGTATACAATACATGATACATTCATATTTGAGTATAGTTGGTTGGTATACAATACATGATACATTAATATTTGAGTATAGTTGGTTGGTATACAATACATGATACATTCATATTTGAGTATAGTTGGTTGGTATACAATACATGATACATTCATATTTGAGTATAGTTGGTTGGTATACAATACATGATACATTCATATTTGAGTATAGTTGGTTGGTATACAATACATGATACATTCATATTTGAGTATAGTTGGTTGGTATACAATACATGATACATTCATATTTGAGTATAGTTGGTTGGTATACAATACATGATACATTCATATTTGAGTATAGTTGGTTGGTATACAATACATGATACATTCATATTTGAGTATAGTTGGTTGGTATACAATACATGATACATTCATATTTGAGTATAGTTGGTTGGTATACAATACATGATACATTCATATTTGAGTATAGTTGGTTGGTATACAATACATGATACATTCATATTTGAGTATAGTTGGTTGGTATACAATACATGATACATTCATATTTGAGTATAGTTGGTTGGTATACAATACATGATACATTCATATTTGAGTATAGTTGGTTGGTATACAATACATGATACATTCATATTTGAGTATAGTTGGTTGGTATACAATACATGATACATTCATATTTGAGTATAGTTGGTTGGTATACAATACATGATACATTCATATTTGAGTATAGTTGGTTGGTATACAATACATGATACATTCATATTTGAGTATAGTTGGTTGGTATACAATACATGATACATTCATATTTGAGTATAGTTGGTTGGTATACAATACATGATACATACATAAAACAAAATTCATGACAAATTATCAATTTACATACATACATACATACATACCATCACGCCATGTCCCTTGCGGGGTAGGCAGAGAGAACCGAACGCCACATATTTCTATCCTGGCACACATTCCTCGCCTCATTCACATTCATGCATTCTTAATTTACCTTCTCCTTTTTTTTGAAGTTGATTTAAAAGTTCTTGATGTACTTACTATAATTAATAAATATTTTCTTGTTCTAGGTTTTTTTTTAATCAAACAAAATTGACTATGGCTCTACATATATTTATGGTTGACTAGGCCCTTACCAACTGGTCTAATTGATAAGGGTCTAGTCAGCTGAAACTACAGGCCTGATACAAGGAAAAAATATATGTAGAACCATAGTCAATTTTGTTTGATTTAAAAAAATAAACCTAGTACCTATAATGAAGTTCTACACAATAGCCGTCATCGTCAGCAGCATTGACAATATAAAAAACATTACAATATATTTACTTTTCAGGATTCGTCTAAATCTCATAAAGCCTGACATACCAACGCGCACTTCGGCTCCATCTCTGCCAGATTCCAAGACAGATCAGTATATTGAATTCACCAACTCAGACTTGACAGCCGACGCAGCTCAGAGCACCGTTCCGTACCTGGACTCTCAGCCGGCTGCTCCTCTCTATCCTGTTCCCCTCGCTGGGGCTGGTCTCTATCACAAGGGACAGATGAACTTTGGGGGTTTCGTGGCTCCCAAGATTTTCACATACGACTTTTCAAAACATTTGGAACCAATTTTCCCCCTGTTGGACGACACGGTAAACTGAACATATTTGTAAAAAATCTATAATCTATCTCACAGTAACATCAAATTTAATATTTTCAATCATCTATGTGTTGGATTGATTGAAATATTAGAGATTTAACCATTAGAATTAACATCCAGAATTCTATGCAAGTTATAATAGTAAGCATGTCAGACTATATTTTTTATAATATGTAGGTAGGTACTTATATAAAATAAATTGACATTCAAAGTATTTCAAATGTTTTTACTTTAGATATAATTCTCATAATATAAAACAGCATTCCATTTCCATTTTATATTATTTCATTGGATCATTTATTTTTTTCTAACAAAGTTTGTATAAATTGTACTATGCAGTCATTTCGTGAATTTATTTTGATAAAAATTAATACAGAAGATTATTATTTAATTTATAACTGGTGTTGTTTGCACAAAAAAATACTTTTGGTTACATTTTAAAGTAGTTAAAATTTTGATAACATTTATTTTCATAATCTAATAACTTAAGATAATTTTTATTAGTTTGTTAAATGAAAATGTCTTCTAATAATAGCATGACTTTTAAAATTCGCCACATTTGTTTCATAATTTATTAAGATTCTATTTTGTCTTTACTATTTATTTTACTATAACATATTATTTTTCATAATAATTTGTCTAACTTAAGAATATTGATGTAATAATATTCAATGTTAAAATATATTTTTGAATTAACCCAAGTATATTACTTAAGATTTGTTTGTTTCACAGAGCCAACGATGAGCAAAAGCGCCCTTGAGATGATGTAGTTATCATTAAACGGCGCTATATAAATTTGAATTATTATTATATCTTAGTTTTTAGACTTGTTCTTCTTTAAATTAAATATTAATATTTGCAATAAAACAAATAATTGAAATAAGAATGATAAGTATTTGATCCAAATAAATAACAATTTGCTTTATGGCAATTATTCTCTCAGTAGATCATTTATATACATACATACTTCATTCAACATAATAATTCCTTTTGTGTTTTTGTTGGTAACAGTGTTGCCGATCGCGAGATTCAAGATTTCCCGAATCCGGTGTCAAAAAGTGCCGATTCGGCTCCGAAATTTTTGAGAATTCACAATTTTTCCCGACAACGTAAATAAATACAAATTTTAATCAAACAAGTATCTGTTATTGTTGCCAAAGTTAAAATCTGTAAAATCCCGAAAAGTGCCGAATTAAAGCGTTTCCCGATTAAGTGCCGACGCAAGTCTGAATTTCCCGAAATCGGCAACACTGGTTGGTAAGCTTGCTTAGTTGACAATCTGTCATATTTAGTTTTATACAGAGTTGCTAACGGAGACTTTGCTTTTATTAATAAATTTAAAACTCATTTATTGCAACTATTTGGGGTTATGTCAAAAGCAACTTTTATTATTCTTTTTTTGTGACGAATATTGAAAAGAAATTTATTCAACTAAGCCTGATCTATATGTTTTGCTTGTTTCTCGGCCAACTGACAGGTACTATGTCAAATATTAATTTAACATGCACCCAATAACACACAAACAATTAAAAATTGTGTCTCCACTGGGAATCGATCCCAACATCTGTATGATATATATGTTGTCACATCTGGTGGTGTAGTTTCTTCCATCTGGCAACACTAAGAAATCTTCCCAATGCAAAGATAAAAAGGGGATTATTATGTGAAACGGTCTATAAATTGTAGAGCTGTCGGTCAAATTAATTTATCAATGAAATGAAAATAAAAACATTTTGATTGATCTTAAAATTTTTAAAAATCATGACTAAGATGGCATGACCATGTGAATGGTATCTAAAATAAGAGATGATCAATGATTAGAAAATGCATAAATCAATAGTTACTTTTTGATATATAAAAGTATAGCGCTCTGTTCTCTATGTAAACATGAAGAATTATTCTGTATTTGTATTATTAATATTTTCATAACTAACTTTTGCCATTTTTATTTATTATTATTAAGTTTGTTAAACAAAAATGAGGTATTTCATACTGGTAGTGACTGCTTCTTCCTCAGAAGTTGTCGTCCGTCCTCATGAGTAATCAGTCTCTTTGAAATTGATAATAATTTGAAATATCTCATTCGTGGTTTAACAAATTTGATTATAATAAATACTGTAATAAATTGTAGTTTATGATATAGAAGTATGAAGCTAATGCAAATGGTCTCTTTTCTTGTGTTTCTTTTAAATTAACAAATAATTCCAAGTGATTTTTCAATAAACAAACATTTAAAAGATGTCTCAATTAATATTACAGATTAATTTGGAAGATGCCAATACTTCATCACCAGATATTATTGTGAATGCCGTCTGATTTCCTACGTATATAATTTTATTTAATTATAAATAGTTCTAACAATGTAAATGTATTGTAATTAATAAAACTAACTTAGTTTATATTGAGTTAAGTCTTGATGCAATTTTGCCAATTGGGCCTGAGTCAGTCAGAGATGACATGTGCTATTTAATGCTAGACAAACAAATAAACACCATCCAATTATCTTTGTAAATCAATAATTATACACAATGTATTTAGCCGTGTGTGTTAAATCACAGAAAGAATTTAATAATATTAAAAACTTTTTCTTGCAAATTTTGATTCAATTTTAATCTACTAATTAATACCTGCTAGAAAAAAAGTTAATGTTGTGTCCTGACAACTAAAATTAAAAAAGAAAACCTTATTTTAAAATTTATATATAAAGTCTATTAATTTGATAAAATTTGGAAACATTATTGGAAATTAAAATTGGCTATATTCATGTTATAACTTATTTTCCTGCCTTCTTTTGTGTTATTATTCAAAATACTTTTGATACATAATTTTTATAACCATTTGTAATTGTGCCAAAACAAGTAACATGTGTATATTCAATGAATCATTTGTGTCTACCTATCAATTTAAATTTAAGGTTTAGATATATATAATTGTAAAAAAAAATCTATGTTATAAAAAGCACTGAATTGCGAAAAAAAAATGTTTTTCTGTATTAAATTCCTGTTTTTTTTATTATTCTTTGATCTATGTGTGATTTCCTTTGTAGTTAAAATTATTTTTGTTTAAAAAGTTGATAGCAAACAAATATGGTTAGGATCATTAGTGTTTCTGTGGTATTGAATATTGTGAGATTCCGTAATTCATATTTAGGTTGTATTTGGTATTAGATTTTCATTGTCCTTTGCTGTGGACAGATTCATGTGTTTGTCTTTTAGTACTGTGATAATATTAATAATTATAATACTTTTAAAATAAATATTTATCTCAAAGCAGAATTAAATCTGCACAAATTAGGTTTAAATAAGACTACATAAATTTAAATTTGGTTTGACTAAACTGTAATGCAATTTAATCATAATTTTCTTTATTATTATTTTAAATGTGACTTTTATTTTCATGGTTTTGTGTAAATGATATCATTATTTTCAAAAAACATTGTTCCAATAGTTCACAATTTAAAAACTTAACCAAAAATAAATTGGTTTTGTTTAAAAAAAGACTATCTCAATTTCCCAATTCAATATCAAGGTCTCTTTATTGAATTTAATAACATTATAATTCTGCTTTACTCAAAGGAAATATGCATATTTCCTTTTTGAACCATGCATGCACTCATTTTTAAATCGAATTGTCATTTTTATGACATTGAAATCAATAAAATTTATGAAATATTTTTAATGATCCTTTGAAAATTGATAGCATATGTATTGATTTTTAAAAAAAGGGTATATATAAGTAGAGACCGGATTATATGCATTTGCATATTTGGGCTATTTTTGTAAGATAATATTGCATATTTAGACTAAAATCTACTGATCGTTCATAATTGAGAACATTTTGTAAAATTTTAACTGTATCTGTGGAACCGATTACCTACCAATGCGAATTAACAAAGATCCCCGAAGACATTCGGCTCTCTTGGGAAGCCGAGAGGAGCGACGCATTACTGAATATTATGCTGAATGCTGAGTGAGTGAGCACCGTCATTTTTCGTCAAATTAACTCCAACTTGCCAGAAACATTCCCAATAAAATTTTGAGAAAAGCTTGAAAACATATTAAACAACATCCCTGGCTATGAATCTTTATGCCAAATCAATAGCTTCATCAGTGGATCCAATTCAATTTTTCCAGAGGCGATTCCTGCAAATATATTGTCAAAATTCAAATACTGCCAAGTGACCTCAGTGGATGTAGAGAGATCGTTTTCTATTTAGAAAAGTGATAGAAGGCATAACCACACAACTGAACATTTGGAACAGTACTTGATTGTTAACGTTTTTAAGAACAAAAATTAAAAATATGTATCTAGTTAGTAAATAACTACCTAGGTAATTTATTTTGATTGTATATTATGCAGTTTTTTATTATGAAATAATGTTATTTTGTAGTATTTATTTAAATTTGATGTTGCATTTTTTGGCGACTTTCTTGCATATTTTGAGTATTTCATGTTGCATATAATCCGGTCTCTATTTATAAGTATGTATAATTTTTACTCTTAAAAACTAAGTTTTATTTTTTGTAAAATAAAAAAACATATCCTTATTCAAAGTGTTTTATTTATATTATTATAATTTTTCTCTCTCCCATTATCTTTTATATATAACATTATAATTTTGAAACTTATTTCAATACTCATGTAGGTAATCCTTGGAATGAATTAAGCGAAGATTTACTGACCAGGGGGGCAAGTCTGTTTCGACCGGCGAAATCAAAACCCTAGTGATTACCCATCATGGATATAATTATAGTATGGAGTTCTATGCCATTTAAAGATATTATAGAACTCCATATAATTATATCCATGATATGGGTAATCGTGAGGGTTTTTATTTCGCCGATTGAACCAGACTTGGTCAGTGATGACATCCAAAGAGTATATAATACCTATGATGATACCAATGACACTATAAAGGTACGATAATTCTAGTAAAAAAAAAATAACTTTTTCATCCAACTGTCGATTTGTTCAGGAGAACTTTGTTCTCTTAACATATCGACAATGTTTCAAGCCAGGATACGCGAGAATTGTATGCAGAGGTCTACTTTTTTCACGGCCTTTCCAGCTTTGAAGTCAAAAAACACCAACTTAGAGGCTTCGCAGCATATATGTTCCATACACGGATTTACTCAGAATTCGGAGTAGAACATTTCGTGTCTGTGTGTCCATCCCCCCCTTATAACTTTTGATCCGCTCAATTTACAGAGCCCAAAATTTCAGAATATATAAAAAAATATTGGCCTACAAAACTTTTATACTCAAAAAATTGAATATTTGTTTCAGTCAGGGGTTATCAACTTTTGAATTTTTACTTTATTTTTCCATATATCTCAGAAACCATAAAAGCTAGAACGCTGAAAATTGGTATAAACATAGAAAAATACAAAATCTCAAATTAGTTTTTTCAAAAAAATTCCAGGGTTTCTCAAACATTTTTTATTAAAAAAAAAAAAAATTATGAGTTTATCTGCCTACATTTCCAAATATTTTAAAAATATAGAAAAAAGCTGAAACACCCCAACTGGATAATATAATTTTCTATAAAAAATATAGAATTTGTATTAGCACATCTCAAACTTTTTTTAACAATTTTTATAAAAATTGAATTTAGTGACGATATTGCTTCATACAATTTGTATGGCAATCGCCTATACACAATATCTAAGAAGACTTAATAGTTTGATACTAATCTCCAAACATACATACCATCATGCTGTTTTCATATTCTGTGTAGGATCAAAGGACTGACCTCCATACTATCCTATCTTGACATACATACCTACATGTGTTGTATAGAAAACAAAATATCATAAAATATTCAATAATTTGTATTTATGGGTTTATAGTTTGGTACTTATTCTTCAACTATACATACTATCGCTATCGACAATTGGATCTCATGTGTTACATGCAACTAGTTTTAAAATACTTTGTCTATAGATTGCAAAAAATGTTTAATTTGGATGTGCATTCAAATTATAATTTAGAGCAGTACACAGCAGTAAAGATTGAGGGAATTGCTTGTAAAAAATTCCACGGATGAAACAGATTTGAAGAAGAGATTGTACCTGGCAATTTATCAGGGATGCAAATAATTTCTTAGCATGTAGGGGTTTTATTACCTATGGAAGGTTTTAGTTATAGGAATGGCCAAGCGTGTCTATATAGAAGGGGTTAGAAAATTACCAATGCAATATCAGGCACTGATCGAGAAAGCATTCGGGTGTCCTGAATGACCAAACATATCCCCTATTTTTATGTGCTGCTGAAGGCATGCACACAATATTCTAAAATTACTACAAATAAGAAATCAATGAGTAAAGCATTATAAGGAAAAGTAATAAGAAAAGTCAAGGTACTTACTAATATTTATTAACGGACATTTAAACAAATCATTAACACTTTATTACTAATTAAATTTATAGACAGAAAATGTTACTATTATTTTCGAGCTAAAAATAACGTTCGTGGTAATATAACGGCGACGTGACGAGCAGCGGCAGACAAAGAGAATATAACCTTACGACAAAATAAATAAAGCCATATCATATGGAGGCCTTATACTAATGTCGATTCATATCATCCTATAATACTGTTTTGGCAAACAGAAGAATAAACCTTAAAAAAAAAACAACTTGGTTATGATGACAATTCTATTTAATCTTATTTATATTTAATGAAATATTACATAGAAATATAAATAAATGTGTTTCGAATAGAAAATGCCGAAAATGTGTTTTTAATTAAATCCAATAATCTAGGATGACAAAGTTCTATTTGTTTGTTACTTTTCAAACAATATTAAATCTTTATTATGGAAATTATTTAAGCATATTATCATTAAAAGTGAAAAACGTACTTGCATACCTAAATCATGTGTTGATTTCTCTTACGTTACATTTTTTTGTAGAAAATAATGTCAATTTTTGTTAAAAATGTCACAATGTCACCATTTTACTATTTTAAGTATTACCGCTTTCTAAAAAATAACACCGATTTCTTTTGTTGTACCTACTTGAACTTACTATCTTTTAAAAAAATTTCTAATAATAAATTTATGAAGATTTGCTCAATTTTCATAATTTGTTTTTGTTTAAGGCAAACGACATTGAAGGTGTGAATGTGTATTCCCTACATCCCGGAGTGGTAGCTACAGAACTTGGTAGACACCTGAACAGGACATTCTTCCCTGGGGCTCGTCGAGCATGATGCCGAGCATCGCCCGCGTGCGGTTACATACCACTCGCTGCGTCATCGACTTGCGGAAGGGATGGTCGAGGCCAAAACGCCAGACCGCCACACATTCCCCCTCCAGCGAAAGCGAGATTTTTGAACTTTCTTTTAAGCTCCTTATACAAATTTTACCTGTTTAATATTTTCTAAATCTCTATTACATATTATGTTCTTATATCTAACTTGTACACATATATTTTAAGTAGCAGTATCGCTTTTTCTTATTCGGGTTTCCCAACAATTTACTCATGTGTCGTAAGTCTTGTTCGGTCCCTCTATTAACTTTAATATGAACTCTTTAATTATATAAAAGGTAAGTGAGTATCTTGTTTCAAAAAAATGAATGCATGATTTAATGTCTATACAAAAATAAAAATATATTGGTGAATACGCTTTTCATAATTTCACTCTTACTTAATTTTAATCTACGTTATGTTCAAATAGTTTCTTTTTCCAACTTATTAAATTATATATATTCTTTTTAAGAAGAAATACATGGTTATATTGAAAACACTTATTTCTTTTATTTTCTCTTTTCCCAATTCTTCGATAAAATATATAATCGTTTTATAAATTTTAAATTCTTTTCTTAACCTATATACACATTATTTAAAATATTTCAGTATGCCATTAATAAAAAAATAATCTAATTTTTACTTGGTGAATTGAACGGCATTTTTATTTATAAAAAAAATTTAAACACTTTTCTTTGCTTAAATTTACTTATGAAATGCAAATGTTTGCATAAAAATGATCTGTTTTTTGATGAAGGATTACTTTCTGGGGTAACCCGCGTGTTATAGTCTTGATAAAGACTGTTTTTATGCACCCGACGTTTCAAACAGATATCACTGTCCATTTTCGACTTGTATGTCGAGTTCAGAGCACACCCGTTCAATCCAGAAGCCGAGATCCAAGTGAGGCTCAACGTGAAGCTACTTGCTATAATAGGTTCGTGTATCGCTATTGTTATTATGTTAATGTTATTATTATTTATTGTCTGAGTTAAATGTTGATTTTGTAAGGGACCGAGTAATTCTTCTATTGTCATTAGGTATTATTTCATTATTCTCTGCATTTATTGTGTTAATACGTACTTTTGCAGAGTGTATACTTGGAATCGGATAAGCTTTAGGTAATTTGAAATGGTTTTTTCTGTCGTTAAGTACATTTTTCCAAGTATTGGGGATACATATCCCATCGTCACGGTTATTCAAGCTGTTTATATTTTTATGTATTTCTATGGCCTCTCTATAAATTCTGCAAGTTTCATTGGTAATATTGGCAAGTGTTGAGGTATTGTTAAAATCTATATTGTGCCCTTCCATAAGCATATGATCGACTAATGATGATGTGAGTTTTTATTGTTAATGTCTACTTTATGTTCTGCAATTCAGCATGATATTTTTCTATTAGACCGGCCTATATATGATTTATTACAGTCCTCACAATGAGATTCTAAGGGGATATTGTCTTTTGGACTTCTAAGTAATGAATTTATTTTGTTATTTGTACGGAAAATCGTTTTTATATTGTTCTTATGTAATAGTCTACTGATTTTATCGGTTGTGCCTTTTATGTATGGGAGAAAAGAGTCTTTATTGCATTCGCGGTTAATGGCTTAATTGATGATCGATTTAGAATATCCGTTGCACTCGAGGGCTGTTTTTAATTTATTTAATTCGTATTTGATGTGTTCTTTATCTGATAATCTTTTTAACAGAACACTTAGTTCTATAACGTTCCCAATGGAGTGGGGTAGGTGACTGCGACTTTTCCTCCTCATGATAATCTTTTTGATCTAGTAACTAAAGTATTGACAACAGATGACTGTTGAGCAGGATTGAGCATTTAAATACCGGTTAGTGTGAGTAGACTTTCTATATACTGTGTGAGCGAGACTGCCATCTTCTTTTTTATTAACGAGAAGGGCACGACCAGGAGTGGAGCCGGCAGATTCCTTTAGAAAAACCAATCAAAAAAGAGAATACTAGTCAGCTACAAATGCAGATATTATAAATTGTGTTTCAACTTCAACTGTTGAAGATTTTGAACAGAAGCATTGTAGAAAAAGAAAGAAGACAGGTATGGTAGTGGTCGAACATAGCTGGAGATGTTGCATTTATACTAATTTGTGATACTAATTACTGATTTTTTGTGATTTTGAATAAAGGCAAAGCTGAATAAAGGAATTGACGGAAGGTCACCACCAGGAGTGGAATCTGCGGCTTAATTCGACTCAACTCAATAAGGTGTGCTGTACAGCTCGGCGACAAGACGTCTCGACCCAGAGATGCCTGCCTCGGTCTCATGCAGGGGTGCAAGTTTATCCCATGCATATTTGTTCGTCAAACATTGTAGGTTGAGGCTTTCTTGAATAGAAACTCAAACAAAAGCAATAAAATATTTATAGATTCTTTAATTTGAAAGAATGATAAAAAGGGATGAAAAGGAAAAGATGATACAGGAACATAGAAATATACAGGTATGGTAGTGGTCAAACGAATGTGCTGTATCTTTTTCATTTTCATTTATGCGTTAGGGAATACGGTTGCAAAGCTGAATAAAGGAATTGACTCTGATTATGGAGCTATATACAATACATGTTTACTTTTATACTTAACAAAGCATCAATAATTATGATCTTTGAAAAATATTTCCATATTTATAGTCAAATTAAATATAAATATATTTAAGTCAAAGCTCAAAATATAATCAATCTGCCAAACATAGACAGGAAACATAATAAAACAGATGATAATTATGTTTATCAGCAAAGTTATGGAGCTGTATATATTACATGTATACTTTTACACTTTACAAAGCATCAATAATTATGATCTATGAAAAATATTTTCATAATTTGAAAAATAGTTAAAGTACTTTTATAGTCAAATTAAATATAAAAATATTAAAGTATTTTCATTATCAAAATCTTGAACAAATGTGTTTCTAACTAAACAAAAGACGATCTCAAAATGACAAGTAGAGATGGTCTCATATAACAGTAATTGACCGTAGGCAGTTAATAGCTACAGAGAGCTTGGATCAAAATGACAAGTAACAAATAAAATACAATACAATACCACGAAGACAATAAATTACAGTAAAAATAAATAAATTATTTTGTTGAATTGATGTATAAAATACCACCACAAGTTTTAACAATAATGTTGTCAATTGATTTTTAAAATATGTTCTACATATATACTTTAACTTAAACTGTCATCCCCCAGACGTCTAACAGTGTAAGCTCCAGCCATCAACCCAAAATATGTTCTATATACTTTAACTTAAACTGTCATCCCCCAGACGTCTAACAGTGTAAGCTCCAGCCATCAACCCAAAATATGTTCTATATACTTTAACTTAAACTGTCATCCCCCAGACGTCTAACAGTGTAAGCTCCAGCCATCAACCCAAAATATGTTCTATATACTTTAACTTAAACTGTCATCCCCCAGACGTCTAATAGTGTAAGCTCCAGCCATCAACCTAAAATATGTTCTATATACTTTAACTTAAACTGTCATCCCCCAGACGTCTAACAGTGTAAGCTCCAGCCATCAACCCAAAATATGTTCTATATACTTTAAATTAAACTGTCATCCCCCAGACGTCTAACAGTGTAAGCTCCAGCCATCAACCCAAAATATGTTCTATATACTTTAAATTAAACTGTCATCCCCCAGACGTCTAACAGTGTAAGCTCCAGCCATCAACCCAAAATATGTTCTATATACTTTAAATTAAACTGTCATCCCCCAGACGTCTAACAGTGTAAGCTCCAGCCATCAACCCAAAATATGTTCTATATACTTTAAATTAAACTGTCATCCCCCAGACGTCTAACAGTGTAAGCTCCAGCCATCAACCCAAAATATGTTCTATATACTTTAAATTAAACTGTCATCCCCCAGACGTCTAACAGTGTAAGCTCCAGCCATCAACCCAAAATATGTTCTATATACTTTAAATTAAACTGTCATCCCCCAGACGTCTAACAGTGTAAGCTCCAGCCATCAACCCAAAATATGTTCTATATACTTTAAATTAAACTGTCATCCCCCAGACGTCTAACAGTGTAAGCTCCAGCCATCAACCCAAAATATGTTCTATATACTTTAAATTAAACTGTCATCCCCCAGACGTCTAACAGTGTAAGCTCCAGCCATCAACCCAAAATATGTTCTATATACTTTAAATTAAACTGTCATCCCCCAGACGTCTAACAGTGTAAGCTCCAGCCATCAACCCAAAATATGTTCTATATACTTTAAATTAAACTGTCATCCCCCAGACGTCTAACAGTGTAAGCTCCAGCCATCAACCCAAAATATGTTCTATATACTTTAACTTAAACTGTCATCCCCCAGACGTCTAACAGTGTAAGCTCCAGCCATCAACCCAAAATATGTTCTATATACTTTAAATTAAACTGTCATCCCCCAGACGTCTAACAGTGTAAGCTCCAGCCATCAACCCAAAATATGTTCTATATACTTTAAATTAAACTGTCATCCCCCAGACGTCTAACAGTGTAAGCTCCAGCCATCAACCCAAAAGCTGTGTAAACAAAATAATTTATTTATTTTCATTGTAAATAAGCGGACGACGAGTCATACGGTAATGCCGGGCCTGATATACATTGCAATGGAAACCTTACATATGAGACAGCTGCGTTTAATGTGGAAAAACATAGGGAGAAACATATGCAAAAGAAATTGTGAAAAGCACAGGCTTCGAAATATGATATACGTTTTGTGTAAAAACAAATCGAAAGTCAATAAAGTATGCTAAAGGTATTGTGGATAACACAAAAATACACGAGCATAAATTTTAAATAAACTTTCAAGAAATTGTCATATGTAAGGCTTCGACTTTGTGGAAATTCAGCTTAGTTAAATAATAACTACACTATTTTTAATCCACTTCATTATTAAATGCATGTTTCATGCAGTAGTTAAAAATAATAATTGGAAAACTTTTACGGCGCCATTTTTGTAATCTCGCCTCAAGAGTGCTATACAATAAAAGCCTAGAAAATAAAATGTTGGTAAAACACTTATTTTCTACTTACAAAGTGGAAAAAAAAATAGAGTAATTACTATTCAGAATCACTGGCACATTAATCATCTCCCGCCATATGATACTCCTCCCAACATTGGCCCACGCACAAGAAGACGCCACAACACTTACAGGAAGTATATGTTTTTCTCTCCCTACTATGGGAGAGACATGTGACGCAGCGACTGATCTTATATTTGCGGGCTTTTCCGCTGACTTCAATTTTAATCGGAAAATGATCCAAATTGCGGTCGAGCCGAACAAGCCCCAAATAATTATCGTTTCGTACGGGTACGAAACGATTATATTTTTGTAGCAGTTGTTCGAAGAGGTGCTCCCTGAACTCCCTGTGAGTGAGTCTCTTTCCTGGGCCGATGTTCAAAGTGTATAAAATGTAAGCATTTAAAATGCTTACATTCATCAAACGGCGGAAGACTTTCATGTACCATTTGATTCCGCGCTTCCTTTCCAACAAAAACGCCGATAACATTTGGTCTTTCCTGTCGACCCCACCCATGAACCTGTTGTAGTCGGCAACAACAACCGGTTTCGAAATATTGACACCAGCTCGCCGACCCGCAACGACGTCTGCGTTATGGAAAGTCGACACTGTGGTGACTAGTTTCACGTCTTTCCACGAAGTGACAGAAAGGTCACCACAGTGTCGACTAACTACGGTGCCCCGAGGAACCTGAAAATCCACGAGTCGTTGTATTTCTGCTGGTGCCTGTAAACGGCGCCGGTTTAATGTGCCGACGACGTCAGTTCCTTTGGACTTCAGGAATCGGGAGAGCCGAACAGAATTGTAAAAGTTATCCATGTACAATGTATAACCTTTGTTTAGGTAGTCAGCGCACAGGTTGATCACTATCTTCGTCGTTGCCGAAGTAAAACCAAATACCGGTTGGGGCGGTGATGTGCCCTTACCGGCATAAAAAATTGTATTCAAACAATAGCCGCTGATAGACTCGCAGAGTTCATAAGTTTTTATGCCGAATCGCGCTGCTTTGGTCCGGATGCATTGAACAAAGCTCAAATTCCCTTTCCAAAGTAGCAGCGATTCGTCAATGCATATTTCCCTGCGAGGCTTATAAGCGGCTTTGAATTTTAAATTTAAATGATCGATAATTGGTTTTACTTTGGCAAGCCTGCGATCTGCGCCTGCCTCAGTCATCAACCTGTTGTCCGCGAAGTGAAGCATTGACGTCAAAGCCAAATACCGGTTTTTCGTCATTGCTTCGCGGAATCCCGGCATTCCCAAACGAGACTTCGTCCAATAGCGGTCGACACGCCCACGAACACACATGGACATCATGATTATCACCCCAAACAATGAATATAACTCGGCGACAGACGTCTCAACCCAGTTGTGAAGCCGGGATTGAGGGGGGATGCCTGCCTTGGTTTCATGCAGGGGTGCAAATTTATTCCATGCGTATTCGTTTGTCTCTTTCTTGATGGTTTCCATCACATCCTGGTCCCAAAAAAACTCAAACAAGTCAATAGGACTTTTTCCCTGAATTTGGGGACCAGAATCTTCCACAAAGGTCTGACGACCACCTCTAAAAGTGGAATAGTCGTCAGACCACGAGAACTCATCAGAAAGAAGGGCGGTGTCTTCCGCGGACTCATCTTCGTTGAAGTACTGGACAACCTCGGGAGTCGATGACAGGACACTCTCTGGTACTCCGACATCAGTAACGGCGATCTCGTCTTCGCCGTCGCTCCCTTCATCTGAGTTAGGGTCGTACAGATGCTGAAATTAAATGCCATATGATAACCAACGTTGAAAATAGCATAGCACACACTGTCGTCAATATCAAAAACTTGTATCTGTATACTTACATTATCCAGTTCTTCGTCTTCGTCGTCGTCGTCGATCGGCATCTTATGAAGCATGAATCCTTGGTTGGGAAAATTCTGTGAAACAAAATAAGACGTTAGTTTAGGTATGGTCGGACTGTTAAAACTTGTTGCATGTAACACATGAGACCCAACTCTCCATGTCTTGGGTAGGTATAAACTTGAGTTTATGTATAGTTGAAGAAAACTACCAAATTACAAAACCTCAACCACTTGATGGCAAAAATCGACAGTTGGAATATGTTTGTATGCCCAACGCCTTTTATTTACGCTCACTGTCATAAAAATGAAAAATTTATGTGTAAACTTACATGGCGGTCGAAAAACGTACCGCATACTGCGGCCGGGTTGGAGTCAACGCACAATTCCTCCTTGACAGAATCGCCTCCAGCGAAGCAGTCCACCTCCTCGACGACATTTGAAGCCAAATCAGTTGGTCGGTAGATCTGTAAAAAGAGAAATCAAAAATATATTGAATAAAAAGTGAATAACAAAAATCGCACCTAACAACCTATATATTTTAATTGTAGAGTGATATACTTATTATAATTTAACAATTGTCGTACTATTTTATTGTATTCTTGTGGCTTAAATAAATTAATAAATATTTTACTTACTCGAACATTCCCTGTGATGGAGTTATCAGGGGTCCTCTCCACCGCCAGGTCTGCTTGAAATCCTGCAGACGATGTCGAGGGGATTGGGTTCTTTGGATCCATTACTGTAATCACTTGAATCACGGGATATTTTTATTTGAATTATGTTACGTATTTTTACTTAAATATTTTAATATTGTTGATTGTATAAATTTTGTATGCAATATTTTTATATAGGTAATTGAATCGTATAATATGTACTCCATTTCTCAGCACAAGCATTTTATGTTTTTGAGAATGGAAAGAAAAGAAAATGGTTATTTTTTATCCAATTCTCTGACTAGGTATATATTTGTATACATATGAAATAATTTAAACAAAAAAGTGAATCAAAAAATCTTTGATTGAAATAGAATATTAAAAAAATTAAGATTAACACAAAGAATATTTGTTAATTATTTACAAGTGGTATAGTATAAGTCTTCAATTTTGCTCATTTTTTGTCTTAGATAGATAATAATATACAGATTATGGGAAAACATATTAATTTTCCCGGGAAATGTCTACATTACAAAAAATGGATGAAGAAATGATATTTACTTAGATAAATGGTTCGGTAACACGATGTAACTATTATATTTTGGATATGTCGATAAATAAGATTTCTACAACGAGTTTAAGTCGAGCATTGTCCATCCCGATTACCTATCGTGATCCGCACTGGTGTAGCACATGATTCATCACGATAACGTCTCAGGATTAGCACTGAAACGGTTAATTTTCGATATCAAGTGTGTGTGTGTGTATTATCGAATATAAACATCGCATGACCCGATAAAATGTTTTTTATCACCACAATCTTTGAAATTATTGTAAACAAATGATATTTGCTTAGATTATATATGATTCAGATACCTAGTCAGCGCAATGAATGTATGCCAACTAAAATTACGCTGAAACAGACGAATTTCACTCGCCCGGCCGTATGCGTACACCTACATAATACGTAGACCAACCAGTGATATGTAATGGTTAGATATGCAATGCCATACAATTTATTTTCAAAAAACTGTCTAGCACAAGGTCTCGCAGTGTCTCGTACTAGTTTAAAACTCTTACATTTTGTCCTTTTCTAATGCATACCTTTCGGCGCACTTTCTTATTCTCACACGGCATCTAATAACAGTCAATCTCTCCATCACTTTTGTTTGCATACACCTGATACAATCTCTCTCTCCCATTTATGCATTAGATGAGACAGGGTTGTCAGGTATTTCATTTATGTAAGGTACTTACTTGCGTATAAAGTATACCAATATAATATATTTACGCATAAAAATAGAAAACGATATAAAATACAGTATTTTTCATGAACTTTATGAATGTATATTGTACATTTTATAAAAAACAAAAAATCCTTAATAACTAAACACTAAAAAATGACATATAATGGCGAAATAATGAAGGGGATATGACGTGATGATTTATATTTATTTTATTGAATCGGCAATATATAAAACCTACATGCGTATTGGGAATATTAGGAACATTTTGCTTGCAAAAAACACCAACATGAAGGCTTCGCAGCATATATGTTCTATACATGGATTTACTCAGAATTCGGAGTAGAACATTTTATGTGAGTTTTGTGTGTGCGTGTGTGTGTCTGTGTTTCCCTTATAACTTTTGATACGCTGGATGCACGGATCCTAAAATTTCAGAATCTACCTATACTAAATCTTAGGTATACAATACTTTTATATTCAGAATTTAGAAATTTTGTTCCAGTCAGGGGTTATCAACATTTTAATTTTGACTGTATTTATCCACATAATCTCAAAAAATATAAAATCTACTGAAATTTTGCTTAAATATAGACAAATACAATATCTCGAAAAGGTTTTTTAAAAAATAATTCCAGGGTTTCTCAATCTGTTTTTATTAAGAAAAAAATTTGGTATGACAAATTTTTGTCTTGCCTACATTTCCATTTTTTTAAATATCGAAAAATGGCAAAATACGTAAACTAGAGAATTCAATTTACTATAAAAAATATGTGCATTTTAGTAATATATCTCAAACTTTTCTTAACAATGTTAGTAAAAAATTGAATTCAGTGACGATATTGCTTCATACAATTTGTATGGAAGAATACATAATATCTAAATACGGGGACCCTTTATAGGTAGTTTGATATGTAATTAATCGTCATACATACATACATACCATCAAGCTGTTTACCTATTCAGGGTATTAGTGTTTACGTCATATTTCGTTCTGAGGACACAAGGTGAGTACTAGGAGAGCCGACCCCAAGTAAATGGGAAGAAGGCTAGGGCGAAGAAGAATACGTCATAGTTTTTATTTAGTACACAATCCATGATTTGACCGATCGGAAGATACCTCTTTTCTAATGAAAAAGAATCATCGAAATCACACCGAACGTGGTAAAAAGTTATCACTGAACATATATTCTAGACTCCCCACCAAATGTTGCCATACGGATAACTATGATTTATACCTACTGCCGATAAAGCATAGTCACTTTTCTCTCCTTCGTATTGCATTTGGAAACCTGATTGAAATCCAGTTTAGCTGAGTATAGTGCATCTTCCATACCAGCAAACAATTTTGACACATTCACAACAAAGAACAATACTAAACAAGGAATCTTTATGTACATGTAAGAAATTTAATGACCTTTTTTAGTAGACAGTATCCAACGGTCATTCTTCGAATAAGAAAATAAAAATTTAAAATATCCAAGGTTTTTTTCGATCTAAAATTAATACATTTCGATGATACTTTTGTAATTACTTATGAAAAGTAACTCACGCCGGTGGCACTCTATTGGTAGCACTGGTTTTACTTTACGCTTACATCTCCAAAGGTGGCGCTATTTTTTTTTATGTTGGTATTTTTGAAAATGCAATGTAAAATTTTCAAACCTTCAGCATACTTCAGTTGTGTTTTGTTGTGATGCGAAACATTTGATCCTTTGAAATTTTGAAGTAAACCAAATAATAAATATAACACATGTGATTTTGTAAAATTCTTGTTGTTTTCGGTGTTAATCTACATGTACATACCATCACGCCATGTGATGGTGTTAATCTACATGTACATACCATCACGCCATGTGATGGTGTTAATCTACATGTACATACCATCACGCCATGTGATGGTGTTAATCTACATGTACATACCATCACGCCATGTGATGGTGTTAATCTACATGTACATACCATCACGCCATGTGATGGTGTTAATCTACATGTACATACCATCACGCCATGTGATGGTGTTAATCTACATGTACATACCATCACGCCATGTGATGGTGTTAATCTACATGTACATACCATCACGCCATGTGATGGTGTTAATCTACATGTACATACCATCACGCCATGTGATGGTGTTAATCTACATGTACATACCATCACGCCATGTGATGGTGTTAATCTACATGTACATACCATCACGCCATGTGATGGTGTTAATCTACATGTACATACCATCACGCCATGTGATGGTGTTAATCTACATGTACATACCATCACGCCATGTGATGGTGTTAATCTACATGTACATACCATCACGCCATGTGATGGTGTTAATCTATCGCCACCTTTTTGTATTTTTCGATTATCTTCACAAGATGGCTGACAAGTTTTGTTGTGTTTTGAATAAATTGTCAAGTGAAATACGGCGAAGTGAAGTTATATAGTTTTCCGAAAATCAGTAATAAATCTTTCTTTGTGGAAAATAAATTAAAAAAAACCTAATAATCTATAATGCACATTTTATTTAGAACCATGTATTTTATGAATTATTTGGCATGATTTTTGAAATATTGCAAAAAAAATCCTTCATGTGTTTTTTTTAATAAATAATGATTGAAAAATGGTTATTTTTTATTTAAGTTTTCCTTGAATCCATTCCTCAAAGCTGGAATCATTTTACAATGGAAATATAAATTTGCCGTGGACTGGTCGCGTATTCATTGCCCCTATAGCGGAGATGCAAGAAACCTTATGATTATCCGGTTACAGCTTCTATGTATTGAGTGACACATCTGAAATTTACTTCTATATTATCTGTGAGTGTGAGTAACTCCATCGTCTTTCTTCACAATATTAGACCTATTACGGCAATATTTTACGACACAAAATGTCATTTTCAATTACAAATAAGTTAGAATCGACGCGTACAAAGGTTCATCAACGACTAATATTCGCTAGGACACATGTTTTGATACTAGAGTCTACAATCTGAATCTACCCGTTTGCATTCTGTTTCCGGTTGGCTCTCTGATTGGTTGAGATCTCGTAGTATTAAGTCAAATGAGCTGTGAAATTTTATATTAAATGCGAAAAATTAAAAGAATATTATATATTTAATTTATAATAATTTATAATTCAATTTATAAAGCAACTCGCTTACGCGAGTCGCTATTCTTATTATACACAAACTTAAACCTAACCTAAGAATGCAGAAAAGAAACTCAGGGGCTAGACGCTACTTGTTTTGATTAGGACTCATGTTTTAGTATGCAGATTTTTTAATTCTATTGCATATCTAACCATTACATCTCACTGAGACCAACCGATCTACCGCCTCACACACACATGTAAAAAAAAAACTTTGCATTCATTTGAATTCGAAATTTCTACTACACGCGGCTTCTGTAATGCTAGAAGGTATATCTCAGTATATCTGCTTCAATTGGTTTAAAAATGAATGTCAAGAAAACGAAAATAATGACAAACTTAGGCTTCTGTACATTATAATTCTATGGATATTTGTGTGAGAACAAAATTACCTTCAAAATGATATTAGTTACGGTAATTATTTACAAGTGGTATAAGTCTTCAATTTTGCTGAATTTTTTTCTATAGATAGATAAAAATATACAGATTACGGGAAAAATAGTAATTTTCCCGGGAAACGCCTAGAAAAATTAAAAAAAAATAAAATTACATTACGGAAAATCTATAGAGATTCCCAAGCAAATAGTTGCTTTTCTGACATCTATGGGCGAATATTCAAACTAATTGTTAGTATAGAAACACGCCGCGAAATTAGAAACATGCCGCGAAAATCTGAAGTAAATGAAAATTGTATGAAATATCGAAAATTAATAAAGTTTAAAAAAAACAAGGTTATAAAATATATAAATACTACTTACATGTCAGGTCTTGAGTTTTTTTTAACACTGATTTTAAACGAGAATATCGAAATCATTTTAGGTCATTAAAGTGAAATATTGTATGCTGTGCACGTTACAATTTAAAAAAATATACATACAAACCTAACCTAACCAATTTTTACCAAAAGTTTGCTTAGAATAGGTTGGTTAGGTTTGTATTTAGTTATTATTGCGACTCGCGTGAGCGAGTTGCATTATACATTGCTTGACAGTATGTAATGCAACTCGCTCACGCGAGTCGCAATAATAAATACATACAAACCTAACCTAACCAATTTTTACCAAAAGTTTGCTTAGAATAGGTTGGTTAGGTTTGTATTAACCAACCTATTATTATAATTTTGATGATGTATTCGCATTTGTTTATAATTTACAAATAAATTATATTTAATAACAAATTTAGGTAGTTGTATGGTACCTACCAGTTTTTATATTTTTTATGTGATATTTTTTCGCAAATATTGTCTGTCATATATATTGTAGTATGCATTTATCTGTGGTTTAGTTTTCAGTTTTATGTCGCAGTTGTCGTATTAGCTCGCGTATTTAATCGTATTATTTAATAAACGTTAAAAATAAGAAATTAGTAATGATTTTTCTGGTTTTTTATCGTGAAAATCGAATGTTTATAGATAATTTGCGTGTTAATAATGTGAACATTGTGATTTAATAAAAGTATTGTTGGTTATTTGACTTCAAATGAGAAAATAGTCACGTGCAATCTCGGCGATAGGTGTCGTTAAATCGTACAAGGTTTCATACATTGCAATTTTATTTTTTTTTTAATTTTTCTAGGCGTTTCCCGGGAAAATTACTATTTTTCCCGTAATCTGTATATTTTTATCTATCTATAGAAAAAAATTCAGCAAAATTGAAGACTTATACCACTTGTAAATAATTACCTTAGTTACTCATCCACTGTAATGAAAAATAATTTAGATACACACAATATTGAACTTGCAAAACGTGTTCGTCGTATGAAATTTTTCAACCACGATTATTGTATAATTTGGACACATTTTACATATAATATTTCTCTAATAACATTCTAAATTGAGTAAATAACAAGATAAGATAATAATTACTTACCTTTTCCTGGTTTTCCCTACACTTTGCAAAGTTTTACAAAATATATCTGACGAGACTCTAGACCTGAATTTATTATTCAAAATATTCAAATGATATTGATTTGATTTTGATAATTTCACTAGCGTGAGCGTCTACAATCCGCATTTACCATTACACTTCTGTTTCCGGTTGGCTCTCTGATTGGTTGAGATCTCGTAGTATTGAGTCAAATGAGCTGTGAAATTTTATATTAAATGCGAAAAGTTAAATAAAAAATGTAAATTTAATTTATAATAATTTATAATTCAATTTATAAAGCAACTCGCTCACGCGAGTCGCTATTATTATTATAAACAAACAAGACGCTAGTATAATTTCAAGGATTTCAACGGATTTTCAACACATAGAAAAGAGAATTTATTTTTCAACATTACAAACAATATTTTTGACCGGATGTTTGTTGTCTGTGGTAAAACAACTCATTTATAGGCCGTTTCCACGCTCGCCTTGGCTCGACAAAACATCCCGAGCTCCAACGTGTAAATAGGGTGTTCGGATAGGCTCGCGTGGTCTCGCCCGGGCTCGCGCCCGATCCGATCGAGTGTCGGTATTTTGGCACGAGTCAAAGGGGGGTTGCGGCAGACGTTTGCGAGTCATTTACACGTTGGCCCTGACAGGCCTGTCATTAGAATCGTTTGAGCTCTGGCGCTGGAAAGATGTATCGGAATTTTGACAACTGACATCCAAAATTATGATAATAACACGTATTTTACACCTGCAATTTGAATATTCAAAGTGATATTTTTATGATAATAGTTTATCTGATTATGAATTATTAAGTGCTAGCTTTAATACCCGGCGTTGCTCGAGAAGGTAAATGTGAAGCAATATGCCAATGTATCAAGAAAATCGTTTTCGTAATTTTGAACTGTTTATTTGTTATGATAAATTCAGAATGAGTAAAAAATATCCAATACAATAAATAAAAAATAACAAAAATAAGTTAGTTTTTTTAATAACTGTCCCTTCAGTCCCTCCATCCGTCCCTTCCCATCAGTCTCAAATAATGTAAAGGGAAGTGGTTTGAAATTTCAGTAGGATTGGACTGGGAAAGAAATTTCAGCAAGATTGGAGTTGAAAAGTGGTTTTATAATTTGAATGAATTTAAGCATTATGAAGAGTTTAGTGTTGGCCATAACCCCCATGTTCTTATACAGTGTTATTAAGTGCGAAAAGAGTAAGTTTCCGCTTGCCTTATCCGCTTGGATCGTTGAATGATTTCCAAGTGCATACTTTTATTTATTAATTTTACTTTATTAATTCTTTTATGTCGGCCTTCGTCGCTCAGTTGGTTAGATATCTGACTGCTGAGCCAAAGGTCCCGGGTTCGATTCCCGGTGGAGACACAGTTTTAAATTGTGTTTTCAGTCTGGATCTGTGAGACGATTAATATCGTAAGTCTCCAGAATGTGGCAACTTGTTATTGGGTGCGTGTTAAATAATATTTGACATAGTACCTGTTAGTTGCCCGAGAAACAATATTAAATAAATAAATAAATATATAAACAAACAAAAATTTAGATAATTATTAAATAAATAATTAAAAATCATACACCTATATTACATAATAATTACCTTCCATTGAATTATACATATGTACCTACTACATTATCTTAAAAAAATATAACACTCTAAAATATTAGTATGAGTATTTGATTTTAACTATAGAAACGAAAAAAAATGAAAAATCAACAAAATCAGATATTTGTAATAAGTATGGAATAAATATGGAATATTTTAGTAAGTGCCAGGTAAGTACGTACCTACCTATACCAAAGTTCTAAATTTAGAATTTGATTCATAAAAAAATCCCAGATGTTAGTTAGTTAGTATTAAAACTCACCCAAGGTCTACATGAATTAAGAAAAAGAAAAATTAGACTATAGGAAATAGTTTATTTATGAACTTTCCCAAAGGTCTTCACAAATGAAGAGGAAGAAGAATTAGACTCCATGAAATAGTATAAAAACTCACCCAAAGGTCTACATAAAAGAAGAAAAAGAACAAATAGACTATAGGAAATAGTTTGTAATAAAACTGAACCAAATGTGTACGTAAAAGAAGAAGAAAATGTATTAGACTATAGGAAATAGTGTGTATAAAAACTGCAACAAAGGTCTATAAAAAATATGAAGAAGAAGAACGTATATGTATGTATGTGAAGAAGATATCTTCACATACATATACATATGATAGAAGATATCATATGTATATGTATGTGAAGAAGAAGAATTAGACTCCAGCAGGCTGATTTTGTATGAAACACCAACAGGCTGATTTTGTATAAACACCAGAGGAGAAGAAACGAGTTAAGTACTATTTTATCTGTGGATTTAGCTCGTTAACACCAATGTATGTATGTTTTTGGTATTTTGTAAGCGAATCTTCTTTAGTTGTTTTAACCCCAATAAAATACTCGGGGTTAAAATTATTTATTTATTTGTAGAATAAGAGTTATCTCCTGTCAAATCACGCGACGAATTTACTTCTATATTTTCTATGCACGCGAGTTTGATATTGTAAAATTGACTAATTACAGTAATTACTTGAATTATTTCATCCATAATCATTTACAAGGTGTGTATTATTTATCTTGTACAATATTCATACATATTACTAACCAAATTTATTATTTATTTTTGTATTTGACTTGTTTATACATTCGTTGTTATTTTTTCGACTTTGGAGGCTTAATATATCATGAATTTGACGTTTCATGACGTTTTTCTTTGAGTATAATAATATAAAATGAGGATACTAATCACGTTTTGTTTATTTGCAGCATGTCATACTTATTTTTGCGAGCTTTAAAAGACGATGAAAAGCGATAAAAAGACGATGGTCCATTGGACATGCCGAAAGATGTATTTGTCGCACATTACAGAATTAACCATTCATTGTTTGCTGTCCTGCCCCCCTAGACAACATGCCATTAAAGCTAAGCGTTATATCGCTAAGCGATAGAAATGTATGAAATTTGTGGCTGTCACGTGTTGTCATAGCGACCAATTTCATACATTTACTATCGCTTAGCGATATAACGCTTAGCTTAAATGACACGTTGTCTAGGCCCCCTGTACGACCAAATTAAAACTCCACATCCATATTTAAATCAATAAATAGTATTTAAAAGCACATTGTACTATAATATGAAGATAACTAAACATCATATACACATAAAAGAACTAGTTTTACCTTTTTATACTGCTTCATATTAATATGCATGGTATTTATGTAGTGCGTTTGATAATTCACTCACGTGTTAAGAGCAGATAATTCTGAAACTATATATTTTGTTGGAAAAAATAGGATATAAAGAAAACACAAGCATGAAAATTTTTGAACCATGATCATTATAGTGGTCAAAGTAAATTATTTTATTAACCTTGTTTATTATTTTTACAGATATGTAATTGAAATCTTGCAATCATCAGTGTGTCGCACATGTTTGGAAGCCATATTATGTAATTGCTTTGCAGTATAGTATAATATGGTAAACTCCTGCAGGAATTGTTGAGCCAGACAGAGTTGAGCTGATACTGAAGATCTGCAACAAAGAAAAAACAATTTTACTACTATGTATGATATTTAATTATAAAAATAATAAAAGGCAGACTCAAAATTTCATGAAAAAAATATTATGCTCTTTTTTTGTCCATTCTAAACAAGAAATTATTTATAAAAAAAACGTTAACCCATGATATTACCCAAACAAACATGTTTGCGTGTCAATTTTATTAGAATAATCACTTGCATAACAAACAAATCGTATCGGTATAAAATTGTTCAAAATTGAGTCGTTTGACGTAACACCATTTCAATTAAAATTTTATTTAAAACATGTTATTTATAAAAAGCATCGAGTAAATAAGCTATGAAATACAAAACAATGAATGAAAATGGAGTATATACCTTGCTAAATATTAATAAAATAAACAAAAAACACACGATCAGCTGTCAAAATCTGATAAATGCGGGTAAATGTACGAGATTGCCATATGTAAATTAAACTGGACATAGAAATTTTATTTACATATGGCAAATTTATACTAATGTATGGGTCACGCCCCCTTCAGTTTTCTCACGGAGTTAACACCGGAAAACTCCATACAAAATACCAAATTCCGAGATTTCTCGGGAGTTAAGACAAGAGTTAAGACAACTCGTGGTGTTTCATACAAAATCAGCCTGCTGGAGTTGTCTTAACTCCCGAGAAATCTCGGAATTTGGTATTTTGTATGGAGTTTTCCGGTGTTAACTCCGTGAGAAAACTGAAGGGGGCGTGACCCAAGCATTAGTATAAATTTGCCATATGTAAATAAAAATTTTATGTCCAGTTTAATTTATATATGGCAATCTCGTACATTTACCCGCATTTATCAGATTTTGACAGCTAATCGTGTGTTTTTTGTTTATTTTATTAATATTTAGCAAGGTATATACTCTATTTTCATTCATTGTTTTGTATTTTATAGCTTATTTACTCGATGCTTTTTATAAATAACATGTTTTAAATAAAATTTTAATTGAAATGGTGTTACGTCAAACGACTCAATTTTGAACAATTTTATACCGATACGATTTGTTTGTTATGCAAGTGATTATTCTAATAAAATTGACACGCAAATATGTTTGTTTGGGTAATATCATGGGTTAACGTTTTTTTATAAATAATTTCTTGTTTAGAACGGACAAAAAAAAGCATAATATCTTTTTCATGAAATTTTGAGTCTGCCTTTTATTATTTTTATAATTAAATATCATACATAGTAGTAAAATTGTTTTTTCTTTGTTGCAGATCTTCAGTATCAGCTCAACTCTGTCTGGCTCAACAATTCCTGCAGCAGTTTACCATATTATACTATACTGCAAAGCTATTACATAATATGGCTTCCAAACATGTGCGACACACTGATGATTGCAAGATTTCAATTATATATCTGTAAAAATAATAAACAAGGTTAATAAAATAATTTACTTTGACCACTATAATGATCATGGTTCAAAAATTTTCATGCTTGTGTTTTCTTTATATCCTATTTTTTCCAACAAAATATATAGTTTCAGAATTATCTGCTCTTAACATGTGAGTGAATTATTAAACGCACTACATAAATACCATGCATATTAATATGAAGCAGTATAAAAAGGTAAAACTAGTACTTTTATGTGTACATATATGATGTTAAGTTATCTTCATATTATAGTACAATGTGCTTTTAAATACTATTTATTGATTTAAATATGGATGCGGAGTTTTAATTTGGTCGTACAGGATAGCAAACAATGAATGGTTAATTCTGTAATGTGTGACAAATACATCTTTCGGCATGTCCAACGGACCATCGTCTTTTTATCGCTTTTCATCGTCTTTTAAAGCTCGCAAAAATAAGTATGACATGCTGCAAATAAACAAAACGTGATTAGTATCCTCATTTTATATTATTATACTCAAAGAAAAACGTCATGAAACGTCAAATTCATGATATATTAAGCCTCCAAAGTCGAAAAAATAACAACGAATGTACAAACAAGTCAAATACAAAAATAAATAACAAATTTGGTTAGTAATATGTATGAATATTGTACAAGATAAATAATACACACCTTGTAAATATGGATGAAATAATTTAAGTAATTACTGTAATTAGTCAATTTTACAATATCAAACTCGCGTGCATAGAAAATATAGAAGTAAATTCGTCGCGTGATTTGACAGGAGATAACTCTTATTCTACAAATAAATAAATAATTTTAACCCCGAGTATTTTATTGGGGTTAAGACAACTAAAGAAAATTCGCTTACAAAATTCCAAAAACATACATAAAGACCGTTTCACTTAAAAAGGCACTTGGAGGTTAAGTTGGTATCATTGCATTTGGTGTGGTTAATCATTAAAAAAATATATTCCTTATATTTAGGGAAGTAAATTTACATTATTTTCTAGATTTTTTTTTTACCTATTTAGATTAGTTATGATCCGAGTAGATGGGTCGATGTTCTTTTAAAGGAGTGACACCCGACACATCACTGCCGCCATTATCATCATAATCACTGCTGTCAGAAGACGTTTCCGTTTCACTGTCACCTAATGTTATAATGAATTGATCCATTTCGGTGACTTAGTTAAACGAATAAGGAAATGTATTTATATTTTCACAAGACTAAGAAATATATTAAATTTAAAAAACCTAAAAAACATCTATTATGCGACGGTCCATTCCTTGCTTATTTATGGAATCGTTGGTTGGGGAGGAGCATATGACAATATTTTAAACCAAGTTATGGCCAGTTTCATAAAAATTAAAGGAGACTTAATGTCGACTTTAAAATATATTGCGTTTCATAACAACAAAATGTCATTTAAAGTTCACTTTAGTTTAAAGTCCAGTGTCTTCGTAATTTAGTCACTAAAGTCTTCTTCAGTCTTCTTTAAGAGCAGTTCATTTTTTGCCACCAGAGTGTGCTGCATTATGACATAATGTTCAAGTCAGTTGTCAGTTCTTGTTGATGTCAAGATTTTCAATTGAATGTTGACGATCATGTTTACATTACTTACTAATGTTCAATAGTTTTATTATTATTTAAACATTTTTTTATAAATAATATAGCAAAATTATGTTTTCAAAATGAGCTAATTAGAAGATGCGGCGGTGATACGGCGGTGAAAAGTGTATAGGAAAAGAATCGACCACATGAAAAAGTAGAATTAAGGAGAATTTTAGATAGGTTTTGATTCCATAAACATGTCCTATACATCAATAATCAATTCAATGACAGAAACAACATATCATATAGTTGTAGACAGAAAGATTAACTTATGCTATGAGCTATGTTTCCATAGATTTTGATAGCAATATTGCAAACTTTCAGGTATTTTGGTGACATTTCTGCCTTTTACTAAAGTATGTGGCATTATTATTTATGAAACGCAACGACTTAAAGGCGACTTTAAATTTTTAAAGAACCTTTAACTAAAGGGTCCTTTTGCTGCTTTTTATGAAAATGGCTGTTAGAGTTGTACAAAAATTAATCATAAAGGTTATACTTAAGAAAACACGCACTTTCCCCACTACAACACTATTTGACATGTTCAAAGTACCCAAAGTAGATAATATTTATAAAAAAGTGTCTATTTTGCAAATTTTCAAAGATAATGTTATACAAAAAATTGAAAAAAATAAGTCTCTGCGATTCCAAAATGATTTTAAAATACCCAAATGTAATACAGGACAATTACAAAACAACTACATTTATTTGGGAATAAAATTTTTCAATTGCCTCCCAAATGAATTAAAGCAGATAAAAGAATTTAAAAAATTTAAACATAAATTAAAATTGCACTTAACTTTCTAAAATAGTAGTTTTCGATTTTGTTGTTTTGATTTGTTTCAATTTCCAGTATTTTCTTTTTTTATTTTTGAATATGTGTTTTGATATATTTGAATCGTCTATAATTCTATATTACTCATTTTTCAATTATTTTCATGTTTTTCTTTTTTTTTGAATATGTATTCTGATATGTTTTCTAATTTGAGTATTCTTCTTTTTCATTTGTTTTCAACCTTTTTATGATGTTTATTTGAGTTTTTTTTGTTCATGTATGATTTGATTTAATTACTTTTACTTTTATGTTGACTTTGCTTTGTATTGATATTTTATTTTGTTATAAGTGCTTCCCTCATCAAGCACAAGATTGTAATCTTCTTGATGAGGTACTGCAGGGAAAAATATGTAAGAATATTATTACTAGTGAATTTATATATTGATTTGTATTATAAAATATATTAAAAATAAAATAAAAATAAATAAAATAATTTTCTGCATCCATGTCTATATCATTCTGATAATAATTATCTTCTAAATGTTTTACATGATTGCATTCCTTTCTCCATTCATCTGCAGTTATGCTTGCAAATGCTTCCTCTGTCAATTTTATCATATGTTTTGCCTCCTGACCAACATTTTTTTCAGCGATTCGTCGTTTTAGGAGACTCCATATGCTCTTTAATTATAAAAAAAAATAAGACATATTTATTTATTTATTTACGGCTAATTGCATTTTACACACATGAACATCGATGAAGTACACACATTGAATTATACCATGTACAACTGAGTTTTTTTTATTTTATAATAAAAAACTTCTGCCTATACAGTGAGGGACATGACGTGGTGGTATGTATGGATGTAGATTTGAGGAACCTAATTTGGTAATATAGCAACATTATTCCTAACTCGTCATTGCAGCAATTCGAGGACAAACATGTTGTAATTGTATTAAAGGTTCCTTGTTCGCCCTTTCACGTTCACAGAAACATTTAATCTTCAACACTAACTCTCTCTGAGCACTTTTTAACGTTTTCGGCATCTTCATGCAAATAACACAGCAAATTTAAAAAAGGAACACGTTTCGCTTACTCAACTGACAGTCAGTCGTGCCAACTTAACCTCCAAGTGCCTTTTTACGTGAAACGGTCTCTACATTGGTGTTAACGAGCTAAATCCACAGATAAAATAGTACTTAACTCCTTTCTTCTCCTCTGGTGTTTATACAAAATCAGCCTGCAGGAAATAGTTTGTATAAAAAATCACCCAAAGGTCTACATAAAAAAAAAGAAATTCCACTATATGAAAAAAGTTTGTATATTGAGTGTGCATTGTAGTTAACCTAAAATAGTTTAATAATTTTCCTATGCGAAATCAATATATTGTTGGTTTTTAAGTAGTATTAGGTTTGTAGGTACCTACCAATAACGATGTTCTAAATAAATTCGAATTCGTTGATATGTTATAAAAATATAAAAATACTTGGTTAAAGTTCTATTATATTTATTGGATTATTGACGCGTTTCGTGCAAAGCACATCGTCAGAATAATGCTCTACAAGACTGAGACTAGTGGTTATATACAAAATTTACAAAAATATATATAAATAAGTACCTACATTGGTTTGATCGATGCCATAAAAATGAAAATTGCTATAATGTCTTGTGTTTCATTTTATTATTTCATAATCACATTTCGCACCTTTATAGTCATAGTGACCATTTTTCACAATCAGGGTTTAAAGTTTTGGATTTTTTTTATTTACCTTTAATTTTGTGTACATAATAGCAGTTTTTTCAAATATTTTTTTTGTGATATTTTTGGAAATGTAACATGAATTATATATTTGAGTAAATTAAGTAAAACGATTGAAATTTAATGGGAATTTTATTGATACCAAAATTATAGTGTCACTATGAACATTAATAAATGAGCAAATGCTCAACTGTTTGTATAAACATAAGATGTAATAGTGTCACTAAATTGACTTGAAACACATAAAATGGTAATATTTCTTTAAAATTAAATAAAAAAACAAAGCTTTTTTCTTATTTTATTGAGAAAATAAAACATAATTAAAATATATATCAATATTAAAACAAAATAATTACTATAATTAATGTTTTACTATAATTAGTTGGGTATTAGACCGTGATCTACCAATATTTTCAGATCTGATTTTTTCTTCTCTGCTAATGTAGTTTTGATTTATACAGAAACAATCATTTAGAATGCATCTAAATTTATAATCTATTTGTTTTTAGTCTTTGAAATAACTTGTTTTTATCAAAATTTGCAGATCACCCTTTTCGTGTTATTCAATACTAACATCGAAATTTCATCATCCAATTTTAACATCGGTGATTTTGACCGACTCATCCGTTTGTGTTTCTTGAGTATTTAAACACCTAGTTGATTTTGTTTGTATTATGGAAATTGTTGTGGATTAATTTATGTACCTTAAATGGATTTCCCTTTTTATCGCTCTACAAATAGTGGCAACGTGCTGGTCTGGTACATAAATTGGACCAGATTTCAGATATTTTTTTTATTTTCTCCCTAATCTACAGCCTTATTGCATGTCAGTGTTTTTTGTTTCATATATTTTAATAAACAGGACCCAATTTCATTGGCTCCTCCATGACCTTCTTTGTCCCAAACAAAACATTCTGAATGATCTGTTCCTTGCTCACTAAATAGACGAAATTGTAAAATTGAGTTTGGATTTATCACCTTTTTGGAAACATCACCTTTTGGGACTAGCATAACAGCTTGAAGCTCAAAGCATGAAACTACTAAATTAGTTTTGTTTAGATTTATCAGCTTGCTTCTGTTTCCTGTTTTTCTCTTTATCGTTTATATGAATCTGAATTTTTTCCTCTATGGTAATCTTATCACCTTGATGTTGGCAAATTATATTCTTTATCATTATCAGATGCATTCGTAAAATCATTATCAGAATCTGATTGTTGTTCATTTTCATTTTCGTCATATAACTGATTATCAATTACATCCCCTTTCTCTACCTATGTTCTTTTCCATAGTCATTTTTAATATTATCTTTAAGCGATTCATATTCGATGGATGGGTACACTGAAAATTATACAATTTCTTTAAATTACTATTACCTACAGTTTTTATTGCAACTTCATGACATTGAGTATTTTTAAGGCGTAATTAAACAAAAAGTAATAACATCAACGGAATTTGATTTAATATTAATCAAATAAAATTAAAATGACAAATAATAGACATTATTAGTTTTAATAATATAAAAATTTATACCAAACCGTTATTATTGAAATGTAATTTAACAATAAGTGACATTATTGATATTAATGATATTTGAATCCATGTAAAAATATTATTATCATGCTGACATTAAATAAAAAGTGACATAATTGATTTCGAAATTTTATCAGACTGTTATTATTAAAGTGACATTAAACAAATAATGTCATTATGCATATAATAAAAGGAGAAAAACTTACCAATTTTTTTAAAGCTAAACTGTTTCTAAACAAAATATGTCATTATGCAGCACAAACAACCTTCCAAGTCAAGAAATTGCACAACACCAAACATAATGTGTCATTGTACCGATAAGAAATGTTACCGAATTTGAAAAAATACAAATCGCAACAATGCCAATTGGTGGTAAATATTTGAACTAGAGATCTGGTGTTTCTGTATTCAATAGATAGCGCTCATCTAAAATTGCACAACACCAAACATAATGTGTCATTGTACCGATAAGAAATGTTACCGAATTTGAAAAAATACAAATCGCAACAATGCCAATTGGTGGTAAATATTTGAACTAGAGATCTGGTGTTTCTGTATTCAATAGATAGCGCTCATCTAAAATTGCACAACACCAAACATAATGTGTCATTGTACCGATAAGAAATGTTACCGAATTTGAAAAAATACAAATCGCAACAATGCCAATTGGTGGTAAATATTTGAACTAGAGATCTGGTGTTTCTGTATTCAATAGATAGCGCTCATCTAAAATAGCTGGTATTAATAACTAAAAATCACACAATTTTGTATAGTGTCACTATGACTATAAAGGTGCGATTTATTTCAAATGCTTATTATTTTCAAGAAGATTTTCATTAGGAAGAATTAACAAATATTGTATGGAAAGAGATAAACATGGCGACGCTGTATGTACAAAACGCTTACTTAAAAAATAAGTCAAACATTATAATTATTCAAAATAATCACCATGTTTTTCACTCAAACGCTAAGTTATACTTGTAAATATATGTTAATCGTGTAAAAACGCTCTTCTGAAATTGAAATAAACAAATATTTGTATGCATGCATGCATGTATGTATGTATGCATGCATGTATGTATACATGCATGTATGTATGTATGCATGCATGCATGTATACATGCATGTATATATGTATGTATGCATGCATGCATGTATACATGCATGCATGTATAGGTTTGCCAAATTAGTATAGGTATTGGCATACAATTATAACAACCCAAATAAATAAATAATGATTAAATTTTTTTTTATATTTTTATATGCATTTCTTTTAGAATTTTTAAATAATAATTATTGAAAAATGTCTATTGTTTGATTAAGAACATGTACATGTAGAGATAATTGAAAAAAATCCTATATTATAATAAAAATACGTAAGGCCTTAAGTTATGGCAGACATAAACTCAACGTCCGTCATGTTTGCCGCTTCAAAGCATACTGCGGGCTCGCGAGCATGTAAATAGTGTCCGAGCTGTCGACTTTTAAGCCGTTTACACGCTAACCGAGACGTTCGCCGCGCCTATACCAACGTATAATCCGGCATTATAATATGAAATTATATTCCTAAATGTTTGCTACACTGCTATTTGTAAGTACCATAGGTAAGTACCAAATACAATATTTTACAGTGGCAACTGTAGTGGTATCGTGTATGTTGGCAGTATGTAATGAGCAATTTCTGAAGTCTGTCAAAATTCGGTCAAATTGTCAACTGTCTAATGTTTAGCACTCGGATGGAGGTGCTAGTTAGAATTATAATTCGGTCGTGTAAAATAATAATCTGATAAGTGTGGCATTATGTACTGATTAATGTTAATTTAGGCACATATTTACTAAATTATGTCGTGATGGCTACCATAGAAAGTATAAAAAACGAATTTCCACTACACTGGCTCGTGTGGGACAACTCTTTTCAAGAATTGAAAGAAGAAATCTCCAAGGAAGTGGTATGTTCGGTGCTATATGCATTTACTTGGATCTTTATTCAATAATAATTATTCCCGATGAATTTGCAATTTTATAATACAGGTGTACTTAGGTATCTAATTAATTTAAATGAATTTCCTCAATTTGCACAATATTATCTGTGTATACCTACCTATCTTATTCTATTCTCATAAATGTATATAAATATTTTGTCGAGTTGTTTCACGCATACGCAACATTATTAACTAAAAAATCTGGTATTAATGCAAAGAGTTACAATGATTGATTTTAAATATTTTATTAGAGCTAATATATGCCCACAATAAATTTATAGGTTACTGCTGTTAATTAAGTAATTTTAGGAAATATTTTTACATTTTTTAGTCTCTATGACATTAATCATGTCACAAATTGTCATAATCAAGTTCAGACTGAACAAATAGTGTGAAACTGTTTCATTTGGGAAATACTATGTGAGTCACAAAGACATGTACCTATAGATGAATTGTACTTACCTACCTACCTACCATTACCTACTGTCTATTCATTTTGTTTTCTATCCATTTTATTGTGGTTTTTAATATACAACAACTAGTTTGTATCTCTGTCCTATTTTTCAGTTCCCGAGGCTTAGATAAAATTTGTATTACAATATTTGTTCTATATGTAGGTATATATTTGTTCTATATGTAGGTATATATTTGTTCTATATGTAGGTATATATTTGTTCTATATGTAGGTTTATATTTGTTCTATATGTAGGTATATATCTGTTCTATATGTAGATATATATTTGTTCTATATGTAGGTATATATTTGTTCTATATGTAGGTATATATTTGTTCTATATGTAGGTTTATATTTGTTCTATATGTAGGTATATATCTGTTCTATATGTAGATATATATTTGTTCTATATGTAGGTATATATTTGTTCTATATGTAGGTATATATTTGTTCTATATGTAGGTTTATATTTGTTCTATATGTAGGTATATATCTGTTCTATATGTAGATATATATTTGTTCTATATGTAGGTATATATTTTTTCCTTATGTGTTAGGTACTCACAAAAGCACATCATTGAGACAGGTTTTTTTCGGTAATTAGTAATTATTTAATATAAAATTGGTACATCCTAATATAAAATATATTTTTTGCTCAATATATATTAAAATATGGTATTTTTGAAATAATCTGACTCTACAAAATGGCGTTCCATCAGCTCACGGGCATCAAAATTGGTAGACATGCATAAGAAAATAAAAGAATAATTATTAAACATTGAGAATTTGTCGTGGAAAGGGGTGGTTTGCATATATGCCAACCAAACAAAAAGTACAAATTACGGTTCTGCGCAGCCTTTGTGATTTAATATATCATTTGTCCGTAGCTGTATTCTTGTTATTGTCAATCAAAGATAATATAACTTAATAAATATTCAATCTACATATGTATGTATGTATTACTAACTCAGTGTCTGACAGTTTTCTCTACAGTATGCGTATGTTATGTATATCCTTCATATGTGTTATGTATTAGGTTCTGCTCTGTTAGTTCTGTATCATAATTCATATTAATTAATAGTTTCCGCTAATATAATGTTATTTGATTCAACATTATAATATAAGATCAAGTCTAGACTGGTGGTGTAATTAATTCTCTCAAATGATTTTTTAATTTCTTATTTTACTCTAAATACATTTTATTGATTTTGAAATGAATTATTCTGTTTTGGTTGGTAACTTAATCATTTACATTATTATTCTTCGCTACTATGTGAGAGTTATGATGCTTAAAAATGATTATACCTAAATATATTATTTAGATTGTAATCCTGATTATGTCCTCATAGGATGTCCTTGATAGCTATCAACAAAGTTCAATAAAAAATAATGTAGCATTAAAATGGTATATTTACTTACATTTATCTACAATGGAATTCTATTAAGGGGGCGACTGCTGCCAACGTACCAATTTTTTCAATTTGAAATTGCATCATTAGTACATAACAAATCATTTTGAAAAAAATAACCTAGTTAGTTTGGATATTAATAAAGAAAAATATACCTTAACTTTTTAATTATGTTCTGTATACATTCTTGTAGAAAAATAATAAGTACACCTCGATTTTTGACATTTATTTTGACCAAAAAAACTTTTATTTCGTAATGGCACTGAATGGAAAATAAATGTTTTTTAGGTTTATTTACTAAACCTGAAGCATTAATGCAACATCACATCATATTTTTCTAGATATTTTTGTCTTCTTTAATTTAAAATAAAATATATTGAACTACGCCTTATAGTTTAATAAAAATATAAGATAAACGTTGAAAATCGAGGTATGCCATTATTTTTCTACAAGAATTTATACAGAATATTATTAAAAAGTTAAGGTATATTTTTCTTTATTAATACCCAAACTATCTAAATTATTTTTTTCAAAACGATTTGATTAGAAATAACGATGGTATATCAAATTGAAAAATAGGTACGTTGGTAGCAGTCCTCCCCTTAAATAAATTAACATGTTTTTGAAAAGTAGTTGTATAACTCTAGCATTAGTCATGATCTGTTTAACTCTTTATGTTCATAGATCATGTCGGCCTTCGTGGCTCAGTTGGTTAGATATCTGACTGCTGAGCCAAAGGTCCTGGGTTCGATTTCCAGTGGAGACACAGTTTTTAATTGGGTTTTCAGTCTGGATCTGTGAGACAGTTAATATCGTAAGTCTCCAGAATGTGACAACTTGCTTGTTATTGGGTGCGTGTTAAATTAATATTTGACATAGTACCTGTTATTTGCCCGAGAAGCAATATTAAATAAATAAATAAAGCTTGAGGTTAAACCTCAAATTCATGATTCAGTGTTAAAGATGAATTCATTCGGTGCTAAGATGAATGTGTGGGAAAACAATGTATTATAAAATAAGAAATGAGTATATTAGATGAGAATGTATGATTATAAGAGATATCGTAAGTAAGATTCTCTATAAATATAGAAAATTTTTGATGGAGATGGTGAAATTTAAACTGTATTTTGGGTATACCTGCGCTGGGTCTGGTCTTTCGATTGACTCAACAACTTGTATCTCCAAAAGGGAGCAAATCCTGGCTTTTAGATACCATACATAGTTCAGAACTTTTCGATTCAAGATATACTGTTTTTCGCAGAGATCGTAATTATACCGCACTTAACCAAAAATTAGGCGGCGGGGTATTAATTGCCGTGAAAAATGAATTAAATCCAAAATATCAACCAACATGGATATCACTAGCGGAGGATATATGGGTTTCAATTAAAGTTAACACTACTCGTATAATCAATATCTGCTGTAGCTACCACCCACCAGGTATCAATTATCTTAATAATTTACAGAATCATCTAGAAAATGCAGAACATCGCATTAATAATTATCCTGATGATATTTTTATCCTGGTCGGCGATTATAATATTCCCCAATTGAATTGGTCATTAACTGATGACAACTCTTTGCCTTCATTAAGCTCCAATACAGCATCTCCGTCCAGTACTCTTCTTATCGATTTTCTATCCTTCACTGGCACATATCAAATAAATACTCATAAGAACACTTTAGGTAGAACACTGGATCTCGTAATATCTAACTTTGGATACACCTCGGTTATTATATGCGATTCTCCTCTTGTTCCTGAAGATCCGTACCATAAAGCCCTTATTATTAAACTTGAGTTAAATGAACCAAATTATATTAACACTAACTCGCGCCAAGTACTCCTATACTATAGAGCCGATTTTATTAACATGAGACATGAATTATCAACTATCAATTGGCTGACTAAATTTGCTTCAATTTGCTGACTAGATGATGCTTTGTCCATATTTTATGATAAACTTTTTGATTTAATTGATAAATATGTTCCCAAGAAACGTGTTTCAGCTAACAAAAGTTTTCCGGTATGGTTTAATAGACCCCTTATTAAAATTATAAAAGAAAAAAACAAATTCCATAAAAAATGGAAAAAATTCGCCAACCCTAGAGATTACGATACATTTAAACTACTGCGATCACGCCAAAAAACAATTACACATGCTTGTTACTACTCCTTTATTACGAATATTGAAAGCTCACTTCAAACTAATCCGAAAAATATATGGTCGTTTGTAAAATCTAAGCATCCATCAAATGTTCTCCCAAAATCCATGCACTATAAACAATCTCCAGCAAATAACAGTCCTACAATATGCAGTATGTTTAATGAATATTTCACCTCTGTATTTGTGAATAGCCCCACCTGCGAAACTGCAAATTATAAATCATCTGCTACAAATAACTCCCATTTGTTATTAACGAATGTTTATATCAGCCCTAGTATAGTATATAATCATCTTATTAAAGTCAATATTAACAAAGGAGCAGGCATAGATAGAATATCTCCCCACATGATCAAACAATGTGCTAATAAAATATGTTTTCCCTTATTCCTACTTTTTCAACGATCACTGAGTGAAGGTATTATGCCAATAATATGGAAAAAAGCTCTTATTACCCCAATTTATAAAAGTGGAGATAACTCTAATATCGAAAATTACAGGCCTACATATATCGAAACTTTGTATTTTCAGTAAAATACTTGAAAAAATTATTGTTTATGAAATAAGTCCTGTTCGGTCATCCATAACCGTTAAACAACATGGATTTCTCAGCAAAAGGTGCGTAGAAACTAATTTGCTTGAATTCTCTAACAAAACTTACTCCGCATTGTCCGATAATAAACAATTAGATACAATATATATTGATTTTGCCAAAGCGTTTGATAAAATAAACCATGTTATTCCCCTAAATAAACAATGGTCTTTTGGTATTCGTGGCGATTTGTATAGATGGATGAAGTCATATATAACAAACAGATCTCAAGCTGTAGCAGTTAAGGGCTATCAATCGTGCTTCTCGCCTATTCCTTCTGGCGTACCTCAGGGTTCCCACCTAGGTCCATTGCTCTTCCTAATCTATATTAATGACATAACAAACTGTATCTCAGACTCGGAAGTTCTTCTTTTTGCCGATGATAGTAAACTTTTTAAAACAATATCCTCATCTGAAGATTGTCTGCTTCTACAGCATGATCTAAATAATCTCATTAATTATTGTGAACGTAATCAACTATTTTTTAACAGATTTTTAATTATCTCAATAGAGACGAAGTTAGAATATTTAGTGTAGGAGAACCGGGAAATCAAGGCACCTACAGGGCTTACGACCTGTCATCGGCTGGTTTACGTGATCACTTTATGCGCTTGCGCAACGTTCACCAATTATGCCTTTTAATGAGATCCCTATCAATTCAATTTTGAAAGTTCTATATATTGTAATACTGAAATTCTTTTCGCTTGAAAATAAGGAATTTTTACTACAGCCATCTATGGGTGAAATTATGAACAACAATCTTATTATTTTTATTTATTTTGTTGGAACGCCATCTATTGAGAGAATTGGTTTTTTGTAAATAATGAAAGCTACAATTCTTATATCTGAGGTGACAATGCATTTTTCGCATAGAAGTCACCCCTGAATTGCGCCAGACTTATAAGGTCATTTTTGTCTTATTTACCTACTTGTACCAATGTGTAAGTAATCGAATATTTTTATTATTGCATATGCGCAAACATTGGATTTTTTTCCCTGTCGGGAGTCAAAGATATTTTTTAACAGATTTTTAATTATCTCAATAGAGACGAAGTTGGAATATTTAGTGTAGGAGAACCGGGAAATCAAGGCACCTACAGGGCTTACGACCTGTCATCGGCTGGTTTACGTGATCACTTTATGCGCTTGCGCAACGTTCACCAATTATGCCTTTTAATGAGATCCCTATCAATTCAATTTTGAAAGTTCTATATATTGTAATACTGAAATTCTTTTCGCTTGAAAATAAGGAATTTTTACTACAGCCATCTATGGGTGAAATTATGAACAACAATCTTATTATTTTTATTTATTTTGTTGGAACGCCATCTATTGAGAGAATTGGTTTTTTGTAAATAATGAAAGCTACAATTCTTATATCTGAGGTGACAATGCATTTTTCGCATAGAAGTCACCCCTGAATTGCGCCAGACTTATAAGGTCATTTTTGTCTTATTTACCTACTTGTACCAATGTGTAAGTAATCGAATATTTTTATTATTGCATATGCGCAAACATTGGATTTTTTTCCCTGTCGGGAGTCAAAGATATTTTTTAACAGATTTTTAATTATCTCAATAGAGACGAAGTTGGAATATTTAGTGTAGGAGAACCGGGAAATCAAGGCACCTACAGGGCTTACGACCTGTCATCGGCTGGTTTACGTGATCACTTTATGCGCTTGCGCAACGTTCACCAATTATGCCTTTTAATGAGATCCCTATCAATTCAATTTTGAAAGTTCTATATATTGTAATACTGAAATTCTTTTCGCTTGAAAATAAGGAATTTTTACTACAGCCATCTATGGGTGAAATTATGAACAACAATCTTATTATTTTTATTTATTTTGTTGGAACGCCATCTATTGAGAGAATTGGTTTTTTGTAAATAATGAAAGCTACAATTCTTATATCTGAGGTGACAATGCATTTTTCGCATAGAAGTCACCCCTGAATTGCGCCAGACTTATAAGGTCATTTTTGTCTTATTTACCTACTTGTACCAATGTGTAAGTAATCGAATATTTTTATTATTGCATATGCGCAAACATTGGATTTTTTTCCCTGTCGGGAGTCAAAGATATTTTTTAACAGATTTTTAATTATCTCAATAGAGACGAAGTTGGAATATTTAGTGTAGGAGAACCGGGAAATCAAGGCACCTACAGGGCTTACGACCTGTCATCGGCTGGTTTACGTGATCACTTTATGCGCTTGCGCAACGTTCACCAATTATGCCTTTTAATGAGATCCCTATCAATTCAATTTTGAAAGTTCTATATATTGTAATACTGAAATTCTTTTCGCTTGAAAATAAGGAATTTTTACTACAGCCATCTATGGGTGAAATTATGAACAACAATCTTATTATTTTTATTTATTTTGTTGGAACGCCATCTATTGAGAGAATTGGTTTTTTGTAAATAATGAAAGCTACAATTGAGATAATTAAAAATCTATATAAATAATAATTCAATATAATAATTCAATCTCTATATTCTATAAATCTCTATAAATCTATATAAATATCTATAAATCTATATAAATAATAATTCTCTATAAATCTGTATAAATAATAATTCAATATAATAATTCTCTATAAATCTATATAAATAATAATTCAATATAATAATTCAATCAATAATAATTCAATCTCTATTGAGATAATTAAAAATCTGTTAAAAAATATCTTTGACTCCCGACAGGGAAAAAAATCCAATGTTTGCGCATATGCAATAATAAAAATATTCGAGTAATCAACTATATTTAAATGTCAATAAATGCTTCTCTATATCTTTCTGCAGGAAAAAACAACCGATTGTCTACAACTATACCATCAACAATACAACAAAACTCCAAGCAAGGGACCTGGGTGTTATCATTGACAGTCAACTCTCATTCATTCCTCACATTGATAGCATTGTGAACAAGAGCTTTAGGAATCTGGGCTTTATACTTAGATGTACGAAATCCTTTAAACGCACTAGTTCCCTTATTCTTCTTTATAATGCTTTTGTTAGAAGCCACCCAGAGTTCGCTTCAACCGTGTGGAGCCCTAACTATAATATACATATAAATCGTATCGAAAAAATCCAAAGGAAGTTTGTGAAATCCCTTAACTTCCGTAAACAAATATACAATTACACATACGATCAATCCTTAAGGGAGCACAAATTACTTTCTTTGGAAAAACGAAGGAAAAATACAGATATCCTTTTTCTTCATAAAACATTAAATAATCTGGTCGATAGTCTTTATCTTGTTGGAAAAATACCTTTTAACTGCCCTTCTAGAACATCGCGTCACCATAATCTATTCTACACACCTTTGTCAAGAACTAATTACGATCAAAACAGTTTTATCAACCGCTGCTGTAATTACTATAATAATCTTAGCCCCCAGTCAGATCTATTTAATCTATCCCTACAAGCATTTAAGCAAATTCTTAATGCGCCTACAAGCATCGGTTAGGGAAACTGTCCTTTCCCTCTCTTCCTTCTCCCATTTCATTCCTCAATTCCCAGTTTCCTAACCATACCCCATTCCTAAACCCTTCATGATCAATTAGACGTAAATGTATTTGTATATTCTGTGAAACATTATAATAGGCTTCTTATTAATTAATTATTAACTGTATTATATTTTGTATACAAAAGCTGTTGTTTCCAAATAAAATAAAATAAAATAAAATAAAAAAATAAAATCCCTCTCCTCTCCTCTCCTCCTTTTCCCTTCCCTGACCCTTCCCTATATCCCAAACCCTCTGGCAATGCTATATGTAGGTTCAATAGTTTTTTTGTTTTTAATGAACTCAAACAAAATATTCATAATACTAAATAAGAACTTTGTAATTGGCGCTATGAATCAATGTAAATTTATATTATTTTTAATACAACTTAGCTGTAAAATTCGTTCAAATAAAAAAAAAGATGTAAATAAACGCCCTAAGGTGGTTTGGCCACATAGAATGTGTGATGGCCGTCTGACATAAAAAAGTATATAAGACTGATAAAAGAGGAAAAAAAGTAGAGGTCGGCCAAGGAAAAGTTGGCACAATCTCATAAATGGAATTTGGAACATGGAGACGTTAGAAGTAAGAATAACAGAAGAGCGTGTATGAGTCGATGCATGGATGTGAATGAAGCGAGAAATGTATGTCAAGAGAGAGAGGAGTTCTGGTGTTTGGTTCTCTCTGCCTACCCCAAATAGGGAAAGGGCGTGATGGTATGGCAATTTTCATCTCTAAATAGTTCACTCAGACATAAATATACACATCCTCTCAATATTGCAATTACATCATTATTATTTTCATCACTAGCACTACAGTCCACTACGGACCATGGCCTCCTCCAGAAATTGTCTCCATCCCTCCCCATCGACCGTCAGTCTTCTCCAATTTATCAGGCCCATTTCCCTTATATCACACAGCACGTAGTCCAGCCATATGTGAGCATGACTTGAGTCATAAAGGGGCCCTTTAATCCCGTATACATGTTCGCAAGCCCATGTGGCTCGCCTGTTCTGGTTGGTAATCTGGTCGCCTGTGCTCGTGGGCCTGGATTCATGAATCCAGTGAAACCATGATTGCCTTTCTCTTTTGTATCTATCTCCACTTCTTCTCCATTTAGGACAAGTTTAATACCTTTTTAGGAATATGTTCATGTGTCATTCATCCGGCAAACATGTCCAGGCCAACGTAGGCGCTAAATTTTAATAAATTGAACTACGTTTGTTTCATTGTACATTACCTCTAGCTCATAATTATACTGTATTCTCCAGGCCCCTCTATCGTTAGTTGGGCCAGTGATTTTACTTAATAACATCCTTTCATACACCAATAACATATTTTCGTTAAATCAAACCAATCATGCAAAATACTAAGGCACCAAATTATAATAGTACTTCGACTTTTTTCTATGATTGTTTTCTAAGATTGTTTTCTATTATTGTTTATCTATTATTGTTTTTCTATTATTGTTTTCTATTATTGTTTTCTATTATTGTTTTTCTATTATTGTTTTCTATTATTGTTTTCTATTATTGTTTTCGCGTGTCCTGTAAGAGCCGGGTAATCGAAAACACAACAGGCAACAATAACATCTCACATAGTTCAGCAATGAGGTTCACCATCACACAATCTGAATGTTGTGCCTTTTTAGGTGAGACTAGACTGGTGTTTGGGTATACACTCATTGTTGTGCTCCCTTTTATGAGGTAATAATGCATACCCTCACACCTGTCGCTGGTTACCCCACATTGTGAGATTTGCCGTGATGGTATGAATGAATGAACATCGTATTACACGTTACGATTACATCATAGGACACACAAAGTGGATACAGACTACGGAAAACACAAAAGTTCAGCTAATTTAATAGTTAACATATAACTAGACACCACTTCAGAACAGGTCTGACTTAGTGAGGTGGTAAAAACTTTTTTTTTTTAATTAATGTCTTGTCTAATAAGAGTATTTATTGTAATTTGGGTTTTGATAATAAAAAAAATTCAACATAACTATTATTTTTAGGCAGCAATTTTAATAGTTAAGATGTACATACAGTCATTGTTGAACTTTTTATTCTTGTTGTGCATTAATATGGCATGTTTTTTCCCAAATAAAATTTGTCCAACTGTAAGAAAGGTTGTTGAATTAGGTCATCGTACATTATATTATAGAAGTACATATGATGATGTATGTAATAGTATTACCAAATATAAGAATCAATATATTATAATATGTACTTAGATGGCTTCCCTTCCATCAATTACATACTTACATCAACTAGATACATTCATTTTAAATGTATCTATCTATTGTCTATAGATTATGTTCTTCAACTGTAGGAGCTCACAGCATATCCACCAAAATTCAATCAAAAATAAATTATAATAAAAACATTTATCCCAGCAGCCATGTGAGCAGGGGGGGTGTGCAATGCGGTGACAGGAAAATTATTCGAAAAACAATTATTCGAATCAAATTTTTTCGAAAAACAATTTTCCGAATACACAATTATCAGAATTTACTCGACTTTTAATGAAAAAAGGCATAATTGGTGAACGTTGCGCAAGCGCATAAAGTGATCACGTAAACCAGCCGATGACAGGTCGTAAGCCCTGTAGGTGCCTTGATTTCCCGGTTCTCCTACAATAAATATTCCAACTTCGTCTCTATTGAGATAATTAAAAATCTGTTAAAAAATATCAGAATTTACAATTGTTCGAATTTTTATGACGTCATGTTGGTAGTATTGTGAGAGGAATAAACCATAGATTTTCATTATAATATACTAGATGTCGTAGTTAGCAAATTTTGTATGAATCGAAGTGAGTCATTTTTCCGGGGGATTTTTGACGTTTTAGTACATCGTTTTTCCATAGAGAATAACGACTAATGTGAATTGTGTTCGGATTTATTTGTCAAAAAACACACTTTGTTAATTTAGATTTAGAGAAAAGTTATTTAGGATGTGTTGAAATGTAAGAAAAACTGAAATATGTTGCCAACCAAAACAAATGACTCACTTTTTGCACGGAGAACTACATCTACATAGTATATTATGTATAATAAAAATCTATGGAATAAACAACATGGCGACGCACCGCGCTGTCAGATATCCTAGAATGTACACCGATTTTTTAAACCTAAACCTACAAAAGTTTGGTAAAAATAGGTTGGTTAGGTTTGTTTGTAGTTATAATTGCGACTGGCGTGAGCCAGTTGCATTATATATTAAAAAAAGTACTATAATATTAAAATAAAATAACTATATTGGTGTGAATACTAGATAAACTGTTTGTACATGATGTGTCAAAATCAAAAACTGGTGTACAAACTAGGCTATCCCGCGCTGTCAAACATCAGTTATTAAAAATGTGCAAACATACGTACCAAACAATAATACAACAAGTAATAATAGTCTTCATCGAATATATTTTACTGGCAACAAATATGTCAAAGGAGGCAACATAATGACACAAAAATATATTAAATTCGGTTAATTGGTTTTCCAACAAATGTTAGTTCGAATAATTTGCTTTCGGACAATTGTCATTCTGATAACTGATTTTCGAAAAAATGTTATTCGTACAATTGCGCATTCGAACAATTGTGTTTCGAAGAATTTTCATGTAATCGTGCAATGGTATGCAAACCATATTTTTTACATACAAAATATTACACAATAGAATGATAAAACTTTTACACAATAAAACGGGTGCATTCAGATGTCTGACTGATTATTTTAAGATCAGCAACGCTCATTATACCTCTGTATATAATTCAATAGTTGCTGGGACCTTGATGCATGTCAGTTAAACATGAACGTAGCAGGAGATGACAAATTCTTTGCTAACAGTGTCGAATTATACAAATTGTCAGACTATAGAGTGCTGTTAGTGACCCCTTGTAATCTGACAAATTATGATATCAAACTGAGACAGCATACATTAAGTGGCATGGCAGATTACAACGCTCATTATACCTCTGTATATAATTCAATAGTTGCTGGGACCTTGATGCATGTCAGTTAAACATGAACGTAGCAGGAGATGACAAATTCTTTGCTAACAGTGTCGAATTGAGACAATACACAGCATACATTAAACCACGATGCATTGTCACATCTATGTACTTACAGAAGTGGCATGGCAGATTACAAGGAGTTTCGAATTAGATAGGAGCCGGATTGCTGAGGGTGTACTTACTGTATATCCATTGCATTGAATATATGTTGGTGTAATTTTTTGTTGTCAGCATGACTTGGAGAAATTGGATCGTCGAGGTAGGACACCTCTGGTTCTGGCTGTTACCTTGGGCCATCTAGAATGTACCAGAGTTCTCTTGGACGGAGGAGCCAATGTCAACTGTGAAAACAGAGATGGATGGTCGGGTGAGTGACACTGCTGTCAACTATTGTATCATTTGATATAATATGTTATTATTTGTTGATCCATCAAATAAGTAGGTATATGGTTTCAATTACAGTTGTGCAAGAGGCTGTCTCATCTGGAGATCCCGAGTTGGTGGCTCTGGTGTTGGGAAGAAGGGACTCCCAGAGACAAGACACACGATGTCTGGCTGTACCATTACTCCTGGCAAGATTGCACACCGCACCTGATTTCTATGTTGAGATGAAGTGGGAATTTACCAGTTGGAGTGAGCATTTCTTTTCAATTTAATTATTTTTCTATAGTATTACAATGAGAATGATTTAAAAACATAAAATATAAGAATAAGGATGTGAGGGTCTAACAATTCCATTGTTCAAGTAGCTGGTATGTAGCTTGACTTTCCAATTCACAAAAGATGACCATCAATAAATTATGCAGCGACTTCAGTGATTTTAATAGATATTATACGGTTATATTTTATTGTTTATGGTTATTTAGCATATTAGAAGGTTATCTACACAGTTTTATATCATATGGTTATTTATATGAATGTTGACAAGGCGATGAATGTATGTCAAGATAGAAGTAAGTGGCGTTCGGTCCTCTCTGCCTACCCCGTGAGGGACATGGCATGATGGTATGTATGTATGTTATTTAGAGTGATATTATTTTGTTTACGGTTATATTATTTTGTTTATGGTTATTTACAGTTATATTATTTTTATATTATTGTTTTTATATCTTTGTTTGTATATTAATGGGTTATTCTTTTTGTTTCTGTATTTTTATTTTATTTTTATGTATAATTTTGTATGATGTATATATAATATACATATGAATAAACCATGAGTGAATTGAATATGACCAACTAGTTGAATTGGGACGGATGATTATTCTTTGTCTGTCGTTATCCATTCTGTTGAAGGGGTTCTTTAGAAATTGGTCATATCAAATAACTTACTTTTACTTTAAAACAAATTGTATGTGTTTAATAACAAATCTATTATTCTGATATTCAACAAATTAATGTAATTAAGCACCAGTCATCTTCAGAAAGTAAAGGTGGAGGTCACTTATGAAGTTTTATACTATGTCAAGGAGAAGCAAGGATCGGTGATTGTTTTGTGATATCTTCAAACTCTCATATCTCCCAACTATAGTAGTCTTTGCACATACTCTGGTTTTGTACTATGTCGAGGAGAAGCAATGATCGGTGATTGTTTTGTGATATCTTCAAACTCTCATATCTCCCAACTATAGTAGTCTTTGCACATACTCTGGTTTTGTACTCATGGTGCGATAATATTTTTTTATTACAAATGGTTGAAGACGAGTGGAGAATGTACAATTAGAACAAATCGATGAATATTTATACTTAGGAAGCATGTTTCAGCGTGATGGAAGATTGGAAAAAGATATTGAAAGGAGAGTAACGGCAGGTAATAGAGTGAATGGTGCATTAAGACCGGTAATGGCTGACCCAATTATTTCGAGGCAAGCAAAGCTCGCGGTACACAATGGTATCATCGCACCGACTCTGATGTATGCTAGTGAGACATGGACATGGCAGAAGACGCATGAAAGTAGAATTAACGCGGTTCAAATGAGGTCACTAAGACGAATGTGTGGTAAAACGATGTATGATAGAATAAGAAATGAGGATATTAGACGAGAATGTATGATTGAAAGAAATATCGTAAGTAAGATGAAAATAATTGCCCTAAGGTGGTTCGGCCACATAGAAAGAATGAGTGATGACCGTCTGACAAAAAAAGTATACAAGTCTGATAAAAGAGGAATGTAAAGTAGAGGTCGGCCAAGAAAAAGTTGGCACGATCACATAAATGGGATTTTGAAAGATGGTGATGTTAGAAGTAAGAATAATAGAATAGCGTGTATGAGACGATGTATGGACGTGAATGAAGCGAGGAATGTATGTCAAGAGAGAGTAGTCTGGCGTTCGGTTCTCTCTGCCTACCCCAAATAGGGAAATGGCGTGATGGTATGATATGGTTGAAGGTTTGAGATAGATTGCTCACTTAAATTATTTTTTGCGGAATAGAGTTGAAGCACCCAGTTCTGGTACTAGTAATATAATACAATGTATGTTGATGTTTCAGTGCCCCTGGTATCTCGGATGTGTCCATCAGACACATACAGAGTGTTCAAACGAGGAGCCAGTGTTCGTATTGACACAACACTACTTGGATTTGAGGACTCACAGTGGCAGAGAGGAAATCGTTCTTATATATTTAAGGGACAAGGTCAAATATCTTTTGTTTTACCATTTTTATTTCATTTTATATTGCTTCTTTATTATTGACACGCTTATTGACGACTTAGGATATTTATTGAAAACACAATCAAAAACTATGTCTCCACCGGGAATAGAATCAACTGAAACTTACAGGACGATTTTATCACTTTATCATAACTAATGTTTCAATTATCAACTTTCTATGGCGACCCTTTCAATTCACTCCATTTCTCACACCTTTGTATATTTTTTAGTCAACCATTCATCGTTCATTCTTTCAATATGCCCAAACTACTTCAGCATTCACTTTCATTTCAAGTAGGTATACCTTAGCCTCCTACAACTTATATTTAGAACATATGCGAAGCCTCTAAGTTGGTGTTTTTTGACAACAAAAAAAAACCAAAGATGGAAAAACCGTGAAAAATATAGATCTGGCATACAAATCTCGCATATCTTGGCTTATGGAATTTTACAAATGAGAAGTCTTCTAAACCAACAGATTGAAAAGTACTGCTATTTATTGTCAATATGTTCAAAGCATTTATTTACATTTTAATACAATATTTTTGTCTAACTCTTTAACATAGATAATTTTTTAGAATATCCTTTGTAGATATGTATGAATAAATATAAATCCACTTTTATCATGTCATATTGAAGTATTTGAGTATAGGTCATGTATTAATGTTTGTGTGTGTATTGTATAAATATGTATAAAGTATTAACATTTGGTCTAATTTAATAGGATTAACTAAATACATATGTAATAATATTTGTGTACTACGGAGGTAAGTTTGGTTGTACATATATTACATATTAGATGATTTAGTATATACATATATACACTCAGTACATAACATTATGTTCATTTTTAGCATATGCAGACACATTATTATATCTTGCAAATAAACATCTTTTAAATTATTCATATTGAATTAAAAAAAATGGCTATCAACAATTATTTTTTTAAGTTTTTACTGCTAGTTTTGGGAGAAACTGATCATCTGACCATCAACAGGCGAATTACAACTAACTAATGTTGAGTTTTCGGGTACCTACCTATGTATATACATAGTTGTGTGTAGGGTGAAGTTTCATTGAAGGGTATATTGTTAATTAAGGGGAAGAATTTGGAAATATTTTTTTTACTTCATGTACAATAATGTGCAGGTTTATTGCCATAAGGCAATTTCTTACAATTAATCAAAATAACTATATAAATAAGTTTGTTCTGATGAGAGAGCGGGTCAGCTCTGAAACCGGTTAACATTAAATACTCAAAAGTGGTGTAAACAAAGAAGTTATTATTTTAATTTATTAGTTAAAATGAACCAAAAGGAAACACATTCACCATATACTACAAGAAGCTGAAGGCAATGACGAAAAACTATGGCGAATTATTAAAAAACTACATTCAGAAGAAGACACACTTGAAAAAGAGAAAACAGTAAAAATAAGGAATAGTAAGGGAGAAATTATAAACGATGATGAAAAAATAGCAAACATACTAAATAAATATTTTACAACAATACGGAAAAACTTAGCGGAAAAAATTAAAGGTCCTACTTACACCCATGAAGAAGAAAAAAATAACAACATAAATACCTCAATGAATGTATATAAAACGTCGGAAAAAGAAATTTCGAAGATAATAAAGGAACTCAAAACAAATGCATCGCCTGGGCACGATGGAATCAAAATAAACCTAATAAAAAAAGGTAAAGGAACAGATTGCCCCTATAATTACAAAAATAATCAACAAAAACATACACCAAGGACATTTTCCAGAAGAATTAAAAATAGCCAAAATAATACCTATTCATAAAAGTGGAACAAAAAATGAACCGTCAAACTACCGACCTATTGCTTTACTAACAGTTTTCAGCAAATTTTTTGAAAAGGTACAACATAAAAGACTGGTGTCACATGGGTGTTTCTCTGTAAACTGGGCAACTCGTTGTCTCAGGCCTATATTATACAAAAAAATTAGATTATTATATATTTCATAGTTAATTATAAAAGATAATTACCTAATCTACATGTGCTCATCATACTGCATCCATTTAATTTAACTTTAATACATGAAAAATGTGTTTATAATGCTCAAAAAACAGTCCCCTGGTGTGTCACCACACCAATTTAGTTCCTTTAGATTCAATTTATTTTAAAAATAAATTTAAGAATCAATTGATTTAATTAATTATTTGAACAATATAACATGATTTTCAATTAGACCTGGTTATTTTTTCTTAATATATGTTTATAAAGCTAAAAAAGGAAATTAAAGTTTGTCTCAGCATTTTGTGGACAGTCCCCCTGTCTATATTTCAAATTGCACACCTCGTAGTCTACAACTTAAATTATTGCGTTTATACATGTAACCATGCGCAAACAACTTGAAGTTTGCATGCTTGCCACCAAAAGCGCGTATACGCCAATTTATTTAGAGCTGCACGAGCTTCGCTCCGAGAAATCCGTGTGACAACCGGCCAGTCAACAGTCCTCTGGTAAGAATTATTTTTATCTCTTTTATATCTATTATATTTATACAATTTAAAAAATATTTCTTGTAATGTATAAATATTCCCTATTTATAGCAAAATAACAAAACTTATTTGTATTTTGTGCTATCATCCAATGAAGTCAAATTAAACAGTCCCCTGGCAACAGTCCCCTGCACTATAAAAAGGCAGGGGACTGTTTCTGCCTCCAGGGGATGGTCTTTTAATATGTTTATCATTGTTTTATTTATTTAATTAATATATAGAACCAACTTTTTACATTATTTTAAACAATATTTTAGTTTATATATTAATTTATATACCTTTTTAGTTCTTTTTAGATATACATATCTTTTGAGAATGGTGCCAAAAAGAAAAAACTTTTTAAGGAAGAGATATTACAATGGAAAAGAGAAGTCGAGTGAAAGAGATATGAGCGTAACAAAAACGACCCACAGAAAAAGGAAGAAGAGAGAAAGAACATTTAAAATATCTCAAGAAAAAAGAAAATGGAAGTAAGAAGCTAGTTAAGGATATGACTCCACCAGAAGCAAAGAAGTAGTGGAGAGAGCATTGCAACAATTATCGCAATAAGAAAAAAGTGTCAAGAAATGCAACAAGCTCGATTCTGAGAGAAAATATGCCAGATTTGGAAGAAATTATCAGCTTTATACAATGGAAGGATTCTAAATTATAATAGTCATCAGAAATAATAAAATATTATAAAAAATACTGTTAATTTTTTGTAACTTAATTGTTCAATTATTTCATTCTTAAATTATAGAGTTTAAGAAAATATAAAAAGACTTATTTTGCTACTAAAACAACATTTTTCATTTAAATTATCAGTCCCCTGTCAAAATCAACAGTCCCCTGTATCGATTTTTCAGAAAATGCTCAATATTTCCTAAAGTATTGGAAATATTTTTGGTTCATCTGCTATTTATTATTAACCTAGTAGATATCTATTCTTTTAATAAGATTTGTACAATATATAAGCAAAAAAGTGGCCTAGACAACTTTCTTAGAACCACTTGCCCAGTTTACAGAGAAACACCCACATATAAAAAATGTAGACATACTTGAAAAATCCCAACACGGTTTTCAAAGAAACAAGAGTACCACAACAGCCATCATGAACTTACTAGAGTACACAAGGAAACAACTTGATAAAGGACACACGATTACAGGTCTAATATTAGACTACAAAAAAGCATTTGATACAGTACACATAGAAACTCTGATAAAAAAATTAAAAAACCTGGGTATTAAAGATAAAGCCTGTTCCATTTTCAAAAGCTACCTCACTAACAGACAACAATACACGCAATTAAACAAAAGCAATAGTAAAATAGAAAAAATTGAATACGGAGTACCACAAGGCTCCATACTTGGTCCTTACCTATACCTACTGTACATAAATGACCTTAAAATGTATGAAATAAAAGGAAAAACAATGACTTATGCAGATGACATGGCAATTTTTTACATAAACACAAACGATAAAGAAACAGAAAATAACATCAAAAAGGACCTAATTTGGGCAAATGGCGATAAGGCAGGAATTCAAAAGCTACAAAGAAAGCAAAACAGAATAATAAAAATGACCTATGGTATACACCATACATATACACCATCGAAATTCCTATATACAAAAGAAACTAAACAATTAAACATACAAACATACATACACAATATGAAACATTAAAATTAATACATAAAATAAAAATGGGAAAAATAGAAGACCCTGAACTAAGACTTACGCAAAGAATACAAATCCATAACTATAACACACGTACAAAAACATTACTTTGAAACTGAAAAATCTACAAAAAAGATTGGATACGAAAGAATAATGTTCAAAGGACTATGCGACTACAGAAAAATTGAAAACCATGAACGAAAAGGCATTCCATCGGGAGTTGAAAACAAGACTGTACTAAGTACTGAACTAAAGTGTTGTTGCCGTGTGTGTGTGTGTGTGTGTGTATGTGTGTGTGTGTGTGTGTGTGTGTGTGTGTGTGTTTGTCTCACGCCTTCTGAAAAACCAAGAGCATCTAAAAATCTAATTTCTGTGCGAACGTGTACCTGTATACCTGATGCAGTGTCACGCTAAAAATAATGCGATAAAAATGCTGAATTTTAAAAATATTTCAATAATTATTTTTTTCATACAAAATTTTCCAAGTCGTATCTGTCAAAAAAGTGTACATTTTGCACGCAAATATCTGTTAGTTTAAAAGTTAGAAGTAGGTATTTACACAAAAAAAATATATTTTGAAGTATAACTTAGCGTTTAAGTGAAAAACATGGTGAATATTTGGTATAATTATAATGTTTAACTTATTTTTAAAGTAAGCCTTTTGTACATAAACGCCGCCATTTTAATATCTTTTCATGCAATATTTCATTTTCCCACCGAATGAATATGTTCTTGAAAATAATAAACCTTTGAAATAAATGTAATTATGAAATAATAAAAAGTCTGTTAATTATTAGTAAAGATATAGGCGTAATAAAATTGCATAATTTGTTTAAAATATTTGATTTTTCTGACAATTTTCATTTTTATGGCATCGAACAAACCTATGTAGGTACCTACATATTCAAAAAATGTCTCCATAACATTTGATATTTTTCACATGTTGGAACATGGTTACTATGGTAACGGACACATTCTGATATTCAAATAAAATTTGTTATAAATCGAATTCGAATTCATTTAGAACATCATTGTAGGTAGGTACCTACATACCTAATACTTACTACTTAAAAACCAAGAATATACTGATTTTGTATAGGAAAATTATTAAACTATTTTAGGTTAACTACAATAATTGTGAAATTCTTCTTTTTTCTATGTAGACCTTTGGGTGATTTTTTCTACAAACTATTTCTTGGGGTTTAAATCTTCTTCCTCTTCTTTTGTGAAGTCATTTGGGACAGTTCATAAATAAACTATTTCCTATAGTCTAATTTTTCTTTTTCTTAATTTATGTAGACTTTGGGTGAGTTTTTATACAAACTATTTCCTATAGTCTAATTCGTCTTCTTCTTCCTTTATGTAGACCTTTTGGTTAGTTTTTAAACAAACTATTTTTAAACAAACTATCCTTTAGTCTAATTCTTCGTTTTTTCTTATTTTATGTAGATGTTGGGTGAATTTTATATAAAATATTTCCTATAGTTCAATTCATCTTCTTCTTCTTTTATGAAGACATTTTGGTCAGTTTTTTATATAATACATTTCCTAATGTGTAATTCTTCTATTTCATCTTCTATGTAGACCATTGGGTCAGTTTTTATTACAAACTATTTGTTATAGTTTTATACTTCTACTTCTTTTTTTATTTAGTCTTTTGGATTAGTTTTATGTCTAATAGTCTATTGTAACGAAATATTATAAACAACATGCATACTTGATGAAAATACATAAAAACGAATGGGATGTGACCAACACTAGAATCTTCTCATTACTTTTGTTCAATCAAATTTACACCATTTATTATATCATCATATATTGCTTAATATCAATAACTACACATTTCATTTTGATGACAATATATAAAAAATCGGGGTTGTGGCCATTGCTGGATCTTCACAACGTTTATATTCATATTAAAAACTATTTAACATAGCTTAAGTCTTCTTCTTCTGTAATGTAGACTTATGTGTCAGTTTTAAGTCTATCAGTTTTATTGTGCAAAACTATAATAAACTATATGCACACTTGACGAAAAATATAAAAACGAATGGGATGGGACCAACACTAGAATATTTTCAGTACTTTTGTTTAATCAATTTTTAAACCATTTCCCATCATCCAAAATTACTAAATATTTAAAACACATTATTTGCGTTCGATGACAATATATAAAAATAGGGGTTGTGGCCAAATCCAAACTCTTTACGACGTTGTCTTTTTATAATAAGTCATATTTAAAATCATTTCCCATAGTCCATGCGTGCAGAAATTGTATGTGCTTATATATAAAAGCAAATGGATTGTGGCCATCACTTTAAGATTTTACACCGCTTAAACTCAATTAAATTTCAAACTACTTTTCATACTACGGTTAAAAAAAATTATGTGTGACAATATTATGTAGGTATATAAACGATTGCTTTTTCCTTCACTAATTTACATTCTTGGCCAACGGCGGGACATAAAAGCTAGTATTACAATAATATTATTGTCATGAACCAAGTGGCTCCTTTAATAATTATTTTAAATAAATAAAAAAAAAAACCACAAAGTAATAGCTGCAAAGTATCAAGATATCCTAAATTTAATACTAGGTTACTATGATAGGTTTAAAGTAAGCTGGTACTAGCAAAAATGCTCCTAGAGGATACCTACATAGTTAAAATATGAACATAAAATTCTGTATTATTTATTTATATATTGTCTCATTGGACGTCCAACTACATATCGACGGTGGAAAGGCTATTTGACTAACGTGCAGTTCATCAACTTTACAGTAGAGCGATTTAAAGTTTAAATTTTTTGAAAAAAAATCATAACAATTAAACGAATTAATATATTTTAAACTTGTTTTCTACAAGTTTTAGAAGATTTTTTATGTTATTTATTGAAATAAATAACATTCTATTTAGTTAAAAGCCCTGCGAGATAAGTGGTCTGTTAGTCAAATTGTTTTCTGAGACAGTCAGGTAAAACGACTAACATCATACATCTGTATATTTTCCGGTAGGTCTAATTGACTAACGTGCATTTTTACCCAATAAATTGTCTAGTAAAATGATTAACATCCTAATTTTATATGTTTTTTATAGGTCTTTTTGACTAACGTGCATTTTTATCCTACAAAACGTCCAGTAAAAAGAAGTTAAGGTAACTAAAGAGTAAAATTGCATCGGGTATAACACCTTACTTCATGAATCACTAACATTAAATATTCAAGTAAAACATCTAAAGAGGCATGTTTTATATCAATAAAACGATGAAAACATGATGTAATAGTGATCATAAACGTGGCACAAAAATTTTTTGAAGGGGCTACTTATTTTAATATATAGGAAATTATAGGAAAATATAATCATTTAACTATAAAAAATATATTAAAACAAAAAGTCAAAATTGTAAATATCATAAAACCTTATTGTCTATTGAAAAATAAAAATATGACCTATTGGCCTATTGAGAAAAATATGAGTATGTAATAAAATTAATAATAAATTAAATCATTCAATCTTAAATTTATCAACTACAATATATAATATTATATAATATGTATCATCAAAATTTTAACAATGTTTTGATGTTGTGATGTTGTGTAGTGATGAAAACACCATAGCTATAGGTATAGGGTTTTTGCACTATGGTAGGAAGGTACCTATATATAATATTAATTTGTAGGGTTTTTGGACTAATAATCAATAATAATAACAGCGCTTCATGTATAGTAAATAGGTAAGCACTTGTGATATATAATAATAACGTGACAATAAAATTCTGGTTGCTTTGCTTGACCAAAACAAAAAGGAAAGGAAGTGTTATGAATGAAAGACACGATGGAAGAATGGAACTATGGTCGGGCCTAAGAGAAGATGATTTTTCATGCGAGGGAGTAGGGGCGATATTAGATGAGCGAATGGTAGAGTGTATGAAAAAATATATGTTTGTAAGCTCAAGGCTCATGTGGACCAGATTTAAGATGAGAATCACAGGTGTGTTTCTGTTTATAGGATATGCGCCTGTAAACTCTAGCTTGGAGAATGCAAAAGATGAGTTTTGGGCAAGTTTTATAGAGGAAATGAACAGAAAAATAGAAAATGAAAAGTTGATTCTGGCAGGCGATTTGAATGGCTGGGTAGGCATCTGGAGAAAAGATTTCGAATCAACTCTCGGACCTTACGGCGATAGCCGATAAAGTGAATGATAACGGCAAAAGACTGTTAGATGTTTGTGTGAAAATGGACCTCTTTGTATCAAACACAATTTTTGATCACAAAATAATTCATATGTATGCATGGGAAATAGAAAATGAAAGATTTTGTATGTGTGGATATTGCTCTGAGAAAACCGACTGTTGATACGAGGGTGCCGAGCTAGAGACAGACCATTTTTTGGTTGTCACAAAAATATGCCTGTTTACGGGTTGGCGCTCTAGAACTAATCGTGGCAGTCTACCACCACGTATCAAAATAGAGAGGCTGTAAGAGGAACGTATCAGACAAGAATTTGCAAGAAGAATTGAGTGCGCCTTAAGTCCCCACACAGTGACAGAGATGAATATAAGTGGCACATGGAGTATACTTAAAAACAATGTATTCAACGTGGCTAAAAATGTGTATGGCAAAGCAAAAAGAGGTAGAATAAAAAGGGATGCTTGGTGGAATGAATGAGTGAAGAAAGTAGTGGAAGAAAAACGAAATGCGTGGAAGAAATGGTTGTCATGTAAAGGATCTGGATGCGAGAAGGAAGAAAGAGCTAAAAATATATGTACAGAGTGCAAGAGGAAAAAAAACAGTAAAAGAAGAAAAAAATGCACTGACAGAAAAAGAAAGCATGAAAATTGTGATTATTTTTTCTGGAAACACAAAAATGTTCTGGAAAAGAGTAAATCGACGAAAACAAGGAGTTATGCGAAGTCCGAAATGTATAAAAGACAAAGATGGATGTATGGTTATAGACGAAGAAAAAGTCAAGGAAAGATGGATGGAATACTTTGAAGAGTTGTAAGAAAGCACACAGTGCGAAAGTCTGATAAGATGGACAATAGGATACCATGAAATGAATGTGAGAATGAAAGCGAGAAAATTTCAATAAAGATGTCAGAGTAGCAGTAACGCATGGACATACAGGAAAGGCCTCGGGATTTGACTGTATACCAACCGAATTTATCAAATATGGTGGTGAAAAGACGATGGAGTGGTGTCATTGCCTCTTCAAAAAATAAATTAATAAATGTTGGGAGACAAGACGTACCCCGTCAGATTGTAGAAACGTAGTGAATGTGCCCCTTTTTAAGAAAGGGTCAAAATTAGATTAAAAAAACTACCGGGCTAACAGTCTGCTGAGTTCGGTTGGAAAATTGTATGCTAGGATACTGGACCAAAAGTTGAGGTTACAGCAAATAAGGTATGGGATGCACAAATAGTGAATGTTGGAGGTAGAGGTTGCATCGACCAAATCTTTTCCTTTCGAAAGACGACTGAAAAGGTTCTGGCAAAAAAACAGAAACTTTTCTGTGCTTTCGTAGACCTGGATAAGGCCTACGAGTCCGTGAAAAGCTTTGGAATGTGCTATCAGTATATGGAGCGGGAGACAGGTTAATAAGGGCAATATCATCTCTCTACGAAGAAAGTTAAACTTTTGTGAGGATTGAAAACTCTCTTACAGGATGGTTATCCATTAATATGGGAGTGAAGCAAGGGTGCGTATTATCACCGTGGCTGTTTAATTTATACATACTTTGACTTCTGTGAAAGAGCACTTAAGAATGAGAACATTGGGTTGAAACTGGAAGATGTTACTCTATGTGATCTAATGTTAAAATAGTAATCGATGGATGCATGTAAAATGGACTGAGAATGAATGCAACTAAATCTAAAATGATGGTATTTGAGAAGGACAAAAGACGAACAAAATGCGAGATACGAGTGGAGAATGTACAATTAGAACAAGTCGATGAATATTTATACTTAGGAAGCATGTTTCAGCATGATGGAAGACTGGAAAAAGACATTGAAAGGAGAGTAACAGCACGGAATAGAGTGAATGGTGTATTAAGAACTGTATTGGCTGACCCAAGTATTTCGAGACAAGCAAAGCTCGCGGTACACAATGATATCATCGTACCGACTCTAATGTATGCTAGTGATACATGGACATGGCAAAAGATGCATGAAAGTAGAATTAACGCGGTTAAAATGAGGTCACTAAGACGAATGTGTGGTAAAATGATAGAATAGGAAATGGAGATATTAGACGAGAATGTATGAATGAAAGAAATATCGTAAGTAAGATGAAAATAAATGTCCTAAGGTATTGTGGCCACATAGATGGAGTAATGACAGTCTGACAAAAAAGTATATAAGGCTGATAAAAGAGGAACGAAAAGTAGAAGTCGGCCAAGGAAAATTTGGCACGATCACATAAATGGAATTTTGAAAGATGGAGACGTAAGAACTAAGAATAACATAAGAACGTGTATGAGAATACGCATGGACGTGAACGAAGCGAGAAATATATGTCAATAGAGAGGAGTCTGGCGTTCGGTTCTCTCTGCCTACCCCAAATAGGGAAAGGGTGTGATGGTATGGAATAGATTAGCATGACGCGCTCCTCTTACCACGGTTGTGCATAGACTAACGTCACAACGAGACAGTGCCGCTGTTTATAGCATTTAAGTAACGACAATTTGCTCCCTTAAATTTACAGCTAACAAACCACTTCTGTACTTTTGGTATTTATTTTATTTGACTAACAGACAATCATAATAAAAATATGATTGCAGTAAAATGATTTACACGTTGAAAATTATTAAAGATGTGTGAAGCAAATTGTCTAACGTGCCGAAAGTAGTAAAAATGAAATGGGTTTATTTGACTAAAATGCCATTGGCTTATTTTTTCTAGTGAGTATAAAAGACTAACACGCCGAATGTAGTATAAATGAAGTGGGTTTTATTGACTAACCATCAGTGACATACTATTTTCGAGTAAGGATTAAAGGCTAACGTGCCTTAAAAAAAATGATATAATCGAGAAAAAACTCTAAACAGATATATCGAAAAATTTTCAATCAAGAATAAAATCTAATAAGCTCACATTGTTGAAATCATAAAAAGGCAAGGTGCCTAAAATCAAAATATCATTTCTCAACTCATAGCTAACTGAAGTTTAAAAAAAAAACACAGTATTTTGTGTCGTTTTAGCCATAGTATCTTTTTATATCTTCTTAAACTGTAAGCATTTTAAAATGACTAATACGCCAAAAAAGTTATTTGATCGTCGTGAAACCAAAACCATTCGACGCAGAAAAAAAAGGCGATTCCAACGGTGTATATAACTCAATATCGCCAAAATTGGCGTGTTAGTCAATTAGCCTTTCCACCGTCGATATGTAGGTGAACCTGTTTTAGAACATCCAATACTTGTCTAGACATGTTACTATCCATTAATTCTATTAAAATATATTTATATAATAATGTATGTGTGTGTATGTTTCAGGTAGCGTAGCAACAATGATGGAGTTGGACCACGACAGTGGTCAGGTTTGGGTGGAGAGATTATCGGGGCCTTGTTCAGCTCCCTTACAACCTCCTACACCCAGACACGTCCAATACAGACTCACAGCACCAATCTGTACCAATTATATTGATACAGACAAAATAAGCTTCGAGAGGTACGTCAACTATATATACATACATACATTCATACCATCGCAGCATATCCCCAGCACAGTGTGGGGTAACCAGTGACTGGTGTGCATTACTATCGGTTGAAAAATTAAATTTAATTAACACATTACCCTAAGATAGAAATTAAAAAGAAAAAAGAGCGGTGATAGCCCAACGGTAAGGTCGTTGCCTCACATGTGTGAGGTCGACGGTTCAAATCCGGGCGGGGCACGCACCTCCTGATTTTCGAAAAAATCTATGTGCGGATTTATATCACTAGCTATGTGTAGCCATGATCCAATTTGTCTGGTTCCCCTTTCTAAGGGTTACGAAGGTCAGATGGCAGTCGCTTCAATGTAATAACCAGACTCGCCAATTCCAGGATCATGGTCAAAACGTACCCCGATAGAAACAGGACAAAAGAGCTAAGGGGGAAGAAAGACTAAGATAGAAATTAAAAAACAAAAAATAAACTCTTCATAGCAAAATAACAGGATTGGAAAAGGACAAAGAGACGAAATCGGGATCAGGTGTTTACAGATATTTTATATATTTACAGATAGATGTTTTATTCCTTCTCTAGTTTTTTCTTGAAAATACAAAGTGAGTTAGACTAGACAGTCAATGTAAATGTCACAGGAATCAAGATTTATTGTTTGTGGTGTAATTTAATGTTTATTTTTATCATTTTATGTTATATTAAAGTGGGCCTTCTGTCAAGTACAAAATGGTGTCTTTATGATGCAGAAATAAGAGTGGTATCTGGGGCTGGAGATCAGACAAGGCAGAGAATGTCAATGGATGGGAGTGCAAGGTGTTTGGTGCTTCCAACGTTGAGCTGGTGACGAGGACACGCAGCGAACATCTCCCCCAGGGTGAGAGGGTGAGGGCCATGTCTCCTCGTACTCCGCTGCATTCGCTGCTTGGAATGGCTGACAACCAGGAGAGGGTCATACAGAACGATGACCAGGTAACTTGTCTCATACATACATACATTTATATTTACACTTCTAGTCAGGGGTCAATATTTCAGTGTAATTTGTTAAATTTTTAAGTTTGAAAAGACATTGGACCTGATCAAGAACAGCAAGGATAAGAGTAATAATTTGTGTCATATGGCTGTATTCATTCCACTAGCCCATGGGCATGTGCTAGAGTGTATGGTAAACATACATTACATTACATTTTGTATTTTTTTTCCTTAGTTGATTCCTTTATGTCTTTAAATCTTATTGTATTTTGTCTATAATTATTATTTATTAATATTTTTTTATAATAAATTAAACTAAAAAGTATTTCCTATTTAAAATTATTTTTTCATGTTTTTTGTTTGCTTTCTTGAACTATCAGCATCGGGTATGTTTATTTTTTTTATTTATTTCTGAGTTATTTTTATAAATTATAATATTTATTTAGTTATATTTTTTTTAGCAGCATTCAATCCGTCACATTATGTAAACATTTGTGTTGTACGTAATAAAAGTATGTTATTGTTGTTATTTTTATTAAAATATAATAATAAATATAGGGGAGCGGAGTATATTACCGTACACCTAAACTTAAGTTGAAATTATGTCATAACTATATAGAATTACACGTTCAATAAAATACAGTTTCACAGCAAATTTAATTGGTTTTATAATGGTGTCTCAAAAAATAAAAAAAAAACTTATAAAAAATCGTTTTACTAAACATATTTAAAAAAGTGGAAAGTACGGTATTACCCAAATACTTCGGGTAATTCCGTACACTGAGTTATAAGATTTAGGTAACCATCTAGGACCTCTTTGTCGCTGTATAGCGCATGCACTCATTGAGCACATGATATGCAACGATACCAGAGTTCATTGTCATTGCCAAATTCTCCACAAATAGTACATAACTCATTAGCTACGCCTAGTAGTCCTTCATCGTAGTACGCTCCATCATTATCGTCGTCATCATGAAGAACCATTGCCGTAGTATCATCATCAGAATCGGTTGTAGAATCATTAAAAATTTGGCGTTTATAAGATGTAGCTACTTTTTGGCTTCTTTTTGATTTTTTCATGACTGTCTTTGTGTTTTTTCTTATCTTTCTTTCTGTCTTTTGTTGTGACTTTCTTTAAGTCTTTCTTAAGTATGGTTTTCTCTTGTGTTTGACGTTCTTCAATGTTTTTTTCATAGCTGCGGTCTCTAATATATCCTTCATAGGAGTAGATGTCATTGCTTTGATCTTTTTCCTCTTCCCTTCATCATATCATGAAAAGTCACCAAAACGTGTTGAGGCTAATACCGTACAAAATGTACGGCATTACCCGAAACCCGGAAACCAAAATATTTTTGACAAAAATATATTAAAAAATCGAAACTTTGAATGCTAAAGCATATTAAATTTAATGTCAAGCTATCAAAGAACGCAAAAATAATATTATTTTACAAAATAACTTTGATTAATTTACTTACAGCTTAAAGATCAATCGATGATTTCTATAAGAAAATAGCGCGAAACGTCATATGTGCTCTCAGATAGAAGGTCACAGGAAGAATGGTGCGTGTTTCTGTCAAAGGCACTGGGAATGATAAAGACTAACTCTAGACAATGATAGATGTTTGTTTCTGTTGAGGGTTTCGCTAAAACCATGTGTATGGAATTAACCACTGTACGGTAATACACTCCGCTCCCCTATATTATACCCGAGTTATACTATGAGAATTTATAAATTTACTGTATTGTTAATTTAACCACTTCTTGCTCGGGTCTAGCACTAAAAACATCAGGTTATTTTATGAGTAATGAAATTTTTGATTTAAAAAAAAATATTTTTAAAAGGTATTTTTGTTAGGTATTTCAATAAGAAGAAATAATTTTTGTAATCCTCTATAAGCATCTCTAAGTGGCCACTGGGGAGCACAGATCGTTTGTTTATCTTATGCAACGCAAACAAGTTGAAACACCCGAGTAATCCTTGGGTTGGTGCGATGATAGGACACATGCGCCGCCTGCGCACACTGCTCGTTCAAAAGCATGAAATGGTTAAATTTTTATATTATAGTTTTACATTATAAATTGTTATCACTTGTAAATATTGTAATTTATTCAGGGGGGAATTAATTAATAGATATAAATAAATAAGTCTACTGAAAGGCAAACTTTGTGCATGAGTATTGAAGTCATCACAAAAAGTAGCCGAGGATAGCTGCATTGATAGTTGCCCGAAAAAAATGAATGAGACGAGAATAATGAATCAGATATTAATAATGTATTTAATGTGTGACATTGTATGTTTGTATATTTCAGCAAGAGTTTGTTTCTGTCGGCAACCCATGTAACATAACGGTGGAGGAGTATTTCAGTGACGCAGATCTTGGAGGTAGAGATATTGGAAGGCCCAAGGAGATTAGTACCAGAATACAGAAGTTCAGAGCGACACTGTGGCTGTGTGAGACATATCCGTTGCAGGTGTGAGACATGTTTCTGTTGTCAATCCATAGAACATTCTTCAGCCCTTCTCTTTATTTCTAAAGTTGTTATCTATCTTGGAAATTAAGCCATTGTTACTTCCATGACAAAAATTCAGGTGCTTCTGTCCTCTGCCTTTTTTCCATCAGCTGTGTTTTAATATAAGCTGTACAAATTTGTCTGAAATAATTTACAGTAATCATATACATAGTTGAATGCATTGAACAGTCTTCATAATATATTATGTATTATTACAGCTTCAGGAGCAGATAATGCCAATTCTGGATCTGATGGCTTCAATGTCATCTCCACATTTTGCCAAACTTAAAGACTTCATACAAATGCAGCTTCCTTCGGGATTCCCCGTCAAAATAGGTACCACATTGTTATCTCTTTTAATTTATGTATGAAAGGAAGAGCAGTATAAATTTATATATAAAAAGAAGATCAAGACATTACTTTTATCAAATTGTATATAAAAAGAAAATCAAAAGATTATTTTTATAAATTGATATAAAAAAAAGTATAGTTTGAATTCTAATAATTGTTTGATATATTATTGTCAATATTGATTGTCAATTATGAGTTTGGCAGATACAAATAAATACCACACATTCTGATAGTCATGCTGTAGTGTTTTTCTTCAACCTTTATTATTAAAAAACAGTTCTTTCCTGCAGTACCAATCAAATTGACTCAATTACATTTCGAAAAAAGGTTTTGCATGAATGTTAAAAAATTATTATAAGTATGTAAGTAATACTTCAATCTGGGGGGCAAGACTGGTTCGACCGGTGAAATCAAAACCCTAGTGATTACCCATATCATGGATATAATTATTGTATGGAGTTCTATGACATCTAAAGATATTGTAGAACTCCATATAATAATTATATCCATGATATGGGTAGTCACGAGGGTTTTGATTTCGTCGATTGAACCAGACTTGCCACCCTGATGATGGTCTTCAATAAATCAATACTAGTTTGTGTCATTTATTAATAGAAAGTTACACCAGAACTAAATAAAATAGACATTACATGATTTTTCATGAAAATAAGAATATCTTTACAGATTTATATTCAAATTTAATTTTATATTCTAGCTATTAATATGTGTTGTTTGTTTCTTTAGAGATTCCACTGTTTCATGTACTGAATGCTCGGATAACATTTGGAAATATATACGGAGTGGAGCAGGCTGTGCCCCATGTCTCTTGTATATCTGAGGGAGACAGACAAACTTGTATTATAGATGACGAGGTCTTCCAGGTCCCTCCAGAGTATCAAGTTCAAGGTAAAATGTATTGTATTAACAATAAATTATTCAACACTTGTTGACACAATCTTTGATTCTCTGATTGACTTGGCTCCCTACTTGGCCGTGTCAATAGAATGTGCGATTGTCTGGATCACAGAATTACAATTCTCAAAAGTAATTGGACAGAGTCGTAAATCGGCTTATATGATAACCTTTAAAGTGAAATAAATTGCTTTCCATTAATTGCCATTTTGTGAATGATTATTGCCTTTTGATTAATCTATACAATATTAACATGTGGAGTGAAAACTTCGCACCCCTTTCTAAGCAAACTGGGTACACGGAGGAGTTTGAGATTTGGCATATTTAAAGTTTACATTGAGGAGTGCAGAAAGCTAAAAGTTATCGATAAATACATTAAATAAATTTAAAAATATTTCATGTCAAACCATAGATTTTTCACTTTCGTACTGCCAATACCAAATACATACTGTCACAATCTATTACCTATAACAAATAAAGATAAATTCAAATACAGAATATGTTAAAGAAAAATATAATAACCATAGAATTATAATGTACAGAAGCCGCGTGTAGTACAAATTTCGAATTCAAATGTATGCCAAGTTTTTTTTACATGTGTGTGTGAGGAAGTAGATGGGTTGGTCTACGTTTTATGTAGGTGTGCGTGTCGGTAGGTGTATGTATACTAGAAATTCATCTGTTTCCTTGTAGTTTTAGTTGGCATACTTTCATTGCGCTGACTAGGTATCTGTATCATATATAATCTAAGATAATAACACTTTGTAACATGTGAAAAGTAAACTATGTATCCCTTGATGAATACATAGGCCCGTTATTACAGTCGGCCCTGAACTCATTGAGTTTGTTAAACTCAAGATTAATGTTAAGGGGAGATTGAATCCATTTCCGTATTACAGTGCAATATGACATGTCAGTTACTAAATCTTCAATTATAGACATATTGCCTCCTAGTGATAGAACACTGAAACTACACTTGTTGCCTAATGCCTCTAGTGATAGAACACTGAAACAACACGTGTTGCCTAGCAAATGACAGTTGACTCACCGTTAAGTACTTAATCCGCCAGAAACGTTGAGTTAAATATTTGTTGTTTTAGTGACGTATTTGAGGGAAGATTAGGCCTAAACGGACACTGTAATATGCTATATTTTTGTAAAACTTGAGTTTAGCTCTTAAACTGAGACTGTAATACCGACCCATAATGTTTTTAATCATAGATCTGCGGCTTTACTCTCCACTGCCAATCCGATTTGGTTCAAAGACTTTTAATACTTGTATTGAATTACGGTTGAATATTGCCTTCTGCGAGATTACTACTATAAATAATAAAATTAAACATTTATCGATGTTGTGGTTTATTGGTAAGGTGTCTGAATATAAAATAATGTTACAGGAGAAGAAGATAGAAGACAGCATAGTTTTGAAGATGAAGATGATCTCCTCCAGTATGCCATACAGCAGAGTCTCATTGACGCTGGCAGTGAAAAAGATGAGGTAAACAGTTTTGTCAATTGTCACTAGACCCCACAATAATAGTCTTGTTGAGAGCAGGTGATGTCATCGTTAGTAGGTACATATACTATGTGTTGTTTGTATCACTTCAATATGTCATAATCAATTTGTTATGGTTGTTTGGAACAAAAGATTAGGTTTAAGTAGCATAGTATTTCAAAATACTGGTGAATTGCTTTATTTTTTGTTAATAAAAGAAACTAAAAAGTGTTTATTTTAATAATTAATTAAAAAAATATTTTTTAGTTCAAAAGTTGGTGGCATTCATAGATATTCTGTAATAAAAAACTGTAGTTTTTGGAAAATGTAATTTATGTGTCTAAGTTTAGTTTGTCGATCAACAATTCTTGATAGAACTCCATTGTATGTTGATATGTCAAAACAAAATACTTGGTAATAGTTCTATTGTATTTATTAGATTATCGACGCGTTTCGTGCAAGGCACATCGTCAGAATAATTCTCTACACTACTAGTGGTTATATACAAAATTTTGTATACATTTTGTATATATGTAGTCTCAGTTTTGTAGAGCATTATTCTGACAATGTGCCTTCCACGAAACTATCTAATAAATACAATATTTAACGTTCTGGTATTTATTTGTATATATTATTTGGGAACAGTTAATTCAAATACACAACTTGTCAAATCACAGATACTTTATTATATTATGAACAAGATGAATTTGGTACAAAATGTCAATATTGGGTTCTCCCAAGTGTTATCGGAGTGATATTATATATGGTTAAAACAAACAGATGTATTCCCGGCGAGAAGGTTTTTTCTATATTATACCCGTACGTATTCAATATCCCACCCAAGTGGAAGTATTGGTTGTTAGGTATACTACCAATATTCACCCAAAGATGAAGTATTAGGTATGCGAGTAATCGACCTTTCGTAGTAGGTATTCCAACCAATTGGAAGTACCTAATTGAAAGCGCACTGATTTCTGGCTTCTCTTAGGTGCTCCAGCTCCTTAAATAGCCCCGTTTTTAGTCCCTTGGGATGACACGGCGCTAGTGGTATGTAGTGGGAGTAGATATGGTGTGACAAGGACCGTATGGTGTACTGTGCGAGGAGATACGCATTAGGATTGCAAATCCGTGCGTTACAAATAGAATTATTACCAAGTATTTTTATAACATATCAACATATTTTATGTGTGTTTTATGAAAGACTGAATTTGTGCGAATCAAATAAAAATATCCCTTCCAGTATTGTGCAACTTAGATTTATGACTTACAAGTGTGTCTCAAGATGTTTATTCTAAACAACTCCGTCTCAATACATAAGCCAACCAATTTATTCCATATACATCTTTTAGAGGATAAATAAAATAGTATTAAATGTGCGATACATTACAACATGTATAATTCATCTCTATGGCAGGCAGAAATGGTGGTGTTGCTAGAGTGGTATAGTTGTAATATCAGCTTGGCTGCCTGTCTTGGTGTCTGTCTGATAATAGTTTCTTGTAATTTAGTACATGATGGTATTTTCAGGTGGATATTTGGGAAGCTTTAAAGGGTCAGAGGCCCTCCCGTCCTTCTACACCTAATTTACTCTCCGATGAGGACAGACAGTTACAGAGGTATTTATTGCAGTCTATTTATTCACCAAATTTTATGTATTCAATTCTATTTATTTACCAAATTTTATGTATTGGATTCTATTTATTTACCAAAATTTATGTATTGGATTCTATTTATATCTATGTTTTCAACTTGCTTCCAATTAGTTCATTAGAACAATCTGCATAAATGTGGGCTTGAATTGGACATTTATTTTTTTCGTATTTTTTACAAAATACACTATGGACTTTAGTTACTATTTGCATCTTGATTAAAATTCAAAACTTACACAGTTTTTTTGTATTGTCGAAACTGGCTAAGCTTCGGATTATAGTTTGTATATAGTAAGGTCCTGGTTAACTATATTTTGTACCTCATATATTTTTCATGTTTTGGGAGTGATGAATTTTTTTTCATATATTTTGCTATTTTGGGAGTGAAAAAACTTGTTCATAAAAGAAAATCCTTTTTACCAACAACAGAAATAAACTCTGAAAAATGATTAGTTTTTGTTTATGATGCAATAATTCAATACAACTATCAATACCTATGTGATGTTACCTCTCAAGATCTTTTGGTGATTTTTGTTGATTTGGCAAATTCCAGGAGCTGCGCAATCCGCCGTTCTTCCACTCCCGGTCTCGGGGTTCCATCATTTGGTTCAACCCTCTCTCCCTCTCTATCTTCCTCCCCATCCCCGTCCCCTTCACTGTCCCCCACACCCTCCGCTTACTCCCAAGTGAAGCACTACCTCACCAATAAACGTAGAATGCCTAAATCCTGATCACCAAGTATCGTTTTACATATTTCCATGTCTAGACTCTACGTAATTAGATTTAGAATAAACTTGAGTGTTATTTATTTATTATTTATTTTGAACAGATATATAATTTCAAAACTGCCAATTGCTAACTGGTTGAACTGCTAATTTCAGAAGTTAGTTACACCATATTATGCATGTATATTATTTATTATAATAGTGAGTACTGTCTGGAATTGAACTCATTACATATAAAGCAGATGTCTACCAATTGAACCAAATAGTTAACAAATATGATATATTATGCTTTAATTAACATCTTTTGTATTTTATTCTTCAGCTAACTTTTGATTTATAGAATTGTATCAATTGTTATGTTATTTTGCATAGATATTTTTTTGAACAGTCATCTTTTAAACTGCACATCTCTTCTTGCTGATAACTTTTATGTCAATCTTTTAATTAAGTGCTGTGTTCGTAACATATCAAATGTTTTCAGTTCATAACCGTTATCAAATTATTACAATTTGTACTAAAGTGTTGTAAAAATTGCATTATGATTTTTTATTACTTTCTTTATAATGTGTCAATTCAAATTCTGCCTCAACCTATTTTATACCATTACACCAAGTCCCTCACGGGTTAGGCAGAGAATGCCAAATTTTTATATCTTGACACACATTCATGATTTGCCTGTTGTTCAGGCTTATAACATTTCTTTTAGAATATTGTTCACATGGTCGTGCCATCCTTTTCTTGGGTCCCCCCGACCTCTTATTCCATTCCTGTCAGATTTGTATATTTTTTTCATTAGGCGTTCTTCATTCATTCTTTCCAAGTGGCCAAACCATATCAATGTGTTAACTTTCACTATATCAATGACATCTTACATTCTTTCCTTGTGTCCTCATTTTTTATTCTGTCATACATTGTTCTATTACAAATTCTTCTTTACAATCATTTCAAATGCCATGTCCAGGTTGACACTAAGATTGCATTATGAATGGCTATTGTATAATTTAAGCAAGTAAAGAGTGAGATCTTTGAATTCAATTGTATTTTTTGCGTTTATTCAATAAAATCAAGAGTTATCTGAAGTTAATTTTAGTCTGTACGTCCACATTATTTCCACTGTTAGCAATGCACTGTGTGAACCCCTTTAGTAAGGTAGAGCTCGTTGTCCCACAGGGCCATCCAGGCAAGCTTGGAGTGCTGGCGGGGAGGAGGCAGCAGCCGCAGTGTAGAGGGGGACGAGGAAGAGACCCCTCCCCCTGCCCCCGCCCCAGTCCAAGATGATGAGGATTTGCAGCGAGCCCTGGTGCTGTCGCAGAGGGAGGAACAGGAGAGGCTGCAGGAGGAGGCACAGCTGGCAGCCGTGTTGCAACTGTCGCTACTTGACAAGTAGAAGGATTGCCTTCATATAAAGATACCATCCTCACATTCAAATGTTCACTTTGATGTAGGCTCTTGATTTTACCAAATTCAACTATGATAACTGTGATATAATTTTTGCCAAACATCTTGAACGAGCTTACGGTTGCGCAGAACGCAAATATGTGTCTTTTTGCTTCGTTGGTTTACGTGAAAATCTCGGATAAAAGTTCAAGATGTTTGGCTACAACTCTATCAATTTTTAGAATACACTTGAACATTCAGGCCCAATATTACAACAGATTATCGTTTAATTATGATTGTAATATCAGCTCCTCATTGAATTTGAACTTGTTAAAAAACATTAAATTGACTTCTTATTATTATTATTTCGTATGGCATATTGACTCCTTATAACTGAATATCATAAACTAACTACAAATTATAACTGTTCAAATACAAAGTAAAGTTATAAAGTTGGAAATAAGTATTTGAACTGTAATTATTTGAAATCACAGATTACTGCCAGATCCATTAATCTATTTTGTAAACTGATTTCATTTACAGCAATGGATATAAAAATGCATTGCATTTTGTTTTCAAATTTATGTAAAAATAATTTGTCTTGTTTTCGATTCTTATTATTAATTAAATCTTGTTGGTTTATATTCACAGGCTAGATAATTAAAAAAAATATATTTGGTTGGTCCGATTTTCATATTTCTTCAATTATAAGATTTATCATTTCAAAGTGTACAAAAACCTAATGTGACAAGGCCTTTTTATTGGTTGGTTTGTCAATTCAACTTAGTTTGGTTTGATAGAGATGTTTCCTTGAGATAAACAGCTCATTATTTAGTTAGGTTCATCTGTGACAGCTCTGGGCAAACTGCGGTCCGCGGGTCGCTTGCAATATGTGTCAAGAATCAATAAAAAAAATTTTTTTTTCAAAAAAATCACTTCATACTTGGCTATTTCATTCGCAATAGCCAAGTTTTTTCTATTCACACATAGCAATAATAGACCAGACAATAAAAAAAAGAAAAAACTATAAATTTGTCGATTGCCGCGGCACAGTTGGCAAGCCAACAAGGCTTCAACAGCAAGGCTTCTGTGCGGACATCCTGGGTTCGATCCCCAGCAGAGGAGAAATTAATTTAAATTCCTTTCTCATGCAAATATTGCTTCTCTGGGCTGGAAACACTGGTTAGTTGGAAGAAATTGCCATATGGCAATAAACTCGCCCCTTGCACAGGTTGCAAGAAAGTGTTTATTATTAAATTACTCACCGTGCAGACTTTGATTTAATTTATCAAAATAAATAAAAAAAACAAATTTTCTCGCTGCTGGAATTTTTTTGTTTAAATTTTTTTATCATTTTTCTTTGCATGGATTTTCTTTTGTTTGATTTATTGTTACAAAACAATTTATGCATAAAATAATAATAATATATTTATTTGTCCATATTTGTAAAATTTCACAATTGATATTTTTAATGAAGTGTTATGAGGGAAGTTAGTATTTTACATCTTCCGCCCGCCATTCACATACTTATAGTGATTGGGATGTTTTGTATTAAGTGACAATACCAATGACTTCAATGAACCATCCAATAGAAAGGCTGTATTGTTTCTTTTTATACCTACACTATGTAATTATCTGCCCTTCTGTTAATTGGAAGTTTCCTTCTTGCTGTTATTTGATTATTTTGGCACAAGAAAACCTTATTTAAAAATTGCACAAAAAATGCAATTTATATATTTTTATTGAAACCAAAAAGTATAATCTTGTTAACTAATAAAAAACAATTACATATTTCACAGTTATATTCTAAATTTATCATTTTACAAATCCATTCATGATCATATTTTTAACAAAATATTTCCATTATTATTGATTTACAAAATATTATAGTTTATATTTAAAATAGTTAATGATGTATTATCATTCTTCCATTTAATATATATGTTTTGTATAACTATTGTTTTGGTATTTAATTAAACTAGATTTTGTATTTATCAAAATATAATTTTCATTCCATATTTTAAAGATGTATTCTCTGATAATATATTGTCCTGTACAAATTATTTTCGTACTAAATACACCTACCTTTACTTTATAGGTATCCATTGGACCTTCCTTCTCATAAATGTATTATTCTTATTAAATATAAATAAGTTATTTTGTAAATTTACTGAATATTTATTGTTAAAGTTACATTTATTAATATGACAAAGTCACGACTGAGATTTGAAGCTTTGTGAATTAAAATATTAACATATTATGCAGTCGCTCACTTTTATATTTTTATTCTACTTATATTACAATGACACTTCATAAATTAGTGATATTTCAACACGGATTCCATAGAAAATATCATAGATAAATGACTTTGACCATAAACAAACTAATACAAATATTTCTATGACAAATCATTCATTATTAGTGTCTAATAAACTTTTTTAATTGAAAAATATATACTTAATCTATCTTTGTAATTAGAATTTTTACTACGACTTGTGAATAATGAACAGAATAAATGTGAAATTAAAATGTAAATATTTATAGTATTTATTTATCAAATAAATATCAATATTTTGATATCAATTAAGTACCTTTTCTATGGAATAAAACAAGAATGCATAAGACTATAACCATTCTCAACGTACTAGCCATAAAATTAATTGTATTTAGTCAGTCTATATAACCTCACATTGGCTTATTATAAAAGCAGTACCTATTTATGATATATATTTTTATAAATCGTCCTTACTGGAACACGGACTTTGGAGATAATGACTTAATTAGTATTTTCTATGCAATAAATTGATGTCTAAAAGAAAAGTATAATTTTCACCAAACATCTTGAACGAGCTTCTGGTTGTCTTTTTGTTTCATTGTTTTACGTACAAATCGCCCCCCTTCTCGGCTAAAAGTTCAAATAAATAAATAATAAATAATACCATTGGGAATGTGTCATTGTATACATAACCTATTCAAATTTATAGCTGTCTATTTTGGATAACCTAGTTTGTACACCAGTTTTTGATTTTGACACATCATGTACAGACAGTTTATCTAGTATTCACACCAATTTAGTTATTTTATTTTAATATTTTAGTTACTTTTTTAATATATAATGCAACTGGCTCACGCAGTCGCAATTGTAGCAACGAACAAACCTAACCAACCTATTTTTACCAAACTTTTGTAGGTTTAAAAAATCGGTGTACATCCTAGGATATCCGTCTATTTTACATAACTAACATTTCTAAATAACAAAGTAAAAATATTGATGAGTTATAACAGATCTACAATGAGTCTAATTTTGAATAATGTCACTAGGAAAGTAGATTGATTAATTACAATATTAATTATCTAGGTACATACTTAATAAAAATGAAATATAGGTATCATAATGATATGACCTTTTTTACCTGACTAATAAATGTTAGTTACACGAAAAGCAATTTAAAGTACTTAATATCATAATTAATTTGAATGTTAACAGCTCTGAAAATATATGGCTAGTATGGCTGTGGTTTGTTACATTTTTTTTTCATCACAATATTTGAAAAAAAAACGTATTTTTCTTAAATAGAAATTTTAAGTTCCTAATATTTAGTAAATTCAATCAGCTAGATTATCAACTTAAAATGATATATTTTTTTAAGTATATTAAAAAGAAAACAATGTAGGTATGTAAATATGGAGCCCTCTCTGGCAATATTATTAAATGATTCAAAAATGTTTTATTTTTATTTATAGTTTTTTTTTGTTTTGTTTTCAATTACAAATAAATTATTTTAACACCCATTTTGTGATTTTTTATTTTGTATATTTGGTATTCATTACAAAATACAAGCAAAACTTAATAATTCCTTCGTTTTAATCATCCTTGTTTTCTACATTTGATGATCCAGGATCATTCTAAGATTACATCAAGAGGGCATATAACGCTAAATCTGAATCAACTAAGTAGCTGTTACGTGACTAAGTGATATATTAAAACCTGAACTATGAAGTTTCCTATTAGTAAGGATGTTCCCTGTTAGAGTTTATACTGATTTTTGCATTTTGAGAAAGAACAAACCTGACAAAAATAAAAACTTAGACGATAGGTTTGCATGTTTGTTATTTAAAATTAAAAAAAGAGTTTATTTAAAACTAATTTTACAAGAAAGGTATTTAATTTTTAAAAAACTTCTTCATCTTCTTTTGGTTTCATGCCAGGTCCCCCCCAATGTTGACTATCACCTGAGAGAAAGCGTCCTTGTCCTGGGCAGTCCGAAACAGCTCTCCAACACTTGTTATGCCCGTCCAGTCACTTATATTGCGGAGCCAGGAAA